>CM055871.1:18108007-18731763 GCA_029582165.1 Portulaca oleracea
ATTGTAATTGCGAGAGATATTCCGGAACTTCGACCAGAACAACGACGGGAAGCTGACCCAGCTGGAGCTCAGGTTTGCTTCGGTCTCTAGGGCTAAAACCTAGCGACGACCAAATGTAGGTGTTGAATCAGGCAGTGGACAAGAACAACAACGACGTGATTGAGTTCTTGGAGCACATAGCCTGGGTGGCGTCGGACCGCCGAGGGCAGAATTTGCCCAGAGAGAACCGCCGCGAAAGGGGATGAGAAAGGCTACTCTAGAAAATGAAGTGAGTGAGATAAATAAGTAGGTAACGAAGAAGAAAGTGAAAGAGGGTTATTGGAATTTGGGGTGCTTAAAGAGGAACGGGAAGAGTAGAGGCAAAGTTTGATGGGAAGAAATTGGGAAGGTACTGTGGAGTTTGCAATCGTCATTGAGGAATTGGGATGAATCGTTGACATCTCCATTGATAGTGTTTGGGATAAAAGAGAGCAATATTTTCTCAAGCTCTACATCGTCAATCCATTCATGGATGTTGGCCTTGAATGGATCAGTCCTGAAGAGGAAGAAGCGGATTGGGGTGTTTGAGGAGAGAGAAAATAAAATTAAAGGGAAAGATTAAAAAGGCAGAATTAAAAAAAAAAAAAAGAGAGAAAGGGATTTCTAGAGAGGGTGATGTAAGACCTGAAAAATTCCCATTCGGGGAATAATTTCGAAGCGCTACTTAAGTTATGATTGAGAACCGACTAAGGTTGTTTAATCCTTAAATAAGGATATTTTTATTTTATGAAATTCGTTTTCGAGAAGAGACTTTTATTTATTTAATAATCAATTTTTATTATTTACATGCTTGAAATTACATCAAATTAATTTATAAATAATTTTACATACAATCCTATTCAAATCTGGGCCAAGGCCCAACAGAGAATTATTAAGAAAATTCAAAGACCATGTGACCTTCAATAATTTCTATGGTATTCTCTCTTGAGTAGGCTCCGGATCGGAATATGGGCATATGTAAATTATTTTATATAAACTCTTTTGATGTAAATAACCTACATGTTGGATAATAACAAGAGATTATATAAAAAAGAAAGAGTCGTCAGCTGATTTAAGGAAACCGACAAACCATAAAATGATGAAAAAATGACTCCGGTCTACGAACTCGAATTCTAAGTCCCGTAAGGTTACGAATTCGAGAATTAAAATAATTCTCGAATCCGCCGTTAGAAAACAGACTCTACTAAAATCAAACTTGAAATGAAATTAAGCGGGGAGAACTTTTAATAAATTTCACGAATTTTATATTCCAAACACGCAAGATTAAAGTAATGAAGGTTTTTACAAATGAATGTACAAGTAACACGTTACATGAAAATAAACTACATTATTGAAAACCAAAGGATGAACTAACCTCACTTTAAACTTCGGTAGGATGAATGGAAGATCACACTCCTTATGATGGACCCTTGATCGTGACTTGATGGTAGTTGGAGTGATGGCTATGGTGAAGAAATATGGATGATAGTGATTGAAGATGAATATAAAAGATAGATGATAGTAGAATAGAGTGGTGTAAGAGAGGATAGTGATGGAAGTTATTGATGGAGAGAATAGAAAAGGATGAATGATAGTAAAGAATTCGAGGAGTGTGGATGATGAATGTTGGGGGATATTGTTGATGGTATTAGTTGATGATAGGATGAGTTAATGATAGGATGAATTGATGGTAGTAGTTGATGGTGATTGTTGATGAAATGAATGGAGAGATGGGGGGTATTTATAGGTGGGGTGAGGTGTATGAAGATGGAAGGAGGAGGAGGCATGATCCAAATATCATGCCCTCCATGTAAATAGCAAGACCGAACGACCTTCCTTGGGTCAAAGGTCAATCAGTCAAGGGCTGTGATCATGGGATCACAATTGACTAGAGGGAAAAAAGTGGCGCCAAAGATCATAATTAAAAGCAAGGCCGCCTGGCCTTTGATTTATCTGCACACGGATTGCTAGCATGGCAACTGATCGATGGGTTGTGATTGGAAGGAAGGCCGGGCGACCTTCCTTTTTCTCTTGGGCAAGGCACTCGCCTTGGGCCTGTTTCTGGGCCTGGGAATTGAGCAAGGCCGCTTGGCCTTCCTTTTTTCCTAAGCCAACTTCAAACGACCATAATTTCTTCATCCGAACTCCGATTTAGGTGATTCAAAAGGCGTTGGAATGCTTAGGATGTGTACTTTACTCTCATAAAAGAAATAAGACCAATGAGACGTGAAAAAATGAGATTCTAAATGGTGGACACACGTATGTGGAAAGGGTGGAAAATGAAGTTTTTTTTTGTAGTCCACACAGAGACAAATATAAGTGTGAAATCATGCTGACATATATGTTATTTAATTAATAATAAGTTATTACCATTTATTTTTTAAGATTAATAATTATAATATAGTATGTTGCCAATATGACTTGTAAATCCCTGAAACATATTAACATCACTCATTAATCACTATCTTATTGTTAATCAATTTGTAGGAAAGAAGATATATCGTCTAGCACGTTGTTAGCTAACTCTTTAAAGGTGAAACTATGGAAACTAGGTGTAAATGTTTTGCCCTAATAAATATTACGGATACCCTTTCTGTTGCAAGGAGAAAGAACATAGAATCAATTGAGTTTGGGGTTCTACTGCTAGTGATGCTGACTGAGACATATATGAAATGATGCCTTGGTTGGTTGAAAATTTCAATCTTATTAGCATGATCTTAACTATTCAACCTGAAAAGATGATTGTAATCACTGTTGATGATATATGTAACATTTTTTATCTCCCCCGAAATCGTTCAATGAAATTGGATGAGACTTCTCGATGCACAGACTCTATTTACAACCAACTTATATATTTTTGGAGAAAGAAGTTTAGTTCGTCAAATACGATCCCACCGAAAAAGTTTCTTCCATATTTGAAAGATGCGAAAAAGGGAGGGAAAACTATAAAAGGTCCTTTGTTATGAATGCGCGCAATATCGAGCTTCATAGCCCCCACTCTAAACTGCGTCGTAGGCTTCAAGATTTTATGAAGGTTATTGAATATGTCCCCAAGTACGTACGATTGGTGCGACGATGTTTTGGAGAAGCTATGCCAGGAGTGTTCAGTTTTAAAACGAGGAATAAGGAAGATTCTGTTAGCTCTAATGTCTTTGTGTGTACCCTTATTTTGAAGCCAATGTACTTTCATAGGATCCAATTAAAAGGTATCATTAAGCCTAATTTTGTACTTCTCATTCGGCATTATAATCACCTTATTAAAACCAAATAGTCGTACCTAACTTGATAACGTTTAAGAAAAATAAAGTATTCAAACAAAAACCGTAAAAGTCACATTAACAACCATATATGGTTACACCTTCTGTATTGATGTTTAACAAAAATGGAATACTCGGTTTATTAAACATTATAGTCACCTTATTAAAACCAAATAGTCGTGCCTTATATGATAATATTTAAGAAAAACAAGATAGTATAAAAATCTAACCGTGACATTTACTAGAATATTTAATCTCACATTCCATATTGAAGTTTAACTAGACGAATTAGTCACTTTATTAAAAAATTATAGTCACCTTATTAAACATGTAGCCGTACCTTGCATTTTAATGTTTAAAGAAGACAAAAGATTCAAATAAAAATCGTAATAATAAGTTTATATAGAAATATACACTAATTAGGAAATAGTCATATCCACAAAATAAACACATAAAATTGTTATAATTAATTTAGCAATATCAAATAGTCATTCCATGATCGATGTCGACATAATTTTCGTCGCCGACAACTTCATCCACTATGGGAGACTCTTCTTGGTTTCTCATTGTCGTTAGTGAAACATCTCTAATAACGACTATATCAAAAAATAATTTGATAAAGATGTAAAACATAGAACTAATTATTCTATCAACAATCTACTAATAATCAAATTATCGGATATGAATCATTCCATCAACAATCAACCAAAACACAAATTCTTGGTTAAAAATTGTAACTTCAATGCCCCTGCCAATCTCAAAAACCCTAATGCTTGTTATTAATCGTCATATATAACAGATTAATCGACTTGTCCATATTTTTAGATAACATGATGATATTTTTTGCCAATGTATGCAAACGACCGCTGTTGTCACCTTCGCTGACGATGATTCTCGAATATGATTTTTTTAGGATTTAGCAGATTTCCAGTTACAGATGTGAGAAGAGAGAAATTATCGATATATAAATGACACATATATTAACGCAAGGTCAAATAAAGTAATAATTATATAATCAAAATAATACTTTATCGAATTCAATAATAAAGTTTCTAAAAGAATCGAGGATCAATTTCATAAATAAACATAAACATAGCATATGGCTTCAAGTTAATCCAACAACCAAGGCACTCTCCTTTGGGCTAGCTTGAGAAAGTACTCCAAAAACGTTTTCATCCAGTTAGTCAAACAGTTGTGCAATATTGATTTGTAAAAGATTTCATCTTTCCACACACAAATGAAGATATGAACCCTACAAAATTACCAGAGTAAGAAAGATGAGGGGCAAGAAGATCCAAATAAACTTATCTAGGATCCATAATTGACTTAGTAGCAATATGATGAAGACAACCTATGCTAGCTAGCCTTCGAATACCATTGACAAACTATTTTTTTAAATTTATCTAAGGTTAAGATACAAATATGGTATGTAAAGCAAGAAAATATTTACCAACGACTAAGGTGCAAATTTAGACTACTATGGTATGTGTTAACATGTTAATCGCTAATAGCTTCAGCCACTTGATGGTAATAGTCATATATGAATTACACATAAGGAAATAAGTAAATATGTCCGTTCCAACTAGCTTCAAATGCTATTTTTTTCATGGACAATAATATGCATATTGTGTTAGAATGATTATAATAACCATTATGAATTACTTATAATTAGGAATTACACATATGTAGTTATTCCATTGTTGATAGGCGATACACATTCTAACGAATTAGTTGCGCGTTCTTTAGAAGTATCATATATATGACATTGAGCCAGTTTGTAATGTCCGATATATTCGCTCACACATGCAATGCTTAATCCTGACATGCTTCTGCAATGAAAGTCGTGAACATCTTGCAGGAACACAGAAGGCAAAAGCAATGCAAGCTAAATGAAGGCACATGAATGTGTTGCAAGATATCAAGCAAGCAATATGTACTACATGCGCTCAAAGCATATACTTCATAGTAAAAAATCTTAATTTTATAAATGTACAAAATGCAACAAGTTTGTGAACAACCATCACTCATAGAACACCTAATGAATTGCATCAAGCAATAGTGAGGGCCAAACGGAAGAACATAGTGCAAGAACCAAAATAAGCACACAAGCATTACTACCACTATATTATTAGAAAATTGGAATATAATTAGCGTGTATATGAAGATATCAATCTCAAATCTTATTTTGCTTGAATACGACTTGCATGACTAGTCTTTAGTTGTCATTGTTTATAAAGAGAATTGTGAGAAGATGAAAAGAAAGTATTGGCAAAATAAAGAAACATAACATCACCAACTGTAATATAACTGATAAGTGCATACTTTGACTAAACTTTTAGGGAATTTTGATGGGTATTAGAGATTATTATGATATTAATGATTGATTTATATTTCCAATTACACATTACACTTGGTGTTGTAATGCAAATTTGCAGGTTTTAAGGCCAAAACACTGTCATTCCCTAAACTTTTTGATGAAAATAAGTTGACCAAGGACCTCCTCCGTGGACAACCAAACCGTGGTAGAAAAATCAAAGCAATTAGAGTGAAATGACGCAGACATTGGAACTCTAGACTGACTATTGAGTGGGTGCCCACTCTTGACAAGCCCCTTCTTCTGTCACCCTTGTGTCATTTTTCTCCTTAATTTTGATGGTTTTTAGTGGTTTTATTGTGAAATTATGGGGGATTAAGCGAAGATAAGAGAGAGAAGGGATGTTCATCATCATATCATCCATCTTCCATCATCTCTTATCCACGTCAAACCAAAACACATAAAATCAAAGATTGAAGAAGAAGATTGATGCAAATGTGAAGGAATTTTTGTTGGACGTTGAAAGACTCAAGCTGAATTTCTTGAAAATTGTTCAACCCTAATTCAACTTCTAGTTGTTTTGAGATTTGATTATCATATTTACAACTTTCATAGTGCTTTCAATAATCATGAGTGACTAGATTTTAGTTAGCTAGGGATTTTGAGCCGAAACAATGGTGTTTGATTAAAATTTTTATAGTTTGTGTTTGTATTCTCAATTTGAATCAGTATGAGTATTTTTAAGGCCTTGAATACTTGTAAATCAAGAGTAGCCTAAGAAATACTAAAAGGTGAATCAGAATAATCCGACTAATGACTTTTCTACCTAGTTTATGAAATTTGATAAAAGAATAGTAAACTAAGGAATAATTTTGATAATTTGAGATATTTAACTTTGAATAATTTAATAAGCGTACGGAAGTTGTTTGTTAGGTTAATTGGAGCAATTCTATTAAGCATCGAAACAACGGTAGAATTCATATAATTATCGATTCTTGATTCAAATGAAAGAATGATTGCACAAACTAGGTTTTTATAATCAAACTCATTGTTAGGAAATGAAATCGCTAGATACTTTTATTCATTGATTAGTTCCTAGACCTATTTCCTAGACTTTATTTATTAGCTAGAATTAGTTTATTAAAAGCAACCAAGCTTAGAACCGATTCAATAGGTTTTCATTGCATTGTTAGATTGAGTCTTTGTGGGATCGACCTTAACGTGCTACAATTATACCTCGTGCACTTGCAATGTGTCGATGTCAAAATTTGTTATCTAGATGTAGGAAGGCACGCGTGGAAAAATGAGACTGAGCCCCAACAAGTACCAAAAACACATTTTCAAAATCAATGAATAATAGGCCACTTACTGAAGTTGTAGAAAACATGTCTCTCGCTTGCTTACTTCTCAAAAGTTAAAATTCAGCTCTAATGCGCATGAAAGCCTTCGATACAACAAGATCGCATAATGGGTAATAACATGTGTCTTGTCTAGTTTTTATAATAAGGTAACACATTTAAGATATATTTTACCCGAAGAATCATATTAGTTTTAAAATAAAAATCACAAAGATCGTAACTAGAAATAATGTAATCGACAAGCATATGAAATACACAAATCTTACTAGCGCAACAAAGATTCACACTAGAAAAATAGGTTGTACACAAACAAGAAAAGAGATCAATTGTTATATAGTACATCTTTGAGTAACTACCTAAATCCTCTAAAGTGTTATATCAAATTCATCATACATTTATCAATACTTATATAAAATTATCGATATTTTTAGATTTATCAGAAAATTTATCATATAAGAAATTAACCTATTTTTGTTATATATGAAGGAAATAGGTAACATATGTATATAGAATAACACATTCAACCCAATGAATAAAAATACTTCTATATGTTAATTTGAAAGCCCTAAAATAAAGAGCAAGTGTAATTAATAAGCTATAATTTTACTCTCTCTTGTCCCGTAATAATAGTCCTTTCTTATTTTTATGGAAGTCTTAAAATAATTGTTCATTTTATTATATTTAGTATTAAAATACTTCTATTTCCTCTAAAATTAACACAAAATATTGTTACATGATGTTCCCACAACAAATTTGTTCCCTAGAAAAGACTATCATTGTGGATGGAGGGATTATGTGTTTAAAAGAAAAAATATTAATTTTATTTAATCAGATTTTTTTCTATTACTCCCTCCATTTCTTTTTATCTGTCATTTACAATTTTCAGTGTCAATCTTTAATTAATAAGTTTTAATATAAAATTTTTATAGAAAAGTATAATATTACACTATTTTAATAGTATCTTTTATTACGAATATATTGACATCAATTTTGTATGATGAATCATTATACAAATTAAGATGTTAACGGTTAAAATTTTTAACACAATTTTCTGAACGATAGATAAACAAAAATGGAGATAGTTGCTAATAATTAAACCGGCACCACACCAGCCAAAACCTTAAAATTTTCGAACCGTTTCATTGAATTTTCCCCCCTTTTTGCCCCCCTCCCAAAAACGTCACCCTATTTTCTTCCATTTCTGTAAAGAAATGCACTTACTCACTGTGTTCAATATAATCATACTCTTTCACACTTTTGTTGCCACCCTTCATCTCCTCTCCCTCTTTCTTCCCTCTATTTAAACCCTACCCAGTTACACCCGTCTGAGAGAAAACCTAGAGAAAGAGAGAAAACCTAGAGAGAGAATCTAGAGAGAGAGAGAGAGAGATGGGTCCACCATTGTCTTCACCATCATCATCAACCCAGAACAACGCTTCCCAAATCACACCAGTAGAACTGTTTTCATTTCACAACATCGATCGTCAACTTTTCTCACGTTTGGTTTTTCACATGAGACGTGAACCATCAGAAGCCATGCAGATCGCTGCCTTCTGGCTATGGCTGGAGCGGTACAACACCAACGCCCACTTCGTCCAAAACATCCTCACTTTCCCCGACCCGCTTTTCGATACGCTCCTTGAGGAGACCCTCTTGTGTCTCAGGGCCGCCGAGGCGGAGTCTGAGTCCGAGTCTGGGCCCCACCCAGACTCGAACCTCCCCATGATCCAGGCCATCACGGGGATGCATGGGATTACCCCTTTCTTCTTTCATGAGAATCGAGTCTTGGTCTTACTTGGGGTTGGGAGCATTGTTCAAAAGGTTTGTCTTGGGGCTTTTCAGGATCTTCTTCAGATGATCGTGTCCAATCGGGCGGGTCCCCTTTACAACTACTACTATAACCCTCCTCAACCCCCCAAGGACCCCGAGCCACCTACCGGACCCACCATTGGTGGCGGCGGTGGTGGAAGTGGGGTTGAGGGATTAGGGTTAGTACCCCCACATCCAAGGCCCTTGTCATTTCATAGTCAAGATTTAGGGCATGGGGTTTTGGTTTATTACCCTAGTTATAATCCTCCCATAGGGGTAAACCCACCACCACCACCCCCACATGGGGTCTCTCCCCCTATGTTTGGTGGGTATGGAGATCCCGGGGCGAGTTCTTCAAATCACGCCCCAAACCCTGATCCTAGGTCTTCTCTGCAAAACCCTAACGATGACCCTAGGGCTTATCATCCTCGGTCTCATATCCGTCCTCTAAATCAAGAAGTTGTGGAATTGTTTAATCAAATTCATTTAGAGACGACTCAACATCAGTCTCGTCGAGAGGAATTTGAAGATGGGGTTGTTCCAAGTACGGAGAGGACCATCTTCCTAACCTTCTCAAAGGGCTACCCTGTTTCTGAAATTGAATTAAGGGATTTTTTGACCAGGTATGCACCATTTGAATCAATGTTGTAGTCAATAACTTAATCGATTCGTGGGTTGACAATTTTTTTTTTTTGGGCATTTGCTAGGACATTTGGGAACATCATTGAGGCTTTATACATGCAAGAAGTTGGGGACAACGAGCAACCTTTGTATGCAAGACTTGTGGTGCCGGATCTAAACACGATGATGGCAGTCCTAAGTGTTCAAGGCAAAGCCAAGTTTTCGATCAATGGTAAACATGTTTGGGCTAGAAAATATGTTCACAAAAACAACCATAATTCTCCCCCACCCTCCCCAAATTGATTGATTAATTCATAGAGTATGAAGTTAAATGTATTGGTTTTCTATTTACCGTTTTGTTGGGAAGTTTGTGTTATTGAGAAATGTTGTTTTGTTGTAATAATAATATAATTATGGAATGATCATAGATGTTAATTATGCCAAAAAATGGAAAACTATCCTCCTTTTATTTCTTCCTCTTTTTTGTCAAGTGTGTTTCTGTTGTCGAAATTGCACTATAATGTGCCAGAAGAAAATTTGAACAATTTATACAGTGGACCAAAAATTATGTCCTCCATTTCTTTGGTCACTCGATGACTTTTTTTAACTTATTTCTAGGGCTAAATGTCTATTGCACTACTAAATTTTATGACATGGGCAATGATACACATATTGACTCAAGAGAGTACTTAATAACCATCTTGAATTATCTATATTTCACATTTTTGTAATTTTTAATAATCTTTTCTCTAATAATTATATGTATTTATCAACTATAAGAATATAATACTTATTAGTTAGATCAAAAAAATATAAATAATAACCTAATTTTATCAATTATAGTAGCAAATGTACATTTTATGCATAATTTTATATTTATGATAAAGTATAAATATATAAATATTTTTACACTATTTATAAGTTGGTATGAGTGAACCAACTATATTACAATGGTAATCCAAATGTTAAATTACGTATAAAATCAATATTTATTATCAATTTTAACCGTAATTTTTTCACAACTACTATTAATGATAAACTATAAGAAGTTTGGAATGTGTTGGTTATGTCAATAATTAAAATTGACACTCTAACGAATGAATCTCATCCATTGGACATATTTTAGACGCCTTTTATAAATTTTAAAAAATATAAATAAAAATGTGATTTTATACAATTTATATATATTATTATAATTATAGAAGTCAATCATATAACTTTTTTCCAATTTAATTTATAAACATATAGACTTTGTATAATGACAAGACACAAAATATGTGTCAACACTTTATTAACGCATGAATAAGTAGTGATCGAGCCCTGGTACTATTTTATCATATGCATTACGTAAATGAGCCAAAGCTTAACCATTCAGAACACAGTTGGGATGGCACTGGGATCAAGTGATATAATTGGTCAACTTAAATTATAAAGATCAATGGCTAGGAGGATCCTGCAGGCTCCATTTACTCATTTAAGGTTGATACCATATTCATTAAATCAGAATTTTCAATATATTTGGTCTTTGCACCTTTAATTTGAAAATTATCGAGTACATTGTCAAATAAATTCCATTACATATCATACTTTCACCGGAAAAATTGTTAAAAATTTAACGGAATAGTAGTTAAATGAAATTGGTTCAAAATCTTAGGGTGGACAAATATTAATTCATAAATGTTAGGGTTGAATTTATAAATTTCATAAACTTAAATGGGGTATATTCAAATTTTCCTTTATAAATTTCATAAACTTAAATGGGGCATATTCAAATTTTCCTTTGTGGGTAGAAGGTTCGTGATACTTCATCATGTTCTGGGCGTGTTGCAGAAAACTTGACATAGGTTCATCATTCCATGAAGCATTCCTAAACTTGGACAATTGTAGCTACATGGAAATTTGGATAATTATACGACGAGAATTTAGTTTGGGTAGCAAGATTTAAGATATCAATATTGATTAAACTGACACATAAGATAGATGAAAATTTAAAAACTTATTGCGAGAATTTAACTTGGGTAGAAAGAATTAATTTAGATAATTCTACGATAATTTCATTTGACATAGGTTCGTCATTGCATGCAACATTTCTAAACTTGGACAATTCTAACTACATGGAATTTGGATAATAACACGAGTGGAAATTTATATAATTAAACGAGAATTTATCTTGAGTAGCAAGATTTATGGTATCCATATTGATTAAACTGACAGTTAAGATAATTATACGAGAATTTAGTTTGAGTAGCTATATTTAAGATATCCATATTCATTAGACTTGCACATAAGATAGATGAAAGTTTTGATAAGTTTGCGAGAACTTAACTAGGGCAGCAAGCCTCCAACCCTTGGACCCAACATTATCAACGACACGCATAAACATTATAAATGTAATACCCCGGGTATATGGTTAAAAGTGTGGCTTAAAAGGATTGAAATGACTACTCATATCACCAAGGTGCACCTTCTTTTATGGTAGTTCATCCGTTGAGAACTCCTCAGTTAAGCGTGCTTGGCTGTGAGTAGTCAAAGGATGGGTGACTTCCTTGGGAAGTTTTCCCAGGCAGCGTGTGAGCGAGGACGAAGCATGCTGGAAAGACTCGTGCAAAACCTAATAACATAAGTGTGTTAAGAAGCAGTGGCGGATCCAGGATACAGAGTTAGTGGAGTCAAAAATTAATTGGCTAAGAAAAATAAAATTTAACCGCACTAAAGAACTTAAATACTAATTTTCTTGCCACTTTCTCATAAAATCTTTCTATTTAAGTTTGGAGGACTAAGAAAATAGTGGATGGACGAGTGTATTAGTGTATCTTGTTTTACTTAAAATTTAAGATTTTTTAAATGTTTTTGTCTTCGGAGCGAATAAGGATTGTGTTGGCGACGATGAAGGTTTTTTTTTTTTTTTGAGATCCAAAGCAACGATGGAGATTCCATGAACCAAAATCGTAATGATAATCAATATTGAAGCCAAATTTTGCAAAACAAAATTGAATAGAAAAACAAAAAACAAAACCCCAAATTTGCATATATAAAGGTTTGAACTCGGAACTCATTGATAGTATATATACCCACAAACAACTAAACTAATTACCTATAACATATACAAATTTTTTGGCAGTTAACATAAATATATTATTTATACAAAATTTTTTTCTTTCTAAAACAGATTTTTTCCCCAAACTTTCAGTGGAGTTGCTTGACTCCACTGGATACATACTACATCCGCCCCTGTTAAGAAGTACCTCGTGGGGTTCACAATATTAAGATTGGTATAATCCATGAGCGTCAAATTATATTCGCAACTCATAAATTAGTTGACATGGAAAAAGTAATTTCATAACTGAAGAACAAATTAATATAAGGCTAAGTAAGAGAGCCTCACCTTAATAATTACAATTATTGGAATTTTTCTATTTTACTGGTCACTCAGGCCTCCTTTCAAGTGGTAACTTGTGAGCCCTATTTTTGGGTTGAACAAATTGAATAACATTAGCACGCATTATTCAAACTTCATCATCAAAAGAAAGGGAAATAAATAACAAGGACTCACGATGTTATAAGGACTCACGATATGACAAGGGCTCGATATCTTTCCATACGAATTAATCCAAAAGATCAAGCAAATATGCAACAATCGCAAAAGCTAATGATGATTACAACGGCACGACCAACATAAAAGTTGGATAAATAGAAGAACATGTATAAATGAATTCCAACAAGTTATTGAGTTTTGTTCACTTAGCCCTCAATGAATAATGCCATGTTGCATGTCTTCCTCATTCTACATATTGTGATAGTAGCAAATGTTGATCTTCCATCTCAATCATCCATGTTGTTGAGTCATGGTTAGGTAACAGAGTTTAATTGAAGTGATTTCCATGCTACAATAAATCTCATGAAGCATCATTCACATATTAAGCTAGATAATTAGAATTAAGAATAATTGAGAAACGTACATGAAGTTGTTTAAGTAAACAATAAAGTATAAATGAATACTAATAACTCACATGATGCTAAATACAATACAACTTGCACTAGTTCCTTGCATACATAGAAACTTTACAATTATCTTTCGAGATCATCATTATGTAGCTCTTAGCAAAATTTGTTTACAACAATACATCTAAATTTTAGTGACTTTTGGATGTAGCCAAGGCAATTGTTCTCAACAAAATCTTCATACTCTGATCCTTAGGGGAAGCTGCTGCCCGTTGCTTATCTTATGCTTACCAATGTGTTCTTTTCCATTGGGGTTTTTTGCATTTTGGACCCCGAACTTTAGGGGTACTTATTTTCTGAACCCTTTGGTTTTAATTTTAATTTTTTGGACCCTAAAGTTTGTGAGCTGAAAAAAAGCTTGTTTCTCATTTTTCTTTTTCTTTCCATGTTTGAATTTCACTTCCGATCGGCGTCAAACTTCAAGACTAAGATTAAAACTGATATTAAAGTTATAATAAACCTCTCTTATTCTTGTTGTAGTTACTTAAACCCCTATACTTAGGGGTCTAAGTAGCTCCGACATGAATAAGAGAGTTGTATTATAGCTTCAATATTAGTTTTAAACATAGGCCTGGAGTTTGACGTCAATCGGGAGATGAATTCAAACATGGAAAAAAACAAAGAAAGAGATATGGGCCTTTTTTTCATCCCACAAACTTTAGGGTTCTTCTTTATTCAGCTTACAAACTTAGGGTCCAAAAAATTAAAGTTGAAACCAAAGACTTCAGAAAATAAATACCCCTTTTTGGGGGGTCCAAAATGCAAAAACCCTTTTTCCATTGTCCGTGTCCACAATAGGGGTTACTTCTAGATCTTAATTCATTTACAATGAATACAATACACGAAAAATATGATACTAAAACATTATATATACTAAACTCATAAAATTAATAATCTATATATTATTTAGAAATATCTTTGCACTACCAATGATAACCAAACTCTTGGTCCATATAAGAAAAAATTTGATTGACTCACCAACAGTTGTAATATGTGTTGATGAAGTTGACAAGGCATGAGAACTTTTCCATTGTAGTATATGGTTCCCTCACAATGACTCTCACTGAGCTTTGTCCCATGAACGAACTTGGATCGATCACTATTAGACCTCCTTTTTACATATTCCTTCCCCACCCCACCCATCAGAGGCGAAGCTATTAAGGGTCAAGGGTGGTCAATTGACCCCCCAGCTTTTTTGAGAAAAAAAAAAATCAGTTTTGAACTAATTTATTGTTAAAAATATTATATATACTATGTTGTGGTAATAATATGCATCAGTGTCCAAGTAGCTGGATGGTTTTGTTGATAGCAGTAGGGCGTGCCTCACCCCCCTTGAGGTCAAGGGTTCGAATTTGCTGGATTGCGGACTGAGCATGTTATTTTTGTGTGATGTCGCGCGCGCCTGTACCCTGGAGTCACAGGTTCGACGCCCTTAAATCCCAATTTTAGAAATTGTCATGTAACCCTAATTATTAATACATCTTCGATACTACTAGTTTGCTGCTGGTGCAAATAGTTATTTCATAAGTTATTATGTTTAATTTACTAATTTTAGTTAAATTTGTATTGAACAATTAATAAATTTTGTTATAAAATAGCGATCATTGAATAGATCGGATAGAGTCCTTGGTTTTATTTTGTTCAAATATTCATAATTCAAACTATGTAGTTTATTTGTTTGACTTATTGATGACAAATTAAAATATTCTTGTGAGATGGTGATTCATATTATTTATTATTGATTCTAATAATTAAATTTGCATACAATTAATAAATTGAGTATTTTGTGCGAATTTTGATGCACTTTCTTCTGATCTTGATATTTTAATAAATAATGTGCATGATGATAAGAGATTATCTGATATGACAAGTATTGGTGATCTTTGCAAGAGTTTGGTTGATACTAAAAAACACTTGAGCTTTCCTCACCTATATCGACTTATGACTTTAGCATTGGTTTTAACGGTTTTTACAACAAGCGTTGAAAGTGTCTTCTCTACAATGAAATTCATAAAGATCGACCGCACAATAAAATATCAGATGATTTTTTATGTGACAGTGTTGTCACTTATTTTAAAGATGATCTTTTTGATAAAGTGACCAATGACGAAATCATGCTTTACTATCAAGATATGACTACTCGTCGAGGACAACTTTAAATTTAAGGTATGTATTTTTATTTTCGAAACTATGTCATTAAACTTTATGTTATTTGAGTGTGTTAATTTTTCAGAATTTATTCCAATATAATTTGTGTTTTTTATTAAATTTTATTTTGACACCCCTGTCTTTGAATCCTGGCTTCGCCACTGCCACCCATGCGAGCCTATTTCACCGCATTTCCTTTATTAATAATATGGATTTAGTGGGTTTAGTTATCTTTAATTATTCATGTTCATCTTATTTTGTTTATTTTCTCTATTTACAGGTTTTTTTACCTTGAATTCAAGAAATAGGAAATATGTATATGAAAGGATCGACAAGAAGAGTGTTTGAAGAACCCTTTTGAGAACAGAGCAAAGGACGTTCAATCAATGCACAGCAAGGACGTCTATGTCAAACGACCTGAAGGACATTGGTACTGCTCAAAGGGTTTTGAAGTGAAAGACAAATGACGACACTTACCCAGGGAACTTCTTCCTTTAGGCAAGAATCTTACTTTCCCCTTTTTACTGTATGAATCAGACTAATTTTATGCGCTACCTTGCAGACAAAATCGAGGAAGAAAAATGGAAGGAACTCCCAGAAGATCTCGCCAAAAAGGGAAGGAAATTTTGATACCACTGTGAAGAGAAATTGGAGCAAAAACAGAATCCTCTCCAACGGATACAAGACCCAACATAAGTAGTTTAAATAGACGCATTCAAGACAAAGAAAGGCAATCGATTCCACGGAAGCAATCGACAGTTCAAACAAGGATTGTGTTCTTGTGTTTGAGTGAAAAGTTTTCGGAGTGTTCTTGTGAGAAAAGTGCTATCAAACTCTAAACGGATCTAGAGTTGTGTTAGGCTTTTTTGTTTTGAATTCTAGACGGAATTAGGATTCAATTCATGTTTACACCAAACTGTGATTTGGTGGGTGAAATTTTCCAGAAATAAGAAGCGTCCATTGTAAGGCGCTTGGTTCTCTGTAACCCTAAGGTCCTTTACCTTAGGTGATATTCAACGCTATTCAATTGACTGAAATAAAAGAGTGATCTAATTTTGCAGAAATTGTCATAACCCTATTCACCCCCCCTCTAGGGTTCTTTCAATTGGTATCAGAGCCTGGTCCACTGAAAATTCAGAGACTAATCGCTCTGTGGCAAAGATCATGGGAGATCACAACATGGGAGACTTGACTCAAGGACGTTCATGGAACAGAACATCTTTGCTGACAGGTGACAACTACAGAATTTGGAAGCGCCAAATGGAGATCTTCTTGAGAAATCAAGATGAGGACATTTGGGACGTAGTTAACAAAGGAAATTATCCTACTCCCCAGAAGACTGCTGAAGATGGAACAACAAGTGACAAACCAAGATCTGAGTATACACCTGAAGAAAAAGAACAAGCAAAGAAAAATACTCATGCACATTATCTTTTAATTTGCAGTCTTAACTCTAATGAATTTGAAAGAGTGTCTAATTTTGATACAGCTCAGCAGATATGGAACTACTTGGTCACAACCTATGAAGGAACAAACCAAGTAAAGAAGACCAAGGTCAACATACTAGTTCAAAAGTATGAAGGCTTCAAGATGGAAGAAAATGAGTCCATTGAGTCAATGTTCAAAAGATTCAGTGCAATCTTCAACCATCTCAAGTCCCTCGGAAAATCCTATTTCAATGAAGAACAAGTGAACAAGGTCCTTCAGTGTCTTCCTAGGCACAAGTGGGGACCAAAAGTAACGGCAATAGAAGAAGCTCAAGATTTAGAGACCTTGAAAATTGAAGAGCTGATTGGCAAACTCCTTGCACATGAGATACGACTGTCGGAAGGCAGTCAGACCAAGGACACTGCCCTCAAGAGCACCAAGGAACCAGAAGAAGAATCAGAGGATGATGATGAAGAAACCATGGCCATGTTAGCTAAAGGTTTCAGACGACTATACAGAAAGAATCCCAGATTCCGTGGCTATCTAAGAGAATCATCCTCTAAACGACCTTCACCCAAAGGTAAAATTCAAACCAAGGATGATAATGAATATAAATGCTTTGCTTGTGGTGCAACAGATCACTTGGTCAGGGAATGTCCTCATGTAAAGAAAGTCAAGGAACAAAGTGACTTCAGAGGAAAAAGATTGAGCAGCAAAGCCATGGTTGCCACATGGAGTGAAAGTGAAGGCAGTTAAAGTGAAAGTGAGTCCGAGGAAATTGCAAACCTTTGTCTCATGGCAAAGGACCTTACAGAAACACAAGCAGATGAAACACAGGGGGATGACGATGATGAGGTATGTCTCAGGGCTCACAACGACCTCTGGTATTTGGACAGCGGATGCTCGAGACACATGACTGGAGATCCAACCAAATTCAAAGAACTCAAGGACATCAGAAGTGGGAAGGTAACGTTTGGAGACAAAAGCCAAGGGAAGATCCTTGGAGTCGACAAGGTCGGTAAGGACTCAGTCAACTGTATAAATGATGTATATTATGTATAAGGTTTAGAGTATAATCTTTTAAGTATTTCTCAGTTTTGTGATAGAGGTTATAAAGTCTGGTTCAATAAGAACTCATGCGTCGTTGAAAAAAAAACTCATGAAATAGTCCTTAGAGGTCATCGAATGAACAATGTGTATGTTATTGACCTCAGTGATCATATGACAAAGGACCTCACCTGTCTTAGAGTTGCATCAGATGAAACCTGGTTATGGCATCGTAGATTGGGACATGTGAACATGAAAACCCTTCAAAAGCTAAAACACCTAGGCTTGGTTAGAGGACTACCATCTCAAAATTTCATTCGTGACAAACTATGTGATACATGTACTAGAGGCAAACAGGTCAGAACCTCCTTCAAACCTGTATCTCAAGTAACCACCTTTAGATGTTTAGAACTGTTGCATATGGACCTCTGTGGACCAATGCCATACAAAAGTCTAGGAGGACGTTCATACATACTAGTCATTGTTGATGATTATTCTAGATTTACCTGGGTTTTATTTTTGAAGGATAAGACAGAGGCTTACCCAGAATTTGAGAAATTATACAGGCAACTCAAGGTCCTTACAGGACTTAATCTAGTGTCTATAAGAACAGATCATGGAAAAGTGTTTGATAATCGAGATCAATTTGGAAGATTCTGTGATCAAGAAGGGGTTACACATAATTTCTCTGCCCCAAGGACACCGCAACAGAATGGTGTGGTTGAACGGAAGAACCGCACACTGGAAAACATCGCCAGAACAATCATCTGTGAGAACAACCTACCCCTCTTTCTTTGGGCTGAAATTATAAATGCTTCAAATTATATTCTCAACAGATGTACCATAAGGTCCTTCATGACTATGAGTTGTTCAAGGGTAAGACACCAAATGTAGCTCATCTCAAGGCCATTGGATGCAAATGCTTTGTTCATAACAATGGCAAAAAGGCCCTAAGCAAGTTTGAGCCAAGAAGTGAAGAAGGAATTCTGGAAGGATATTCCTTATCCAGCAAGGCCTACAGAGTCTACATTAAAGCATTAAGAAAGGTGGAAGAATCCATTCATGTTGTCTTCGATGAAACTGCCACCACTCCATTAGAAAGGTCCTCCATCAAATTCCAGATTCACCAAGATGATGATGACGAGCACACACCTCGTATATTTCAACAAGGTCCTCTTCAACAAAATGAAGAACCTCCTCCAGATGACACCATGCAATCAACTTCAAAACATGAGGAAAATGAAGCCCAAGGACCGTTCCATGATGCAGAACAAGGACCTTCCTCCAGTGAAGGACAAGGACCTTCACCGACAGAAAATCCTCCAATGACTGATACTGCACAACAAAACACTGAGGTGCCACCAAGGACCTTCAGGTTCAAACCTGCTCATCCAGCTGACAACCTCCTTTCAAGTTTGGAAACAGGTATTAGAACTCGATCTTCTCTTAGAAACTTTTGTGCCTTTCACGCATTTGTTTCTCAGATTGAACCCAAAGGACCTGAAGAAGCTCTAAAGGACAGCAACTGGATCCTAGCCATGCAAGAGGAATTAAATCAATTCAAGCACCACAAAGTGTGGAAGCTTGTTCTAAGACCCGAACACCACCCAGTCATTGGTGTCAAATGGGTCTACCGCAATAAATTAGTTAAACATGGTACTGTCATGAGAAACAAGGCAAGACTAGTTTCCAAAGGATACAACCAAGAAGAAGGCATTGACTATGTGGAAACCTTCGCTCCAGTTGCAAGGCTAGAAGCCATTCGGATACTCCTTGCCTATGCTTCATCAGCCCACATGAAGCTGTATCAAATGGATGTAAAAAGTGCCTTTCTCAATGGATACCTAAAAGAAGAAGTCTATGTGGAACAACCTCCAGGATTTGAGTAACCAGATCCAAACACTCATGTTTACAAACTTCAAAAGGCCCTTTACGGGCTAAAACAAGCCCCCAGGGCTTGGAATGAGAGACTAAGCTCCTTTCTTTTGAAAAATGGATTCACAAGAGGTCTCATAGACAAAACACTATTCATCAAAACCTCAGGTCAGAACTCTACTATAATTTAAGTTTATGTAGATGACATTATATTTGGTGTTACTAATGAATATCTAGTGAAGGAATTATCTGGCCTAATGAGCAAGGAGTTTGAGATGAGTCTAGTGGGAGAACTAAGTTTCTTCCTTGGGCTACAAATCAAACAAAACAATGATGGCATCTTTCTCAATCAAAGTAAGTATGTCAAAGAGCTTCTGAAGAAGTATGGTTTAGAGAAAGCTAAACACTGCAGTACCCCAATGTCCTCCACACTAAAACTTGATCAGGATCTACATGGTAAGGACGTTCCTAACAAGCACTATCGAGGTATGATAGGGTCTCTACCTTATTTAACTGCAAGTCGTCCAGACATAATGTTTAGTGTTTGCCTATGTGCTCGTTTTCAAAGTGCTCCCAAAGAATCTCACTTGATTGCTGTCAAAAGAATTTTGAGATATCTCGCAGGCACAAAGGACCTTGGTCTGTGGTATCCCAGAAACAACTCCCTGAACCTCATTGGATACACAGATGCTGACTTTGCTGGCTCTAGGACAGATCGAAAAAGCACATCTGGAAGCTGCCAAATGCTCGGCTTCTCCTTAATCTCTTGGCAATCCAAGAAATAAAATGTCGTTGCTCTTTCCACCACAGAAGCAGAATACATAGCAGCCGGTGCCTGTTGTGCTCAAACCTTGTGGATCAAACAGCACATGAAGGACCTTGGGATAGAACTCTCAAATATTCCCATCAAGTGTGATAACAAGAGTGCTATTCAAATCACCAAAAATCCTGTCCAGCACTCCCGTACCAAACACATTGAAGTACGACATCATTTTATCAGAGACCACGTAGACAAAGGCCACATTACACTGGACTTTGTCCCCACTCATCAACAACTGGCAGATATCTTCACCAAGGCCCTTCCCACTGAGCAATTCATCATCAATCGAAGGGAACTTGGCATGCTACAACCTGATGACCAGTTGAGGGGGAGCTAGCATCCCTCCATCCAGGGGGCGCTAAGGCCCTCTACCGCCAGGTATGCTCTCCTCCATATAGGCTCATCAAGGTCCCTGACATTATTGTCACAGAACCCCATTGAGCCTCACTATTATCGCATCAAACACTTGGCAATGACGTTAGGCAAACAACTCTTCCATAACTGCTTTGCTTGACTCAATTTTTTTAAAATTTTAAAATACTCCTCGTCTCCTTCCCCCTCCCCCCCCCCGTCAATTGTCAAAATAAACCAGGGTTACTCCACTGTTTCCAATAAACTAAATCTTCAAAATCTCTTCAAATCCCCTCCCTTTTCCCACTTTCCAAAACACATCAAATCACAATTAATCACCCTCCAACCGTCAATTTTACCTTCCCCAGTTAATCCTCCACATTTATCTCCTTCCCCATTTACTGTCCCCTTCCTTCCTTTTCGCAATCTCAACCACCCTCCTCTTCTATTTAAACCTCTTTTTTTTACCCTTCACTCCCATCTCCATCCTCCCAGTCTCCATCATCTTCTACCCCACTATCTTCCTCCCTTCCTCCCTCTCCTCTCTGTCCTCCCCACCATGAAAAAATGACCGGCCCTTAAAAACACTGCCCCATCTCCTCCTGCAGGGGTTGCAAAACCACTTCGCTCTCGCAAGTTGTAACGCCCCGAAAATTTAAATTCTAAACTTAACGGTCAAGGTCAAACGTTGACTAACATTAACAGCGGAAGATTCATTTTTTTTTCTTTTTATTAACTTGGGCGTTACTGCCGTATCCCCGAAGGAATACAAGGCAAGAAAGAGGAACTAACGACTACTAATTATTTACTTCAATTTTTACGAACGGAAGAAACTCAAATTTTAGAGACAACCCATACTAAACATTTATCGACTTCACATCTAAAACACGAACAAAGCTATATTCTCAAAACTTCTAACTTCAAGACTAACGTCCTCACTTCTAGTTCCCGTTCCCATCACAGAACTCTTCACCTGAAAACAAAACATTTACAAACATGAGGGGGGGGAAACCTCAATAATGTCTACCCCTAACAGTCAAAACATTTTACAATTCATTTCAACACATTTTAAGGGAAGGGGAAACAAGTCAAACATTTCAAAACTATCTTTTACCAGTCAACCTTACCTGTTTCCATATTTTAAAGCAGGCGGGGCTTCCGTATCGCCCCTCGGAGTCCAAAGACTCGCAAAACATGATTCGGAGTCCCAAGGACTCGCATAAACAACATCATTCGACTGATCAGCGCATAACTCATTTCTTTTCTTTTCTTTTCATTTCCTTCCTTTCTTTCTTTCGGAGTCCCACGGACTCGCATAAACAACATCATTCGACTGATCAGCGCATAACTCGTTTCTTTTCTTTTCTTTCTTTTCTTTCTTTCGGAGTCCCACGGACTCGCATAAATATTCCTATTCGACTGATCAGCGCCTAACTCACATCCCCAATACCAGGCATCACCTGGTCTCTTGACAGTCTCCCTCACAGATAACCACCTGGTCTTGGGGAGTACTGCCCGAACCCGCATTATACTCATAACCATTATTTAATCAGGTTTATATCTCAGTTCATTCCAGTATCAACCAACAATTCCAAATCCAACATTTCCAAACCACAATTCCAACCCAACACATTTTCAATACAAAAACCAAAAGACTATCCATACTTTATGAATAAAGAACATAACCATCTTAAACAAAATAGACAGTCAAGTTTTAGATAAAGTCCCCTTCGGGATGCATGTTCCGAAATCAATATAGAAATCAATAAAACAAGTAAAGAGCATCCAAAGGGGATTAGGGCATAGATATTACCTGATAGCTTCTCTTTATTGCAACACTTACACACGGGAGCTAACTATCGCGTCGTCTCGCTCGGATCTAAAATTTCAAATATAAACTTCTAAAATTAAAACTCGACTTCTACGAAAGTTAGTTACGCACTAATCCTACCATACCCCAACCTTAGCCTTTTCTTATACGTTAATTAACCATGTATCGAGCGTAACTATTAAGAAAAACATGAACATCACAACACACATTTTCTAAAGGTGAAATAATAAAATCGGGACAACACTTTTAAAACCATAACCCGATACTAATACTTTAATAATAATATTACATAGAGTTTTTGGAACATAATATTCATATTACCACATAACATGAAAACTTTATAAAAACTTCAAAGTATATGAAACTTTACTACTAAGACATATGAAACTTTGATACTAATAATGTGAAACTTTTAATACGAATCATATGAACTTTAAAACAGTTACATGGAACTCCATAGTAATAATAATAATAATAATACGAAACTTTATAATAATAACACGAAACCTTATAATAAACATAATAACATGAAACTCCAATAACACGAACTTTATAATAATAACATGAAACTTTAAAATAAAATCATGAAACTAATAATAATAATAATAATAATGTGAATCTTTAAAATAATATGAAAATCTAATAATGTCATGGAAACTTTATATTGATAATATGAAACCTAAAATAAATAATGTGAACACTTAATAATGATAAGAAACTTAATACTAATATTATGAAATACTTAAAATTGATAATATGAAACATAGTAATAATATGAAACCTTAGTAATAATAATAATAATAGGAAAACTTAATAATGATATAATAATAATAATAATAATAATAATAATAATATAAAAGAACATCATCATAGTATTAATCCTAATCATAACACTACACTAATGAAAATAGTAGATAAAACAACACACCCACTTAAGCACCCTAACACTTGATTTCACGCCTAACTAAGATAGATTAGGAGGAGCATTAAGCATGCCTATGGTACTAACATTAGATTATGAGAGAACAATACTCCTATTAATAATAATAATAAAAATCTGAATCATCACATAACCATAAACACAAAACTTAGGAAAACAGGGGAAAAGAAGTAAAACAGGGGGTGAGGCTTTACTGGGCAAAACGGACGACGAATGTCGGAGGTGGCGAGGGGGTCGGACGGCCAAGCGGCGTCAGTGGAGCTCCCAAGTGGTGGCTTGGTGGTTCCAGCCGCCGACAGCCAATGGCCGATGGCGACAATAAAGCGAGGAACAGAGTCGGGTGGTCTCGTTGGAACGGGGAATGGTCGGCGGCAGTGGTTGCACTGGGTTCGCGAGTCGACAAGGATGGTCCGCGCGCTTCGACGCCGGGATGGTGCTGGTGGCGGAACCGGTGGCGTTGGTGGCGAGTTTCTAGGTTGTCCAACAAAGCAGAACAGGGGGTTTTTGGGCGGGTTTGGGGCGCCGGTAAAGGGCGGTGGTGGTCGGAAAAGGGGGGGAAGGTGGTTGGCGGCGAGCAGCTGGTGGAAGGAGGGAGACTTGATGGTGGCGTGGTTGGTGGTTGTGAGGTGGAGTTGGTTGCGTCGGGGTGAAGCCCTGGGAGAAAGGGAGGAGAGAGAGAGAGGGAAGAGAGAGAGTATAAAATATGTGAATTGCGGCTGATGACAAAAACTAGGGTATTTGATTATTGGGGTAGGGATCCAAATAGGGTATTTATAGGGTAAGAAATTAGGGTAAAATTAGTACAAATTAAACCTAGGTGTTAGTAACACCCTTCCCAAATTAATCTTTTTCTAAAACAATACCTTTCTTTAAACGATTTTTACCAACTGATCCCAATTAATTTTAACTGATACACAAAAAGTCTCTAACTGATATTTTTAAGACTCTAAAAATTCTAACGAACTCACTCGCGTTCCTAATAGCTCCGTGTGTTAAAAACTCATATAAACAAACGGAAAGTAACGCACGTCAGAAATTTTAACGGTAATAATAATCGAATTTTTTTTCAGGGTTTTACATCATTCCCCACTTAAAGAAGTTTCGTCCTCGAAACTTAAACTTAGGCCTATCGGGTGAGCTAACTAACTAACAGAGCAGCTAACCGAAAACATGGGGTTTTACAGAAGTCGTCCCCTAACCCACCAGAATCAACTCAGTCTCGCTCATCGTCATCCACCGCCCTTGCACTCCAAACTCAGCCACAAGCCCTTAATGCAATCACACACGAGCAATGTCTGCAAACCCTTGCTAATCGTCAAATCCTATGCTGTGAAAACGTTGACGTAGACTCTCTTCTCCACATCTTCCCATCATTCTCCACACTCAAAGAACTAGGATGCTACACCTTCTTCGACTGTGACCCGGTAATTTACCCCTCTCTCATCCTTGAATTCTTTGCAAATCTAATTCCAGACACAAAACGTCTCTCTGTGAAATCTCTTGTCTCTGGCGTTGAAATTTTGCTGACCCCCACCCTCGTTGAGCGTATCCTTCATCTTCAACCCAGTCCAACCAAACCACCTCTATCCATCCCATCTGACCCCAAACAAGAGCTCCGCCGGCAATTCGCCCGCCCCACTGAACAGAAAAACACTCAATACACATGCCTGACATCTGAGGCCCGTTTCCTCTATTATACCCTGGTTCGTACCATCCTTCCCAGGGGTACAAACAAGGAAACCATCAATGAAGCCTGTGCCATCTTTATCTTGAACGTCCTCAACAATCGTCATCCCGACATTGGAGAACTAGTCATTCAACATTTTCTTAACGTTGCTGCCTCTCCTTCTGGCCCCCTCCCCTATGGGAACTTACTCACCAAGATTTTTCGCCATTGTAATGTTCCCCATGACAATGTTGAAATGTCCTCCTTTAATTTACCCACGATTGGCCCTTCTCTCCTCATTTCCCTTGGGTACCAGCAGCAACCAAATGGCTTATGGCTTCATCTTGATGAGGTCAAAGCCGCGGAAGCCTCTAGCTCTGCAGCTGCCGCAAAGGATGCCTCGGACGCCCTTCAAACTCATCTATCCAACATCAACTCCGCTGTTGAGGCCCTTCATCAAGAGGTTCGCCACCTACAACAGGAGGTCAAGGTCCTTCGTGAGGCACGCTCTGAACTGATTGCTGCAGGCTCTCTCCCGAAGGATGTTGTTCCAGCAGGCATGCAGGCTCTCCCAAGCACCCCCAACCCAAGCTCTCCCAACATTGCTCCCCAAACTACCCCCGCAGATCCCCAGTCCTAAATTTGTTTTTCTCTATCTCTACTTGAACAATTTTTTTTTGCCAAACATTCCTCCTATTTCCTTTTTGCTTGAAAGTCAAAAAGGGGGAGATGAACTATGCATAGTATGATAGTCTTTTTTTTGTCGCTTTTGCATTAGGGACTGTACAACCAAACTAAAGTCTTTTGCTATATCCCTGTATGAATGATCTATTTACGTTATATATGCTGCACATACTATGCTTGTATCTAGTTTTGTCTTTCACTCAAAAAGGGGGAGATTGAAGAACCCCTTTTGAGAATAGAGCAAAGGATGTCCAATCAATGCACAGCAAGGACGTCTATGTCAAACGATCTGAAGGACATTGGTACTGCTCAAAGGGTTTTGAAGTGAAAGACAAATGACGACACTTACATAGGGAAGTTCTTCCTTTAGGCAAGAATCTTACTTTCCCCTTTTTACTGTGTGAATCAGACTAATTTTATGCACTACCTTGCAGACAAAATTGAGGAAGAAAAATGGAAGGAACTCCCAGAAAATCTCGCCAAAAAGGGAAGGAAATTTCGAAACCACTATGAAGAGAAATTGGAGCAAAAACAGAATCCTCTCCGACGGATACAAGACCCAGCATAAGCAGTTTAAATAGACGCATTCAAGACAAAGAAAGGCAATCGATTCCATGGAAGCAATCGACAGTTCAAACAAGGATTGTGTTCTTGTGTTTGAGTGAAAAGTTTTCGGAGTGTTCTTGTGAGAAAAGTGCTATCAAACTCTAAACGGATCTAGAGTTGTGTTAGGCTTTTTTGTTTTGAATTCTAGACGGAATTAGGATTCAATTCGTGTTTACACCAAACTGTGATTTGGTGGGTGAAATTTTCCAGAAATAAGAAGCGTCCATTGTAAGGCGCTTGGTTCTCTATAACCCTAAGGTCCTTTACCTTAGGTGATATTCAACGCTATTCAATTGACTGAAATAAAGGAGTGATCTAATTTTGTAGAAATTATCATAACCCTATTCACCCCCTCCCCCCTCCTCTAGGGTTCTTTCAGTGTTGATTAGGAAAAGGTGTGAAACAGGTGATCAAAATGAACATATATGTTGCCTAAGGTGATTCAGGAACAAGGTCGTGCCAAAGTATGGAGGAAGAAGTCATAATACACGAGAATAGCAATGATGCACTGGCTTATGTGTTTTGACGCATATGTTGAAAAATGTTGGACTATGGATGTATTTGGACTGTGTCAAAAGGGGTTGAAAAATATCTCATAGAAAAAAACTTAGAAGGAAAGAAAATAATGGTAAAGTGAGTTTTTTCCCCTTTGTTTGGTTTGAGTAAAACCTTGAACGAAAAAAAGGACCTTCCATTCAATTTTTTTCTCATATTTTAATAAAAGGAAAAAATGCATTGAAAAATTACATTTGCATGCGAAATTGTGAATAGAAAACTTCCATTTTGTAAGGACACCACCCACAATAGCTAATTTCAATTTAACATGTCACTAATTAATGTGGAACCCAATTTTTTTTTTCTCTCTCTCTCTCCTACACTCTCTCAACCTTTTTATCTATCTCCTGTTTGAGCTTACCCAAATTTTGAGCTCTCCCACCCTCCAAATTGTTAGGACTCTTAGGGTGTTATTAGCAAACACACAATAATACAAGGGGATAATAAATAAAGATTCATACATAAGATTTATCGTGGAAAAACTCAAGCCGGAAAAAAAAAACCACGAACGATGCACTATCAGATGATTACAAGTATTTTATCAAAGATTCTCATACCTCTACAATCACTCACAACCTTCGAGAGTTATAACCTGAGAACTCAACCCTCACAGTTGATGAGCCTCACACAACTCCTTAGGGACGCAAACATTACAGGTCAATCTCTTATGGTCAAATGAAACTCTTTAATTGCGATACAAATGAGCCTAACAGCTAAGCCCTATTTATAGTACAAGACTACAATATATTCTAGGATTAATAATACTACAATTAATTATATTAGATTTCCTTATCTAATACAATAACCATCTTAACATAATTATATTGCATATCAGAGGCCTAAGTAATATATTTGCCACAAACTCCCACATTGATTAATAATATAACATGTTATCATTAATTTCCATATAACTTCACTATAACGGCAAAAGTTTCTGGCAAGTGTCAATTAGCACCAACCAAATCTCGCCGCTAAGCCAAAAAATCCACACTTAAGAGATTCATGACCACAGACTAGAGTCGCCACTTCAAGTTACCTAGAGTGGCCTCTGTCCGGGTCTTCTCACAAGTTTCCCTATTTGGATTCAAGACTCGGTTCCTACAGCTTGTTTCCATCCATCACCGAACCATTGGCCTCGGTAAGACTCGACCCAAAACATAATTTGGGCTACATACATCAACCCAATGATCTCTCACTTAGAGATCAAGTTGTAGTCTTCATCATTCATCATCACCACCACTCATCCTCGAACCTTCTTAGTGCATCCATCTCGATCCTGTTTAGCAAAGATCAATATATAGAGGTCTCAGTTAAGACCTCCCATCAACTCCTCTATATCGAATCCTCTCCCACTTGAACTAATCACACCCCTGCAACTTTGATATACGCATCCTTATCGAAAACTTAAGGGAATAATGGATTGGATTTTTACCCAGTGTTGAACTTAATCGAATTCCCATGCAAGTTAGATGCGTTCTTCGGCTGATTATCAATTCTTGAAGTCTTGCCGGAAAAATCCTCGTTTTTGGTACCCTTCTCTCATCAATTAAGCTATTACACCTTTGACGAGCATGAGCAGGCATGTTAGAGTTACAACTTCTCGTCTTTCCTACCATTTAGAATTACTAGAGATCTCTTCGTAACCTTCTAATGACCATCCTCAAATTTCGTTGTTAACCACTCCGCATCCAGTTGACCCACAAATACAAGTTTGTTGGACATACCTGGGATATACCGAACATCCTTAACCTCCAAGTCCCTATCTTAGAAGCTTTAATGTTCACATCACCTCTTCCTAACACCTTTAGATTGTGATCATTTGCAATCCTAACACCGCCCAACCTCCCACTCATAAAGTTACTAAAGGACTCCCGGTAGATGAAGAGTGAAATGACGCACCCCAAATCTATAGTCCAACTCCCTTCTAACTTGTCAATACTAAATTACTAACTGTTAATGCATCACCCAAATTCTCAGCAGAATTTACAGAATTATGGTCATGATAGTTGTTCTTCCCTGTGACCATGGGTTTAGGGCAAAGTGACCTCTATCATCAGAGTTACAACACAACATGTGCCCCATGCTTTGCCCCTAGATTTAGATCGACCCTAACTCAAACTCCCCCGAGTCCCGTTTCTCCTAAAAGCCAAAGCATTCCCCGAAAACTTAGACACATCACAATCTTTCATACGAATACTTTCACACATAACAGCGTCTCTCGATTCATTAAACTTTAATTTCTCATCTTCTTAAATGAAGATATAACACAAGTTACGAAATTATCCTAAGACTTAGGTAGGGTAGTCTATAATATATATTAGCATTCATCTCATCATCAAAACTAAATCCCACACAAGTCAACTTATATAATATCATACTTAACTCAAATAAATAACGCAACACAAGTATGTTATTCACTACCAAAGGCTTCTCATATGTGTTCTTCAAGGGCAGACCATTCGTCGTTTTCTCATCCTTCAAGTTGAAAGCAACGTTCTATACTATCGTCGGCCTCACCGAACTGAATGTCTGACGTCAAGCACGCGCCAATCCTAATCCCCAGATAATTATATTTCATTTCAGAGGCCTATGTGATATATTGCCATAAACTTCTGCATTGATTAATAATATAGCATGATATTATTAATTGTCATATAAGTCCACTATGCTGGAAAAATTTTATGGCAAGTTTCAATTGGCACCAAACAAATTCCACTGTCAATCCGAAAAAAACTACGTTGAAGAGAAATTCATGGCCACTGACAGAGCCACCACTTTGGGTTACTCAGAGTTGTCTTTGCTCTAGGCGTCTCACAGGTTTCCCTAATTGACTTCAAGACTTAGTTTCTACAACTTGTTTCTATCCATCATCAAACCCTTGACTTCACTAAGACTCGACCCAAACCACAATTAGGGCTCCACACATGAACCCAACACAATTAAGCCCTACAATAACAAAACAGAAAAGGTTTTCTCACAACCAACCCACATTTCTACTATTGTCGGTGACCTTAAACGTCAAACTTAGATTTCTTACTCCCATATTTATTTTAGAATGTCAAACTGAGCATTCCTAATTAGTAAAACCCTGAAGGTTTGATGATACTATTTTCCCTAGACCCTATTATGTTACATATGGCTCTTAAAGTTCGTGAGACAATGAAAACTCATTGATGACAAATGTTACATTAGGTCTGGAAATTGGATCAATCATTCGGTTCAGGTTAGTGGACTTTGGGACAATTTATATTGAAATTCAAATTCAGGGTAAATGTTATTTTGGTTGGATCTGATAGAGTTCATGTTTGGTATTATCAGCTCGGTTTAGATAGAGGTGAAATATTGCAAATTAGGTTGGACCGGGTCAAGTTGGGGTCCCATTGTTTTATTTCTAATTTCAGGGAAATCCTACATATTATGTTCAAGGTAGGTCCTTTTCGAGTGAAACAACCCACATATATATGTTCACACAATTATAACTATAGAAATCAAAAAATTACTCTATGCACTTAACTTGGTGAAATGTTTTAAGATCTCAACTTTTCAAAACTCATTTTGCAGATTCTTAATTTTGGGTTAGAAATTATTAGGTGTTTGTCCGGTCATCAATTTGGTTAATCAAATACCTCGTTTCTTCCATTTTTGAAGAAATACCCTTGAAGAAGAAGAATAAGGGTATTTCGGTCACTTAATAAAATTGATGGTCGGAAAAGCACCAAATAATTACTAATCCAAAATTTAAAGGTACCTCAAAATGAGTTTCGAAAAATTGGGGTACTGAAAAATAGTTTCCTCAAATATTGAGGTTCCTCCGAGTAACTTTTTGTATAGAAATAAATAAATTTATCGTATCACTTGTTGATTACATCAAAATACATAAGTACTCCAAAATAAATGACAAATTTTTAGCACAAGTACTATTATAATTTACATTTTTTAGAAAAATATGAGTAAATTGTAACTTATATATAAACATATGTTAGATGATATGCATTTGATTATAGGATTTGGGGGGGGGGGGGGAGAGGCATTACCCCTTGCATTGTAATTAAACCTCATACAAATTTTGAGAAACAAGTTTAGCATAAGTTCTACAAAATAAAATACAATGAAGTTCAAATTAAGTTTAACATTTAAATTTTTGAATAACGTTAAAAATGTAATCATAAAAAATTCCAACTAAAAATACGATTAGCTTATAATTTGGATAGTTTGATTCGGGTTGGGGTCTATATCAATTCAGTTTTTGTTTGGTTCAGGATTGAAGTAATTCGGATCTTATTCGATTTGGGTCATTCCGGGTTCGATTTGCATCGGGTCAATTGTGTTTTTACGTTTTAGTAATTTTGAGTCCAAACTAAATTCTAATATTCATTCGGGGTTTGGACCGAATTAATTTCAGCTCAGTTTAGTCTGGGGTTCCGATCAAGATCATGCATTTATTCAAGTGTCGGGTTCGAGCTCAATTTCGGATCGTTCCCTTCGGATTAGCTTTACAGGGTTTATGGATGTTGCATAAGTCTCTTCCCCTGACGACTAATTTGACCTTGTATTTAGCATAGTTTACCCTACTTGTATTATTAATTTGTTGCTCCTATGAGAAATGGATGTACATTTTTGTCATCACATGTTGGCACATTTTGTTGTACTACAATAACCTAATCTTCCAACAGCTCCATATTCCCTTAGAAAATATTTGGCATAATAATTTTATTAAATACATACATGATGGGTTGACAAATGACACTCAAAATGAGTCATCGTAGTTTATACTTTTCACTGATAATATAGTAGTAATTGTTGAGTCAAGTGAGAGGCTAAACAAAAAGGTGCAACTTTAGCTTGATACCTTGGAGTCTAGGAGTTTGAAATTGAGTAAGTCGAAGACGAAGCACATAAGGTGTGATCTTAGCGAGGTTAATCGGAAAGACATTAGTCAAGTTATTACCATTGAAGGGGAAATTATCCCAAGGGTGAATAAGTTTCGGTACTTGGGATCTATTTTACAAAGTGATGTGGATATTAATCAAGATATAACGCATCAAATTCAAGTTGGTTGGCAAAACCAGAAGGCCTCAAAATTGTGTTTGATAAGAGGATATCGCTCAACCTTAAAGGCAAGGCTTATCGTGTGGTAATTAGACCAGCAATATTGTATGGTTCAAAATGTTGGGCAACCAAGAGGTTGCATTGTCAAAATATAAACGTTGCAGAAATGAGGATGGTTCGGTGGATTTGTGGGTTCACTAAGTTGATAAAGAATGACATGTATCAAGATAAGTTACAGATGACTTCTCTTTTATTGACGATAATTTATGAGAGGATAGGTTGATATGGTTTAGTCATATGTTCAGGAGGAGTGAGGATGTCCCTACTCGGTGATATGAAAAGATTGCGCTTCCGCCACTTAACCGCAGGCGTAGGATGCCTAAAAAGTCCATGAGGGAGGTTATTTGACATAATTTGAAACACATAGACTTAGTGGAGGACATGACTCTCGTTAGGGACAGTTGGTGGGCTAGGATTAAGTTAGTCGAGTGAGAGGGGTAAGAGGTTGTTGCTTTATCGTCCCTTCTTTGTGTGTTTCTTGTGCTTTAATTTCCTTCTGTGTGTTGTGGTTCGTTCAACTCACTTGCTTAACTATATTACTACAGAGCACTAAGGTATAAAATCTTGTTTGCTCAGTTTCCCAAGTTCTTTTCGAAATCATTTTGAAACAGTTTTGTTTTCTTTTTCTGAAAGGTTTTTGTCCCTTAGGTCTATTGTAATCAACCTCTTCATGCACTCTCATGCATAAAGGGAAAGTTGCCTACATCTAAATCTCCTCAGACCTCACATTAATGGAACGATACTGAGCTTTGTTTGTTGTTTGTTGTTGTAGTATTTCTATTCACTCTAGATTTGTCATAAGCATGTAGGAGCATCTATATCGTACAGAAGTGATACTACTGAAATTCGAGGTCTCGTCCAAATAAGATATGGAGAGATTGTATATAGCAGTCTTACCCTCAATTTTGCAATTTAGAAAGACCGGTTCCACCATCCTACCAGATCAACATATATAAATGTTCTTCCTAACATGGAGAATAGGTGGCTTGTATTTCTCATAAAAATTATAACTTTGTTTCTTACCTAGGCTTGTCTGTTTACTTTGAAGGAAATCATTATTGACACTTGGGGATTGTGTTTAGCTGATATTAAACCAGATTTGAAGAAAGAGATTATTAATATCCTCCACGAGGGATGCATTTATGCTAAACCACACCTGAAAGATGTCGATATTATTAGAGCCTTCTCTTGAATCGGTGATTGGACTATCCCCAACAACAACTTTGCCATGCATTCTGTAAGTCTGCTTGTCGCAATCTCAAATGGGACTTCCTAAAATCAATATGAGACTTAAATTGTTTACAAGGATTCACCAATGAGACTGTCTTTTGCTTTGGATTTGGATGATCAAACTTTCTATTATAATAAGTGTTAGGAAAGAAAACCTCGTTAGACCATACTAGCAGTGGAAATAAGTAATTGTAATGCCCCGACCCCTCCCGGGTCGCGGATATTAACGATAATTACTTCAAGGATCGCTGACTGGCCCCACAAATCACCACGAGTCTTTCCAACGTGCTTTATCCTCGCTCACACGCTGCCCGGAAAAACTTCCCAGGAGGTCACCCATTCTTGGACTACTCCCAATCAAGCACGCTTAACTGAGGAGTTCCCAACGGATGAGCTACCATAAAAGAAGGTGCACCTTGGTGATATAAGTAGTCATTTAAATCCTCTTAAGTCACACTTAACCATATACCCGGGCTGTTACAGTAATATATCAGATGCTTCAGATATTCAGAAAAATAATGTAAGAATAACATAAACAAAAGAAATAAGATTTAACGTGGGAAATCCAAGAATTAGGCGAAAAATCCACAGACTACACAAATACGAACAAACTCCACTCTCAAGGTTAGAGTACAATAACATATCTCTACTCTTTCAAGAGATCAATAGCAGAGATACAGATCTACCCCAGTGGACCAAATTGTATGAGAAGAATGCCACTCTGAAAACTCTCTCTATGACAACTCTTCAAACCCTAGTGAATCTATATGTTTGCATCCCCCTCAAGGGAGGCGCTTCAAGGAATCCTTATTCTTTCTGCCATGGTGCTCTCCACGAGACACCTGTTGCTCTCCCCATGAAATACGCATAATACCTTCAGCAACTTGGAAATATATAGGAAGAAAAAACTTGGTCGTCACTCCAATTAAATCCAAAGCCAATATATTTAGAAAATCCAATATAATAAGAAAACCTAAATAATTTCCTAACACAATTTGGAAATAAATCATGTGGTCAACTTAGGATATTTTAGGAAACAATATTCCTATCAGACACCCCCTTGGATTAAATTCGCCTAATGCTCAGAAGCTTCAACCCAATTTGTTTGAACGGTCACAATATGCAATATTTCTAGCAAGTTTGCGCTAGCAAAATTTTGTCCGGCCTAAAAAATCCAAAGAACTGGCCAAAAACCCTAAGAACGGAACAAACACGAACAAACTCCACTATCAAAACTAGAGTACAATAACCGATCTCTACTTTTTCAAAAGATCAATAGGAGAGATACAAATCTACCCCAGTAGTACAAATTACATGAGAATAAAACAACTCTCAGGACTCTCGCTATGACAACTCTTCAAACCCTAGTGTATCCATCTGCTGGCATCTATCTCCTCCCCTTCAAGGGAGACACTTCAAGGAATTTTCAACCTTTCTGTCGCGGTGCTCTCCACGAGACACCCGATGCTCTGCTCACAAGACACACATAATACCTTCAGCAACTTGGGATACATTAGGGGACAAACCCTTGGTCACCACTCCAGTTCGATTACCAAATCTAATATAATTAGGAAATCGTACATAATAAGAAAATCTAAATAGTTTCCTAACACAATTAGAAATAAATCATGTGGCCAACTCAGGAAATTTTTGGACACAATATTCCTACTAACAAGTAGATCAGACATTGGGAAAACTATGTAAGAGTTGAGTTCTATTTTGTTGGAATCAAAGACAAATTATGGGGTAAAACACGGTCACACACAAGATGAGGGATTACTTAGGTGTCTAGGAGTACTTGTGGGTATTTTCTGTGGTTTGCACGCCACAGAAAAAGAAAGAGACCAAAAGGACTTTCTGGTAAGTTTGCGGCTAGCAAAATTTTATCCGACCCAAAAAAAAAATCCAGTTTGGTCTGAAACCCGATTTTGACATTGTCCGAGTTGACCGAAATATTCAGACACAATATTTCTCATTTTCTATTGTCCAAGTCCAATTTTGACTCGGGTTTTGTTGAGGTTTGAATAGTCCATCCAAAAAAAATTGGGTCTAGACATCAATTTTTCATCAAAAATTTAATGTTCACCGAATTTGACCACACGAATTTTTACATGTGCTATGGAGAAGCTATGCTAAAACTCAAAGGTTTCTCCCGCCCAAGTATATTGCCCGTCTAGAGAACCATATACACGACACAAGCCGCCCAATTTTTCGATAAGAGAGTGTTTGGTTGGTCAACAACTCTGAGGAAATTGGTCAATTTCCCAAGTTAACCAATTTTCCCATGTTTGGTTATTTGTTGGCCTTGCAAAACATTTTGCTCGGGGGCAACAATTTCACATCTTCACTTAGGGAAAATTTCTCTAGGGGAGGGTAGGGTAGGGGAAATTTTTCCCATGAAAAACTTTCCATAGAAAATTTTTCCCATGACCGAGAAAATTTTCCCAGAGTTCTTACCAAACACCTCTACATTAAAAGTATGGATAAGCATGCATGATCTACTACATTCCTGGTCCATTCAAGTTTACAGATTATTCAATTTGTCCTCATTTTCATTTAATATAACCCTACTTCATTTCATATTTCATTGTAATGGTTAACGTTCACAACCTGCAATCTAAATAAATAAAGTATTCTTTGTTTTATTTTATTGTTTCTTTAAGGCCCTATTTTTTTCTGAATGTTAGTTGAAAGTTATCCTAACTTACTAACTTTACTTACCTTTACTTCTTCTCAAACCACCTCACCTATCTTACAATACAAAATATATATTTAAAAGTTCATATATTTAACAAGTGATGTAACAAATATGACATACATTACTCTCACTACCTTATTTAACAATTTATATATTTAATAATTGATGTGACCGATATGACTTACATTACTAACTTACATAACCTTACTAACTTATCTACTTTATTTACCTTACTTTACATACTTATATGCTTACCTAAGCTCAAAAAGAAAAGAGCCTAAGGGTGGTGTTGTCAGGAAGTGTTGTATTCTGCTTTGTTGTTTGTTGGGTCTAAACAAGTTTTTTGAAGGTGTTTTAATAAGTGGATCTAGCCTTGGTTGAAGTTTGTCAACGTGTTGTACCATTGCCTTGGAGTAGTCTATTTGGGGTGTAGTGGTTGAATTGTGTATTTTCAAATAGGGTTGGTAGTATCTACACTTTTCAGCCATGGATCCGGGTTTGAGGAGGCTTTTGAGGACTTGATTTTCTCACAATTGAAGGATGAATTACCGAAGTCTGTACTGGAACATCTCAAAAATATGAACCATCTTAGGGAAATAGTTTGGGTTGCTCGGGACTTTAAAGATAAAGGCAATCTTATGTTTAAGGCTCATGATTTCCCATGTCTATTACTATGTATGAAAGGGCTCTCCAATTCTTATGTGTGGGTCTGCCAATTTGTACTCAAGATGTGCAACTTATGTCGGAACTGGCAATTAATCTCAACTCGAATCTTGTGGCCTGTTAAAACTAGAGCAAAATGAGATAGTACAAACTCATTGCGATCTAGCTATGAAATTTGAAGCTTACAATCTTAAAGTGCATTATAGGAGAGCTCTTTTTTTTTTTTTGCATAGAGGGATGGTGAAAAATGCTAGGATGGATATAGAGATAGCTCTTAAGTTGAACCAAAAAAACAAAATTGTTTTGAAGGAGCTACGGAAGTTGGAGGAAAACTTTGGGCCTTCTCAAGATAGGTGTAGGAATTCAAGGATAGTAAATGATAGTGGGAATGTCTTTGATCCGCATCGCAAGCATAGTAGTCGTAAAGGAGACAACGTTTGCAAGTCCAACATCTTTAAGTCGACGCATTGTGATGTCCTTTCAAAAATAGTGAAAATGGTTTTTGAATACAACCAATCGTGTCCGGATAACCAAAAAATTCCTATGAAAGATGTTCTTAGTCAAGTAATGGAGATGGCAACTAAGGTGAAAGTTCAAGATGGGGCTAAGATTGGGCATGTGGGAATCAATACTTCAGTTGAGCAAGGCAGTTATGTTTCAGTTCCACGAGAAGCGGTGTTTTCGAATTTTGATTCCAATCATTCTAGAGGTGAGGAAAATGGAACTAATAATGTGTATTCTTCTGAAGTTAAACCAATGGATGAGGACACATCTAGTTCTCCAACCTCTTGTTACGAAGAAGACATGGAGGAAATCTCCAAATTTGTTGTGGAAACAAGTTCCACTAATAAGATAGAAATGAGGATGCTGGTATAGATGACAATGTTTCTAAAAAGTAGGGATGGCGATGGGGCGGGTTCGGGGCGGGTAGAGCCGTACCCTTACCCGTACCCGTTTCTAAAATCACTACCCTTACCCTTACCCATATTTAGCGGGTACTAAATATTTGTACCCATACCCGTACCCACCGGGTATGCGGGTACAACGGGTACTATGCAGGTATACATAAAGATTAAATTTTACCACCCATTTTATACCCATATGCACAAATTAACGGGTTGTATTCGGGTAATTTAACCACTATTTTCGGGGCTATGATATGATATTTTCAGAAATCAGAATGATATGATATTTTCATAAGAAAAGAACCTTTAGCAGCGCAGAGAGCATAAGAAAAGAGACTTGAGGGAGTGACGGGGAAAAATTAGAAAGGGCCCTAGGGCAGAGAGGCAGTCTCTCTAGGCCGAAATCTGAGTGGGCCTTGGCTAAATTTTGGGCTTCTTATTTGCGGGGCAGGGCGGGGCGGGTACCCACCGGGTACTACCCTGCACTGCACTGCATTCCGACCAGACTGCACCGACCCGTACCCGGATTTTTTTAAAAAATTGTACCCTTACCCGCTTTTTGTGGGACGGGTAGAGGTGGGTACCCGCGGGTACGGGTTTTATTGCCATCCCTACTAAAAAGGAGATGTTTATTTTTACATTCTCACATAGCACGGACGAGTGTCTTAGAATCCCCAAAAAGATGTATCTTCAGTTTCTGTAGGGAAGAGTGAGAGTTTTCATGTAGAAAGAGGAAAAGTTTTTTAACTGTCTCAAAAGTATCTGTCGTTGGCTTTAAGCAAGTACCACAGGTGGAAATGAGTGAAAGTGAAGAGGATACTATCTCTTGTGAAAGCATGATTTAGGCATAAGAGGTGGTAAACACAAAGGTATGTGATGGACATGGGAATAAAGAAGAAGATTTAGAAAGTGTGACTTCGAATTCTTCATACACTGTTGAAGACAAAGTAACTTTCTCAAGCAACAGGAAAGAAGATGATGTGTGTTTCAAGGCTCGTTCTCAATCTTTGAACAAGAAGCGACCTCTAAAAAATTATCGGCCTTCCTCGAGAGTGAGCAAAAGTGTAGATTAAACAGAGGCAAGCAAACATAGCAAAAAACCATCCAAAGTAAGCATGGTTCCATGGAGCCTTGTACTTCTAAAGTTTCTTCTTTGTGCATGAACTTGGTGGTTGACTGTTTTGGAAGGATAAGGAAATTTGAGCAGCTGGGGGTTCATTTCATGTCTCTGATCAAGAGGAGATGCTTTGTAGGCGAGCATAGTATTAAGAGTTTCAATTCTGATTGTAATATTGACTATTGTAATATAACCTCTTGCAATGTTTGTACTGTTTGAAATCTGGCTATTGGGCAAGGAAGTCATACTGTTCCCTTGCTCTTAGTTTCACTTCGCATTGTAATATTCTGCCTTCGTTGGCCAAAAAACAAATGAAAAAAGAAACATTTCATTCCATAAACAGTAACGCAATGCTTTTATACATTTCATCTCGTCAGAAATCATCCCTCGTCTCGCAAACAGTCAACCAAACAACATATTATATCCATAGAACTTCTGTTTCTCCCTCCCTAGAACTCTCTCTCCCGCCTACATTCCAAGCATACTGAAAGTATTAGACCCAGCATTTCTGAGTAGACAATGAGCTAAATCAGTACCTGTTGAGGCATCAGTCTGAAGTACACTGCATATAATGCTGTATAAAAGTGGCGTAAAAAAAATAATGGGCAAAACTTATAGCTTATTATTAGAAGCAAAATTATAGAATTTACAGGAAGAAGGCGTATTCTAATACCAATTTACAAGCAACTGTGTAAGAATATAGGTTCAACCCAGCAACCAGATGTACAGTTGACAGCCCAGAGAAAGAGAGATGGTTACTAAGCAATCCTGGTTTATGAAGGAAAATTTCACCAGCTTTCAGCTTTAGTTGTAAAGCAAGGCTAAAGAGATGTTATGGCTGACTTGTGCGCAATGTCATAAAGTGAGATTAGAATCTCAGCACCAATTAGTATGATGATTAGCCATTCAAGGAAATCTGACTTCCTGTTCTGCAGGATTTCCTGCAGAAACCGTATGTTATGCTGTCCAAGAAAAGATGTGTCAGTCAACAATAGCACCAAGCATCGTTCTGTTTTCACCAAAACTAGTAATAATAATAATAATAATAATTATAATTTGAAAGTGAGTATGTGTGAAACAGAAAGTCACCTCCACAAACTTCAACTTAAAATCAAGACTAGCAAATCTTTGGGTCAATTCAAATTCATCTCTGAGATATTCCCAAATCTGAGCATATTTTGCATCCTTCCAAGCAATATCTGATCTGAAAATCACAAAGCCACAGATTTCAGCAACTTCAGCAAGTGAAGTGATTTATTCCAAATGGTCTGAGAAGTAGCGACCATCCAAATAAACAAGTACCATTATACCTCTCTCAATAAAAGAGAATCACTAATCATGGTAAAACAGGGAATGCATGCATGGAGAAAAGAATAATCGAAGCTTAAACACTGTATTGAGCCATTGTTGTTAGCCCCACGTATAGCAGGATATGCTCAGGTCAATGTACATAATGTTGTTCCTGAACTTGAGTTGCAGACAGGCACAAATCATCTTAGGATTTAAAAGGTGTTCAATGCTAGCTACTCCTGACGGTCTAATATGGAAAACGGAAGTAGCACACATACAATTCACTTTTGGTTGAGGTATCACTATCAAAGCACTTATCCATGCACATTGGAGCTACTCCACAACAAGAGCAATAGAGGACAGCTCAAGTAAGGTGCTTTTTCGTAAGGATGCAAACAGAGACGCCCAAAGTACAGTTCTGGGCCAGAACCATACATGACTCTATCTGAAGAAAACCAAAATGCAAATCAATTACAGACCTCTACATCTTAAGCATGACACATTGAGCAAATAAATAAACCCTCTACAGTGGCTTCTATATCCATCACGTCAACAAATCCAACCATCACCTTAACAATAAGGCAACCATCACCATTGACGAGCAACCAAAAGCCAAAGAAAATAACCTTTCAAAAAGACCAAGCTTAAGAATGACATCTGCCAGATTAGAGTTGGCCTTTCCCACCAACTGGAACAACTTCTTTCTTTCCATGGTAAAGTCCCCAGTTTTCTCCATTGCACGATTTATGTCAGTGAATTCTGCAACCATTCCATCAACCTTGCAGAAGAAGGGAAGAGTCTTAGAAATATGCTAAATCCAGCAAGACTATTAGTCTAAAACAAAAATAGCTTAAATAAAATATGATTATGCAAACCTGGCGCACATAGTAATCTAGCGCAATACTTTGACCAAGCACACTGCCTATTGTACGAATACCATCAATATTCAGATATTGAAGCATAATATGGTCAAGACCAGCTTGCATCCATGTGCTTAGATTGGGCATCTCTCTCACTTCATACTCTGTAATACAGCCGAATTCATGGTTAGAAAACACACTAGGAGGCCAAAAACGGTAAGAAATTCAAATATGGTATGTAAAGCAAGAACATTTGCCAAAGGCCAAGGCAGAAAGACTGCTCTCTGTCTTAACTCTTAACATATTAATCACTATTAGCTTTAACCACTTGTTGGTAATAATCAAATACGAATTACAAAGAAGAAATGAGAAAAAGCATCAGTTGCCACTAGCTTCAAATGCTTCTTTTTATCAATTTTCATCTTGGAGGAATGTGCGCCAAAGGGGAGGAGGAAACTACTAATGAATCTAGTTACTTTTGTGGATTAAATAAGTTATTCCACTATTGATTGACAACAAATTCTGAAGAACCAGTAATGCATTCTTTTACTTTGCTTTTGTGATATTTGTTCTCACTTCTAACCCGCCTCTTTATTAAGTTTATAATCACAAAGGAGAAAAACAATCTTTTTGGTGAAAAAAGCATCGCCCATCTACAAGTATACAACAAACTTGGCAACAATATTAATGTTGCTTAAAGCAGATCCACCAACTTAGATTATTTTGTCTCCTAATCTACAGAGATTGGCTAATTCTACTACACGAAATGCACGTAGGACATAGTAGCATAGATACACTAGACCAGGGCAGAAGAAGGGGGGGGGCACCTGATAAAAATTACTCATCATTTTCCTTAAGACCGCCAAAGATATGACCAAGGCCTTCCAAGCTCCAACCAGCACTACCGTGGTTGAGTGGTTGAACATTTGAAAAGAGACGCCTCTGCTCCTTTCTAAATACATTAAATAAATGTCTGCACCCATTGGCCTTGGTTATACCATTTAAATTATTTGGAGAGAAACGAACCAAGGGGTTTCGGAGGGGTTTGAAATCTTTCTTCAGAGATTAAAAGGCAATTCATCAAGTCTCCCCTTTTGAGTGAATGAGAAGTTTAGCTCTTCCTCTTTCGACATGGTAAATTTTATGGACAATCTGTTTTTTTGGTTGTACATAACTTTGTAGGAAGCTGGTTGAGCATCTTATCTTTTGATCCTATTATTAGTGTATATTTTAATTCTTTCCTGTAAAAGTAATCTCCAACCCCCCCCCCCCCCCCCACCCCCCTCTTTTTCTCAGAAAATAGGGAAGACAATCCCTTACAAAATGGGGATCACTAAGGCACAAATAACAAGAAGTATCCTACATAACTTTGTAGGATGCTAGTTGAGCATCTTATCGTTCGACCCTATTATTAATATAGGTTTCTACTTTTTCCTGTCAAAAAAAAATCTCCACATTTTCAAAATCAACAAATTATAGGCTGTTTACTGAAGCTGTAGAAGACATGCCTCTTGCCTACTTCTCCAAAGCTAAAATCAGCTCCAACGCAGCATTAAAGCTCTTTGATAACAAAGACAGCATACCAAATCATCGCATTGATGGTCACACAACCGCTGAAGTTCAGGAGTTGAAAAGTAATATGCAATCCCACCTCACAACGGCCACCAAATAGGCTGCTTTACAAATATCAGGAAAAAAAAAGACCAGTGGGAGGGACAACTTGGAGAAAGGAACATAAGCTGATGCACCAGGGGAATAGCATTCAATACTAACAAAATGTATTCTGATAAAAAATCATAAAGATCGTAACTAGAAATGATGAAATGGACAAGCATATGAAGTACACAAATCTTTCTGGCAGCAAAGACACAACAAAGTAGGAAAATAGGTTGCACACAAAAGAGGAAAGAGATAGCCGACATCAACAAATGAAAAGTAAAGAGCATTCACTAATAGGCCATCATGGACAGAAATAGGTGAACCAATCCTCCACAAATTGAAAAGATATAAAAAGGGGAAAGAATCTAAAGGTTTCGAGAAGAGCCGCTGTGCAAAAAAGGTAATGACAAGGGGCGTATGTACAATAACACAATCAGCAAAGCAAAGAAAAATAAATGCATTTAAATCCTCTCCTAAGGTATCAACTCTCACCATATTTTCCATCTACGCAATCACATCAGAGGGATCTCTCTTGACAAATTTCCCAATGTTATCAACTTCACAATCCTGATTCCTGAACAGATTTAGGTCGCTAAAGTTGTCCACAAATTAAGATTGTAAAGGGAAAGAAACTACAGCCCAACCCCCCCTCCCCCCCCCCAACCCCCAGGAAATTCAACATTGGGAAAACAACACAAGGACAATTGTACATGTAAAACGCAAGTGCTCAACCATAATCAGAGCTTAGCAGAAATATTCAGGAACCTCCCATTGGTTATCAACTCTTACCATCTTTTCTCTCTTCTTTGAGTAAACCAGAGGCATGTCTTCTCACAATTTTCAAGTAGTCTTCAACATCATGATCATGAACATTGAACAACACAATGGATCCATACTGGAAGACCACCATGAAGCGACAATCACTTCCACTTAAGGTGGTAGCAGTCAAACCCTGAAATAAAGAGCAGAGGATTAATCCGCTTCGCTAAGTGACATTAAACCTAAAACCTAAGGCCATGTTCAACAATAGTGTTTGGAGTAAAATCTAGTGCTTTAACCAAGTCAAAACACAAATTAGCCAAATATAGTATCATTTGGTCAACTAGTATTTCATCGAGTAGTTCAACTGGCATTTGGCACTTCAACTAGTATTTTTGAAATGGTAATAAAGTTAGCTTTGGCCTCAAAAGTAGCATTTGAAACTTTTTGGAGAGAAATATCCTTTAGAAACTTTACTTTGGAATTTTCCATATTCCTTATATCAATTTACACTAGTTAGCTAGCCCAACGCGCCAAATTTACCAAACACACTTTCAACAAATGCTCATATGAACTATCCAATAACCACAAAACGAGAACAACTATCAGTTACCTAAACCCCTATCTGCTATCTAAATCCCTGTCTAAACATTTTATTTGTCAAACATGGCCTAAGATTAGAAACAGAATCAACCAAGTCATACACATGCAAAATGCTGTGTAATTAGGATATACAGTAAGTGAAGGGGTAGCATATATATGACACATTACACTGTATCATGAAAGGCAATAAATGGTACGGCACTTCCTGATGACAGTTTCCAGATGATAATTTGAATAGACAATAAAGATAAACAGCAGAGTAAGCAAGGAGTATGACAGTAATTAATGCAGAGGAATGCAAGGGATATAAAAAGTAGTAGGCAGAAAAGGTCAACAGTACAACAACAAATAGAAGAGATATTATGAACCAAATTTCGAAAGTTTTCTAACTAAAGTGACCAATCAGTGACATGAAAAGTTATACTATAGTGACATTGGTGTGTCAGTAACTTACCCAAAAATTGTGGTGTGTTCTGTAATTTTAGTTTTTTTAGTGGAGATTTACTATTTCATTAGCTGCACAACTAGTTGTTCATTAATATACGTGTTCAGAAAAATGAACTTTTGGGTTAACTACTAAATGTGAAATGGCTTACATGGAAATATATGTCGTAATCTTATCAATTTCAACATTATCCTCCTACGTGATAAATGATACTCACAAAATGGAATGCATTTTCTAGTTATAGCCATAAAAAGTTAATGTTATCAGAAATAACATTATTATTAATTTATTAAATTTAAAATTATCCACTTTCTAACAATAAAAATAAAATCGTTAGGTAGAGTTTAATTAATCAACTCTTTGTTAATCAAGAAACTCAATCGACATGCCCTCTCATATTAAATAACAAAGTTCAAGGTCGCACTGAGCTTTATTGAATGCCAAATTTTTATAAGCCCGGATGTAAGATGTGCAAATTTAACAAAGAGCATATTAGGAATAAAAGGTAAATCGCTAATTAATGGTTTTCAAGTGTTAGATTAAGTAACGTTTCGAAACAACTTGTTGAAACACTTACCAAACCGCTTGATCTGAAGCGAGTGTGATTTTAATCTTGTTGAACCACTAATCACTATCTCAAAAGCTAGTACTGAACACAACCTATACCGAGATGAACAAAAATGACCTAATTCCATAGATTTTGATCCTAGGATTGGTTTGTGAATTATGATCCAGGATCTTTCACATGCTTAATGATGTCCTTTAAGCAGAAATTCTACACGATTTGTCTTCCAAATTCCTAGACATCCCATTCTCAAGAATGATTGTTTTCCTTCCCTTAATCTACTTAAAACAGGACAAAAAGGGCATAATAACATTCAATTTAATTCGAACCTAGAAAATATTTTTAAAAAAAGAAGAAAAGGACAGTTATCTAATTCCTCAAACCTGTGTGGTTCATTCAACCAAGCAACCTACTACAAACCCACTCGCTAAATTTTCAATTGTGTCTACTATACTCACCAGTGCTTAGGTTGTAGACTACAGTAAGCATCATGGATACCAAATCACTGTTCACGTTGTGGTTACTGTCTCGGCATGGACATCAAATCATGCTATTGTTCACTTTTTTTTTTGGCTACTTCAAATCTTAGATACACTATATTATGAAAACATTTGGTGCCTAAATGCTCATTACCACTCAACAAAATGCTCATCTGGTACTCTACAAATTGCTCATTGCTCGATTAACAAACTGTTCTATACTACACTATAAAACATTCATTGTCGCTCATACAGATTGTTCATTTGATACAATACCCCTCAAACAGAATGTACATTTCATACTCTACAAATTGCTGATTTGATACTTCTATAAATAGCTCAATCTATGAACAGAATGCCCATTACCATATTACGGACTGTTCTTCGCTCATTTAAGACATTTATATCACATTATCGAAATGCTTATATGAAAACAGAGGTGGGGTCGTAGGGGGTGGCAGTGGTGCTGATGGCAGGGGGGAGAGAGAGAATCCGGTGGTGGTGACACGGTGACAAAGGTGTGAGGTAGTGGCCATGGTGATATGCGTTGATATGGTAGTTGGTGATGGCAAGGAGAAGGAGAGAAAGATAGTGTGCCATAGTGCTCATGGTTATCAGGTGGTGTTGGTGGCAGGGCTAGTTAGTGGCGGTGGGGCTATGGTGGTGTTCATGGTGGCAGCCTTCTTAATGCTATTGATGGCAGCGAGAGCCAGAAGGACATGGTAAGGAGAAGGAGAAGGAGAGGTGAGAGGAAGGAGGCAATGAAAGAGAGAGTAGAGAGGGACGGGGAGAAGAGCCTAGGATGCTCAAAGCATTACATACCTGGGACTCATATAGCTTTGTGCAAGCTCTGTGAGATAGAAGCAACTTTAACTACAAAACTATCATGTGTCTACCCATAAGGCTTGTCTGTGTGGGCGGGTCATAGAAATGGGGTCACCGCAACCCGACCTGGATCTGATCACAGGACACGCGTGGGATATGGCTTAGTTTTCACGAGTATATTTTTGGCATGGTAGAGAGAAAATTTTGAGAAATTAGCTATTAAATGCCAAAGTTTCTCCAAATTGGAACGTAACCAGGTCATAATAAAGAATTTTTGAATGGAAGCCCTTATATAAATGCTCCAATTCAGTTCTTATTCTCAAACCCTAATTTTTCAAAACCCTAATATCTCTCTGGTGGTAGGATTGATTTAATGGAGACCAAGACGGTTGATGTGCCTTCCTAAGGTTTTTTGGTGGCTTATCTTCGCTAGTTGGTGATTTGCCCCAGGAAATGCTACTAAGCGAATGTGTTCTAGAGATATGATTTTAGGTGTGGTAAATGCACAGTTGAGCCAGTTGGCTGGCTGTTAATGGCTTTGTACATGTGGGGTTCGGTCTAGTGCCCCTCAGCTTTCAGTCGAGTCTCTTCCCCCTAACCAAAACATCAAGAGGGACAACATCCGTAACTGAAACATGAATCACCCTACCGGAAAGCACTTCTTTTCAGCCGATGTCGCATTGTAGTGTTGTGCACGCTTCGTGCCATACTCGATCAATAGTTGTACCGATATGGTAGATTCCTATCTCCACTTTCCTTACCCTCAGAGAATTCTATCCTTAGTCTAAAAATGGTCATTTAGATCCCTTGTTCCCTAGAAAGAACTAGAGACTGTATTCCTTACTCCCCCCCCCCCCCCCCATTACTCTTTTCTTTCTCTCCTCTGTTCTAAAAATACTACGACTTTTGTCCTTCCTTTGAGGTATTATCTTATCATGTGGGCGGGTGGATGGTGATATTACTTTATTAGGTACTATTTATTCTGTGTTACACATATTTTCTAGTATATTCAAATGAATTATGCTTATTTTCTATTATAATCAAATGTGTTATCCTACTTTTGAAGTTTTTTTCGCCATGTCCAATTCCAGGTCAGTGTCCCTCTTGTCGTGTGCAAACTGTGGACAGTGCCCCTGTCATCAAAGTTCAGAGTTGCCCGTTGCCGTATATAAGGGATATGAAGAAAAATTCCTCCTCCTTTCTAACCCCTCTTGGTGATTCTTGCATTTCGATTATCAACAAGAACAAGCTAATTTTTTCAATAAAACCTAAAAACTTGCAAACTATATTACTTTCTTCACTCTTCCTTACTCTTATACAAGCATGCCTATAATTGCTAACATCTTCTCAACTTCGTTACTCCCATCCTTATTATAGCTAACTCATATTCATCTTCCTTACACCAGCCCCAAGCTCCCTCTTGGATTACTCAAACTGAACACAAAATCAAACGGCAAATAGTAAAACGTGCGACCACATTGAATCGTAAGCAAACAAGGCATGACGATAACTCACATTTGGTTCTGGCTTCTTAAGCTCTCCGAACTTGAAGACTGCATAATTAGTCATCCTTGATGAAGGTTGGATATAATTTAGCTTGTTCTGTTCTTGCAATCCATTCAAGTCCACACTACACACAAAAACCAAACATCAAACATCCACCCAAAACCTTACACGAACGCATCAAAAATGTAACCACGATGTACCCTAAACCCTTTCTCAAATTCTAATTCTTAACATTGCGAAATCCAATCCGCAAGGAATGTGAGAAGCCAAACCTGGTAGAGACGAAGAAAGCACGAACAGGAATGGAGGGGAGAGGATCAAGCTCACCAGACTCATCCTCGCTCGGACAAACACCACCGCCGATTTCCGAGCAAACCACCGGCTCATTCCACGCAACGTTGGGGTTCGACTGCAAAGGAGACGCCGAGAAGAAACAACGAACCAAGGTCAAATTGCAGCGACTGTCGGAGGGGATGTATCGGGGGTGAGGGGCGTGAAAGGGCTTCGGGAGAATTAGGGTTTTAGGCAGAGAAAGGAACACGGCGGCGGAGGTCGAGAGGCTGCGAGAGAAGGTTGCGGTGGCGGTGGCGGTGGCGGTGGCGGAGGAAGAGATAAACATGGATTTGAAATGAGTGTCGAGGGAACGAGTGGCTGGGCGCCATAGCTTCTCCATTGGAGAGGAGGAGGAGAGAAAATGGGTGGTTATTGGACTGAGGCTGCGTATATGGAGGACGTTCAGGCTGACGCGGGGTGGCTTAGCTCTGCGGTTAGCAGCTACTATAATGCAAATACGTGATGGTGAACTTGCATTTATTGACTTTTTTTTTTGATAGAATTTATTAACGCCCCGTTCTTTTATACGGTTCGGTTCGTTGCGATGTGGTAACGGTGCGATGCGGTGAAATTTGAAAAAGTGTGATGAGTTGTAGTAAGTTGGGTAGGTTAGGCGGGAGAATGTGAAAAGTAGAGAAGAAAAATGAGGAGAAAGAAAAATAAAAAGATATATTGGTAATGACTGTGATGTGGAGTGGTGTGATGAAGTGTTGTGAAAAATTAAAAAGTGTGGTGTGGTGCAGTATGGTACCCTACCGCATAAAAGAACGAGGCCTTAGTTGTTTACTCTCGATTATTAATGTTCATTTATAAATACTAGTTTGGATGCAACGAGTTAAGACCTGTTCTTTTGAGAGGTATGATAAATTTATGTCACATATCTTACTCTTAATTACTTTATTCCAACTTTTTTCATATTATTAATACTTTCTTATCTATCTTACATAATATATATATGTTTATCATTTTCGAATATTATATATACTAGTAAATACACGCGCATTGTTGCGTCTTAAAAAACAAGACCCGGGTATTGCTTGATACGACTATAATCATATATCACAATGAAATTCAAAATAATTAATTTGGAAAAAAAAACTTTTACATAATACTCAAAAGTAAATTACCTGAAGTGTGCAACAATTGCAAAGCCCTCAACTCGATCTCATACGAAGTAAAGCAAGCATCAAGTAATGTTCACACTTCATAATGATTCTTCTAAGATCCAAAAGAATTCTTATTTGTATGGTGATCAACATGGATACACTCAAACCGGATCCAACCGAGTGATCTGATCTAAGTCTCCTTTCATCAGGTGACAATCATAATCATACTTTTTTTTCATATGGTAAGGCATTGTTTTGTGTTCAAACTCTATTTTTTTTTAAAAATGTACGATCCACTTTTCATGATCATGGAAATGAACACCAGTAGTATCTTAACATTAACATAGTAGAGTGCTCTTAAATGTAATTTTCTACGATGAATACATGGATATGGAAAATATGCCGAATTAGTTGATTTGAATTGGAATTGTCAAGTTATCCATAACTCCTTTAGTCAAAACAACAATTCATTTTGAGCAAACCACCTAACGGAGTTTAGTTTCATTCATTTACTACGTCTACATGACGTGTCTCATTTAAAGAGTGATTGACTTAAATCTGGTCATTTCTTCAATTTGCTCTCCATTTCTAAGTTCATAGCTTTCGCAATAGCTTCATCGATGTTACCTACCAAATAAAAGGTTTGTTCAAGGAGACTATCTAATTCTCCGGAAAGGATCAATTGAAACCCTCTAATTGTTTCGGCTAGGCCAATATACAAGATGTACTTCTATTTATCGACAATATCTTCCGTTCGTACAAGCAGGATCTCAAGACTATAAAATGTTCAAAGCCTACCAAAATTTTGCACCTTTTTGTCAAATGTTGGATATTAAAAAAATACATGGACATTACTTAGTATGAATATGTCCTCTATAAACAAACAATAGGTAGAGGACATAAAGGATACTTTTTTTTACTTAAAAGCCTCGATATTTTTTAATTAAAAGTGCAACAACGTGCGAATATTTACTAATTTGATAAAGAGGTGTAATTTGGTTTGGTTATAATAGAAGTCAAAAGTGACGCAAAAGGAACATTAAGCATTAGATCGTTTAGTTTGATGTAACAATCGAAATGTTGAAATATTAACATATATGGTTTTCGTAAATGCTACAAGTTTGTTCAAACAATGATCCATCCAAAATGAATACACCATGCATGGAATTTTGTAATTGTTAATTTCAAAATAATATATGGGTTTTTAAGTTATGTTCAAGGCTTTTAACCGTAAATCCTTCTCAGTTCAGTATGTCCATCAGTCCATTTCAAGTACCAATGTACATATATTTAATTTACAGTTTAGGACCTTTTCTGATTAAATACAAAAAATTAATCAATTAATAATATTCATCTATACATTATATATTTTTTCTCTACCAATTGTTGTCCCTTTGGATTATTTAAACCCAACATTGAGTTGATTATTTATTACCAATTTCCTTAATGATAGTGAATATGTAATGTAATGATATAATTTGAGTATTTAACACAAGTATAATATCCTGCTTCAAATGACGTAAGTAGGCGACGCCTGTTTCCATTTGTAATAATAAAAGTAAATTTAATTATTTTAACTAAAGTTACATTTATAGAGTATAAAAAATAAGAATTAGTAAATTAAGAAATGGATAGAAAAAGTAACGTAATGCAAAAATTTATGCAAATTATACGTGTAATATGATGAAATTTATACTTTAACAATATATACATTTATTTTAAACAATTATGAGAAGTGCTTACTAAGAATATTAATATTTCGTCATTATGTAATTTTTCTAACTTTGAATTATACTGAGAAGTAACTTTAAATAATTATCTTTTGTTATGGTAATAGGTAATACATAACCATTAATAATAGGGAAATTGGATTCTAATAATATGGACTTTAGACCATATCAGACTAAATAATATGAACTTTCGATTTGGTGATAAATAATATGAACTTTGACCCCATGTTACTCTGAACAGTACGCCACCGAGTTAAGATGAACTTAACTCAGTGGCGTGCTGACGTGGCGGCGGAGAAAGGGTGTTGATTATTTCAATTTTGTCATGTCAGCTTTGACTTGTCAAACACAACCCCCCTCCTTCTCTCCCCTCAACCATTATTCTTCTTCCCCCATTATCCATCAATGGCTTCCTCAAGCTCTTATCTTTTTCAGAGAATACAAACCCTAAATCCATACACCTTTTCAGCTCCTGAAGCTCGAGGTCTAAGAGACTCTTGCTTAAACCCTTCTTTTTCCTCCTCATTTTATTTCCAATGGCGCCCTTCAATGGTGAAGCAACTTTCTCCATTGAATTAGTCGGCGTTTCGTGAAATTCCTTCTCTGCCCTCGATTCTTCGAAGTCTTTCGATTCTGTCCTGGAAAAGATTGTCTGAAATTTCGGGGTCAGAAGGACGGAATTCGAAGAAGCTGAGTCGTTTCTCTGATGTGAAATCACACTTATTTTGGTTTGAAAATTGAAGGAAGGGGTAGAATTTCTGGGTTTGTCGAGGGTTTTTCTGGGATTTTGGAAACTTGGTTTGATTTAGAAGAGGAGGATTTTCGTTTGAAGAAGTCGATATCGTACCAGTAGGAATCGAGAAGGTTGAGAACTGTTTCAGCCTCCATCAACGGTGACCTAAGAGTTAAACCCTCTTTTTAGGTTAAGAATGGTTGAGACGAGGAGAGCTGAGAAGAAAGGAGAAGAGAATATGCTGGAAAATGTGTTTGTGGTGCTGGGGGAACTAAGAAAAAGATAAGGATTCAAACCTGGTCGCAATTATACTTGGGTTGCAGATATTGGGGAAGAAATCTCAATCACAGGGTGAAAATAATGCGATTTTGTTGATGATAATGATGATATTAAGGAGGATAATCATGGTGATAAAGGGGAATGCCCTCGAACTCATCTTCATCCCAGAACTCATCTTCTCAAACCAGAGGTCTCCAATGGAGGAGCTTGAGGAAGCCATTGATGGATAATGGGGGAAGAAGAAGAATGGTTGAGGAGAGAGAGAGGGGGGTTGTGTTTGACAAGTAAAAGCTGACATGGCAAAATTAAAGAGTAAACACCCTTTCTCTGCCGCCACGTCACCACACCACTGAGTTAAGTTCATCTTAACTCGGTGGCGTACTATTTAGAGCAACATGGGGTCAAAATTCGTATTATTTATTACTAATCAAAAGTTCATATTATTTAGTCTCATATGGTCTAAAGTTCGTATTATTAGAATCCAATTTCCCATATATGTAACCTAGCATGACAACCCCCCCCCCCCCCAAACAAATAAAGAAAATCCCAAATTGAATGAGAAAAACTGAACTACTATTACTGCTTATGACAACTGATACGACGTATTCAATTACTTAATCAATAAAAATTTCATATCGTACACCTAAGTTTATTTCATGTTCCTACGTACACCTTCTCTTGTACTTATCCCACATAAGACTTAAAATGAGAAGCCATCATAACTTTTGAAGTTAACAATATACTTGATAACATATACTTGATGTAAAATTTTGCAGAAATAATTAATTTTGAAGTTAACAATATTATATAATATAAATAATTCACTAGAAATATACTAGTATTAAAAATCATAAATAGTTTTAATAACAAAGGAAATAAATTATTAAGAATAACCATTATAAAAGGGTAATTATTACGGTAATATTAAAAGTGGAAGCTTTTGTAAAATGATTAACCAAACACTTGAAAACTGTTTCTGATTTTTAAAAGGGCTTCTGAAATACATCTACCAAACACCTAACAATTTCTGTAGAATGAGTTTTTCAGAAACTGTTTCCAAAAAGGAATTTCTTAAAAGTTGAAGCTTGGGCAAACATGCTCTGAGTTATGCTGAGAAGCAACTTTAAATAATTATTTTTTGTTATGGTAATAGGTAATATAGTTAATCATAACCATTAATATGGGAACGGATCATATGAGCATGATCCTTTGGTGAGCATGTGAGCATGGTTGGATATCAAACAGACATCAAGAGATATTTCTGTGGACATCTAGCATGAAAGTTGGGCATCAAGTATGCAAAGAGAATATAAAGATTTTGCTTGGCGGACATTAAATGTTGATGTCCAACCTTCATACTTGATGTCCACGAAAAAAAATACTTTCCACCTTTCATAATTGATATCCACAGAAATATTACTTGATGTCCGCCAGAAATTCAACCATGCTCACATGCTCACAAAAGCACCATACTTATATGATTAATTCCCCCATTAATATAGTTATGTACCCAGCATGAGAACCCCCCCTCCCCAACCACCACCACCACCACCACCACCCAAAAAGAAAAAGAAAATTAAAAACCTCAAATTATGAGAAAAAAGACAGGAGATGGAGAAAAGGGAAAGGGAAAGTGTAGTTGATGCTCCGTGGATTAGAAGAAATTTGCCTGCAGTTAATTGCAAAGCAGTTAACTTGAAACAAATTGAACGGTTTGGATGACACATGGAAAAGAATCAATAGGCCCTACAATTAAGGCGTATAAAGTCAACTTGATTTTGCTACTATTATTTGTAGATTTAAAAATTAATATATTGAATAAAGAATATGATTGATGTGACTTGTCTTACTCATAATATTTTAGTAAACATTATAAAGTATATATTTAAAAATTCATTTACTTAAATGATGTGACTGATGTGACTTATATTCCTAACTTATCCATCCATTTTATCCCACCTTTTTACCTTCCAACTATCTTACATTCTAAAAAAACAGGGCCCAAGTTTTCAATTTATTCAACTCATAAGCGTTTATCTAAATCTAGATATAGCCAACTTGTATTTTTTATTGTCAAGATTGCACAATTCCGAAAGATGACATGTATTGGCCTTAACTAGATATACACTCAATATATTCAACCCGTAAATTCAAGTGTGAATGTAAGTTACAAAGCTACAAGGGAAAGTGGCAAACTACTCTTTGTTATTATATATATTCAAGGGTAAAGCAGTAAATTTGTATGTGAACACAAGCTACAAGGCAGGCAAATAGGCAAGTTGCTTCTTATTATATTGTATTCGAGGATAAAAAAGTAAATTCATATATGAACACAAGCTAGAACGCAGGCAAGCAGTCAGGCTGATCAAACACATTTTTCGTCCTCGGCCAAACAAGCCTCTTTTATATTATATAGAGGATTTAGGAGCATAAATTTTAAGTGCACGCAATATTTATTGGCAGATAATCTTATTTCCTTAAGCTTCCCTATATTCAAAGATTTTACTATATAGTTAGATCACACGTGTTAAATGGATGAAACTTTAATCATATTATACCAAATTGTAACCCATATCTTCTAAAATTTGTTGGCAACCTAGTACTTCCTCTTTACTTCTGCCTCAAGCATGACATGAGCGTTGTAAGTTCTGTCTTGCCTTTCTTAAAAAGACATTCTAGTGCCTTGATATGAATTTTGTCGATCAGGGTGTACGACATGTAACGGTGCATGGCGTGCTTCTCGGCACCTCTATCTAGCATGTTAAACGAGCTATGTCAGGTTCAACCCTTTAGTGATGACTTGGATTTGGTAGTCTATGGTTACTTGATCGTCCCTAAAGGTTAAGACATCCACTGGTTGAAGTCCTTGAAGGTATCAATGAACGACTCATTCTCGCCTTAATTACTTAATAGCAGCCATATCAGTCATGGTTGTTTCTTGCTTGTTACAAGAGTATTACAGGATGAGGGCTTTTTAAATCATTTCCAAGTTATCTTGGATCTCAATAAGAATGTTGTAGTGCCACTACAAAACTTCATTGCTCAAAGTCGAGGAAACACGTGAGCATATAGGTCTTTGTCAGCCTCATTCAAAGCCATCATGCATGAAAAGCCAAGCAAGTGATGAGTAGGTTTCTCAATAGCCTTGAATTTCGTTTTGAATAGGCTAAACTTAGTTATCAACTTATCTTTAGGAGCAAAAGTGAGTTCCAAGTTGCAGACCTCGAAAAATTCCCGTTCAGGAATTTATTTCAAAGTGCTACTTAAATTGGGAGCGACTAAGGTTGCTTAATCCTTAAATAAGGACGTTGATTAAAATTACCAACAATTATTATTAAACTTGAAGTTATAAATTTAATTCGAGAATTTCAATAATTCAAGCGATTAATTACGATCAAAATTAGCACAATAATACGAAGAGAAACCGGATTCGAGGCAAACAATCCACTGCACTGATACCCAAAGCCAGGCGACCTTCAAGGTATCAGGCCAGTGGCCTAATCTGCTCAGAAGATGGGGAAATCAACAATCCAGCAAGAGAAGCCAGGAGACTTTTCTGCTATTTGTCTCGAAATTTCCTGTTTTTTCCGCGTATTATCATTTGATTTAAATCATTATTACAAGAATGAATTATCAAAACTCTATCAAATTAAATTATGCAAACCAAGTTTTAGAGAGTCGCCAATTGCTTTTTAGAAGAAACAACAAACTTTTAAAAAATATGACTCCAGACTACGAATCCAAAAATCGGGTTTGGGGGTAAGGTTACGAGTGTAATAATTAAAAAATTATCTGACTCACCTGTTTTGGAAAATAGACTTTACTAAAATTGAATTAAAGTGAATAAATAAAAGAGGAGGAATTTGTATAAATTTCACAAGAAAACTATTGTGTCATGGATTATAAAAATAAAAAAAAATTACAAGTTGTACAATTATTAATTATTCAAGTTTACATGATAATACAAGAATTAAAATAAAATCAAATGTTAGCTGACCTAATTAAGCAATTAGCATGCAAAAGTGAGGGTTAAGAGAGGGAGGGAGAATACTGCTAGTAACAATATGCCAACAAAATTCAAAAGGTCCAAAAAAAATGAAAGAGGGGAGACTTGTATTTATAGGTGGAGGATTGCGAATTGAATGAAGATTGCGAGAATAATCATAATATTCCATAGAATAAAATAATTGAGATTATAATATGATTTTCCGCAATTAAACGAGTGAAGATATTATTTTCCTAAAGAGAGAAGCCTCCAGGCTTTCAAAGGGGAAACCTTGGATATTTCCGTAATTAAATATGTGAAGATGATATTTTCCATAGAAAAGCCTCCTGGCTTTTGCATTGAAATATGAAATATTGACCCCAAATGATGTCAACCAAAATTTGATATTTTCGGATTAAAATAGAAAGCATGAATGCTTCTAAAATAGAAATAGGAATATTTTGAAAATTTTGAGGAAAATGTGGACGAAATACTCATTCGAAATTTGGGAATAAAATAGAAAGCCTGGAGGCTTTTTAAATGGAAATAGGAAATATTTCAAATATTTTGTGGAAAATGTGGATGAAATAATCAACCGAAATTTGAATAATAGAAAAGCCAGGCGGTTTTTCTAATAAAAAAAAGTATTTCGACTAATTTGCGAAAAAATAAGGATGAAAAGGGTCAAAGCAAACAAGAAAAGCCTGGAGGCTTTTCTCATTTGTCCGCAATTCTCAGCTGTTGGGTTTTTGAAAGAAATGGGCCATGGTCAACTAGAAAAGCCTCATGGCTTAGGCTTTTCTATTTTCCTTTGGAAAAATGGAAGGAGTGGGTAAAAAAAAACGGTTAGGTTTTCTCTTTTGGGCCTTTGCTTTGCATGCTAATTATTTTATTTGGGCCAGAAATTACACTAAAATACCGGTACAAAATTCGGTGTCTACAGATAGCCCCCACTTTGATCGAGTCTGAGTAAGACGATGATCAAAGTATCCTTGATTTGCTGATTCGACTCTTGAGCATCTTCCCGAGTCAGGAGCGACGCTTGGGAGCGGTGTCCTGTGCCTAGCTGTAATTCGATGTCAGGGCAAAGGAATTTTCGGTCTTTCCCGATGTCAAGAATGATGTACCAGTCTTTCCCAGTGTCGAAGATGATATTCCAGTCTTTCCAGGTGTCGAAGATGATATTCCGGTCTTTCCCGGTATCGAAAATGATATCCCACTCTTTCCCGGCGTCGAAGATGATATTCCAGTCTTTCCCAGTGTCGAAAATGATATCCCAATCTTTCCTGATGTCGAAGATGATATTCCAGTCTTTCCCGGTGTCGAAGATGATATCAACTGTAATTCGCCTTGTTGTAAACACCTGACGACCGACGTATAAATATTGTATGTGTGATTCGTCTCATTGTCAACACCTGACGTCTGACGTCTAGATATTATTTTCACTCTTTTGTCCGACTGCTTGACCAGAAAACGATGTCCTTTTAGAAGGACTGAGCTGTTTTGACGAAGTAATCGCTTGTCGGAGCGATGAGCGACCTTTCGGAGTGACGAAATAATCGCTTTTCGGAGCGATGATCCATCTCTAGGAGTTACAGAATGATCGCTATTCGGAGCGATGAGCCAACTTCGAAGTGACAGAATTGTCTTAGATGATGATCTTGCTTTTCGGAGCGAGGAGCCACCTTCTGGAGTGACGAAATAATTGTTTTTTGGGAGTTGTGAGCCACCTTTCAGAGTGACAAAACAATAACTTTTTGAAGCGATGAGCAACCTTTCGGAGCGACTGGGTTGAACTAATATGGTGATCGCTTGTTGGAGCGATGAGCCACATTTTGGAGTGACAACATAATCACTTTTCAGAGTGATGAGCCGCCTAACTGAGTTGAACTTATGCATTGATCGCTTTGGGAGTGACTGAGTTGGACTGGGAAAATAATCGCTTTTTAGAGCGAAGGGTCACCTTTCAGAGTGACGAAATAACGCTTTTCAGAGCGAAGAGCCACCTTTTAGAGCGAATGACCTGAATTGGTGAATATCTTGCTTTTCGGAGCAGTGAGCCACCTTTCGGAGCGACTGATTTAAACTGATGAATAACTCGCTTATTAGAGCGAGGTGCCACCTTTCAAAGTGATAAGTTGAAGGTCTCGCTTTTCGGAGCGAAGTCTCACCTTTCGGAGTGACTACGTTGAAAGTCTTGCTTTTCGGAGCGAAGTATCACCTTTCGGAGTGACTAAGTTGAATTTCTTGCTTATCGGAGCAAAGTGCCACTCTTTGGAGTAACTAAGTTGAAATGATGAAATGATCCACTTTCCAAGGTGGTTGAGTTGGCTTAGCAATGTAGTCTCTATTACCGTTGGTAATCTGTTGATCTTGTCTGCTAGAGTGTGATTAGAGCTCGATCTAATCTTGCTCTTAGTAGTTTATGGTCGATCCTGAGTCTGTATGAGTTCTTGTTTGGCTTTTCTTAGCCCCCAGTGCACATTCCTGAGTGATGACGTAGCAATTCTCTGCTCTCCCTCTTTTATACGGGCATGCATGCAATTGGTCTTCTAGAGTTGAGACTTTTAGACATGATTGATACATTTTTTCTCTTTTTCTAGACATATCCATTTATGCACTTATGTATGACTATCGACTGAGATTGACACGATCCTAAGATGATCAGGGGAACATACAGATGAACATGGTTTTATAAAGCATGTGACTCTATATGCAGACAACCCCTTAGTGCCCAGACTAGGACGATGACTTCCTAAATGTCAGAGCAAATTGAAGTATGATTTTAGGACAGGGCAGGATAAGAGAGGCTTATAATGAGGCTTAGCGATGAAGGCATCGCCCTGAATGACTCGGCTTGTCTTCTTGCTTTCTCAAATTAGTGCGTACTGGATGAGAATGAAGATGATGTTGAGTTGTTTGCTGCTAAGACCGTGTTGAGGAGTGTCATCCCCTCATTTGGTGTGGCCTTTGAATGTATAAGGATATCACCCAACTTCAGTGCGCGAAATGCTGGTTTAATTGCTTTGCGGATGTGGCGAGCCCTCAGTTGGGTGTATGTTCGGAAAATAAAAGACCTTCGAGGAACGATAATGGGTATCCTTCTTGTTTTAAGAATAGATTGGGTTGTTGCTATGATAACCTCGAAGACAACATAGAGGTCATGGTGAGCCCCCTGCTTTGTGGATACTCTGGATGCAATAGTCAAGTGGTTGGCCCCTTGTGTTGCATCATGACCATAAGTGTGGCTCCTATTAGCCGTCAATCAAACAGTGAGTCTCGTACTTGCATTCAAAATCGAGCTAATAAAAGCTCTGGAAGGGTTAAAGGGTATGAAAAGGTTGGAAAAGAGGTTGGTTAAAAGGGTAAGCTTGATGAGTCGTCATGAAGAAGGTGATGATTTAGTAGGGACAATTTCATGAATCGAAGGGATTCGTGGTATAAAGGACAACGAGACAATCCGTTAAGGTGGTAAAGGATATAGTTGAGAGATGAACATGTCTCGGAGATGGTTGAAAGGATGGTCTCTTGATAAGTGGTATGATAGTTATTTGGATATGGAGGTGATCCAAGTCTGACAAAAAGACGGTGGGAGATTTGTGATGATGAAAAAAGAACTTCGAAATCCAGGGTTTCCTCTCCTTTTGCCTAGCCTGTCCTAACAGGTTTTCAAGCTAGCCTCTCTTATTCTCTCACTCTCCTTTTGCCTAGCCTGCCCTAATAGGTTTTCAGGCTAGCCTCTCCGGCTCATTCGCTCTCCTTTTGCCTAACTAGGGATTCCAAGCTAGCCTCTTTTTTCTTTTTTTTTTTTTGCTCTAAGACCAAATTTTGGGTAATAGACACTCCTTTAAGTGAATTGCAGTGGCCGGGCCTCAAAGAGGTTCTCCTACGTATCCAATGTGGAATTAGGCCGGTCATAGTTCATAATGTGCAACTTTGGAGGATTGGTGCCTCGAGGAGGGCTTGGTGAGACGAGCTTAACGGTATAAAAGGAATATATGTAAAGGCTTAAGGATGCAATAAAGTTTACATGAGATGGATGTGTGATTTAGATAGGTGTATAAAGGCTTGAGATGCAAGGAGATGTATGGAGGTTCAGACACTTGGATGTGAGGGCTCATGGGCTTGAATTAGCAGATTTGAGGGGTTTGGAGAGTGTGTTTGTGACTATAAACTGTCAATTCTGCCTACGACTTCCTGCTTCTTCTTCTTTTTCTCTCTTTTGTTTTTTTTCTTCTTTCTTTCTTTTTTTTTCTTTTTTCTTTTTTTTCCTTTTGATTATTTTCTCTTCTATTTTTCTTGTTCTTTTACAACTTTTATTCCCTTTCTTTCTAATGCTTGTCACGCACACTTTAAGGTATGGGGTAGGGTCGGGGATGGTGATAAGAAGAATGACCGGGTTGGTGAAGGCTAAGGGTTGTAAAGATGAATGATTTGGTTAAGAGGAAGATTGGTGAGGATGCGTAGGTGACAAGTAGGGAAAGTGGAAAGTAATGAGTGATATGGATAACAATATGGATGGCATGTTGGTAGCCCCCTGTCCTAGGCACATTCTGTTCAAGCTGTAGATCTCGGAGCTCAAATATGTTCACGGCTGATTTTGGTCTTCTCTCCTTTTGCCCAGCCAGCTTGATAAAAGCGCAGACTGGCTTCTCTCTTTTTTTTTGTGTTTATTTTTTATTTTTTATATTATTTTTGTTTATATCTATCTCTCTCTCTCTCTGTTTTTTTTTTCAACCCTGGATTCGTGGATACCAAATGTGATGCATGGAAGGTATAGGAGGGTGACAAATGGATGTGTCAGACTTGGATTTCAGGCTAGTGAATGGGTGAAGGAGTTTTTTTTCAACTTGAATTAAGAGTGCAAGCACGAGATTCTCTTTTTGTTCGGAAGTTAAGGAATGCAAGAGTCAAAATGCACTAAACTCATCTTATTGCATTTCAAAGGACACGTATATAACTGACTTGAGAAGTAAAAAGCTTTAGGTAACTACTCAAGAGATGACGACCCTAGTTATTCCATGGCTTTACGTTGTTGGTTCTCCTTCAGTATTCGAGGACATACTTTCCAAAAGGAAGGAGTGCTTCCTTAATGGGTTGGCCCGACCCTGCCTCCATGATGAGTCTCGAGGGATCGAAGGATTCTTCCCCAAAGTATATAACATGAATTGGAGGATTGCCCTTATTGTTAGATTTTTGGGCCGCCTTAGGTAAGGGCAGCGTTCCATCTCGGATCATTTCTTTGATCCTATTCTTAAGGGTAAAACAATTTTCAGTGTCGTGCCCTCTAGATCGATGATAATTGCAAAATAGGTCAACGTTCCATCCCTTTGGTTTGTCTTCTGGCTCCCCTCTCGGTGGGGGTAACTCGATGATCCCCTTCTTGACGAGCCTTTCAAGAGCATGGGCATACGGGAGATCGAGTGGGGTGTACGAGGTGTAAGTTTCATATTTCTTGATGGCATGAGTTTCAACGTCCTTAGATGGGTTGCTGGGTGAACCAGTGGCCCTCCTGTTGAAGCTAGACCCTTTCCAACCTTGGCTGGCAGCCTTTCTTTTCTCTATACCCTCAAGTTGGGTACATATTTCCTTCAAGTACTCAAAGTTAGGCACGACGTGATATTCGAGTTGGCGAGCAAGACTGTCCTTAAGACTCTTTTTGAAAGTGATGAGTTGCATCCTAGGGTCGATAGAATTGGGTATTTTGGATAGAGCGTTGTGCCACTTGGCATAGTAATTCTGGAATGGTTCATCATCCCCTTGTTTCATGGAGGTCAGATCTTCTAGGGTTGCTTCTTTTTTCTGAAGTGGGCCGTAATGTTGAAGAAAGGCTTTCAGCAATTGGTCCCAGTCCTCTTGAATTTCCGATGGGAGTCCATGGTACCATTTCTTAGCTTCGCCCTCGAGAGTGGATGGGAAGGTGATAGTATAGAGATCCACACCAATATGACCCAGAGCAACTAAGCGGGTGAACTCTTTTACGTGATAGACAAGATTGTCAGAAGGTCTGAACTTGATATTCGGGATTTCCACCTTGTCGGGGACACTAATGAGTAGTTTGGTAGGAACAGACACGTCTATAATCTTGGATGCTAACTCAGGCATCAAGCGGATAATTTTATTCATGCTATCCACTTGAGCCTCTAACGCCTTGAATCGTGGGTCGTTGGTGATATTAGAATTGGTGGAGATGGCATTAGAAACTGGTGGGCCCTGTTCAAGCCTGGAGTTGGTGCTAAAAGGTCCTCCGCCGAAGGTTGTTTCTCTGTCATTTGGGTTCCCTTCCCCCACTTCTTCTTCAAAACCCAGTCCCATTTTCTTGCTAATATTTCCAAGAGCTTCGAGTATTCCATCCATCACCATTTGGTTTTGATTGAACCTGGTGTCGATGATCTCCTTAATTTTCTTTTCCTGTTCCGCAAGTCTTTGTTCAAGATCTTGGCTTTGTTTATGATTTTCCATGAACATGGTGCCTTGCAACTTCAAAAGCTCTTCTTGAAGTTGTTGGGCCGACACATAATAGACCGGGAAGTCCTCCAACTGAGGAGGGGTTTGGTCGCCTGAAGTTGTCGACATGGTTGACTTATGAACCCTGGTTTGGACCGGTGTTGGGACGCAGTCTGGATTTGGAATGAGCCTGCCTGATTGTGGGTTGCGAATGCAGGCTCGACGGGGATCTGCTATCTTGCATGTATGGAAATCAGTTAAAGCTCAAAATATAACTCTGACATTGACTACCCGATGCATGCATGTCCTAATGGACTTATATGGACCTTAAACATGGACTCAATGTTTACATGCTGACCCAAGGATGACTCACCCACTTATTTGGGAGTGCATGCCCTGACTCTATATGGACCTAGAATGATGACTGACAACATGAATACCTATTGGGTCTTTACTTGGATCGAGTCACGAGCTATGATACTTGACAGGGCCGCAAGCGCACGGTGTACGTAGTAGCACGTCAAGGTCGATCCCACAGGGACTCAATTAGCAGCACAATAAACTAATCTCTATCTCGATTGCTAAGCTAATCAGGTTTTAGGTTTTGGTAAAGGTTTAACAACTAACCAAACTAATAAAGCAGAAAAAAAATAAATCAAAGGTTCTATCAAGAGAGAAAGACTTCTAGGGAGATGCTAACCTAACAACAAGTTCGATTACTAAAACCTAGCTTGCACAATCATACATTCAAAAATGAATCAAGAATCGATAACCTCTTAATTCTATCGCCCTTTCGATGCTAAATAGAATTATTCTAAACAACCTAATCAACAACTTTCGTCTGCCTTTTAGGTTAAACAGAATTGAAGGTCTTAAAAGTCAGGTTATCTAATGATTCCCTAGTTTACTACTCCTTTTTCAACTTTCATAAGCCTAGGTAGACAGGTTGGTAGTCAGATTACCCTAATTCACCTTTCAAGATTTCTCGAGTTAATCTCAAACTTACAAATATTCAAGGCCTTAAGAATACTCATAAACATGAAAAACACAACCTTCTATTGATTCTAATCAAGAATTCATGCACAAACTAATAACAAACAATCAAACTACATTGTTTCGGGTTGCAAAACCCTAGAATTCAAGAAATCTACTCGCTCATATTCAATGAAAACACAAAACAAGTTCCAAACATCATAATCGAATCTCAAAACTAAGAAGGAAATCAAAAAGAAAGAATAGAATTGCGAAGAATACAACCCGTCGAGCCTTTCGATCCCGGGGTAGAACCTTCTCCGCGAACGTCGCTCCTTTCCTTTGCGAATCTTGATCTTGGTTTCTCTTAAATCGATTCGGTCTTGAATCTTGATGGTAGGGAAGAGGAGTAGAATGGAAGTATTAGGGCTCTCTTTTCTCTTCTTGACGGCCAAAGAACGAAGGAAAACTGATAGCTAATGAATTAATCTCGAAAAACCGTCGCTTCCTCCCTTTTTTACTCGCGAAAATAACCGACCTGCATAGGCAGTTCGCCTCAGTCCGTACAGTCCGGACCGTGGTGATCACCACGGGTTGCCCGAGGTTGCCACTGTCCCGCTTCTTTCTTCTTTCCTCCGCCAAAATGAGCTGGGCAAGTCCGCCACGGACCGTGGCCACCACCACGGGCTGCCCAAGGTTGCTGCTGCCCGACTATTCCTTGCTCCTTTCCGTCCCAAATTTGTACCACGGTTTGGGTTTGACATGTAGAGGTCCGTGGTATATTCACTCTTGCCTGAAGTTGAGAGAAAGTTGGTGTTTTGGCCTCAAAACCTACAAATTCACATCAAAAACAACAACACCAAGTGTAGTAGGGAAATTGAAATAAAAATCAAGGTTCACACACAAAATTATCCCTAATTCACTATTGAAAACCCCCAAAAACATAGTCATGAAACGCAGTTATCAATACTCATTACTTTTTTTTTCGGGCTCAAATCCAAGTAGAAGATGCAATAAGCGTTCACTCAAGGGATATTGTAAAGGACCGAATAGGAACAACAGCGAGCAACTTGAGAGAAAAAAAAACGAAAACAGACGGCCCAAAGTGGAAGAATTAGGCTAGCCCAAACCCGAAAGACGGGCAGCCTTAGCCTTCCAACTGGGTCGATCGGGTCTATTATTAGGGAAAATTTGGCCATGCTAGTAGAAAAGCCAGCAGGCTTTCAAATCCCACAGGCCAATCTCTAAAAATTCGCGTGTTCCTACGCGGGCTAAAACAACCCCCAACACATATTATTAACCCCTTTTATTATTATTTTATTTACAACACGTACATGGAGTCACATAGCATACAAATGAAGGGTTAACCTAACCATGGCTTTAAGTATGGGATTACTAAGCTTGGGAAAGATAAGGTACCACATGTTTTCGCCCCGGTGCACTTTCCCTATGCAAAATTGATAGGAAAAGTGTTTGGAGTATTGCTCTTTGGACTTTAAGGAAGTCATAGAGTATAACATGGGTGAGAGGAGAGATCAAATTCTTGGCGATGTAAGCGCATCACACAAGGAGTGACCGCCCGCTCTCGGGATAAATCCTAGGTTTAAAACTCTAACACAACGCTTTTATGCTCTCCTGCCATAAAGGCCCGAGAGTAGCCTGGTATGCAATATGCCCGAAATAGTAAAATTGTGAAATAAATTAATTCCTCCATTTTTATAAGTTTACGAAAATTCAATTTTTTCAAGTTTTACCCTCTTTTTAAGTTTAAGTCCCCAATTGAGTCGCCAATCTATAGACCTCGAAAAATTCCCGTTCAGGAAATTTATTTCAAAGTGCTACTTAAATTGGGAGTCGATTAAGGTTACTTAATCCTTAAATAAGGACGTTGATTAAAATTACCAACAATTCTTATTAAACTTGAAGTTGTAAATTTAATTTGAGAATTTCAATAATTCAAGCGATTAATTACAATCAAAATTAAAACAATAATACGAAGAGAAACCGGACTTGAGGCAAACAATCCACTGAACTGATACCCAAAGCCAGGCGGCCTTCAAGGTATCAGGCTAGTGGCCCAATCTGCTCAGAAGATGGGGAAATCAACAATCCAGCAAGAAAAGCCAGGAGGCTTTTCTGCTGTTTGTCTCGAAATTTCCTGTTTTTTTCGCGTATTATTATTTGATTTAAATCATTATTACAAGAATGAATTATCAAAACTCTATCAAATTAAATTATGCAAACCAAGTTTTAGAGAGTCACCAGTTGCTTTTTAGAAGAAATAACAAACTTTTAAAAAATATGACTCCAGCCTACGAATCTAGAAATCGGGTTCGGGGGTAAGGTTACGAGTCTAATAATTAGAAAATTATCTGACTCGCCTGTTTTGGAAAACAGACTTTACTAAAATTGAATTTAAGTGAATAAATAAAAGAGGAGGAATTTGTATAAATTTTACAAGAAAACTATTGTGTCATGCATAGAGGTGGGCAATGGGCCGGGTGCCCTACGGGCTGCAAGGGTCAAGAGTGGATTTTAAGGGTCAAAACCCATTCAAAAAAGAAAAGGGGTCGGGCTAATTATGGGTCAGCAAAATTAGGGCCATAGTAGGGTTTCTCGCGGGTCAGTATAGGGCCAGAAAAAACGGGCCTAATCAGGGTTTCCTCCCTCGCTTGTCGCTCAGTCCCGCTCGTCGCTCTGTCCCGCTCGTCGCTCTGTCCCTCGTAGTCTCACATTCTCTCTCTCGGCGGCTTCTCCCAACACAGTCGTATGATCTTCTTTCTCTTGGTAAATCGAAAATCGAAATTTGGAAAACGAAAAAACTTTGATCCTCACTTCTCACTCAATTCGCTGGGAAATCGAAATTTGTCTGGGAATCGTCTGGATCTTCTCACTCAAATCGCTGGGAATCGTCTGGATCTTCTCACTAGTATTTCACGGATCTTTTTCATTTCGATTACGGATTTAAGGTTAATCTCTATCCTCTTTCTCTATGTATGGGGTTTTTGTTAACTTTGGTGGCTAGCTGGCTGCTATTCTAATGGGTGTCGATTGTCGAATTTTAGGGTTTTAAGGGCAATGGCAGTGCAGCCAAGCCAGCAGCAACAACTTCCAATTCGCCTTCTGTGAGGCTACTTTCTATCCATCAACAGCAACAACCCGAGAAATATGTAAGTCAGCAGCAACTTCCAATTCCATGTTTGGTAGTTGGTACCTTATGTTAGAAAAGTATTGATTTATGTTCAAAACTTTGAATGAAATGTCGGCAAATAATGAAATGTTCAAAACTTTGAATATGAACTGAATCAACTGATAGTTGTGGTTTTGGACAATGTATGATGAATTTTGCTACTTATACTGATATGTACATAGTTTAATTGTTGATATGTCTGCATTTTGTCACCCTAGTATGATCAAAATGTAGAAGTTGATGTCTCAATGGTAGTAGAATGTATCATTAATTCATTATTCATTAGTTTGTCACCCTAGTTGATGATTGCAATTTATGTTAGAATAGTATTGTCGGCAAATACTGTATTGAATATTGATTCATATTCTTGGCAAATTTGTTGTGTACTTGTGTTTGATGGAATAGATTGATGTCAGATTGTCATATTATTGCCAATTTGCCATAATAAACTATTTGTGGGACTTGATTTATGGATTTAAATAATGAAAAGTATTGATTCAGAATCTCAGATTATTGTTGTCATCGGTGTCATGCTGTGTGACTTGATTTATGTTAGATTATTGCTAATTTGCGGGACTATTAAACATCTCATACAGGACACAACTAACAAATTGTGTATTTGTGTTTAATGGGATATCTCAATCACTGAATATTGCTTTGATGGCAATTTTGGCTAGTTTTGATGTTCTTACGAAATAATGGTTTGTTTGAGCTTTATTCGACCCAAATGTCCAAATTCGCCCTACCCGAGAAAAACCCAATTTTTTTTTTTGAAACCGATTTTGACATTCACTGAATATTTGGACACCTATTGTTGAATCCTACTTGATTAACTCGAATGTCAATTGCTTTGTTGGTACTTGGTTTCAACTAGAATACTAATTGCTTTGTTGAATATATGATTCAATTCTTTGCTTTATAGGGTGTAATGTGAATATGTGATGATTGTGATCTCATATTTTTGTTGTATGTTATAGTGATGGAAAGTCAATCAGCTTCAAGACAAGTGACAGATGATGGCTATAGTGAGTATACCGCTCCCCCTCCTAAAAGAAGGAAGAAGTCCACAGTGTGGAAAGAACTCACACAGGGCACAAATGCACAAGGTGAGCCAATTGCTACATGTAAACATTGTAAGATTGCTTTGTGTGCTGCTACAGGAAGTGGCACTTCTCATTTGAGAAGGCACCTAGATAGATGTCCTTTAAGACCTACTGGGTATGTTCCTAGTGAGGGAGGTAGTGATGATGATGGAGCATTCGTTTTTAACATGTCTGAGCTTAGGAAACAAATTGTGCTCTACATTGTAGAAGGGACTCATTCGTTTACTACTGTTGAGGAGCCTGGTTTTAGGAGAATGATGTCTGCAGCTAACCCAAACTTTGTGTCGTTTAGTCGTTCCACGGCTAAAAGGGAGTTGTTGTCTATGTTTGTGGAGGAAAGAGAGAAGGTGAAGGACATGATAATGAAATCTCCTGGTAGGATTTGCTTGACCACTGATAATTGGAAGTCTAACCATACTCACCAACACTACATTTGCATCACTGCGCATTTTGTGGATATTGATTGGAAGCTCCAAAAAAGAATTCTTAGGTTTAGAGCTTTGGCGCCTCCTTATGATGGCCAAAGCATAGCAAATGAGGTTTTTTCATTTCTTACTCAGTGGGCACTTGTGGATAAGATACTCTCAATTACTGTGGATAACGCTAGATACAATGATGTGATGATGTCTAGTCTCAAAAGAAATCTTACGCCTAGGAACGGGTTGGTTTGTGGTGGTGCGTTTTTCCACATAAGGTGTTGTGCGCACATCTTGAATCTCATTGTGCAAATGGGTTTGAATATGATTAGTGAAACACTAGATAAGATTCGAGGACTAGTGAAAGTGTTACTTAAATCTTCTCAAAGAAGTAAGGAGTTTTATAATAATGCTGAAAAGGTTTTCCACCTAGATGTGAAAAGGAAGTTAAACCTAGATATGCAAGTCCGTTGGAATTCAACATACAAGATGTTGGACAATGTCTTGTATTATAAGGTTGTGTTTGTGTATCTTTTATCAACGGATTCACCATTGAAAGCTTATGTACCCTTAGAACATGAGTGGGAGAAGGTGGTTGTAATACATAAGTTTCTTCGGTTGTTTTATGAAGTGACTTGCATGTTTAGCGCCACTAAGACTCCAACATCGAATTTGTATTTTAAAGGCGCTTGGTTGATTCATTGTCGGTTGCTTGAGGCAAGTCTGAGTCCTCATGACTACTTAGCTAACATGGCAAATCAAATGCTTGTCAAGTTTGACAAATATTGGTCTGAGTATAATTTATATTTGTCTTGTGCTGCTATCCTTGATCCAAGGTTTAAAGTAAAATTTGTCAAGTACTGTTTCACGAAGTTACTTAATTCTTCTGATGAGGTCACAAGGCGGGTTGATAATATGTTGGCCACTTTGCATACATTGTATGATGAATACAAACAGCAACCAGTGTCTGTTTCACCGGTTGTCTCTTCTTCTCCTCTTACTAGTGGCGTTGGAGATGAATATTTTGAGGATTACAATAGTTTTCAAGGTAGAAGTTCTAGGCCACAAGCTGGGAGATCACATCTTGATATGTACTTAGAGGAGTTACCTCTTGATAAGAACTCAGAGATAGATGTTTTGAAGTTTTGGTATGGAAATTCTGGAAGATTTCCTGAGCTTTCTGCTATGGCAAGGGATTTATTAACCATACCCGTTAGCACTGTAGCTTCAGAGTCTGCATTTAGTCTTGGTGGAAAAACCATCTCTCCCACCCGTAGTGCCCTCAAGCCCAAGACTGTGCAAGCACTGGTATGTCTTCAAGACTGGCGACGAGCAGAATATGATGATATGGCAACGACATCAATTGACAATGACACGGACGAGGAGATGGATGATGAGGATGACACTCACCATTTTTAGGTAATTACTTTGGGTATTATAAAATATGTTAATTTATTTCAATTATGATTGGATGAATTGTCCCTAATTTTTGGATATAGTATGTGTGAAAATTGTTCTCCAGGTTATTCTACCAGTTCATCAAGTTTTCAAGAGTATGAATCAAGTGTATCAAGGATATACAATTAGCTATTTTGGATATAATTATGTAATTTTGGTCCTACTATTTTGGATATAATTATGTAATTTTGGATGTAATTTTGTGGACCTTAAAAAGGTCGGGAGGGCAGATAGTCCAAGCAGCAGGAAAAGTTATTTATGAATTATATTATGTGAAGGTAGGGGAAAAACATATTTTAATAGCAGGAAAAAAAAAAAACAGATTTTAATAACAAGAAAAGAAACACAGCAGAAAAAAAAATTAGATTTTTAATAGCAAGAAAAAAAAATCAAATTTAAATAAAAAACAGCAGAAAAATAAATCAGATTTTAATAGCAAGGAAAAAAATCAGATTTAAATAAAAGTACAGCAGAAAATAAATCAAATTTAGATAAAAAGTCAGCACAAAAAAAACAGGGTGGGTCATGGATGGGTCAGGGTCAACTGGCCCATGACCCGGCCCTACTCCTTGTCTCAAAAGCCTTGACCCGACCCTAGCCCATAAGGGTAAAGGGTCGGCCCTGACCCGACCCAACCCGGCCCGTTGACCAGCCCTAGTCATGCATTATAAAAATAAAAAAAAGTTACAAGTTGTACAATTATTGATTATTCAAGTTTACATGATAATACAAGAATTAAAATAAAATCAAATGTTAGCTGACCTGATTAAGCAATTAGCATGCAAAAGTGAGGGTTAAGAGAGGGAGGGAGAATACTGCTAGTATCAATACGCCAACAAAATTCAAAAGGTCCAAAAAAAATGAAAGAGGGGAGACTTGTATTTATAGGCGGAGAATTGCGGATTGAATGAAGATTGCGAGAATAATCATAATATTCTGTAGAATAAAATAATTGAGATTATGATATGATTTTCCGCAATTAAACGAGTGAAAATATTATTTTCCTAAAGAGAGAAGCCTCCAGGCTTTCAAAGGGGAAACCTTGGATATTTCCATAATTAAATATGTGAAGATGATATTTTCCACAGAAAAGCCTACTGGCTTTTGCATTGAAATATGAAATATTGACCCCAAATGATGTCAACCGAAATTTGATATTTTCGGATTAAATAGAAAGCCTGAAGGCTTCTTAAATAGAAATAGGAATATTTCGAAAATTTTGAGGAAAATGTGGACGAAATACTCATTCGAAATTTGGGAATAAAATAGAAAGCCTGGAGGCTTTTTAAATGGAAATAGGAAATATTTCGAATATTTTGTGGAAAATGTGGATGAAATAATCAACCGAAATTTGAATAATAGAAAAGCTAAACGGTTTTTCTAATAAAAAAAATATTTCGATTAATTAGCGAAAAAATAAGGATGAAATGGGTCAAAGCAAACAAGAAAAGCCTGGAGGCTTTTCTTGTTTGTACGCAATTCTCAACTGTTGGGTTTTTGAAAGAAATGGGTCATGGTCAATTAGAAAAGCCTCCTGGCTTTTCTATTTTCTTTGACAAAATGGAAGGAGTGGGCTAAAAAAACGGTTAGGTTGTCTCTTTTGGACCTTTGCTTTGCATGGTAATTATTTTATTTGGGCCAGAAATTACACTAAAATACCAGTATAAAATTCGGTGTCTACATAAGTCCATGTTATGATTAGCGAACATAGAGATTACTCTCAGCACCTTCTCTATTTCATTATATTGGGGATGACAATAAGGAATAAGTGATTTCCCAGGTTCAAGATAAGTTCTTCCCACTAGACAGTAATTAACATCATCCTATTCTTTTCCATCTATATGCCAAGTTTTTCATTTATTTTTCATCGTAGCCTCGATGACACGTTCCATCCTTCTCACTTGTTACGTAGCTTTTAGCATCTTCCATTGCTTGTATTTGCTGTAAAAGTTTACTCAAATACTGATTAGTGAGTGGGATGGGTATGGCGTGACATACTATATTTCAACCATTGGCGAGTTGGTGTTGTTTTCATGATGGTTTCTTTTACAACTAGGGTGGACTTAGACTTGCATTAGTCTGCTTTGGAATGGTGAAACTGAGATGGACTTGCAGTAGCCACTTCTAAGGCAATGGATAGGGGCCAAACTACTTGTGTTGTGTTTGCCTCGTGTCCAATGTCAATCACTCGGTCTTGTCTTGCCTATATGGATACTTAAATTTCAAAACCCAACCTTAACACTGACCTACTCGGTATATTTCATGACATAATTGACAACCAATGTTGAATGTCCTAATGTAGACACATTCCTATAAGCTCACTTAAGTTGATTCACACACATTTGGGTTTGCATACTCACCTCTATCATAATATGGGCCTATTAAGAACCTAATATGTATAATTCGACGAAGTGTCCATCAAAACTCCATGAAATCAAGTCACACCAAACTTCAACAATCTTTTAGGCTCAAACAACAAATGAAACTCGGATAAACACTTTAGGGGATCTAACATCATTTGGGGTTGGGCAGAATCATGTATAGGCCTAGGGTCAACATAATCCCAAATTGGCCAAAAGGATGCTTGGCCATAGTTGTCGATCCAGGAGGTTGTATGTCATTGCCTTAACCTAGTTTGGCCTGTTCTTACGCCTTTTACTATGTTTTAGTTAAAATAATACTCAAGAAACATGTAAAAATAAAATAGAAATGTTAACCAATTAGCACATATCATACAAGAAGAGAGTAAAGCCCAACCATTGTTCTGAATTCAAGTGTTTTAAGGTTGGATTCCTAAGGCTTCTAAACTCATGTCTCGCACATATTCATCCTCTGTGGGGACATAAAAATACTAGCTTTTTGTTTCTCTCTCGCTTGAGGTGCTTTAGACTAGTTCATGAGTGAGAAAAGTGTATTAGCTTTAGGAAATGTAAGTACATTTCCTACATGTAATGGTTACTTTTAGCTAAAAAGGGATGAATTTAGGGTTTTAAAACCTTATGTTGTTCCTTTTCCATATAATTAAAAGAAGACCCATTTGTGCAAACACATACTGAACAACAAAATAAATTGGTTATCTTTTTTTCATAAATCAAAACTTGATCTTTTACTGATATCCTTTTTTTTTAAGTATAAGTTCCCTATGGAGTCGCAACTGTAGATATTGTGAAATGTTAAGCCAGGTTTTTTTAAGGTCCCCCACAAATATGAGATGACTTGATGTGGGTTGTAGTTTTAAGAAAACTTTGAATAGTTTGAATGTACATAATTTGCTCGATTAATTCCAACATGGTTTAAATCTAGAATTTAATTCACGGAACAATCGAATTAACAAACACATTCGTTGAACCAAAAGAGAAGGGGCCACCTAAACCCTTTAGACACCTTGAGTCGGTGAACCAGGTTATACTTCTGTTGTTTAGCCAATTGATGAATTAAGGGAGTCACTAGTCAATTTTCAAAAATAAAACTAACAAGTAACAAAGTTATAATGAAAAATCTAAACTGTAAATGATGTATGCAAGGTTACAAAGATTTGAGCTTAACCTTACAGACACCACACGAGCAGGGCCGACATGGGGGTAGGCCCAAGGGGAGACCACCCAGGGCCCAGCGTCTTATGGAAAAACTGCTTTGGTTTTTAAGGCCCCCAACTACCCAATCGAAATTGATACAGGGTCCTCACTACCCACCGCATGAAAAATCTTCATACCATCATGATACATATATGGGCCCATGGCTCACCTCTCACTCTCACCACTTTTTCTATGTCTTCTGGCCTATCTCTTCCAATTACTTTGCATTAATTTGATATCCATGTATCTTTTCCAGGCCCATGACTCTAATTTATTTCCAGGCCATTATATGGAAGAAAGTGGCTATTGTATTATTTTACTTTTGATTTTGTTTTAGGCTAAGGTTTATTTTGATATCCATGTATTTTTTTTTCCAATTACTTTCATTGGCCCGATAGGGTGCTTAGGGTACTTTCATTTTGATTAATGAAATATGGCTTATTGTCCTTGAAATATATATATATATATATATATATATATATATATATATATATATATATATATATATATATATTTTGATATCCATGTATCTTTTCCAGGCCCATGACTCTAATTTATTTCCAGGCCATTATATGGAAGAAAGTGGCTATTGTATTATTTTGCTTTTGATTTTGTTTTAGGCTAAGGTTTATTTTGATATCCATGTATTTTTTTTTTCCAATTACTTTCATTGGCCCGATAGGGTGCTTAGGGTAATTTCATTTTGATTAATGAAATATGGCCTATTGTCCTTGAAATATATATATATATATATATATATATATATATATATATATATATATATATGTATGTATGTATGTATGTATGTATGTGTATATATATATATATATATATATATATATATATATATATATATATATATATATATTAGACCTGGAAATTCTCGACCCGACCCGGAAACCCGACCCAAACCGACCCGTGGGTTTTGAACACGAAATTCCGACCCGGGACCCGAAAATGACCCGACCCAAAGAACCCGGTAAAAAACGGGTCAGGTTTGGGTCGACCCGTTGGGTTAGACACTTTAATTTTAAGTGTTTTGTCTACTTTGGCCTTGTGCAAAAAAATGGGCCCATTCCATGAAAATTAAGACTCAAAAGTAAAATATTGGGTGGTTTTGGAAAGCTATACGTAGAGAGATATACAAATGAAATAATCAAATAACAAATGACCAAAACAAAACCCTAACACTGTCACTCACTCACTCACTCTTTCAATGAACCCTCAAACTCCTGCAGTCCCGTCTCTCTCCTCTCTTTTAGTAAAATAGTGTATTATTATAAAATGTTAAAGTTCAGTGCATTATTGTCCAATACACCAAAAGTTTAGTATATTAGTATCCCAAAACCCTATATATTTCATAAGTATTGTTATTCGTGATTGTTGACGCAAACCGCATAATACTTGTAGACTTGAAGATTGTTAAATTTTGTCCATTAGGTGTATATTAATATGTCAATACAACTATGACATATCATAGTGGTCGAACTTGGAATGAAATGATACATTACATAGGCGTCTTTGACTAATTATAATCAATTTTATTAGTTGTAAGTGACCGAGAAAGAGGGCGGTCATGACCCGTAAGCCCGACCCAAACCGCCCGAAACCGAAATGCACCCGACCCGTATTTACCCGAACCCGAAATACACCCGACCCGTATTTACCCGAACCCGATATACGACCGACCAGAACTCCGCCCGCCACCAGTATTGTCATATATATATATATATATATATATATATATATATATATATATATGTATATATATGTATATGTGTGTGTGTGTGTATATATATATATATATATAGACACACACACATATATATATATACACACACATATATACATTATACATACATACATATATATATATATATATATACATATATATATATATATATATATATTCACACACACACACACACACACACACACACACACACACACACACACACACACACACACACACACACACACACACACACACACACACACACACACACACACACACACACACACACACACACACACACACATATATATAGCAATTGGGGAGTTGATCAAGCTTATTAATTAATTGATTGATTAAATTTTGGTTGAATCTATGTATTTTTAGTTTAGAAGGTTTTCATTGTAAATTTTGGGTAAGTATAAGAGTGAAAGACATGATATTAATTGATTCAATGTAAATTTTGGTTTCCACAGTCAATTTGTGTAAGCAGATGAAACTACAATAATGATTAGTCATTAGAATGTTGAGGAGTAGGAGTGTTCATTGGGTCAAACCTGAACCAACCCAGACCAGACCGGACTGGACCTGAACCCGAAATAGCCAAAACTTTGGACCAAAGACCAGACCAGAAACAACTGGTTCCAACCCAGACCAACCCAATTAGGATTTGAACCGGACCAACCCCGGCTGGTTTTGACCAGTTGAGATGTTTTTAATAATTTTCTATTCAAATTTGTAAAATGATTGATTATTAGTTAATTAATGTATGTCATTTTGTTAGAAACTACTTTTTTTTTTTGTACTGTAAGTTATTGTTTATGGAATTATGGTGGGAAATTTTAGAAAGTAATGAATTATATAAATTTAAATGATATAATAATATGGTAGAATACATAACAATATGACAAAATTTGTAGTCATACACAAATACATACAAAGTTGGCTAAAATTTAATTACCATTTACGTGAATTTATACAAAGTTAAAATATAATGAATATATGTCAAAATATTTATCTTTCTAATTTTGAGGGGAGGGGCCGTTGAATTAAGATATAATATTTTTTTTAGGTGATAATATTTTGATATGCGTGATTAGCGCCTACAATATCATGAATATTTTTTTTGAATAAATTTAAATTTTATAATAATTGGGTTTCCGGTCCGGGTTTGGGTCATTTTTCCGGGTTTAAACCCGAAAACATAAAAAACTTGGACCGAAGACTGGACCGGTTACAATTCGGTACGGGTTTGGTCCGGGTTTTTGGTCCTTTTTTTTGGGTCAACCGGTCCGGACCGAAATATGAACAGTCTTATTGAGGAGATTACTTTATTAAAAGAAAGACGCATAGCATGTGGAACTTATTAACTTTGACGACTAATCTAGTCTAACGGGAATGAGATATCTTTAATATGACCCCTTTTAAATTTTAGGTCATTGTTGTTTCTCTTACAACCAAAGACTTGATCTTTGATTATTATGTAAATTATGTATAGCTTCCATGTGAGCAGCCATATCCCAAATGTTATTCTGGTTTGGTATTTATTACCAACTTTATATGTCACTCTTGCCATGGTTTATATACTATTTCGATTCATTTTAAAATTTACAATTAGTGGCGGTGGATTTAGTTAACTTATTTTCTAAAATTGTTACATTTACCTTGTTAATTGCTATTGTTTGACACTTTCTTGGTATTGTCTAACATAAATGTTAGACGTTTTGTTTTAAGAGGGCCCCAATCTAAAAATTGATCTATTATGCTGCCTAGGGCCCGAAAATGTCAGGACCGGCCTGCACACGAGTACTCTCCTTTGGGCTGCTGGGACTTAACAAAAGCTAATTGGATGCAATTAACTGGAATGGATGACAAACGAATAAGGAAAAAGGATAAACTTATATTTCAAACTGGTACAGACTCACCACAGCATGAACTACAAGGTCAAGGACTTGATTATCTCAGTGGATACAAGCACACCACCACAGAAACAATCGAGCTCTACACACATCACTAGGATTGCCAATCCTAGATATTGAAGTAGACTTATCCAATTGAGAGTTTACTGTCACTCACAAACGAGAGGCTCAACAAGGCACTCAAAATGTTATTCAAATCACTAATTGGTTCTTACAAGCAGCTGGAAATAAGCTATCTATAGCTAACTCCTAATCAGTTCAATTAGAGGTTTCCTAAACATGAAGAAACCTTCTAATCTCCCTTAACTAAACCTAAACTGACTTCTACTAACTTTATACATCATAATATATTACATCCTAACTAAAAACGTCCAGCTTACATAAATAATTAAAAAGGAAATACAAATTTGTTTCTGATTGGACCAAAACCAAGATAAAGGGAAAAAGAGCCAATAAAAACATTTCCTATGGTAGAAGGTAATTGATATCTCTCTCCTCAACGATGCTATGCTTCTAGCTCATCAAACTGAGCTAGAATAACCTCAACAACCCGAGCTTATGGTAAAAGACTCAAATACCCTCCATTGTAGTTGCTTGAACTGGACTGCTGAAACTTGAACCTTATCGACCTGATAATGTACATTGGATTGCAGAAAACAACTTAGTATTTTCTTTCATTGCAGTCTAATGTAGTTTGAAGTAGACTCCTCAAGGATTCCCAAACCATCGAGTAACCTCATTTTGGTTGAGAATCGACCATGTACTTGCAAAATGAAAAATACTTGTCAGAACTGAAAAAATTGACAAATCTAGAAAACTTGAACTTGTGACCCTTGCTGATCTGAAGTTGAATTCTTGATTCTCTTGGACTTGGGCACGCCTACACTTGCTTAGACTTTACAGCTGACATCCCAATGGACAAAATTCTCCTAGGGAACCTTGGCTGAATCTTCTTCAATCCAAAGATATGTAATTGAGAAAAAGCTTCCTCGAGACTGTGCTGCTGCTGCTACTGTTGTTGCTGTTGCTGGCTAGAACCCTCTTGACAATCATGAAACACTCATGGATGAGTGTTGCTGCCGCCATTGATGATGGTGCTGGTGATGATGATGGTAATGCTGGTGATGGTGCTGGGGATGGTGCTGACACTGCTACTGCTGACTCTTATCCTTAGACACTTGACACTGGACCTTGACTATTGGATGGATGTTCTCCATTAGTAAACTGAATATTTGAGTTCAAGAGTAAGGTTATAAGTCTAAAGGTAAATGTCTTTACACTTACCTATCCTAAAGCGAACTCGACCAAGATTAGAGTTTTGAGAAAGAGAAAAGAAGAAGAGAGAATCACCTTAATTTTATTGGTTAGTTATACAAAATAAAGCTATTAAATTATTGGTTCATATACATGAAGGATGATTCATGTTACAATACATCTTTACAAATTGAAAACTCAGGCTAGGTTGACTTAGTATTTAAAATACTATAATTTAGTTTAGTAAAATGCTTCGGTATCAATACACCGAAGGAATTCTTAGGTGATGAATGATAGTTGGGGGGGGGGGGGGACTTATATAGAGATAGTGGGGATGGTTAGCAATTTAGGAATAACAATGGGCTAAGTTCGGATTGGATCCAACTAGAACTGGACCCAACAATTTGTTTAGGATCCTGACTTGGCGGGTTATTAATACATCTCATGTTCTAAACATAATCTTTTAACTATTTTAGCAAATTATAACATCCTTATTTATTGAGTCAAAACATAACAATATTCTCAACACTAGTACACTACTAGTTTGTTTAAAGTACTAAACATAGCCTTTAAAGATTCTTATGCACCACGATACAACATTTTCACATTTTATGGATTATTTTTTTTATTAGACTCATATTTATCAGATCACAAGTCAAGCCTCGGACGAAGCCTTCAACCTAGACCCAGACTCAAAACAATGTGGGACCTAAACTCGACTTAACATTTGTTGGTTTAAAGAAATTGGATCTAAGAGATCTCCCATTTGATGATGAATCACATCATGGTCATTTACAAATCATTTCAATACTCGTTCAAGGTTTGGTTGGGATTGGGGAGTAGAAAAGGGACGGGTTTCCCATTTGATGGAGTCACAGTTCCTGGTCGACCAAAAGCCCTCCACTTGCACCTCAAAAAGCCTTTAATGGAGCATCAAATTGGTAAATCTAAGGTTTACTATCAATAAAAATTGAATTGGTAATGTTTATCGATCTAGATCGCAATTCTGGCCAATCTAGGTTGCTTTCGATCTCCTATTGGGGTCACCCATTTGGGAAGGGGGAACGAGGGGGGCTTGACCAATTTAAGTACTGATCAGTACAATCTAAAGGTGGCGTCCACCAATTCAATTTTTTTAGAAAAAGTACAAAGAACATTATGTATCAGAGCATATAATCACAAAATTAGGATATTCAAAATATTTTAAATTTTATGTTGTATTTTGCATCTAAAAAGTACAAATAATATAATATTGGTACATGGCCCAATCTCTACTTCACTCTCATTTTCAGTGAGAATCTCACAATGACCAACAGAGATATGAAACCTAGAAAGTTCAGACCAACTTTGGTGTGCAATTCCTAAACATGGTAAGTAAATCTAAAACAAGGAAAACTTGCTGCTCCAAAGCAGTTGGTTAGTTTTACCTAGTTTTCCTAAGCACCCCTGTATCCATTCACTGCTTTAACAGCATCATCAATAGCCATAGCAAGTTCCGAAGCTGCTCCAATGTATGAATGTGGGGTCATGTTCAAAAGATTAGACTTGGCTTCAGAAGGCAAATCCAATCCTTGAATGAATTCCCTCATTCTTTCCTCTGTAACTGCTCTTCCCCTCGTCAACTCCTTCAACTTTTCATATGGCTCAGGAACACCGTATCTTCGCATTACCTTGATACAACAATAAACAAGTTAAAATCTTGGATGGAGAGAAAAAAGTCCCAAGTCAAATGGTGTCCTTGAGGCCAAAAGGCTGTTGGTTTAAAGGAATCTACCTGTTCTTTGTACGGTTGGTATGGTGCGAAAATGGTGCAGTAAGGTGTGGAATTTTATGGTAAAATTTGTGGAAAGTGCGAGTGATATGTTAGGTGAGGACAGAGAATGTGAAAAGTAGAGGAGAAAAGTGAGGAGATATATTGGTAATGATTGTGGTAAAGTGTGGTGTGATATGGTAACGTGTGGAAGAATATTGAATAGTATGGTGAGTTGTGGTACCACACCATACTACACCATACAAAAGAACAAGGCCGCCAATGTTTCAAGGCAAAAAGGGTGTCCAGCTAATCCCAAGCTCGTGGGGAAATGTTAACGGGGAAATGTCAAAGGGTTACTCTCATATCACTGCTCAATTTAGGGGCCAATCTAAGAAGAAAAATCGCGTTTTACAGAAGCAAAGCAATGAAGATATTATTTTAAGAACAGCAATACATACTGTTTGTATAGGTTCTGCAAGGACTTCCCATGATTGGTTCAAGTCTTCCTCCAACCTAGCCTGGTTCACCTGTATACATGTACATAAACAAAACTGAGATGCAATAGATTGAGAATAATTATATACCAAACAAAAGTTTAGCCGATTGTTTTGTGATTTAACCTCTCATTCAAAGCTCAAAAAGCAGGTAAGCAAAATAATGTTGCTTTACACCACAAGACGACGGACTAACCATAACCACTTACCTGAAGCTTTCCGATACCCTGCAATGTACTTCTGTAAGCCAAGATAGAATGCCCTAAGCCTTCACCCATATTCCTCAAAACTGTAGAATCGGTTAAGTCCCGCTGTAACAAACAAAATTCAAAGTGCAGAGTTATCAGTTGAATACTGAAGAATTCACTCAGTGTTCAAAATGGAAGGCATGACTAGATGAAAGTGGTATCAGCTGTACGTCTATTCGCGATAATTAAAACAGGAAGAAACACTAGCAATCCTTCTAGAAAATGTGCCGTGAAGAAACACTAGCAATTCTCTATTCAGACTAAATTTTGTCTTTCCCCAATGGGTTACCCACTGGTTTATCAAGTCTTTACGAATATGATGTAGCAACAAACAGATTAGCCATCTCATTGTCATTTCTTTAGTTGTTTAACCATTCTGAATGCCACAGACATAATAATTTACGACAGAATTTTTAAAAGGATAAGGCAAAGATGGGCACAAGGCCAAGAAAAAGATGAAAAATAATGTCAGTAAAGTGGAGACAGATTCATATAATGACAGTTGAGCAATCACCAAGACCATTGTGATCAAGCTATACGAAACATAAAATTTACCCCCCAAAAAATGCAGAGGCCCTTAATACCTCTATGCTAAAGCATAGTTATTAAAATCCTGATTATGATCTACGATCCTACAATTTTATGATCCAAAATCCTCGATACAATTCTACTTTCTACATTCTGATCCACGATCCTTCGTGGGTTAGTTCCGATCCTAACCCATGGATCCGAGTTAGGATCCCGATTCTAACAACCTTGTGCTAAAGAATGAACTGTGGGAACTCAGAAAATACAAGCATGTTCAAGCTATCAACAAAGAAAATAGTACCTGCCAGCGTGAGATAGGCAACTTCATGCTTAAAAAGGATAGACCAGCATTTGCTTTACCCAGGTTACCTTCACTGTTTTCAAAGTCAATGGGGTTCACTTTGTGTGGCATTGTAGAGGATCCTATTTCACCAGCCTTGGTTATCTGTAGAAGCAAAAATTATAAAGACACTACACTATGAGTATGAGAACAATGCTCACTGCACTGCAAACTCTGGCATAATTGAACAACACTCACCTGCTTGAAATAGCCCAAGGAGATGTAACCCCATATGTCCCTATCAAAATCAGTCAAAATGTTGTTGAACTGGATTATCGCATGGAAAAGGCTTGCCATATAGTCATGAGGTTCAATCTGTGGAAAACCATTACAAATATGTCTTAGGAGGATGAAACACCCCCACTCCAAGTAAGCACACAAACAGGACCAAACTCTTCTAACCAAAAAAAGGTTACCAACTTCCTCATGTCTCCACACTACTAATAAAAACTCAATATCCAGGAAGATTTTGAGAACAACCAATATTTTAACTTTGCCCAGGACGAAGAGTGAAGACATCAAGGACGAGCAAAGGCAATCACAGCATGCAATTGCATGACTAATTGAAATTGATTACAGAATCACTGAATTGAATAGGAAGCAAAATTGTAGGATGCATTAGAATCCTCTCCCTAGTTTAACTAATCTTTTCCACCCTAAACATAACCAACCCCAAACATTTCACAACCGTGACTAGATTAGATAGGCATCTCTAAAGAAGTTCAGCTCCATCAAATTATTTGTTGCTTTAACACCCCCCCCCCCCCCGGCGCCTCTCTTCTAGCTTGGCCTCTATTTACTCCATTCCACCACATCTCTTATCATCCTAAACATGGCACCATTGGCAATCTGTAAACCAATAGAGGGTTATCAAGATTATACTATTGTCTTGTAATGAAGTTGGAAAAAAAAAATAGTGCTGCACATTAGGAATGATTCTGCCTCATATCTTGCTCTATTAAACTAGTCGAAGACTTGAAATGGACTTGACACAGCAATGTAACAGCTTATGAACTCAGAATGGTCCCAAAAGTCATCAGATAAGGCGGTGGAAACAATTCAACAAACAAAAGAAAAATAGAGGCAACCATTGTCCATCATCTCTCAGCATTTGATCTCAAAGTAAAACATCAGGGGTCTTGGCTCACCTGGGTCACGTAAGGATTGAAAGTTAATCCTAGAGACTGCACGAATTCTTCTGCAATCTTAGGCCAGTTAAGCTCAGGATATGCGGCAATATGAGCATTGTAGTTTCCCACAGCTCCAGCAAACTTCCCGAGCAACTCATTTTGAGAAATTCTCTGCTTTTCTCTACTTAATCTTACTGCAAATATTGCCATCTCCTTTCCCAAGGTGGACGGTGAAGCTGGCTACATAACATAGACAAGGAATCAATATGACTGACCCACAAACAATGAAGAAACAGTTACACCCTCTTGTGGTATATTGGAATAGAATACCACATCAAAAAGCAACTAACATCCTAAGAAGAAATGAAAAGTGAATCACATCTCACTAGAAATATTCCAAAGGTACAACATTATCTCTCGCCAAAATACTTCTTGGAAAACATGACATCAATGTTGTATCTTGATCATTTTCATTCAGCAAACAAGTCAATTGGTATCGGGTAAAAAATATCCTAATTTTTTTTAAAGGTTTTACCTGTCCATGAGTACGGGAAAGCATGGGAATATGTGCATACTCCTTGGCCATCTTACATATTGCTGCTATTAGGCTGTCCATGACAGGAAATAAAACTTTGCTCAGTGCTTCCTTGAGCATCAAAGCATGAGCAAGATTGTTGATATCCTCCGATGTGCAAGCAAAATGGAAGAACTCCGAAACCTGCCAAAAAAACAAAGACAATGCAAATAGCCAAAAAAAAGTCATTTATCAGCTAGTCGGACAGAGAATTTCAAGCAACGACAGGAGTGTTGGCATAAGTTTGAACCTTAGAAATCTCAAGATTGGACTGGCACTTCTGCTTCAAGAAGTACTCCACAGCTTTGACATCATGGTTAGTCACTTTTTCAATATTTTTCACTTCGGAAGCATCAGCTAAACTAAAACCATCAATTAGACCTTGCAAATACTGCCGAGTTCCATCACTAAAGCTTGGCACTTCCGCGACTTCCGGAATTTCCGATAACATCAACAACCATTTGATCTGAAATTTGATTTGACACAAGCCCATAAACCCTTTTTCCTCACAAATACATCAAATATCATTGCAAGTATTCACATTATAGACAATAATAATATAATCACATCCAAACTGGAATGCTACGCATTCATTTCACCTTATTTCCCCCACTTTTTTAAGCTTCTCTACCAGGGTATTGACAATCATAGTTCACCAGCACAACCACAAAGACGTATAGTTGAACAATCATTATGATATCAGTACCTATGGTACTCTGACTCTTCATTTTCCCCGTCGTACCCGTGTCGGACCCTTGATACCCGGACAAGGGTACGACACTTGACACTTCAAATTACAATGAAAATGTATAAAATTTGTTTAAAATGGCCGAGTCCAACACCCGTATCCGTGTCCCATATGGGTAACATAGATTAGTACAGCAAATGGAATAACTAATAAGCCATTCTACAACATTTTACGACAAAAATAGGACTCAAAACTAACCTCGACCAGAACTCTGTATCGGATTAAACCATACTCACTCATGAATGGAGCCAAATCCTTTACTTTACTCCAGTACCGGCCATCCAAGGGAGACAAAGCTGTCAAGCTTGACAGCTCAAACACACTACCATCTTCATCGTTACTGCTCTTCATCTGCCATCAAACAACACCATTCTCAACTCTAAAAACAAACAATTCAAATCAACCCTTTTAAGAATGAGTAGCAAAGATGTTGAATTCCAATAAAAATCAAAGAAAGAAAGGGGAAAGATGATACCTTGGGAGTAGAAAAAGAGTCATTGTTGGTTCCAAGAGCAGCTTTGCAGGAAGAGGGATTTCTGAGAGACAAGGCTGTTGAAGAAGAATAATAAAAAGTAGAAAATGAAACAGGATTGTTGGCAAAAACACTGGTCTTCCATGGCTTGTTATTTCTTAAAACCCCAGAAGTGGAGGTAGTAGTTACTGCTGCTACCTCCATGGATTCTCAGACGAACAGAAACAGAGACGAAACAAAGTTAACAATGAATGAATTGAAGATGCTTCACTTACAGTCTGTTCGCTTAGATTTTAGGGCAAGTATCGTAGGGTATAATTGGAAATTAGTGGTGGTTTGGTCCGTTAGATTGTTTTGGGCCAGCAAGTTCTTCACGGCCCATTTTTGTTACTTTTAGTTCAATTTAGTTCGACTGTGAAATTTATAGGTAACTTCATTTTATCAAAATTTATCAGTTTTTATTTAAATTTACCAAAATTTATTAAAACATACCAAAAATTATCAAAGTTAAAAAACAAACAAAAAATTAATTTTGATATATTAGCGGAAATTTGTCAAAAATTACTAAAAGTTACCAAAAGTTACCAAAATTAAACTTTTACCAAACTGTTTTTTACCCATAAATTTGACACACCCTTATAGCGTGTATGCTATATTGCTATTGGATTAATGTAGTGAGTTGTTATAATTTGTTTCATTTAAATCAACCATAGTTTCTCTTGGGTTTAAGTTTTTTAAATTTCAATCATGACGTATGATCACATTCATACCAAGCATCGTTAGAATATTTTTTAAAGAAAGACGCAACAACACGCGAGGATTTGATAGTAACCTACAATGGTGAGCATGAGTTATACTCACTGGATGAGGTGGAAGCAGTATGGCCCGCCAAAAAAGTTAGAGTTAGACTCTCCATATTAACTTGTTTTCCAATAGTGGGTGTGAGTTTGATTAAAATAAGTAAAAAAATGCGTAGGATCCATATTTAATAGTTTAAATACACTATGACAGAAATAAAAAAATGAAAAATTATGTCGAGAATCTCGTCCTCGTCCTAGCACGGCGAGCACGAGTTTGAGTTTTTTCTCACCACCGACACTCGTTCTCGCCGCTGCACTGTCTTTCTCGTCCTCGCCCACACCACGTCAACATCATTTCAGTCTCAAACTCGCCATTGCGGATGGTCTAATATAATAAGAAATTTTAACTCAAACATGTAACTAAATTTGATATTAAAGCAAATTATCTGTGAATATGACAATTATTATTTTAAAACCTCGCTATAAAAACTCCTCAACAGTTGCATCTTATTTTTTTTATGCTCAATTTTATCTTAAACTTAGACCCTGTTTTTTAGTTGAATTAGACATAATCAATTTAATTTAACTTAACTTATCCTTATCTAACCTAACCTAACATAATTTCCTAAAAAACAACCAAACCAAAAACAATTTTTTAAATCAAAAAGAAATTCAAATAACATTATTTTAATATCAAATCATCCACTTTTCCCAACACTTATCACTTTTTTATTTATTTTCCTCAAAATATTCAAAATTTATTAATAAAATATTTTCGCCCAATAACTAACTTAACACCTATCATTTCCTATCCCTACCTTTCATTTCCTCTCCTAACTAAACCAACCTAATGTGACTAAAGAACAACACCTTCATTAACTTATTTCAAACCTTATTTGCTTTTAATTACTCTGGGAAATGTTCTAAACAAAATACCCCAACACAATGACACTTAGGCCCCGTTCTTTGATGCTATAGATTGCAGTGCGTATGTTGGAAAATTGTGATTTAAAATTTAATAATTTGATTGTTTGATGCCAACTATTATCGGTAGTAACCTTTAGTTACATACCACCATCTAGGCTCACTCGATCCTATATATTAAAATCTGTTTTATATTCCAACTCTTTTATTTATCTTTTACTTTTCCTCTTATTTTATTTGACTTGGTTATTTTACTAAAGTGGTTTTTACTGCTCCTAATTTTGATTTGACCGGGTCTTCGGTTGTTGAGGTTGAAGTTTGAAGGAGTTTTAGCCAACCTGCTTTTGCTGTTGTTAAATATGTTGTGTGGCTGGCTTTTGTTTCTCCTCCTATCTTTGAGGAGTTCGTGGCTAGTTTTAAGGGATTTACTCCCCTGTTTAGTTGGTGGTTTTCTCTTGTTTGGGGTGTGTAGGGCCCGCGGCCCTGATCACTGAGTCGATTCGACGTGAGTTCTTATTTTTAAAAGGGGAATTTAAGATTTTGGCTTTTCGAGGTTATTTTGAATTCGACAAAAGAAAGAAAAAAGTAAAGAAAAAAAGAACGAACTCGGGCTGGATCTGCGCGGATCGCAGTTAACTCGGGCCTAAATGGTGCCGGATCCACGCGATTCGTGACCATTCGACCAAAAACTAAAAAAGGAAAAAATAAACCGGGTAGGATCCGCGCGGATTTGGATCCTTTACGGGCCAAAATTAATTCGTCGAGGCAAAAGAAATGAGAAAGAAGAAAAAAAATGAAAAAAGAAACTGGGCCAACCAAGTAGGATCCCAGCGGATCCGGATCGCTGTTTAGGCCGAAACAAGTTTTTTTTTTTTTAACAAAACGAAAAGATGAAAAAAAAAATGAGAAGAGAAAAAGCTGACCCAAATAGACCTGGATCCGCGCGGATCCGCGCGGATTCCGGGTCCATTTTGGGTCGGTGTTCTTCTTTTCTCTTTTTTTGACTTTTTTAGAAAAAAAATGAAAATAAAAAAAAACTAAAATAAAAAAAGAGGAGTCGCCAGTTAATTTTAAAAGTAAAATTAACAAAACCTAAATTTTATGACTCCGGTCTCAAACCAAAAGAACGGATTCGGGGGTAAAGAAGTCGGTGTAGGGGGATGCCCTTGCACAGCCCGCCGAAGCGGCCTTTACTAAGTCAGGTTTTACATATTAAGAAAGAAAAAGAAAAAAAAAGAAAAGTTGTCACGAATTAAGAAAAATATGCATGCATTCGGAATGGAATCATAAGGTTCACATAATGGATGAAATAACAAAAGAAACGAAAAGAAAACTAAATTACAGCGGGCGGGGATCTACCGACTACATTATTACAGCCGTTAAAATGAAATAAACAAAAATAAAGGTCGAACAGATGAGAAAGAAGAAGCGGATTACCCAAATCCGCGCAAACTCAGGTCAGAATCTGAAATCAAGCGGATTTTTCTTACGGTTGAGTGATCAAAACTCGAAATTGGAAAAGTGATTGAATCCGCGCAACTCTCGGAAAAGTGACCAAATCTGCGAAATCTCAGGATTTAGTAGTGATGATTTCTCTCTTTCTCCTCCGGGTCCCAAAAAATTTCCAACCCGTACAAAGGATCCGCGCGGATCCTTTAATAGGCTCGCAGCAAAGGAGCGGCGGTTTCCAGATTGCGTAAATCGCGCCATTCTGCGCAGCTAATTTGATTGAATCCGCTGCGAAGCTGAAAGCGCGAGCTTCGAGTTGACCGGTCCGCGCGGATTTTCGGGTTCTGCTTGAATCCGGATCCGACCCGAATCCGCGCAACTTTCCTCTTGGTTTGCAAATCCGCGCCATTCTTTCGACTTGGCCCAAAAAAATTGGTAAATCCGCGCGGATCTTCTGATTTTGTCCCAAACTTGTGAAATCCGCGCAGACCCACAAAGGTTGGCCAAAATCCGCGTGGACTTTCATTTTGGGCCGGTTCTGGTTTCGGCCCAAATCCGCGTGGAGCTATTCAATCTTAACCCCGGGTTAAGCTGAAAATCTGTCTAACCCATTTTCGGTGTCTACAGATAGCCCCCACTTTGACTGAGTCTGAGTAAGACGAAAGTCAAAGTATACTTTTGTAGCCAACTGGAGGTAATCCGAATTGTTGACTTGATTGCTGGAGGTCATCCAGGCTGATTAATCCAAGGGTAGCTTGGACTTCTGACCGGAGGTAGTCCGATGCTGATTTGTCTGCTGGATGTCGTCCAGGCTTTTGAATATTCAAGGGTAGCTTGAATACAGAGAATTCTCGTAATTGATCTGTTGCTAGCTTTGGTGCTGGATATTGTCCAGGCTTTGATGAACTTTTCGGGGATAGCCCGAACACTTCAATGACATGTGGAAGTAGTCCACCTGAGATTGCTGGAAATCGTCCAGTCTTTGATGATTTTCCCGGGGGTAGCCCGAAAAATATTGAAGGATTGGTACCTACAAGAGGACAACGAAACTTATAAGTATCAAAGAAAAGTCAAAACGCGGGGTCGCCTCCCCTGGAAAATGATATACATTTTTCTCTTTAAGTATAAATGAAGATAGTGGAAAAAATCCTGCTAGCCAATGAGAAAAAACTCCCTGTTGGCGGATGGGGGTTGACGAGGAACTCCGGGTCCAACTTGATGATGGAGGATCACCGCCTGGATGGAGTTGGCAAAGCTTTGTTTAAGACTAGATAAGCTTGCCATATTTGTGCAAGATCTTGCTTAAGCTCATTTGAGCCCGTCATATTCGATGACAGAATCCGCAAGGAATCCAGGAGTCCGGCTTGATAACTTAATCTGCGAGGGACTCGACGAAGATTTCACGGATTGACGAAGCATCCCGATGAATTAGGAGAGTCACTTTTTAGCTGGTTCGTCCTCTAACTCCTTACATGATGATCCTGAGTCAAATCATTGGCTCGTGTTGACGTTTAGTAAAACCTTTAGAGATTTCTGCTTTAGGATCAACAAGGACTTGAAACTCCCCATTATGCTTCATTTGGTGAAGTTACGAAATTCTGCGAGAGCTTTGCACCCAATTAGAGCCAGTTGAAGATATGCTCTCGTTTGAAGTCTTGCTCTAATCGCTAAAGTTAGCGAGATGTTCGGTGTAAGTTTCACCATCTTGTTGGGCTTAACCCAAAATGAAAAAGAGTTTTGGGATATGCCTTGCAAGATTTCATGCTGCTATCATTTCATTGATCATGAAAGTGGGAACTTTGGCGATCGCGTTGATCAGACAGCTACCAGCTCTTGAGTTCGGCAGTGATAAATTGGATCTCCATTGATGAACACCGAGAGCATGTATAATGCTTAGACCGTTCATTTATCTTTTATAAAGGAAAGAAAGGACTCTATGATGTTAATGCACTTATGCAGACTCTTTTAATCTATGATGATGCAAGACACACATGCAATGCATAAGAAAGTCTAAGTATTGAGCTGTGGTCGATGACTCTTGAAATATCAGGATGCTTTAAATGGTGAGAACCAAAATCTGACAAGCATTTTTAACTTGTAAACCCGGCTTCGAGCCCTCCTTCAAATATGTGATGAATCTAATCCATGAGAATTGATATCTTGAAGCACTCTAGTTATGAATCTCGAGGGAACCTCGAGCTTAGATCAACATGGAGTCCGAGACTTGATCGACATAAATAATCGATGAGAAAAGAGGTTCGAGTGCAAAATTCGCTTTAACTCGCCGAGCATGACCCGGAAACTGGATAATATCCTTTTGACAGATCACTTGAAAGATGATTTGTTCAATTATTTGAGCCGGACTTCAAAAAGCTTCCTACGTATCCACTTTATGAGTGGAATCAGGCCGTCGTAGTTCAAAATGGTAATGTAAGTATTTAGTTGCTGACTTAATAAGTCAGTGGCTAATAACTTGGGGGTAGTTGCTGGTTCTGATCACCAGTTGCTATATTTGACATTGTCTTTAAGACATTGAATTTCCATGGTTTGCCCAGTTTTCTGCTCATGAACGATCAATCTGTCCCGTAAGGGATCATAGGGACTTGGCCTGCGAAGAACATGCTTAAAAAAAAGTTGTTCTTATGTAAAGTGTTGCCGGAAGAATTGATGATGAACATTCGTTCTTGAAAATCCGCGAAGATTCAGCCTTACAAAAATCTGCTAGGACTTTTCTGCAGCTATAACTTATCACCCCTGGATAGTAGAGTTTGATCTTGCTATCCCATGAAATATGAAGGAAAGTGACAAGACTGACGTGTAATTTCCACGAGAAGAGACGAGAACGAAATGCCCACTCTTAGGCACCCTAGATTGACTGCTAAAAGGTGGGCAAAAGGAAAAAAGATTAACCCTGGATGCAACTGGTAATGATCAGGAAATCTAAGCCAAAATGAATTATATCCTGACAGCCCCCAATTGAAAAAGAAAACAGAGGGAAAGAGAAAGCCCCCAGTTCGAAAGGAAGACAGAGGGAAACAGAAAGCCCCCAATTCGAAAAGAAGACATACAAAGGGGAAGAGAAAGCCCCCAGTGTCCATGAAGAAAGGCCATGAAGAAAAGAAGGTGCGAGACTTTACGAGCAAGTTTAATCAACAGCAGAAAAGACCTCATATCACATGTAAATAAGACCGATGAGAATGAGGTGCATAAGGTCAAAATCATGTCAAAACAAACTCTATTTCAATACCATGAGCATAAGACCAAGACACGGCCGCATTACTCTATGTTATACCCCTAAACAATCATGTATCACCTTAGCAATTGATGAGCTAGTGAAGCTAGTAGATCCTCACTTTAGGTAAAGGGGAACACTCCTCTCAATGTGTTTAGAAATATGAGGGTTCACTCAAACTCATTCTAATGCATACAACTGCCATAAGCTTGGCAAGACTCTCAACCCTTCATCACTGAGGACAACATGCAAAAATACTAATCATGAGGACTTTTAAAAGGTTGTAATGGGGTTCAGGCTAAGGTAAGGAGGGAAATCATTTGGAAAATGTGGAGCTAATTAGCCAAGTACCTAAGGAGCAACAACATTTCCATTACACGCAATACAATACCTCCACACTGAACCTTAAACGAACACAAAACATCCATAACAAAAGAAAACCGGGATAGAGTACCACATACAAACCAAAACCCAAAATTAAAACAAAACTTCTCTCTTTTTTTTTTTCTTTTTCTTTTTTTCTTTTTTTTTTGCTCTTTCTTTTTTTTGTTCCTTTTTTTTTCGTTTTGCTTCTTTTGTTTTATTATGAATTCCTAGTTTTTGAACTCTTTTTTTTTTATGAATAGCATGAAAATCTAAAGAGCAACTCAAATCCCGGTAGTCACAAGTTATAACCTTTGAGAATAAAAATGATAGAAAGGATATTCAACAATGTACTTCCCTTGTAGCAACAAACCAACTATTCACTCTCAACAATCGACCACGAAACTGCCTCATACAATCGAATCATTGCTCATTCTATCTTGGCTAAAGATAGGAAATTATGTGCACTTATAGGGTAAACAACAAGACAGGAAAAAGGGTTAGCAAGGGCTTGCAAAAAGAGGTTAAAATGTCAGGTGGCCATTTGGCTATGTAGCTAACAAAAGGATGCCTCAATCATATTAACACAATGCATATGCCAAATGTGATTTTAAGGAATGTCAAGCCAAGTTCTAGAGATGCACATGAAAGAGTTACACACAAAAGAAAATGAGACTATATATATAATGAAGAGTCTATGAAGGCTTAAAATCTCACGGGTTATTCTACTAGCTCAAAAGATAAACAATTACTAAAATTCAACAATCATGCAAGAAGTACTCAAGAATGAAAGGCCTGCATAAAGGCAAGACAACTCGAGCATTTCGATGGATAATTGCTTCGACCTAGACATCTTGTTCAATGTGACATCTCCAAACTCAGAATCACCTACTCCCAACTTCAGAGTATTTTCCATTGGCGCATCCTTTCTTGAAAGTTGTTCTAGTGCTTCAAAGACATGGAGTGTTTCCCTTGCTAGGGCCGTAAGTTTGCTTGTTAGTATAAGTGTTCTTCCAATTTCGCTAGCCGTCACTTTCGATTTTGATTCCAGCCAATCTTAGTGATGCAAAGTCCTTAATGGGTTGAAACCTTAGATGGGTGTTGTACAAGGGTTGTAAGCCTTGCACAAGCATATCTACTTGATGTTCCTCAAAAGGGCGATCTACCATTTGAGCTGCTTTTGCCCTCCATCGAGCGTAGTAGTCAGAGAATGTCTCTTCTTCTCCTTGCTTCATGAGCTCCATGTCCCTTAAAGTGACGGGCATGTCAACATTGTAGGAGTATTGGTGTAAGAACTCCTTGCAAAGTGTGTTCCATCGTGAAGTCTTAGTAGGACTGAGTGTGTTATACCACTTCATAACGTCCGGGCCTAAAGTCCAAGGAAAGATAATATGGTGAATCTCCTCCTCAACTCCTTTTAACGTCATAGCCCCTAGAAAATTCCGCACATGTTGATATGGGTTCTCAGTACCATGAAATTTGATATCAGGCATGTCGAATTTAGGGGGAAGTCTACCCCGGGGAACAGGTGTGAAACCTATGTCGTCCATAAACTGGTTGTTGAAGAGAGTGGATTCTTTCAACATCTGTTCAATACGGTCTAGTCTCGAGTTCGAACCCTCGTGGACCGACCCGTCCTTCTCCTTTCTTGATTGCTCAACTTCACCCGTAGGGGGATTCTTCAAATTTGAATTCTTCGCCTCCTCCATGGCATGAATGATGTCATCAATTCTCTGATTCTGTGCCTCTAACTGAGCATTCATAGTGACTTGCATGTTCAGAATTATGTTGGTCAGCTGCTCTATTTCAGTATTTGGAGGAGGTGGTGGAGGAGGCACCGATCCCTCCTCTGGATTACTATCCCGGTGACTTCCAGAATGATCTGACATTGTTTCAGGTGGGTCAATTACCTAAGACTCAACTCCTGCTTCAGATGCTTCCTCGTCAATTGCCTTTGGTGACGCACGACCCTCGTTACCGTTGTAGTAGACGTTAAAAGCTTCTAACCAGTCTATCTCGTCCCTTTGATATACCCAAAACCAACCAATTCTGTTCGGGAAGATGAAGGAATTCAGGACTCAGCTCAACACCGACTGACAAGACACGATGCATGTTATGGATGAACAATTTTATTTGTACCCCGAATGACTGAACTAAAGCTCAAAATCATATGCGAAGCATAAATAAAACTCTTATGCAAATGCAGACTCGACCTGAAATGACATATTTAGACCTTATCGGGCCGAATCCAAAGAAAGAACTCAGGCCTCACATATGGGCTAAACATATCAATTCTAGCAGATTAAACTAACTAAAAAGCCCATTTGGACCACACAAGGGTAGGCCCACTCACAAAATCCGTGAGGATCCCATGAGGCCCAACAACCTTGTACGAGCCAAATGATCTTCCGACCCAAGATGAAAAGACTTTATGCACATGGAAACACAAACTAAAAAAAAAACTGAAACCACCTCAACTTAAGCCCGGCAGCTACCGAGCTCTCTGGGATCTGCGCGGATTCCAGGGGTTTTGGCCCACTGGGATCTGCGCGGATTTCCTGGGCTCAGCCACCACACCCTAAATCCAGGTGGAACACACGAACGAGGGGGATAATAAACAATGATTTGGACCACCACGCACACACCCACGTACCACCTTATTTAGGCCTGTCCGTGAGCGAGCTCACCAGAAATCCAGCGTATTTACGGCTCAGCTCATCCGGGCCTAAACCAAAGCAACGCAAAAACGAGAAAAAGAGAACTGGAAGGATTTGGACCACACATGCCCGGCCAGAATCCGCGGATTCCCGGGCTGAGTCTGTGTGGGCCAAATCTGAACCCAAAACGACTCCTAATTTGGGCTGTCGGTGGCCAGCACCCTGAAATCGCGCGGTTTACGGGCTCAATCTTGCCGGGCCTAAACCGAGCTAAACACAAAAGCGAAAAAGAGAATCGAAGGATTTGGACCACACATGACCGGCCCGGCCAGAACTCCCGGATTCCCTAGGCTTGAGTCCTGTGTGGGCAAATCTGAACAAATCGACTTCCTAATTTGGGCTGTCGTGGCCGAGCACACCAATCCACGGATTGGCTTAAACCTCATCACGACCTAAACCAGGGTCAGACACAAAAAACAAAAAACGAGAAAAAGAGAAAAAGAAACTTTTTTTTTTTAATTTTTTCTAAGCACTACTGCATGGTCTCGGGTTCGAGGATAGGGAAGAACACATAGCATGCAAAGTGCAGTTCAACCTAGCCAAAGTTCTACATTTGGAGTTTATAAGTCAGTTTATCCCTGCCTCCTAACTCGTGTCCCGGGTATTTGGCCTCCATGGGGTGCATGGAAGGTTAATACCCCCGGGTTGCTCCCTTTAATCGTGTGGATTAAGGAGTATTGCACGAGGGGGAAAAACAACCACCGGCTCGGTGAAGGTCTAAGTGGACCCACCTGAGTTGAATGGTTAAAGTTTTCCCGAAATGGTAAATAAAGGTTTTCCTAAACGATACCTTTTGTGCCCGACGAAAAGGGGAAGGCCCGTATAATGCAACATGCCTAAAAAAAAACGTGACAACTTTTTTTTTTAAAAAAAAAAAAATGAAAACCCGACTTTTCAAGTTTTTACCCTCTTATAAGTCCCCAGTGGAGTCGCATCGTAGGCCCATGACCCGAGGGCACGGTCCCCGGAGAGGGTCGATTCGACGTAGGGTTGCTTATTTTTAAAAGGGACGAATTTAAGATTTTTGGCTTTTCGAGGGTTATTTTCGGAATTCGACAAAAAGAAAGAAAAAAAAGTAAAAGAAAAAAAGAAACGAACTCGGGCCTGGATCTGCGCGGATCGCAGGCCAACTAAATGGTGCCGGATCCACGCGATTCGTGACCATTCGACCAAAACTAAAAAGGAAAAAATAAACCGGTAGGATCCGCGGATTTGGATCCTTTACGGGCCAAAATTAATTCGCCGAGGCAAAAGAAATGAGAAAGAAAAAAAATGAAAAGAAAAAGCTGGCCACCAAGGCCGGATCCATGTGGATCAAGACGCTTAGGCGAAACAAGTTTTTTTTTTTAACAAAACGAAAAGATGAAAAAAAAATGAGAAGAAAAAGCTGACCCAAATAGACCTGGATCCGCGGATCCGCGATTCGGTCCATTTTGGGTGTTCTTTTCTCTTTTTTTGACTTTTTTAGAAAAAAAATGAAAATAAAAAAAAAACTAAAATAAAAAAAGAGGAGTCGCCAGTTAATTTTAAAAGTAAAATTAACAAAACCTAAATTTTATGACTCCGGTCTCAAACCAAAAGAACGGATTCGGTAAAGAAGTCGGTGTAGGGGATGCCTTGCACAAATACGGCCTTTACTAAGTCAGGTTTTACATATTAAGAAAGAAAAAGAAAAAAAAAGAAAAGTTGTCACGAATTAAGAAAAATATGCATGCATTCGGAATGGAATCATAAGGTTCACATAATGGATGAAATAACAAAAGAAACGAAAAGAAAACTAAATTACAGCGGGCGGGGATCTACCGACTACATTATTACAGCCGTTAAAATGAAATAAACAAAAATAAAGGTCGAACAGATGAGAAAGAAGAAGCGGATTACCCAAATCCGCGCAAACTCGCAGGAGCCGGGTCGGGAATCGGAAATCCGCGCGGATTTTTCTTGTACCGGTTGAGTGATCGAAACTCGAAATTGGTCGGAAAAGTGATTGAATCCGCGCAACTCTCCGGAAAAGTGACCAAATCTGCGCAAATCTCAGGATTTAGTAGTGATGATTTCTCTCTTTCTCCTCCGGGTCCCAAAAAATTTCCAACCCGTACAAAGGATCCGCGCGGATCCTTTAATAGGCACAAAGAAAGGTCGATAATGGCGGCGGTTGCGAAAATCGCGCCATTCTGCGTGCAAATCAGGCGCTTGATTGACCGTAAAACCGCTGCGATTAATTTGAGTAATCCGCGCGAGCTTTCGAGTTGACCCGGGACCGGGTCCGCGCGGATTTTCGGGTTCTGCTTGAATCCGGATCCGACCCGAATCCGCGCAACTTTCCTCTTGGTTTGCAAATCCGCGCCATTCTTTCGACTTGGCCCAAAAAAATTGGTAAATCCGCGCGGATCTTCTGATTTTGTCCCAAACTTGTGAAATCCGCGCAGACCCACAAAGGTTGGCCAAAATCCGCGTGGACTTTCATTTTGGGCCGGTTCTGGTTTCGGCCCAAATCCGCGTGGAGCTATTCAATCTTAACCCCGGGTTAAGCTGAAAATCTGTCTAACCCATTTTCGGTGTCTACAGGGTGCTAATTTATTCTAATATAAAGCCTACAGTTCTGTGACATTGTGAGGGAAGAGATCATTTGATAGTTTTGTTGTGAGGAAAGCCTATGGCTACGTGTTTTGTCAAAAAAATCTCATCTCTTATTTGTGTTTTTAAAATTCCATTTGGTGGAAGTGGTTTTGTAAAATTAAGTCATTAGACTATTATTTTGAGCATGGGCAAGTAGTTGGTTCGGGGAATTCCTCTCGCTGCATCCGAAGGAATCCAATGGGTTGTAGTATCTTAGGGGAGGACCGCACTTGAATAAGATTACTCATGAATTACAGTTAAGTATATTTGTCCTACTTTCTAAATAATTTCATTACAATCTAAGAGAGGAAAGAGTTTGCATATACTTCACTGTTTTTCATGAGCTATGTGATCTATATTTTTGTGCTTGATTTACGTGGGAAACAGATACAACGATTGTCGGTTAAAGTGCTATTTTGATAGTATATGTGCGTGATGTTTACTCGGTGAAACTGTGAAAGAAATTGAAATAATTCATGATCTTTGGGTACCCTACTTTATGTGGCACATATATTATTCTTACTTGGCTGAATTTGTCCTATTTTGACCGTACGTGCATTATTGCTGATGTATATTTGATAGCCATATACATCAAGGTCATCAAGGAAGACATCAAAAGCCTAATCATGGGAAGTTACTTGTTGCTTACTTAAGCTTACATGGAGAAAGAATAAGTCATTGATATATATTTGATCCCAAATACACATCTAGGGAACCAAATACAAGCTTATATGGAAGAAGAGCTTCAATCACTCTCATCACTCTCAATTATGGATGACTTCATCAAGTGCAATTCGATATTTTGCTCTATAACTCAAGATCCATGAAGCTATTGGGAAAATCATCTTGGAGCCAAATATAGATCATTCAAAGAGCTTTCTAATAGTTTTTGAATCTTGAAGATTGGAGAAGAATTGAGCAAGATATCAATGTTTCTTTCTAGCTATGTACATTTTGATTCTTTATGATGTCATATTTGTAATAGATGATGTAAGCTAGAAAACCATTGTATTCTTGATATATGGCACGCCTAAGGGGTTCTAAACTACTATAAATCAAAAAATTACTTAGAGGTACCCTAACTTTTGAAGAAACAATTTTTTGGTACCCTAACTTTTCAAAACTAATTTTGGGGTACCCTAACTTTTAGGATTAGAAATTACTAGGTGAATTTCCGACGAAACTCCGATTGATTCAAATCATTTTCGTCCACGAAAACAAAGGGCATTTTCATTCACAAAACCACTTAATCAATTTCCCGCCTAAAACTCACTGTTGAATTCAAATAATTAGCCGAAAATTCACCTAATTATTTCTAATTCTAAAAGTTAGGGTACCCCAAAATTAGTTTTTAAAAGTTGGGGTACCAGAAAAATATTTCACCAAAAGTTAGGGTACCCCTAAGTAATTTTTTGACTATAAATAGACCCTTTGGGAGGCCTTTGTAATCAATCATTCAATATCAATCAAATACAAATCAAAACACACATGTTGTTTTTCTCTCTAGTTTCAAAACTAGAATTGTAGTTCTCTTGAGGGAGGAATACGCCTATCTCTACTTCTATTCTAGGGTTGGTATCCTTAGATGGTGAAAGGTAGAGTTGGAGGAACCATAGGAGTGGTGTGCCTATATCTCCATTGAAGAATCTAAAGCCATTATCAATCATTCTATCTTAGTGAGTTTCAATCTTGTTTCGTTTGATCTTTCTTTTTACATCTACATTGTTTCAATCACAATATCATTCGAATCATTACCTAAACATCCAAGAAACTTACTTTCCATTCATTCATTCATTCGTTCATACATTCATTCATAAAGACCACATAAAGATCCTAGTCTTGTTGTGTGATTTGATTATTTTTGATCCTATCATACATCAATTCCTTTGAATCTTTTTGATTTCTATCTTCTTTCATTCATTCGCTTGATCCATAAGAACTTAGAGAAGGAAGATTCTTATCTTGGTTCTTGAAGATCCTGAGTTCGTGTGTAGTGTGATCTCTTTTGATCCCATTATACATCAATTGACATGGAGTAGATGCATACATATATTTCTATGAGCAAGGAAAATGGTAGAGAGTAAATTTTATTTACGTACAAAGTTGGGATTTAATTTGTGATTTCTACGATTCATATCTTTTGATATATGATATGGAATTTTTAATCTGACATGATATTTTATCCATGATTATATTATTGTTGCCAATCAGTTATACAGATAATATTGTATATCTATTGAGATGATTCTCACTATTGTTTTTTGTTGATTGTGAGTGCGAGACACGCTGCCGTCGAAATATATCAACAGTCCATGAATGGAGTGGGAGTATGACACAAAGACGATGATGCCAAATCATTGACTGTGGATTACGTCGTCAACAAGGGGAGTATATATACTATATTATAGTATGATGAATTTGTGTAACAACCCGCCCCAAAATCATGATTATTTACGTACTAACCATAGTAATTACCTAAATCACGTTATAAATTTTTCGCGTTTACCTTTATTTATTTATTGATTTACTTGTTTATTTATTATTATCGATGATAAGTCTCGCGCAGGAGATGGCTAAGGTGTCGAATTATCGGCTTAAAAATTTACTTTACATACCCATTCAAAGAGTTAAAGTGTTTCAGGTTATACGTTTCACGTTATAAATTTATTTACCGAGAATCGGCTAATATATTTTTTTACGTCCCGATTTATATATATATTTTACAGTCCCGATCTTCATTTATTACATTTTATTCCTTTACATAAATTCAAGAAGTAATCTTTCCACTTTATTATTTTAATTCAATTACCATTGTATTTTATTTTATGTTACCCAATTATTACCAATATATCTTATTTCCTACAAAAACCCAATATGTCAAGTTACTACAACAATTACAATATATTTTATCCTATTGTTATCCTCTTATTTTATTTTAATTAAGGTCTTATTTTAATTATTATTAGTATTAGTTAATTAGATGGTAGTATATATGTGTATTAGTTAGGGGGAGGCTTAAGTCATTTTCATTTCACTCTCAAATTAGACAACTCACCAAGGCTCCCATCCTCCTCCCTCTCCCTCCATTCGGCCGGCCACCACCAGCAGCCCAGCCGCCGTTTTCCGGCCATTTTCCGGCCAGCCGCCGCCAGCCACGGCCACCGTGCACCACCCCCTTCCTCTCTCTTGTGTTTTCATCCATTTTTTTTAACCCCAAGGGTAATCTCTCAAACCCCAATTTCAAATCTTTTATGCCCTAATCTGAAAATTCATGTTATATATATGTTTCTTTTATAAATTCCATCTCTTTTACTCTCTTTATTTATAAATTCAAGTATATAATTGTATTGGTTAAGTTAGGGTTAAGTTTTGAAGTACATGCATGTTGATTTCTTAGTGTTTTGTGAGGTTTAGAGTTGAATTCATGGTGGATGATGAATTAGTGTTGATGCATGTGGATTTCTTGAGAGTTTCTAAGTGTTTAAGGGCTGAGTTTATGTTGTGAAATTATAAATTAAGTGTTATCATGTTTAATTTGGGTGAATTAATGAAATTGTTATGCAAGAGTTCAAGAACATGTTTATTATGTTGAGTTTATGCTTAATTCATGAATACATGTGGGTTTTAAAGCCTTTGAGGAAGAGATTTTCATGGTTTATATTCTGGAAATATAGTGTATTAAGGTTAGATGAAGTTTGGTTATGTTTTAATATGATTAAGAGTGGAAAAATCCAATTAAAAGATGGGTTTTTGAGTGTTTTAAGCTGCTGTTTCGGTTCTGGAATTTTACAGATTTATAAAAGTGGGATTTTTGCCCAAAATTCTACTCCATTGGATAGCTTAAGGTGTTAGCAAACCATAGGCTTTGGAATTTCAAATTTCCGACATGTATAGCCCGAGTTACGACCAAAACCGTAACCTCACGATTTTATATACGAATTTCTGAGTCAGTGTTTTGAGGGCTGTTTTTCGTCCCTTTAGAGACCTCTTTGGTTTTTGTGATAAACATGAAAGTTTTAGGCCATGCTGCAAGCTTTCCGGAAAGGTATGGTTCATAGTCATCCGATATCGGGAGCGTGAGTTGCGATCCCGGGAAACCGGGCTGTCCAGAACAACATTCTGCTCAAATTAACCTTTGTGAACTAATGTCTTTTGGGCCTCAAACCAACCCAATAAGGGGTTCTAGGTATAAATGTGTCATGGTTATATATTGTAATTATAGAGTTATGTGTTTAAGGCTAAGAGTACCATTTTTGGAGTCCTAAGTAAGTCTTAAGAATACCTTTCAAGAGCTAGTATGTTTAAGTAATGTATCGTGACTCTCATATTTCTTTAAGTATCATGTTCAATATCTTTGCTCTAGCTAAAAGTTCCTTCTAGCTTGATAACCTCCAATGTCTAATTCAAATCATTCCTCATTCATAATTCATTAATCCAAGCTTGCTTTTATTCACATTTGGACGTGTATATCTTGCTCCATTTCGCCATTTCATTCGATATCGTATTATCAAACCATATTTGAACTCGTTATCTCGCATCCTAGCTTCCAATTTATAATTACCCTATTCATCATCAATTCAAGCTAATTGTCCTAAGTTCAAGCCCTTTTATTTGAATCACCTTCTACGTCATATTTCTCGTGATTTTCCGACCCGAAAACTCCAAAGTTTTATGTGCACAGCTTCTGTCCGGGCCCATTTTGGGGCCCTTCCACTCATTTTTAGCTTCTGGTTCTGTTGACAAAGTTGTAGATTATGTTTTTTTTCCTATTCCGGGATGTACTCTTTTACTTCGTTTCAATTTTCCTAACTCAAGTTATGCTTTAAACTCTATTTTACTAAACCTGAATTTTTTTTCTTCCTAAAGTTAATTCATTTATATTACTAAGTTTCTAAACTTATAAGTCTAATTTAGAACCCTATTCGGTTCTTCATTTCTATTTATTCTCATCTTAGTTGACAAACTTCCAAAGCCATCTCCAAGCCGAAATTTCATTAAGATCTTTAGCGTCCCAAGGTACGCAAATTGTCCAGCTTTTACGATCTAAGTTATATTCATGATTCATTCCATTTATGACATGTCAAGCTTTATGTTTTATGATATCATTATGTTCGAAAGTGGACCCATTTTATGTATTCTATGTTTATGTTTTAGCTAGTTACGTGAAGTGCTAGCCTTTTAGATGCTCCTGATCAGAGTGTCCTAGACCTGGCCAGTGTCGACCGCGTAGCGGTCACCCAATCCAAATCTAGATCGATTTGGGCATGCGCGCGTGTGAGGTGCTTCCACCGATCATAAGGGTTCCACGTATTTTCTATATACCTCTATTCTATGTTATTCATGTTTATGTTTTATGCACATTTTTGCAAGTTATCGTTTTATCCCCTTTTCCCGTTTTCAAAATGAATTTAAATGCCGGCACTAAAACCGTTTTCGAACGGTTTACGTGCTGAGTGTTTCCCCACTCACTTTTGCGATGTTTTATGGTTTTGTTTTTAGGAGGCTCGAGCTCCCAAGGCAAGGACAAGTCGGTTCCAAAGTAATTCAGGGCTGTCAAGGTAGTTCTCTAAGGAAATCACCGGTTAGCAAGGGCGAGCAGGATTTTGGAAGTCGTTTAGTTGTTAAGCTATGTTTAAGTTTATGTAGTTTATCCAAAGGTTGTATAAGTTTTATATATGAAGGTTTTTAAGCTAGTAAGTTATCTTGTGGTTTTGGAAGTTTCTTTAGTGTTGTTGCCTTGTCTCTTTTGGGAGACGGCGGTAATGCCTCGACCTAAGGTGTTCCGCTGCGCTAATCACAGGTTTGGGATTCTAAGTATAGTCTTAATCTTGTGATTAAGGTTGGGGCGTTACAATTTGGTTGTTCTCTATGCGTGATTAATTTGAAACGTGTTGGTCATAGTCTCCTCTTGATTTGGCTATGTTGAAATAAATTCATATATGTTGACCAACGCATGAGATTATTGGCATTGTTATGATATAAAAGCGTTGATTATGCCGATATGTAGTTGGAGCCTTAATTTTGAGATGCATGATCTGTTATGTCGTCATGTGATATGCTATAATATGGCCGTTAAATTTTATTTGACTGTTGAGAATTTTGAATGACCATATGATGATGTTGCGTAAGATATTTGTTATTGGTAAAATAATCAATATGATTATATATATACTACAATGAGCAGTTTGTATAATTCTACGTGGGAGTTGAGCATAGTTCTTAATTATATGTTGCCTTTTGGATATTATCATCCATTGTATGGTAATAATTTTTTCGTCACAGTGTTGATACTGGAAATTAATTACGCCCATGTTTTGATTGTTTGGACAAATCAATGAAATATATGACGTGGTCATTTCTTGAGGAGTGATATATATTTTATATGAGGTTGGGTGTAATTTATAGTCATGATTTTGGTTTGGCTCATATACGTACCCTTTTTGGATTAAGTTCTAAAAGTGTGGGGATTTCAATTTTATGCATCATGGTGTAATGGTTGTTTGTTTATCTTATTGAGATAAATTCCCCAAATGTGGGGGTTATATTAATGCATGTTATATACCTTTTGGTATAAGTTGTTGATTATCTACTATGTTGAGAAATTTTTCATAATGTGGGGGGTTATAGAGTGGCAATTTATTTTATATGGCTTTGGATGCATGTAAAGTGATTATAGAATTGACCATGAAATTGCATGATATATTTTATGTGGAGTAAACATTGTAGATAGAGTTATATTATACTCTATAAAATATGTGGTATATTTTGTTATGACCCACATAATCATGATGGCTAATGCATGGAGTTGAGCCTTATATGCTTAGCTACAAAAGTGGTGTTAAATATGAGTGCATGCTTATTATTATTGAAGTTTGATTTTTATGAAGGGCTATTATGATGAGTATGACATTTTATGGTCATAATGATTATTATGGAGTTGTGTAACCTTAAGTGGTTAACATGATATATCTTGAACTATTAACCCTCATAAATTTAGTAGCATGCCATATTGATGAGAAAATGATCTCTTATAATTTTTATGGTCTTTGACGCAGAATTAGTGAGCCTTGATGCATCAAGAATGATGAGATCATGAGTTAAAGCATGTTGATGGATCGATCGACCAAGAAAGGAAGTGATTGGCTATTTAAGTTAATCATATCGTCGAGGGGGGTGGAAGTGAAGCCCACAAGTTAGTCACCGCAGTGGATACCCGTCTCCAGAGGTATGGCGATCCCATGAATGGATGTTCAACGGGTGACAACGAAGCTGATGGGTGAACTAAAAGAGCACTACTTTATTAACGGGGAATCCCGGGTTCCACTCCTATGGCGAAATGCTCTTCGAGGGCTGTGGCAATTATAAAGGTTGAGTTATTTTGTAGTCTAACCAATGCTTTCTTTTATAGTGGCAAGGTGACACAATAACTCTTAATGGACCAAAGACATTTTTTTGCGGGGTGGTAGTCACAGATCACTCTTGGAGGTTCACCTAGTGAGTGTGGTGGTGGGGTCGCCAATGTGGGATGCTTTGGGCTAATCCCTAAATGACACTCATGACACAAGATACCGTGCATGACCGTAATAGCGCCCCATCGATAGAAACTTGATGAAAAGTCTCGTATCATGTGTGTGGTGAGCAGAGATCTGATCAAAGGGACTTTGGTTCAAGACATTAGTTCACCAATTTCCTTCAGATCGAAACTCACTGACACTAAGTGCAGGTTCACACCCAGAAGGTACCTGGCGCCCATTGCACGATATTATATGCTCATATATACTAAATTATTTTATGAATCTCCTTTTGTTGAGTTTCTTAAATTTTAAATCATGTGGGGGATTGTTGGAAAATTGTGATTTAAAATTTAATAATTTGATTGTTTGATGCCAACTATTATCGGTAGTAACCTTTAGTTACATACCACCATCTGGGCTCACTCGATCCTATATATTAAAATCTGTATTATATTCCAACTCTTTTATTTATCTTTTACTTTTCCTCTTATTTTATTTGACTTGGTTATTTTACTAAAGTGGTTTTTACTGCTCCTAATTTTGGTTTGACCGGGTCTTCGGTTGTTGAGGTTGAAGTTTGAAGGAGTTTTAGCCAACCTGCTTTTGCTGTTGTTAAATATGTTGTGTGGCTGGCTTTTGTTTCTCCTCCTATCTTTGAGGAGTTCGTGGCTAGTTTTAAGGGATTTACTCCCCTGTTTAGTTGGTGGTTTTCTCTTGTTTGGGGTGCTAATTTATTCTAATATAAAGCCTACAGTTCTGTGACATTGTGAGGGAAGAGATCATTTGATGAGTTTTGTTGTGAGGAAAGCCTATGGCTACGTGTTTTGTCAAAAAAATCTCATCTCTTATTTGTGTTTTTAAAATTCCATTTGGTGGAAGTGGTTTTGTAAAATTAAGTCACTAGACTATTATTTTGAGCATGGGCAAGTAGTTGGTTCGGGGAATTCCTCTCGCTGCATCCGAAGGAATCCAACGGGTTGTAGTATCTTGGGGGAGGACCGCACTTGAATAAGATTACTCATGAATTACAGTTAAGTATATTTGTCCTACTTTCTAAATAATTTCCTTACAGCGTACCACACCGTACATCAACTTTTTAATTTCTAGCACACTTCACCACACCATACCATACCCACACCACACCACACCACACCGCACCACACCACAATCATTACCAATATGTTTCTTCAATTTTCCCTCTCATCACTTTTCTCCTCTACTTTTCACATTCTCTCTCCTCATCTACCCCATTTACATAATTCTCACCAAAATTCACCACATTTTTTCAAATTCCACCGCACCGCACCATTACCACACCGCGATCAACCGTATAAACGAAAGGGGCCTTAGGATACAAGAGTGGTAGTTGCTAAACTCAATTACTGGGTCAATCCAACTAAGAGTTGTTCCCCGCTCATTTCATATTAATTATCACCTTCATCTATGCGTTGGTCAAATTTCAAAAACCCAATATATACAGTGTTCTATCATACGAAAGTAATATAATTATATTAACAATGAAAATTACTATTATAAAAATATAATATTGTAATTCTTTTGATAAAACACGATACAAGAAATTCTCATTCAAACAATGACATTGAAGGTCATGTAATATTTACTCTCTACGTTCTATATTATTTGTCCTTTTGTTTACTGTCGCGGTCTCTGATGTTATTTTTTGATCAAAAATTTCTCATATAGTATTTTATTAACAATGATAATATTATACTTTTAGGATAATATTTTTCGTTACATGCTCAATTATAGTAATTTTATTTAACAAATCATTGTATATATAAAGAAGTTTATGATCAAAATTTTTTATGTTTGATTGCACAATTTCCAATAGGACAAATAATACGGAATAGATGTAGTATTAAGTGAACGTTAATATGGAGCACAAAATTATTACTCCCTCCTTCCATATTATTTGTCTCTTAGTTAACTGTTACAGTCTCCAATGTCACTATTTGATTAATGATTTATCTTATAATATTTAGTAGTAGTCACAATATTATACTTTTAGGATAGTATTTTACATTACAAATTTAATGATAGTGATTTTATATAACAAATGATTGTATATATTGAAACATCTACATAAATTTTTTTTTTAATTTAATGGCACAATTTCCAAAAGGGACAAATAATGACCTTGATTGACAACATACTACCTCCTTCCCATATTATCTATCACTTTAACTATCTTTCTTTTTTCTCATAATATCTGTCACTTTATAATTCCAATAACACATTAATTATTAATTTATCAAATTAACCTTATTAATTACATTGTTTTCTTCCATTTTTCCATTTTATTCACCTTTTCCCTTTTTTATTCACCATTTCATTCAACATTTTCACATTTCCAATGAGGTAACTTAATGTAAAGGGAGGTTTTTTTTGGTTTTCTAAATTATGTCTTAAGAGACAAATAAAATGGGAAAGAGGGAGAGCATTTTGGAGCAAAAAAAAAAACTTTTTTGAGGCTAATTAGCATTTTTGGCTAGTCAAAATAGCTAATATAGTATTTGGTAAATAACTTTTTGATTTAGCAGTTTGGATTTGAAAAATTGTTTACAAATAGCTTTTTAACAGTAGTTGTTTTTGAAAAAACTAATTTTACTAAGCAATATTATTGCAAACAACTAATCTAAACAGCGAAGTCAAATAACTGACTGCTAACAACTTATACAAACAACTAACAATTGATTGCCAAATTGTGTTCTATGCTAGAGTAAATTTGGGTAAAGTTGAAAACTGTATATTATTGTTAGTTGAGGTTATCATTGGTTAGTAATGAAATTTTTGAATTGTTGTAAAATGAAGGGTTTTTATGTCTTAGTTTTATATCTGATTTTTTATATATTAAAAAATGATGGAAAAAAATTTGAAAATTTACGAATGATTATTTTATTTTTTAATTATTAATTAATTTTATGTTTTATTTTTAAGTATATATTTTCTTATTTGTCATAAATGTTTCATGTTATTGTTATTTTTAATACGTGTTTACTTTGTGAATATTTTTCTAAAAATTTGATTTTTTTAAAGATAAGATTTATAAAAATACTAAAATTCAAATATGATGAAAAGATTTCAAATTCGGAAAAATCTGGTAGAAGATTGCGGCATCCACCCCAAAGGCCACAACCACCACCACCAGCAGATTCATCGTCCCAATTCGCGAAACTTGTCAGATATGTCATTCACCACCGTTCGATCACCACCCCACAACCACCACCACAAGAGTGACTGCCACCACATTTTGTTGCCACCACCCACCTGAGAAACCTAGAAGACCCACATTAGCCGACCAAATTTTGAGTTAACCCCAATTTTCGAATCCTAACAACCACAATCAAGAACCAATTTGTTCACCACGACTCAAATCACCTTCACTCTTCGATTAATCACCCAAATTCGCAACCAAACAACCCTCGTTCAACAGGATGAAACCATTACTTTACCCTGATGCAAGCTCATATAAATCCTAGGTATTTGATGAGTGTAATTTATATATATATATATATGAACTTGGATGATATGAAGTAAATTTGGGTGATTTTCGATATGATTGTATTATTTTATACCCGAATTTTCCATTTTATGCTTGGTTGGAATTTGGTGTATTTTTATAAGAAATGGGAGAATAAAAAAAAATTAAACTCAAAATCAAGTATTTAATCCAAGTGGGTCACAAAAAGAGAAGAATTCCACCACAAGACCCAAAACTAAGGCCCAAAGCATCAAAGAAATTGCCAGGGACCCATCACGAGTGCTTAGAAGGCTAAAACGGATCGTTTTAGGGTTCGGGGAAGTGAAAATGAGGTTCCTGCATGGAACACGACTCATGGTCAGGAAACACGGGTCGTGTTGGGTTCAACACGGACCATATTGACTTGGCTCGGATCGTGTTGAACCAGTTTAATTTATTGCAAAATGTCATTTCAAGTCCCATTATTGGTATATAATTGATGATTAATTCCGGTTGTTTTGTTCATCATTGATGCCTGCAATAATCATCCTTCATTGCCACATTCATCACCATCTTCATTCATATTCCATCCATTGCCATTGTGAGAGCAAGAATTGAGAGATTGAGTTGAGTTTTGAAGATTGATTCTAAGTTTTCTATTGAAGTGGAGGAGCAAAAGTCCTCACAGTTCATCATTTCAAGCAAGGATTGATTCCTTACTCGGTTTATTTCTCATTCTTATAGATTTTATATGCTTTCTAATTTAGATTTTTATGTGTTTTGTAGTTTAATCATGAATACTGAGTAGTTTTATTTAGTTTAGGGAATAAACCCTTTTTAGTTGCTTTCATTAATTGATTTTTGTTTGACTGAACAAGTATTAATCTAGTTTGAATGCATTTTATTTAACTTTGATTATGTATGTTATTGTTTTTGATTGGCCATCAAAGATATAGATTTAGATTGTTGAGTGAAGTACCGAAAGAGAAATTCGATAATTGGAACCCTTAAGATTAAACTAATTATGAAATGAACTAGATATAGATGATTTTATAATTAGGGGTCTTTTGATAATTTGATCTTTAACTAAGTTAAAATTGAAATAACCACGAAAGTAGGTGATTGATTTTGCTAAGAAATTCATTTCATTTCCAAAAGTTCATTACGAAAAAATATATGCGATTATCGACCTTAAAATGTATCAAATTAGTGACATATAAGTTATATCCGTTTGATTAGCTCATAGAGTGACTTAGGTTTATCCCCTAAACGTTTTTCTTTATTGATTTACCTTGTGAATTGTGTGATTTGTGTTTGCTTTGCCATTAGAAGTGATAAGAAGTAGAACTAGATTAAACCAATCCAAAAACCTGATCGATTTAGCGATTAGATAGGAGACTAGTTTGGTGTGTAGTTGAGCGAAGTCCTTGTGGGAATGACCTTGATACGTATTACACCTACACCCGTGCACTTGTGATGTATCAACATTGCTAAAACAGACTGAAACCTTCTTCAATTGCGGTTCTATTAATGCCGGAAAGGATCAAACTCCTCCAGAGTTACTATGTAGATCATAACCTTCATTCTTGCTATGAAGGGTGGAAGGTTTAAGAAAGGAAATTGTTGAAGCTTGAAGAAGACCTGCAACATCCCCAAAACCTAGAAACAATTGAAGATTGAAGAAGAAAACCCAGAAACGGTGGAAGCTGATTAAAATTAAAACTTTTTTTTATTTTAATTAAAACTGACTTTAAATCATTTTTATTCTAGGACAATGATACACATGTTTATCATTTTGCTTTCTATTTTAATTTCTTTATGTCATATTTCAAATTGTTGAGATTCACTCATAGTAAAAATGTCCCACATCGGAAAAGTAAAGAGAAATGACATGATATATAAGTCAAGTGGACTACTTCTCTTAACACTAATTGGTATTAAGATGGAACCTCACTTAACTTGTGTACCATGAGCCTTGGTTGAAGCGGGCTCCCGCCTTGGTTCTCCCAATAAGTTTTTAGATGGAACCTCACTTAACTTGTATACTATAGGCCTTGGTTGAAGCAGGCTTCCGCCTTGGATCTCCCAATAAGTTTTTAGATAAAACCTCACTTAACTTGTATATCATAGGTCTTGGTTGAAGTGGGCTCCCGCCTTGGATCTCCCAATAAGTTTTTAGATAGAACATCACTTAACTTGTATATCATAGGTCTTGGTTGAAGTGGGCTCCCGCCTTGGATCTCCCAATAAGTTTTTAGATGGAATCTCACTTAACTTGTATACCATAGGTCTTGATTGAAGTGGGCTCTCGCCTTGAATCCCCCAACACAAATCAAGTCAATTTTGGTTAATATTGATAAAAATAGATACAATCTGGATCAATATGGTCAAAATAGGTAAATTTGGATCAAATGTAGAATTTATTAGTAACCCTACAAAGGACAAAGTGAAACAATTTGAGGTATCTTAGCTGGATTTTAGCAAAACATGCCAGCCATTGGTGTTAACTGTTAAGGGAAAACTACGTAGGTACAGTAGCATTGACATTAAATATGAGTAAACTGATCAATTAGGGTGTTACCACATTAATTTGTGATGGATTTCAGTATTTAATAGTATTTGCTCAGACTGCTGATGGAGACGCATGCACCTCTGGAAGGAAACTGGGAAAATACTTTCTCCTTCCCAAATGATGTGTCACTTAAGATATAATTGTAAAATCAAGAAAATTTCCAATTTACATTAATTTACATTTTTGGAAATGAGAAAAAGGTAAATAAAATGGTGATTAAAAGGTAAATTTCAGTGGTAAGTGTAGGTATAATGATAAATGCTACTTTTGGTAAATTTTGATAACTTTTAGTAACTTTTGGTAAGTTTATATAAGTTTAGATATATTTTCGGAAATATGTTATGTTAAATATAAAAAATGAATAAATTAAAAAATTTAAATTTTAAATTATTAAATTTTAAAAGTTAAAAATAAATAATAAAATAATTGAAATTAAAAATTTGTAAAATTAAATTTTAAAATTTTAAAAATTAAAAAACCTAAAACTTGAAAATTAAAAAAATTAAAAGAATCCATAACCTAATAAAAGCCTAAATAACTGCTGCTGTAGATTGCTAAAATTCTCCCTTTTGGGACTGACTCCCTCCTTTCATCCACTTGACAGCTATTGCCTTCCTTTCATCCAATATCTGAATCCACTTTACTCTCCTCCACCCCCCTCCTCTCTCTCTCTTGCCCCATCTGATGTATATATACATCACCATCTCTCTTCTTTACTCATCATTTGCATCTCCATCACCCAAAACCTGAGCCGGCTCTTTCTTTGTTCAAGCTCATATTGTTGTTCAGATTGTTACTGGAGTGATATTATTTCTGCAGATTGTCGCGGATTTTCATTTCGATTGGTGTTCGAATCGATGGATCGGATCATTGGAGGCAAGTACAAGCTTGGTCGGAAGATTGAGAGTGGTTCTTCGGTGAAATTTTTCTAGGTTCGTCGAGAGTTTGATCTTGTTTTTGTGTGTTTTGTTGTTTGAATTGGTTGTGATTGGGGTTGGTTTTAGGGTTTTTGGTTGGATTTTGATGGTTTTGTGGTTGTTTTTGTTGCAACTACTCATATTGACACTTTGAGATCGTCGCTGTGAAGCTTGTGAGTATTGAGTTTGTTTTCGGTTTGGATTTTTGTGATTAGTAAACCAAGTATTGTGAAATTAGCTAATTTAGCTGAAAAAAATTGCACTCGACACTATTGCTGCTGCTTTTGCATTTGACGCCACTGACTCAAACGCTAGACTAGCCACCCTCCACAAGAATACTAACCCCGAAATCAAAGAAATTTTCTAGGTAAACTTAATCTCAATTGATACTTGTTTCTTATGTTATCGAGTTTTATTATTGATTTTGCTCTGTGTACGGTGTACTAAATAACTATGAGTTTGCTAATTTGGTGATTTATTTGTTGGGTTTTAGGTTATATATTTCCTAAATAGATACAGATTAATTGGCGGAATATTCATAACGATTATAAAACAATTAATCACCACAAGAAAACAATTACAGAGGCTTTAGTAATTATACCTGATCGCTAATCCGGCTGATGCAGAGGTTGATCTTTGAGATTCCAATGCAGAAATCCTCTACTAAAAGTCCACATAGCACTCCGGGAACTCGACTGTTAGATCGACCCGATCGAGACAGATCTCAATCTAAAGATGTATGTGTTTCGGTATAGGTGGTTGTTTCAATAAACTAGGATTGCAAACTGAGAGAGAGAGGAACTCAGGAAATCACCCTGGTATCTCTCTAATAGTCTTCAACAATTCCCTCGATAAATCTCTCAAAGAGACTCATATTTATAGGGTTTGAATGACTTGGGGAAAAAGTTACTAAAACCCTAATGGCCGACTTACTTAACGGCGTATTCTGAGGCCTAACACGGTCCGTGTTGAGGCAACATGGTCTGTGTTGGCCTCCAGAATGTCCTTTAAGTCGGCCCATTGTCATCATGGTCCGTGGCAGATCACCACGGTCCGTGTTGACACCAACGCGGACCGTGTTGGATCGACACGGTCCATTTTGAGTCCAATTTGGTCCGTGTTGGATTGATTTCTCATAGAAATCAGTTCCCAACATTCCTAAACATAATAGGATATTACTTAGGTTACATACATTGTTCCATGACACTTACTTGTGTGACCCAATAGGACCAAATAATATAGGTGTAACTAGACATATTTAATTACCGAATATAGGGGTCTCTAGCAAGACATATAATCACTATATTATATTGGTTTAAACTCTATGTATATCGAACATTGTCGGGACATTCCCAACATTATTTATACTGCACCAGTTTGTAGTTATCTCGCTTCAGCATATATTTTTGGTACATGGACTCCATTTGAACCAGTTCATAGCTATCAAGGCTGAGCATATACTTTTGGTACAAGGACTTGATCTGAAAGGTTGAATCAGATGCAACATTCAGGTGAGAACAATCTATTTCGATTCCTTTTCTTGGTGAATTTGTCTTAATGATACCTTATTTAGAAATTTTGCATTATTGCTCCAAGTTCAATTTTCCATTTCCTTCATTTTCCTTTTCAGTTAGCTTTTTGTTCATTACAAATTCAGTTATGTGGGTATATCTTTGTTGACTAATTGAATTGCAACGGTAGAACTTCGCTACGAATTAGGATTGACTGTGGTCAATAATTAGTAGGATTTAAATATGTTGGTTCTTATTTAGAGTAAAAAATGATGGTGATTCTTCTAATAATAGCATTAAGCTAGAATGAGTTAAAGGTGGGAGACTCAATTCCTGAGACAATCATGGATTCTCCAGCAAAGTCTGCCTCCATGTTCTGTCTCAGGTCAGGTTATATACCTTCTACTTCTATTTTACATGTCTTCTTTATCGGGTCTCTTAAGAATCATCTGAAGTTTCTGAAACTATCATATTGACAATGCTGTTACTATTGTTGGCTTCTACCATTTTGCCATTTTCTGCATGCTCGTTTCCTCAATTAGCAAGCCAGATTCTAACTTCAGCTCAAATCGGGACTTATAAATTCACTGTAGATTACTAAGATCTCTCCTTTTTCACCACCAAAAAAACTCAGATGTTCTTCTGCCCTGCAACAATTTAACCTAAGCTTCACAAAAATGGCTCCTCTTGTCCTTGGTTTCTCATCTTAGCCATGGCTGCTCCCTCAAGTAAGCTTCCTTTTCATCTTTTTTTTTTCCTTATCCTCTTTCATACAAAACTCCAATATGTATGTATGAATATATACTTGGTTTAGTTTTCTTCTTGTTTCCCTCCTTAGGGGATTTCATCTCATTTTTGTTAGGAAAATGACTCTGCCTCTAAAATGGTTAGTTAAATTTTGCTTCTTTTTTTTAAGGGTTGCTTCTTTTTTTTTAAAAAAAATATTTTTGGGTTATTTTTTTCTTTGGTGCTATGAATATTGTCTCAAATGGGGGTATTTGGTGTAGTAGTATGCTGTAAATAGTTTGCTGAAATTTGGCTTTGATTTTTTTTTTTATCCCATTTTTTGGTTATTTTTTTCATTCATATATGAATATTTGCCAGAAATTAGTGAAATGTGAAATTTGGCTTTTGACAATGGAGGATAAAATTTCTGAATTTGGAGGTTTTGGGAGTCGGGGGATACACAAGGATGACATTGATGAGGAAGCTAGAGGAGAGGAAAGAGTATGGAGTAGTAGAAGGAGCAGCCATCGCGGAAAATTTTCTGAATTTGGATTGAAACAGATTTTGTGTTGGTTTTATGGAAGAGTGAGATGGATTTCTGGCTAATGTGAAGTTGATGCTAACTACTTGGTGGGCGTCCAAGTTGGGGAGTCATAGTTTTACTTCCACTTCCATTTTCTCATATGTAATTGGTGGCCGATATAATCTCTTCTCTACAATATCCTGTAACAAAGCACCTTGCAAGCTTCTACTCTTTAATACATACCATGGTGATGTTCCCAAACTCTCTACATTTACAAGAGATTGATATCGTCTATATTCATAATCAAAGGTCCATCTACAAATTCTTCATACTATTATTTATTTTGCTTTTGAAAAACGCTTTGCACTTACTGAATCAGTCTAACACCTAATATGGTAATGATATAAAAAACCATTTTTACTTGTATTGAGGTCATGGGCTTGGTTCGTTTGTTTGGGTGAATTTTGCATTGTCCGTTTCTCTGCAAAAGTGATTGAGTTTTGAAGGCAAAATTGTGCAGAAATGAGGTTGCATCATTTTGTTCGATTTTGGATGTTTTATGGGATTTTCACCCCTTTGTTTCAAATACACTTATCTTGTCAATAAAAGAATAGCATGTAATGATGCGTGCTTACTTATCCTTTTCTGTGTGTGATTGGATGACCATTGCCCGTGTCACTGAATATACGTTGCTTATGGCTAGATACTTGTTGTGATCAATGGTAGAATTGTTCTACGATATAGTATTATAAATAGGAAATAATTACATCATATGATATTATGGTTAATCTTGAAACATAATTGTGTGTTGATAGCAGTATTTAGACCTGGCAATTCTCGACCCGACCCGGAAACCCGACCCAAACCGACCCACAAAAAGTGGGTTTTGAACACGAAATTCCGACCCGGGACCCGAAAATGACCCGACCCAAAGAACCCGGTACAAAACGGGTCGGTCGAGTTGATCGACCTGTTGGGTCAGACACTTTAATTTTAAGTGTTTTGTCTACTTTGGCCTTGTGCAAAAAAAATGGGCCCATTCCATGAAAATTAAGGCCCAAAAGTAAAATATTGGGTGGTTTTGGAAAGCTATGCGTAGAGAGAGATATACAAATGAAATAATCAAATAACAAATGACCAAAACAAAACCTTAACACTGACACTCACTCACTCTTTCAGTAAACCCTCAAACTCCTGCATCCGCCTCTCTCATCTCTTTCAAGAAAATAGTGTATTATTATCACAAAGGTCAAAGTTATCGCATTATTATCTAATACACCAAAAGTTTAGTATATTAGCATCCCAAACCCTATATATTTCATAAGTATTGTTATTCGTGATTGTTGGCGTAAACCATAATACTTGTAGACTTGAAGATTGTTAAATTTTGTCCATTAGGTGTATATTAATATGTAAATACAACTATGACATATCATGGTGGTCGAACTTGGAATGAAATGATACATTACATAGACGTCTTTGACTAATTACAATCAATTTTATTAGTTGTAAGTGACTGAGAAAAAGGGCGGTCATGACCCGTAAACCCGACCCAAACCGCCCGAAACCGGAATACACCCGACCCGTATTTACCCGAACCCGAAATACACCCACCGTATTCTACGAACCCGATATCTGACAGGTCTAGCAGTATTCAATACGGTTGTTGCATGATGATGGTTATTGCTAATTTTGGTGAGTACTATCTTAGATGATTGAGACTAACAGATTTGCAAGGACTTCCATATAAATATGATATGATAGGTCAAATGAAAGCATTTAGAAATTTCTAGCTTTACATAAGATTGAATTCTTGTAGAAAACAAGCGAGAAGAAAACAAAAAATGTTTGTGCAACGTTGGGATTAGGATATGTACAAAATATACAAAGAAGACATGAACACAATAACAAAATTGCTTTCTTCTACATACAATAAGAGATTAACATAACTTGTGTTAGGTGTAAACAAGGTTGAACTGAAAACAAGATTGTGAGATGGAGTATTAGTTTACAAGTTGGTAATTTAGTTATCAAGTGCATCAAACTCCCAATCAATAATTTCAGGGGTCATTTGGCCTCCGATACGGTGTGCGGCCTCGGCATCGGGGGTGGTCTCTTCGGAGTCCAAGAAATTGTGGCCGTCGATGAGCTTCCCCTTTGAATACCCATCGTTGGATTTGGCCCCGCGTTTCTTGAAGCTTTGTGACGGGGCCTATTTTAGCTATGAAAGTTGCTGTTTGCAGGCTTTTTTGTGTGAATTCAATCTGGGTTTTTTTTGTGTGAAGTTGGGATCCAAGAGTGATGCTTATTAGAGAGAGGGGCAAGCATGATATGATTTTCTGATCTCTATTGCTTATAGTAGATTCTATTTTTGTATCATTTTAATTTATTATGGTCCCAAATCCCCATTAACTTGGAGCAGGACTACAAATTTCTTTTCATCTTTCTGGAATAGAAATCTGGACTTGTTCGAATTATGGAATTGAAGCTTCAAATTTGGTTATGATATGAACTGAAGCCCTCTTTTGGCATATTCAAATTTGCGTCAAGGGAAAAAATAAAATAAAATAAAATAAAACTAAGCAGAATTTTAGGGAGTTTGCTTGATTGATATTCAAAAATGATAGCATTGTGAAAGATGCCTTGAAATCTTTGTGTGTGAAATTACCATCAACTTTATACTTGTCATATGTAGGTATTTTTTTTTAAAAAAAAATTCTACCAAGATCCAAAGCTTCATAGAGAGTGGTAACTAACTAGCTCTTTACTGTTTCTTCTCTAATTTGTAGGACGTAATTATCATATATTTAGGCTATTTATTTACCCATTTTAAATGAAATACCCTTTTCTTATAGAGTACTCAACTTTTATATAGTAACCTATGGGCAAGAGCCCAAGCTTTGTGTATATATACTTATGTTTTGGTGTCCTTGGTCTATGAAAAAGACCTATCTCCTTTATCATAGGAGAAGTATACAAGAGAGTAAGAGGCTTGTGTTCCAAAAGTACTTAACTGATTAGCATGTTTGTTAAATATAAAGCAGTTTAAGAAGCTGAAGGAACCTTGGGCTCTCGACACATACCTAGAAATACATGTCTTTTGGAATTTTTAATTGCAGCTGAAGGAATCAAGAGTAATATATTGGGATTCCTCTTAGTGCCTTTTTTTTTGTTGATAGGGGATTGTTTTTATGTTTTAGTGAATTTGACTTGGCTTGGAGCAGGACTGGCTAGCAGTAGGGAAGACATTAAGAACTATCCTTTAATCATAGACCTAATGAAAGCTTAGTTGGCTTTATTAACCAACTGATTGGTACACAACTATACGCTGCTAATGTACTACCTTCTCAAATTGCTTGGTTTTTAATTTCTATTAAAAGTTGAAAGTTTCTCCTATCTTGTAACATACATAAACAAGTATGTTCTGATAGTGGTGTAATTTGATAGTAAAGTAGGTAGAGTGTAGACACCTCACCGCTCACACTTATGTTGTCATCATATTCCAACATTTGAATCATACCCATCTGAGGATGTCATGAAAGTAGGTTATTTAATGGTTATTTTGTGTGCTTATCAAAATTAAGTTCTTGTTATTTAGAGCAGTACTGTGTTCTGAACAACTTCTTGCACACAGGGAATACAAAATCTTGGGCATCTTGGAGCTCAACAACACTTGAAAATGCATGTCAGTGATTGCCCAAACTGAGGAAGTCAAATTATAGCGTGTTTGGCAGCTCATTGTGTTAGAGTACAATTCTCCTGTTATGTATGCTTTGCGGCCAAGTTAGTATGTATCAAGCTGTCAAAGTACCTATAGAGTTTTAGCGGGCGACGTCTGAGTTAAACTTGGAGATGGAAGTCTTCTTTCGTTTCTCGGCGGTGAAGTAAGACCAAGCTCATGGGCTTATTATCCTAGGTCGGAACAAGTTGATAGGATCCCCTTTTTCGCCCCCATGTCCCCCCGTGTGGCGACACGGGGACGTAAAAAGGAAAGAGAGGGATGGGGTTTCTCTCGCTTTTGGCATAGCGGGCCCCCTCAGGTAACCTTCTCATCTTCTGAATTTTCGGTTGTGCTCATCATCTTATAGGCATGTCAAATCTTTTGCTATGTTTTTGATTGAAAAGGGGCATCGATTATTATTTGTAGTGTTTGGTGGCCAGCATCCTTGACGACCATTATTCGTTCCATAGCCGTAAGTTACTCTCTTTTCATTGACATTCACATGTGACCACAAAATTCTAGGACCTCTCAAGTGCCTTGTGAGCTTCCAGAAAAAGTATGTTAATTGACCAAGTCCTGTGGTTCCTTTTTTTCTCTTTAACTCAAGTAAACCCTTACACTCCAAGTTCTTGATCACAGGTACGTACTTTGTACTCAATTTGGATTGATGAACTTTCCTGCAAATTGCAAATCATTATCAACCTTTTTAGCTAGCTTTGTCCTTAACTGGAATTTGTGGAAATACTTTCTCAATAGTCCCCCACCTAAATAACCGTCCAAGTTCGATAAATATCCCAAAAGAGGTAATAGGTGCGTTTCTGACTTCTAAGCTACTTGGCTGATCGGAAGTGTTGGGTTAATTGTGTGGAGCCCAAATTATTATTTTGGTGGGATGAATTTTGGAAAGCCAAAATTATGTTTGGTGGGCAAATTTCATATAATATTGAAGATCTTTCAAGATTGTGTTATTTAAGGAAAGATATTATATAAAGTGGAAAATATTATATTTGTTACCAAATTGTGATGGGGCAATCACATGGAAATATAATATTACTTTGGAATATAGTATCAAATTATTAGGAAACACATGTTTTTGGAAAGTTAATATTATTATTAACCACAATATTATGTTGTAGTCTTGACTATAAATAGGACCTAGGTGTTAGGTTTATTTGTACAGCAATTGAGAGTGTTTCATCTTATACCACAAGAGATTGACCTGTAATCTCTGTGTTCCTGAGGGAGTTGTGTGAGGCTCATCTGTGAGTGTTGAGTTCTCGAGTTAAATCGTAGGGAGGTTGTGAGAGATTGTGGAGGTGCAGGAATATCAAACATCGTTGTAATCCTCTGATAGTGCATCGTTCGTGGTTTTTTTTCCCGGTTTGGGTTTTTCCACGTTAATTCCTTGTGTTGAATCTTTATTTATTTTTCACCCTTATTATTGTTTGTCTGCTAACTACGTCCTGAGAATCCTAACAAGTGGTATCAGAGCTTTGGTTGGAGCGTGGTTGATCTGCAGACTAAGAAGCAATGGCGGGCGCTATTGTGAAGATTCCGGAATTCGATGGGAAAGACTAAGAATGGTGTATGATGCGCGTTGAGGATTTGCTCTGCCAGTACAAGTTGAATCTAGCTATGGGTGATAATCCAAAAGAGATGGAGCGAAGGATTAGGAAGAGCTTGATGGTCGCATTCAAGACGGCCAGCCGACGCTAGCTTGAACGTGGCTTTCAACGTCAAAGATCGAAACGAAGAAAGACTCGCCGAGGCCTTGCAAAACACATAGAAACCTTCGGCGGTGAACAAGGTATATGTGTTACGTCGTTTGTTTGAATTTAAGATGCAAGAGTCTGGTGATATGCATGATAGTATGAATGAGTTGAATATAATACTATCAAAGTTAACCTCTGTGGGATTTAATTTCGACGATGAGATGAACGCTAACATACTATTGGCTACCCTACCTAAGTCTTGGGAAAATTTCGTGACTTCTGTAACTTCTTCAACTAAGAAGGATGAGAAATTGAAGTTTGGGGAAATTAGAGACTTTGTCCTGAATGAAAGTATTCGCAGGAAAGATTCCGATGTGTCTGGGTCTTCGGGGGATGCTTTGACTGTCAGGGGTAGGAGAAATAGTGGGAGTTCGGGTCGGGGTCGATCAAAATCTAGAGGTCGAAACATGGAGCAAGTGTTGTGTTGGAACTGTGGTGATAGAGGTCATTTTCGTAGGGATTGTCCCAAACCCAAGAAGAGCAGCCATAATGACCAGGACTCAGTATATTCTGTTGAGGATTTTGGTGATGCCCTAACTGTTAGTGTTGACAAGTCAGAAGGGAGTTGGGTGATAGATTCGGGTGCTTCGTTTCACTCCTCGTCTAGCAGAGAGGCCTTTAGCAATTTTGTGAGTGGGAGGTTTGGCAGGGTTAAGCTTGCAAACGGTCACAACCTAAAGGTGCTAGGAAGAGGTGATGTGAACATTAAAACTTCTAAGGGTGGAACTTGGAGGTTGAAGAATTTTCGGTATGTCCCGGGTCTGACCAAGAACCTTGTATCTGTGAGTCAACTGGATGAGGAGGGGTTCACGACGAGATTTGAAGATGGTCATTGGAGGGTAACGAAAGGATCTCTGATAATTGCAAATGGCAGGAAAAAGGGGAAGCTATATTCTGTAATTGATAACTCTAACATGCCGGTTCATGCTCGTCAAAGGCGTGTTAGCTTCTCTGATGAGAGAAGGGTATCAGAAACGAGGAGGTTTCCGGTCGAGGCTACGGGAATGGATGGTCAGCCGAGGAACGCATCTAACCTGCACGAGAATTCGACAAGTTCAACCCGAGGTAAAGTCCCAATCCAAAATTCCCCTAAGTTAACGATGATGCGTATGTCGAAGTTGCAGGGGCGTGATCAGTTCAAGTGGGAGCCTGTTGCAAAAAGAGGAGTTGATGGGAGGTCAACTGGAACCTCTGTTGATCTTTGCTGAACAAGATCGAGATGAATGCACTAGAGGATTCCAAGACGAGTGGTGGCGGTGATGAACGACAAAGACTACAATTTGGTCTCCAAGTGGGAGATTGTTGGGTTAATTGTGTGGAGCCCAAATTATTATTTTGGTGGGATGAATTTTGGAAAGCCAAAATTATGCTTGGTGGGCAAATTTCATATAATATTGAAGATCTTCCAAGATTGTGTTATTTAAGGAAAGATATTATATAAAGTGGAAAATATTATATTTGTTACCAAATTGTGATGGGGCAATCACATGGAAATATAATATTACTTTGGAATATAGTATCAAATTATTAGGAAACACATGTTTTTGGAAAGTTAATATTATTATTAACCACAATATTATGTTGTAGTCTTGACTATAAATAGGACCTAGGTGTTAGGTTTATTTGTACAACAATTGAGAGTGTTTCATCTTATACCACAAGAGATTGACCTGTAATCTTTGTGTTCCTGAGGGAGTTGTGTGAGGCTCATCTGTGAGTGTTGAGTTCTCAGGTTGTAACTGAATGGAGGTTGTGAGAGATTGTGGAGGTTTGGGAATCTCTGAAACACTGTTGTAATCCTCTGATAGTGCATCGTTCGTGGTTTTTTTTCCCGGTTTGGGTTTTTCCACGTTAATTCCTTGTGTTGAATCTTTATTTATTTTTCGCCCTTATTATTGTTTGTCTGCTAACTACGTCCTGAGAATCCTAACAGGAAGTAATATTGTTCCCTAGATGTAATGTATTTATCTCTCTCACACTTCTCAATTCTTCAATTGCTTAATTAATTTGTTCATTTTAATCATGATTATTGAACTTATGAGCAATTAATTATTATTTTTTTAAGTGGTAATGAAGTTTAAGTCATCCTCTATTGGAAGTAAAGCTCAAGTGGTGGAGAGAATTGTACGTACTTTGTACTCAATTTGGATTGATGAACTTTCCTGCAAATTGTAAATCATTATCAACCTTTTTAGCTTGCTCAGTCCTTAAATGGCATTTGTGGAAATACTTTCTCAATAGTCCCCCACCTAAATAACCGTCCAAGTTCTGTGAATATCCCAAAAGAGGTAATAGGTGCGTTTCTGACTTCTAAGCTACTTGGTTGATCGGAAGTAATATTGTTCCCTAGATGTAATGTATTTATCTCTCTCACACTTCTCAATTCTTCAATTGCTTAATTTATTTGTTCATTTTAATCATGACTATTGAACTTATGAGCAATTAATGATTATTTTTTTAAGTGGTTATGAAATTTAAGGCATCCTCTATTGGAAGTAAAGCTCAACTGGTGGGGAGAATTGGTCATTTCCCCTTACGGGCCATTTGTTTAATGGGAATTGGTACTTGGGAATGGGAATAGAGGGGTGGGGATTATAATTACCATGTTTGTTTCATGGTAACGAAAAAAAATTGGGGAATGGGAATGGGAGTATGAAGGTGTAGGACCCGGAAAAAGGTGACCCTTTTCCGCGATGCGCTACTTAAACGATCGGGAGCCGACTAAGGTTTCTTAATCCTTAAATAAGGATATTTTTTTAATTTTTGAAATTCATTTTCGGGATGATGAAACTTTATTTATTTACAAATCCGTTTTTTGTTATTTAAATTATCCGTAATTACACAAATTAATTTAACAATAATTTAATCCCGGCCCACTCAGTAAATCCAGGCCCAAAAGAGAACCAGTGGGCCACTAGAATCAGCTAAAACCCACCTAGGTTTTAGCGGATTCCAGGCTGGGCCACTGATCTCTTCGGCCCAAAGGGAAATTGGGTTGAAAATGATAAAACCCGCCTAGGTTTTATCATTTTTTGGCCCATTTCTCTCGAGACCCTTCTTGGATAAATGTTGGACATGAATTAAATTATTTTCTTAAATTAATTTTGTGTAAGAAATCGAATACTTTAAATAATTAAACGAGTTTATAAAATTGTAAAAGAGTCGCCAGCCGATTTAAGAAAATCGACAAACCATAAAATAAGAAAAAGAAAGACTCCGGTCTACGAACCCGATTTCTAGATTTGGGGGTAAAGTTACGAATTCGAGAGTTATAAGAACTCTCAAATCCGTCTGTTATAAAACGGGCTCTATTAAAATCAACATTGAAAAGAAAGAGAGCGGGGAGAAGTTTGATTAATTTCGCGGAATTATTATTCGAATCATGCAATATAAAACAAATGCGGTTTTATTTTACAAAATATGTACAAGTAATGGAATTAAAGAACGAATTACATGATGAAATATAACGAAATGAATAATGAAATCAAACCTTGCTTAAGGTGATAGGAAGTGATGGACTTGATCCCTTGACTTGGAGCTTGGATGAAGTATTGTGAGTGGTTTAGAAGGGTGGTGTATGGGTGATAATATGGATATGATAAGTGCGATTATGAAGGGATTAGAGATGAATATGGATGATGAAGTTTGGAGTATAATATGGATGTGGTAGATGAGAATGAGAGTAGAGTAAGGGTATTTTGATGATGATTGTTGGTGAAATGAAGGTGAAATGGAGGGGGTATTTATAGGTGAAAGGGTGAAGGATTTGGAGGGAAATGGAGGGATCATATCCCACAAATAATGTCATTCAAGGACCAAAACCAAGGCGGGTTTTGGGTGGTCAAGGGAAGTTAAGCACGTGGGGCAAAGATCAAGGGATTCAATTGCATGCGTGCAGATTTTGGCGCCAACTACTTCAAAACCTAGGCGGGTTATAAGATTATCAGCGCACGGATCAGTGACGTGGAGCAAAACGACGGCGTCCCCTATTCCGCTCAAAACCTAGGCGGGTTTTGAGCTCTCTGGGTCGGGGCGCGCGTTTGGGCTTGATTTCTGGGCTTGGAAAGTGTTAAAACCCGTCGGACTCCGATTGAGGCAATTCAAAAGGCATTGGAAAGCTTATGACGTGTAGTTTACTCTCATCAAAAGAAAAGGGGCCAACGAGACTTGTGGAAAAAATTGAATTTGAAATGGTGGACATATGTATGTGGAAATGGTGGAAAATGAAGGTTTTTTTTTGTGGTGGGCTGGCCGGGTAGCTTTTGATTGAGGAAGGCCCTTTTGATTTTCTTTCATGCTAGCCTCTTTTCTTGTTATGCTTGATTTGTACACTTGTCCCGGTACAAAATCCGGTGTCTACAGAGAGCCCCCACTTTGATCGAGTCCGAATAGGACGAAGGTCAAAGTAGCCTGAGGATATGACTTTGGATTACAAAGCCTGATTTGATGCTTGGAAGCTGAGTCCTGCATCGCGGTTGCGGGCGGCATTCGCCTCCTTTGAGATGATCTCGAGCAAGAATGATGCTCTACTCGTTATCGGACACGATGCTGATGGTCGATGAAATTTTCTAATCTTTCCCAGTGTCGCTTCCAGTCTTTCCCGGTGTCGGTTCCGGTCTTTCCAGGTATCGGTTCTAGTCTTTCCCGGTGTCGGTTCCAGTCTTTCTCGGTGTCGATTCATATTAGTTCCGCTTTCCTGTCGATTCCGTCTTTTCCGTGTTGCCCAGTCTATCCGGTGTCGATTCCGATTTTCCATGTCGGTTCCAGTCTTTCCCGGTGTCGGCTCCAGTCTTTCCCGGTGTAGATTCATATTGGTTCCAGTCTTTCCCGGTGTCGGTTCCAGTCTTTCCCAGTGTCGATTCCAGTCTTTCCCGGTGTCGATTCATATTGGTTTCAGTCTTTCCCGGTGTCGGTTCCAGTCTTTCCCGGTGTCGATTCATATTGGTTCCAGTCTTTCCCGGTGTCGGTTCCAGTCTTTCCCGGTGTCGTATCATATTGGTTCCAGTCTTTCCCGTTGTCGATTTTAGTCTTTCCCGGTGTCGATCCCAGTCTTTCCCGGTGTCGCATCCAGTTTTTCCCGGTGTCGGTTCCAGTCTTTCCCAGTGTCGGTGTTGATGATGGTTGGCATTTCCAATGCCGAAGGACTTCATCAGGCGCGTTGCTGATGGCCTTGGGGGTCGAGACTTCATCGGGAACGATGTCGATGGCTCGGAGATTGAGACTTCACCGGGCACGATGTCGGTGGCTCAAGATTGGGACTGCATCGAAACTCTGTCGATGGCCCTGGGTGATGATGATGACAACGACCTTTTGTGCGGTAGCTGGATGGTGGTGGTCCCTTTGTCGGTGACCTGTGAGCTGGCGACTTTTTATGCGGCAGCTGGATGATGGCGATCCCTTTTAGCGGCGACCTGGTGTCTTTGATGACTACCTGTACAGAAACCAAAGCAGAATGTCAGATCATTTTGAGCAATGGTTGGAGATATAGAGAATTACCTGTCCGACAGATTGATGACGATGCCCAACGGATTTTCCCGAGGCAGATGCAGGTGCCCAACGGATTTTCCCCAGGCAGTAACGAATTTTCCCGATGTTGATGGCTCTTATTGCTGCGATTGCGCCGAGCTCTGCCGGCGGCTCTGAATAATGGCAATTTTGATGCTAAGGAACTTCACCGAAACTCTGCCGACGACCCTTATTTTCTTTAAATTTTGCTTCAGGCGCATAGATGCCAAAATTTCACTGTGGGGAATGGATTCTTGAATCTGCTTGGTCGTTAATCCGTATTAGTCAAGTGAAGATTTTGTCATTCGTGTCGGACACGCGCCATTCGTGCATGACTTGACTGAATGCCAACTTATCTAGCAAGAGTTGGATTAGAGATTTACTCTAATCTTGCTCTCAGTGATTGGAAACCATGTCGACCGGTCTGACAGCATATGGGCTTAAACAGCCCCCAGTGTTGCGTTATGGAGCAACGATGTGGCACTTCCCTGCTTCTTTTTTTTTTTATTTTCAGATATGCGGGTATGCATGCAACTAGTCTACTAAGCTCTTGCGCAAACAAAGCAATTTTTTTTTTGACACAAGCATTCACGCACTCATGCATTTATGCACGTCCATTGACTTTCGTACGACAAACTGACTCGATACATGACAAACCAACTTGATGCATGACAAACCGACTCGATACATGATAGACCGACTCAATGCAGAACAGATTGACTCAATGCACAACAAACTGACTCAATGATAGACTGTCTTGATGCATGATAAACTGACTTGATACATGACAGACTCACTTGATGCATGACAAACTGACTCAATGCACAATAGACTGACTCAATTGACAGATTGACTCGATACATAACAGACTGACTTAATGCATGACAAACTGACTCAATGCACAACAAACTAACTTGATGCATAACAGACTGACTTGAACAGACTGACTCAATGGACAACCACTGACTCTATGAGGCCCTGACACGACTTATAGACGAAAAGCAAACCCATTATGCTTAGACAGGATACACACATGATGTTTTAATGCAGACAACCCCCCCCCCCCCCCGACTTTATATTTAGACAAAGATTTTCTTGGACAAAGATTTTCTAAGACAAGGCTTTCCTAAGACTAAGACTTCCTAAGGGTCAAGGCCACCTGTGAGGAATTTCAGGAAAATTCAGGATGAGTAATGTTTCGATCCACGGTACAGGGAACAATGATGGATGCAACAGGCCTGAAGGATGCATTTCTTGAATGATCATGACCTTGCTTGCTTGCAAATGTATGCTGGATATGATAAGCCCCCGATTTTGCATAGACTCTTGTTGACATTGTCTGGCTTTGGAGGGCACCTTGGAGATTTGCAAGCCACCAGCTTCGATATGATGCACGGAGACCATGGAATAGGAGGAGGTATAGTCCTTGGTAGTGAGTCTCAAACTCTCCTTTTGCCTAACCTGCCCTGACGGGTTTTCAACCCCTCTTTTCTTTTCTTTTTTTTTCTTCTTTTTTTTCTTTTTCTTTTTCTCTTCCTTTTTTTTTTTTTGATGAGACCATTATTAGGACGTCTATGAGAATAAAGATGCAGGACCTTGTAGGATAGGGAGTAGGTGTCCCTCTTAGAAGCTTTCTCCGATAAATGTCTTGACTGATGTCACAGAGGTAGCGCGAGCCCCCCAGTTTAGAGTAGCTTTTTTCTGAGTCTGTTCATGATCATGTGGTTGCCAGTTAGCCGCTGATCTGATGTGAACGCTCTAGCTGAGAAGTAAGCCACACAGAGCCTCATACTTGCATTAATGACTGAGCTGAAAAGTCCTCAAAGGGTGAGATGGGATGAAAAGGCTAAAAAAAAAGGGTTGGAAGATGTTTGGCGAAAGAGACGGTGGACGATGGTGAATGGGATGTGGAGACACTTAAGAATGATCGTGTCTTGAAGAGGAGAAGAGATGGTCAAATGGGATAGACATCATCTCTTGAGAAAGGGTTGAAAGGGATGGTACATGAGGCTTTATTGATGAATGATATAAGGAGACATTCAAGAATGATCGTGTTTTGAAGAGATGGTCAAAGGGATAGACATCATCTCTTGAGAAAGGGTTGAAAGGGATGGTACATGATAGTTTATTAATGAATGATATAAGAAGACACTCAAGAATAATCGTGTCTTGAAGAGATGGTCAAATGGGATAGACATCATCTCTTGGGAAAAGGTTGGAACATGGTTATGGAGTGATGTCCAAGTCTGACGAAAGGAAGATGGAGGGTTGATGATGATGAAAGATAGAATCCAGGGTTTCCTTTCCTTTTGCCTAGCCCGCCCGAGTGGGTTTTCAAGCTAGCCTCTCTTATTCTCCTTTTGCCTAACCTGCCCTGACGGGTTTTCAAGCTAGCCTCTCTTTTTTTTTTCTTCTCTCAAAGACCAACATTTTGAGGACAAAGGATGCTCCTTGTAGCGGCCGGGCCTCAAAGAGGTTTTCCTACGTATCCAAGGTGGAATCAGGCCAGTCGTAGTTCTTTAAGCACGACTTTGATGGATAGTGCCTCGAGGAAGACTTAATGGTTCAAAAAGATGGTTATGAAGGTTTGAGAGTTCATATGCAGGTTATGGATGGATGAAAGGTTTGTGAAGGTTATAGAAGGCTGAGGTATATGGATGATGAGATGAAGGTTTGAGACGAGATTTTCTGAGGTGTGCATGACTCTTGCTTTCGCATTCTCACTTCTTATTCTCCTCTAACCCCTTTTTTTTCTCTTCATTTTTCTTGTTTCATTTCCCTCTCAACTTCTTTTTTTTTTAACCCCATTTTTCTGGCTCTTTTTTTTTGCTTTCACTTTTCACCCTCTTTTATTTTTTTTTTTTTTTGCTTTCACTTTTTTTACGTTTTTTCTTTGCTTTCTTCTCTTTTTTCGACTTTATTCTCCATGGGATTGACTCCTGTTTGCCTTTCTGATGACATTAGTTACAACACCCTTTTGACTTTGGGGTAGATATGGATTGGTCATGAGGAGAATGACCAGGTTGGTTAAGGCTAAGGTTTTTTTTTTCTTCAAACTCCTTCTTCATGGGTTGACTCCTATTCTCCTTTGGTCATAACACACCTTTTGAATTGGGTTAAGGTTTGAAAAGGTTGAGGTTTGATGGAGAGGTCAAAGATGTGAGTGGTAGGTAAGTCGGGATTGGATGAAAAGATGAGGGTAATATGGGTGGTGAAATGAAGTTAGGGTTCAAGCCCCCTGTCCTCGGCACATTTGGTTAAGCTGCGACATTTCCAATGATGAGCGTTCACTTTTCGAGAGACTATTGGACTTGGTCTTTCCTGATGACATTCTCCCCTTTTGCCCGGTTTGCCTCAATGAGGTTTTCAAACCGGCCACTCTATAGTTTTTCACTTTTTTTTTGAACTTCTCTTTTTTTTTTTTTGAATTTCTCTCTTCATCTCTCTAACCCTGGATTCAAGAAAACTGAAGGATGAAAACGAGGTATATGACAAAGATGGAAGGATAAGAGAAGATGAATTTGTCAGACTTGGTTTATACGGATGATGGATAGATGAGAGAACTTTTCAACTCAAGTAAAAAACACAAGCACGAAATTCTATTTGATCACATAGCAACAAGAGCAAAGGAAAGAATGAAGAACTGACTATAATAGACTCTGAGCATGAAATGCTTGACAACCAAGACTATAGCTACTTCTAAAGCTCCTTTGATGATGTGCCCTCCTTGTCCTCGTATGGGGAATCCATGTTATGTCTGGTCCTCTGTGCTGCTTTCGGTGGGGGCAGTTTCCCTGAATGGATCATGTGCTCCAAAGTCTAACAATTTTCCATGTTGTTCCCTCGGGATCTATGGTAGTTGCAGAAATTATCGTCATCCAAACATTCCCTTTATGGTTAACTTAGGCCTTGACCCTGACATCGGACAAATGAAGAAAAACCCATCCCAATGCATGCATGACCTAAACGACCTATATGGACTTCCTAAGAAAAACGCCTACATGCTGACTTGGGAGAGACTCACCCAGGACATGGGTTTAAAAGAGCTAACTGATCTATATGGGACTTCCTAAGATGCAAGACCTCTATATGCTGACTTAAGGAAAAGACTTACCCACGAGATGGGTCTACATGTTCTATATGAGACCTCCTAAAGTGCAAATGCCTATATGCTGACCCGGAAAACCTAAACTTTGACATGAGCTTACATTAGACTTCTAAAGAAAAGAGAGATATTTACATGGTATGCCAACACGACAATAGACTCATCTATGACATGGGTTTACACTAGACTTCTTAATAAAAAGACATATATTTACATGTTGACTCCAGGCACAAACTTGCCCATGACATGGGTTTTCATGACCTATGAGCCTATATGAGACTTTTTAAAGAATGCAAGACACTTATATGGTAACTCAAGAAAGAGACTTAACGACTCACCCATGACTTGGGTTTGCATGATGTAGACCCCATAGGAGACTTTTATAATGCAGGATTCATATGTTGACTCTGGAAAAGGACTCACCCATGACATGGGTTTACATGCCCTACGAACCTGTACGAGACCTCCTAAAGAATGCAAGACACTTACATGTAGACACTAATACAAAGACCCATCCTAGACCTCATATGATGCTTTCTAATGAATGCAAGACACTTACATGCAAACACTAACACAAAGATTTATCCGGGACCTTATATGGTGCTTTCTAAAGAAAAAGACACTCATATCCTGACTTTAAAACAAAGACTCACCCATGACCTAGGTTTACACTGGACTTGCTAAAAGAGACAAACACACATTAACCTAGGAAAAGACTCACTTATGACCTAACCCAAAGACTCACTCATGACCCGGGTTTATATTGGACTTTCTAAGACAAAAACACATTAACCAAGGAAAAGACTCACTTATGACTTAACCCAAAGACTCACCCATGACCCGGGTTTAGACTTCCAAAAACAAAACACACATATTGACTTAAGAAAAGACTCACATATGACAAGACCTTTGTATGAGACTTTCTAAAGACTGAAAGACATTTACATGTAGATTCTAAAACAAAGACTCATCGAGGGCTATTGTAAGACACCTATATACTGACTTAGGAAACAACAAGTTTGCGTAACAACTACACTTTTTACAACAAGAGCATTATAAAGGGCCGGATAAAGTCAAATATAGCGAGTCGACATAAGTTGGAAAGATACAAGTCAGTGTTTCTCAATTCGGATGGGCCTAATCCACAGGCCGACCGTTTTAAGGAGAATCCGTAACTTGGCCCAACAACTCAGACAGCTCAAGCTATGTTGGCTATTATGCGGATAATAATGCTGAACACACTGATAACTTGACTTCTATTTACACACTTTTTTTTTGTTGCAACCCAAAACATTTATTTATTTAACTCAAGGAGAGTGGATGTTGTAAAGGACCGAATAAAGCCATCAAAAGGCGAGTTAAAACAGACTTATAAACTCAATTATTAATTCCACCGTGGATGGGCTTAACAATGGGCCGACTATGGATTTGTTAGACTTAATAATCAAATTTATAATTTTATTTTCTCTAACCTTGAGACTATTACGCGGGCTAGAACAACACACACTGACTTTGTTTGATTATTAATCAATTTTCTTTGGACCATGAGTAAGAGAATATTGAGAAGGCCCGAATAAAATCATCAAAGGTGAGTTAAAATAAATCGATAAATAAGGAGAATTAACCTTTAAAATGGATGGGCCCCACCACCGAGCCGACCGTAAAATTTAAGGTTAATTAATCGAGTTTATAAATTTATTTCTTCTCAACCCAATGATTATTACACGGACTAAAACAATATCTCAAAATTAGGTCCGACTCTAATGAAGACCCAACATACAGACACGTATTTACACATAGAATACAATAAACTTTATTTATTTACTCAGGGAAACGGACATTGTAAAGGACTGGATAAAGCCAACAATAAGCGAGTTATAATTAATTTATGGGTTTAATTGACAAATCCAATATGGTTGGGCCTAACAACGGGCCGACCATAAATGTGATAGATTTATTAATTAAATCGATAAATTAATTTACTCGTGCTAGTGACTATTATGCAGTCTAAAACGTTATCCATTAACTTTGTTGGACTTTTTAATTATTTTTTTTTTACCTTTGTTAAGAGAATTTCGTAAAGGGCCATATAATATCATCAAAGGTGAGTCAATTTTTATTTATTGATTAAGATAATCAATTTTCAAACATAAATGGGCCCTTCCACTTGGGCTAACTATAATGCCTTTGAGTTAATTATATCAATTAATAAATCATCATTTTCTCAACCCAATGAATTTTATATGGGCTAGAACAAAACCTCAAATCTAGGGTCGACTCTTTAAAAAAAGACAAGAAAAGGGAAGGGATACACATAGCACATAGCATACACATGAAAAGGATACTCTAAACAAAGGCTCTAAATTCATGGACTTTTATGGTTGGATATATAGCCTACCACATGCCTTCGCCCCGGTTCTTCATAACATAAGGTAAGCAGTTGGGGTATTTCTCAAAGAACTTCAAGGAAACTCTTGGAGTGTGACACCAGGAGAGGAGCGACCAAATGCTTAAAGATGTAATGTATTTATCTCTCTCACACTTCTCAATTCTTGTTCCCTAGATGTAATGTATTTATCTCTCTCACACTTCTCAATTCTTCAATTGCTTAATTAATTTGTTCATTTTAATCATGATTATTGAACTTATGAGCAATTAATGATTATTTTTTTAAGTGGTTATGAAATTTAAGGCATCCTCTATTGGAAGTAAAGCTCAAGTGGTGGGGAGAATTGGTCATTTCCCCTTACGGGCCATTTGTTTAATGGGAATTGGTACTTAGGAATAGGAATAGAGGGGTGGAGATTACAATTACCATGTTTGTTTCATGGTAATGAAAAAAAATTGGGGAATGGGAATGGGAGTATGAAGGTGTAGGACCCGGAAAAAGGTGACCCTTTTCCGCGATGCGCTACTTAAACGATCGGGAGCCGACTAAGGTTTCTTAATCCTTAAATAAGGATATTTTTTTTAATTTTTGAAATTCATTTTCGGGATGATGAAACTTTATTTATTTACAAATCCGTTTTTTGTTATTTAAATTATCCGTAATTACACAAATTAATTTAACAATAATTTAATCCCGGCCCACTCAGTAAATCCAGGCCCAAAAGAGAACCAGTGGGCCACTAGAATCAGCTAAAACCCGCCTAGGTTTTAGCGGATTCCAGGCTGGGCCACTGATCTCTTCGGCCCAAAGGGAAATTGGGTTGAAAATGATAAAACCCGCCTAGGTTTTATCATTTTTTGGCCCATTTCTCTCGAGACCCTTCTTGGATAAATGTTGGACATGAATTAAATTATTTTCTTAAATTAATTTTGTGTAAGAAATCGAATACTTTAAATAATTAAACGAGTTTATAAAATTGTAAAAGAGTCGCCAGCCGATTTAAGAAAATCGACAACCATAAAATAAGAAAAAGAAAGACTCCGGTCTACGAACCCGATTTCTAGATTTGGGGGTAAAGTTACGAATTCGAGAGTTATAAGAACTCTCAAATTCGTCTGTTGTAAAACGGGCTCTATTAAAATCAACATTGAAAAGAAAGAGAGCGGGGAGAAGTTTGATTAATTTCGCGGAATTATTATTCGAATCATGCAATATAAAACAAATGCGGTTTTATTTTACAAAATATGTACAAGTAATGGAATTAAAGAACGAATTACACGATGAAATATAACGAAATGAATAATGAAATCAAACCTTGCTTAAGGTGATAGGAAGTGATGGACTTGATCCCTTGACTTGGAGCTTGGATGAAGTATTGTGAGTGGTTTAGAAGGGTGGTGTATGGGTAATAATATGGATATGATAAGTGCGATTATGAAGGGATTAGAGATGAATATGGATGATGAAGTTTGGAGTATAATATGGATGTGGTAGATGAGAATGAGAGTAGAGTAAGGGTATTTTGATGATGATTGTTGGTGAAATGAAGGTGAAATGGAGGGGGTATTTATAGGTGAAAGGGTGAAGGATTTGGAGGGAAATGGAGGGATCATATCCCACAAATAATGTCATTCAAGGACCAAAACCTAGGCGGGTTTTGGGTGGTCAAGGGAAGTCCAGCACGTGGGGCAAAGATCAAGGGATTCAATTGCATGCGTGCAGATTTTCGCGCCAACTACTTCAAAACCTAGGCGGGTTATAAGATTATCAGCGCACGGATCAGTGACGTGGAGCAAAACGACGGCGTCCGCTATTCCGCTCAAAACCTAGGCGGGTTTTGAGCTCTCTGGGCCGGGGCGCGCGTTTGGGCTTTATTTCTGGCCTGGAAAATGTTAAAACCCGTCTGGGTTTTAAAACTGGCTAAGGACAACTTCGAACGACCATAACTCTTTCATCCGTACTCCGATTGAGACAATTCAAAAGGCATTGGAAAGCTTATGACGTGTACTTTACTCTCATCAAAAGAAAAGGGGCCAACGAGACTTGTGGAAAAAATTGGATTTGAAATGGTGGACATATGTATGTGGAAAGGGTGGAAAATGAAGGTTTTTTTTGTGGTGGGCTGGTCGGGTAGCTTTTGATTGAGGAAGGCCCTTTTGATTTTCTTTCATGCTAGCCTCTTTTCTTGTTATGTTTGATTTGTACACTTGTCCCGGTACAAAATCCGGTGTCTACAGAAGGGTGAATTCCCAAGAATCTATTACCATGAGGGGGGTGGGTGGTAATTGATCTTGGGAATTCATTAGTCTATTTTAAATTACAATATTACCCTTAATATTACTTTTCCTAATTTAAAAAAATAAACCAAAATGTTTTATGATTAGCAATATTGTTTAGGGTAGCCGTTTGATTCTCCTTTCCTATTATTATAAATATTTTTAGCAATATTACTCACCCTATTTTTTTTAAAAAGAAACCTCACTTTTTAAAAAAAATTTAGCATGTTAACTACTCACCCTAATTAAAAAAAATAAACATCACGTTTTAAAAAATCTTTATCAACTTTAATTTTTTTTCTATATGGTAATTGACTTTGTAAAAGTAAATGTGTGTCAATGATGGCTTTCCATCGATTTCAATTTATTATAACATTCATAAATTAATAAAAAGGGCATTTTAGTAAATGTATTTTTATTACCAATCCTATTCCCAGTAACAATTACCATATAACAAACAAGAAGGTTGGTAATTCATAAAGACATCTTAATTCTCATTCCCATTATGAATTCCCATTCCCAGTGGCATTATGAATTCTCATTCCCATTCCCAATTATGTACTAATCAAACTACTTTTTCCATCAAACATGAAGTTTGTTGCAAAGAATACTTCATGGGATTTAAAGTGTCTAAAAAAATGAAAAAGAGGGTGAGAAAATTGATGCACATGCTCAAAATGAAAAGTGAGCACGAAATGATTAAGGGCACATGTGGTTTACAATGTTGCAAGATGCATATACTACTGTACTTGCAAGTGTAAAACATTATAGAAGCTTAGACACAATGCACTGAAGCCAGACTTAATAAACTAATCTGCATTGTTTCTGGGCTTCTCTCTACTTTGGTTTCACTTGTCATCTTGAGCTTGTATGACTTGACTTAGTGGAAGTTTCATCCTCATTTTCACTAAAGTGCTTAATTGTCTCATTTGTCAATGAGTACACAAATTTCACAAGCTTCTGGTTGTTGGATGTAAACAGTGGAAGCGATCGAGTGGCTAGAGTGGGAATAAGGAGCAAAAAAGGTCAATAGAAGTCTATACAAGTAGTCGTGCTAGCCAACACAACCAAGAAATCCCAAGTATAGGCACTCATGTTGTTCTACATGGCCTTGAAATCTTTTGCTGCCCCAAATAATTTTTTGAGGATCACCCATCCTATGTATGAGATGTACATTTCATTGTATTCATTTATTAGTGTTTACCTTTAAGTCCACCCAGGCCAACGGACGCTTTCTTATTGCTAGTTTTAAAAATTCACAAATTTAAAAATTAAAAAAATTAAAAAAACCAAAAATTAAAAAAATTAAAAAACTGAGAAATCAAAAAATTAAAAAATTTAAAAAATTAAAAAATTAAAAATTAAAAAATTAAAAAATTAAAAAATTAAAAAATTAAAAAAATTAAAAAACTAAAACATTAAAAAATAAAAAATAAAAAAATAAAAAATTTAAATATTTAAAAATAGAAAAATTTAAAAATTTAAAAATTTAAAAATTTAGAAATTTAAAAATTAAAAAATTAAAAAATTAAAATTAAAAAATTAAAATTTTTAATTTTTAATTTTTAAAATTAAAATTTTAAATTTTAAAAAATTAAAAATTAAAAAATAAAAATTTACAGAAATTAAAAAATAACTGTAGTTAAAAATTAAAAAAATTAATAATTAAAAAATTAAAAATTTAAAAATTAAAAAATTAAAAATTAAAAATTAAAAAAATGAAAATGAAAATGAAAAATTTTTAATTTTAAATTTTAAAATATTAAAAATTAAAATTTGAAAATTTGAAAATTTGAAAATTTAAAATTTTTAAAAATAAAAAAATTAAAAATACAAAAAATCATAAAATAAAAATAGATAAAATAAAGACAAAAAAATTATAATAGTAAATAAATAATAAATAAACAATTACTTAAATGTAAATTTTTGTATTTCAGCAAATTTTGGTAAGATTCAGTGACTTTTGGTAAATAATTAACAATCTGGACTTACCCGTGAAATTTACAGGCCCTTAATAAGATTAATTTGATAAATTAATAATTAATGTGTTATTGAAATTATAAGGTGACAAATATTATGAAAAAATAGTTAAAATGACATATATAATATAGAAAAGAGGGAATACATGCATAACAATGTGGACAAGAATAGAACCACGCATGCAGATATTTATGTACACCACACACGTCCAGTCAAGCAGCCTAAATATGGCAATGTGTGTGTTGGGACAATAATCCAAGTAGGCCCTCATCATCTTCATATCAATGCCCAGATTTGACCCATCAACATCGACATAATTGCTTAGGTCTCCGGCCTCAATGTTTCTATTTTCAACTAATTTCGCTTTACTTTTTCAGGAAAATTTCAATACACCCTCTTACAATTTCCAAATCTATGACATTTATAAATCTCATTCGGACGTTTTTGAATTAGTATTTATCTATCTTAAATTTTTGATCTAATTTTATTTAGATATTTTCTTGTAAGTTTAACAACTTCATCGATGAATGTATAATATGTGACTGGAATGTGTTTGTCAAAATTATCATAACTTCAGCAAACAAAATTTCATCACAGATAACACATTCACAGAAAATTTTATTAAATTTACTGGAAAAGTAGTTAAATAAAATTGGTTCAAAAGTTTAGGTTGAGTGAATATTAACTTAAAAATATAAGAATTGGATTTATAAATATCATAAATCCGAAGAGAACAAACAACAACAACAACAACTTCCCATGTGACACGTTTGAGCGCGGTATGGGGGACCCTAAAGTAGGCAGTCTTACCCCTATGAACAAAAGTTCATGGAGAGACTGATTCCGACGGATCCGAATCAAAAACAGAGGCGAAACTTGTTAAGAGAAGAAAACACATACCAGAGTGTTGCCAGTGCTATCGGAAGGGCTAACAGGTACCTGCACAAAAAAACAAATACAAGCCAACATACGTAAAGCTAGCTCGAATCACAAACACCTTCCTGACCCTACGACCTTAATCCTAGCCCGCCAAGCCCCCCTGTCTAGAGTCATGTCCTCCACTAAACCTAGGTGTCTTAGATCTTCTCTTATCACCTCTCTCATAGACTTGTTAAGTCTCTCACGCCCACGAAGGCCCTGAGGTATTTCAATCCCTTCGCACCTCCTTACAGGAGCATCCACACTTCTCCTACGGAGATGCCCAAACCATCTCAGTCTAGTCTCTCGCAATTTTTCCTCTAAGGGTGCTACCTCTAGTTTGGATCGGCACACATCATTCTTAATCATACATCCGAAGAGAGATATATACAAATTTTCTTTACTTTTTTTGTTTGTTTGTAAAGGAGATATATAGATGTTTCATTCAGTCCATATGTCCATCTATCAAGTAATATTTTTTTTGGAAATATGACAACATTAAACGAGCAATAAAAACATACAACGGCGAAAATCCCCCGTCAATATGGAATAGCCCGCTTTCTAGCCTCGGTGGCAAGGAAGTGTGCCTCCTTGATTAACGCGAGGGGGGGGACCTTGCGAATACAAACATATTGAAAAGAAAGAAACAACCGGCGACAACGCTGCATGAGGTGGTAACATTCGGAATTTGCCTTGGCCGCACCATTGAAGAACTGGACCACTCGAATGGAATCGATGTGAATGTAGAACCGTAACAACCCTTTCCTGAGAGAAACTTTCAAAGCAGCTCAATCGCCAACAACTCCATTTGATCTGCTGAAAGCCCATAAGCCGTCGTCTCGCCCTTGTCCATCATGGTGGAACCCCGAAAAAGAACCCAACCCACACCACCTTTGAATGATTGTTTAGATTAACCCCATCTATTAGAAAAACCCATGGATCTGCCGAGCTGGGAGCACTAGCAGTCACCCAGACAAAGGAATGGGCGGCCGAACCCTCAGTGGGGTGCTTGGGGTTAGGGGGCGCAGTTGGCGTATATCCTGCTTAATACATGAAAAGTGGTGATCCGGTGACAATTGTGTCTTTCCAAAGACGACACTATTCTTGGCCCACCAGATATACCACAGGATTTCCAAGAAGACAACGCACAGCTGGAGTTGGGCGTCACTCTTTCGCAAGAGAAGCAATATCCAATTTGCCAGCCAGTTCTACACGAGAGCCGTCACCCCCGTTTGGTAAGTGATCCCCAACGATGATCCAAACCACAAAGTGCGCGCCAACGAACAAGCACGGAACAAATGTTCAACTGTTTTTCATCAGGAAGGTGACATAAGGGGCACCGAGTATCCACATCCGGTAACTATTTAACCACTCTTGACGAGAGAGGCAATGCATTGTGGTAAACCTTCAAAAAATGAAGCTTCCACTTGGAAGGAAGCTGGAGCCCCCAAAAAATCTTCCAAAGTCTTTGAAAGTTATGGGGAATCCTTTACATCGATGGGCAAGCGGACAGCGCTAGCAGGCATATTCAGATTTAACGGAATAATCACTGTGAATTGCCGGAGCCCAGATGAGATTATCCTCCTCGCCTTCGGTACTGAGGTCGACAGCTAGGATTTGGTGTGCATCAGAGAAATTAAATGTGCGTCGGATAAGAGGAACATTCAAAGCTAATAGGCCCGGGAGCATAAGCTTCTCCACTTTTTGACTGACCCATGCCTCAGGCGGAATGTCAGGACGGAGAGTGACTTTGGAATGTCCTGTCCAGACGTCTTCCATTATTCATGCCGATTTACCATTACCAACGCGGAATTTAAACCCAGGTTTGAGCCTCTGTACTGCTTTACAAAGCCACCTCCAGCCCCATGAGCCACCTCATTTGGTAGCCGCTCCAGGGTTCGGGGGGAAGAGACTTTGTATTTGGCTCGGTAAAGTTTGGCCAGCAACGAATCCTGGTTTTGGTAGAGCCGCCATACTTGTTTGACAAGCAACGCGTCATTATAGAGCGTCGTCTTCCGAAGACCAAGACGCCCCACACCCTTTGGGAGGAACAACTGTCCTTGCTGAACCCAATGTTTGGACTGTCAACCAGAGCTACCCCACCAGAAAAATTGGGTAATGAGGGAATCAATTCGCTTTGCTAGAGTAGCAGGCACCCTGAAAACAGACAGGACATGTTGGTTAAGCGCGGACAGTACGAAATTAATAAGAACCAACCTGCCCGCTGGAGAGAGAAGAGCTGCTTTCCAGCCCTGGAGGTGTTGAGCAACCGCATCATACAGGAAACCCAGTTGGGAGGTTTTATGGCGTCCCATGGTGGGTGGGAGGCCCAGATACTTGTCAAAAGAGGTGATCCCCTCGTAACCGAAGATAACCTGAAGGCCCTCCTTAGTTTCGTCGGGCGTGTTGGGAGAAGTCAGGTACTGTGATTTGCGAATACTGATTACCTGACCCTAGGCCTCATAAAACCCATCGATCATCCCTTTTAATGATAAACAAGAATCCCCGGATGTCTGAGTGAAAAACAATGCATCATCGGCAAAGAAAAGGTGTGTCAATTCCGGCGCCCCCCGAGCAATGCACACCCCCTGAGAGAGCCCTAGATTGTTGGACGCGTAAATTATGAGACAGGACATCCAAGCATAGGATAAATAAGTAGGGGGATAGTGGATCACCCTGGTGAAGGTCAGCATTTGGAATAAAAACCGGTGAAGGCGATCCATTGACAAGGACCGAATAATGCACTGTAGTAACACACTGCATAATCAACCTGGTCCATCTGGGGGGGGGGGAAGCCGACCTTTTCCAATATGGCCTGGATGAAATCCTAACTAATGCAATCATAAGCCTTATGCATATCGACCTTGAGTGTTGCATATGAAGGTCCCCTTTTTTATGCTGGATGAAGTGGAGGAGTTCATGAGCCGTCAAACATGTCTCCCCGATGATTCGACCCGATATGAACGCATTATGAGATTCGTCCACGATAGAAGCAGTCACACGTCGGAGTCGATTTACCAGACACTTGGTGAGGATGCGATACAAAACATTGCATAAACTGATAGGACGGAAATCAGCCATAGAGGCCGGAGAGTCCACCTTGGGGATCAAAGTGATGTACGTCAGTCCAAGAAATGCATCTATCAAGTAGAAATACACATTGCATAATCCGGTTATTTATTGAAGGAAACCATCTATCAAGTAATAATAGCTATGCATTGATGCATGAAATGCACCTTTTTCCTGTTTCCATTTATGAGAGTTCCTACTTGGAGAATTTCAACGTGCCTAAACAAAGATGTGTTCATCTGTACTTTTCTCGGACACTATAAATTTGGATCGCTACTCCATCTTCTTATGTTCCATCCACACATTTTTTTTAAGGATAATTTGCATATACCATCCTTTCAATTTATGATATTTATAAAATTCATTATTTCAATCCTAATGTTTTTTTTACCCAACTTAAGTTTTTGAACCAATTTTATTTAGCTACTTTTTCGGTAAATATAATAACTTTTTTCAATGAAGGTGTGATTTGTTATGAGATTTGTTTGCTGAAATGACGACGAGTTTAGCAGATACTCCCTCCGTTTCATACTAATTGTCGTTTTTGAAAATTATGCAGTCTAATTTCAAAAATTGTGACCATAAATTTATCAATATATACAATGGGTTGTTATATAAAATTACCATCATTAGATTCGTAACGAAAATTACTATCATAAAAATATAATATTGCAATTGTTAATAACATATTATGTGAAACATTATCAATCAAAAAATAATATTGAAGACCGTGAAAGTCAAAATTATGACAATTAATATGGAACGGAACGAGTAGATTTCATCACATATCACACATTCACCAGAAAAGCTGCTAAATTTACCGGGAAAGTAACTAAATGAAATTAGTTTAAAAGTTTAAGGTGAGTAAATACTAACTCAAAAATATCATGGTTGAATTTGGGAATATATGAGAATTTTCCATCTTTCGGACATTTGATTTTGAAATAGGCCATGTTCTTTTCTACGGTTGGCAAACTGCGGTACCACAGCATACCCTAGTTTGCCACAACTCACCACACTTTACCACAAATCATTACTTTTCTCTCTCCTCACTTTTCTCCTCTATTTTTTACATTCTCTCTCCTCACCTATCCCACATACCAATAACCTACCACAATTCCTCCACACCCATCACAATTCCACCACACCATACCACACAACACCATACCGCAGAAAAGAACAGGGCCTAAAGAACACAGTTATAGTTTAAATAATGGCAGCTCTTAACTAATATGAATGCAATATATTTGCTTTGACTCTTAAAAAAAAGAGGTGGAAAGGAAAAAAAAAATTTGGAACACCTTACTTTTATTTATTTGGATGAAAACTGTTTAAAGAAGGAGTTAGAAGAAGGAAAAAAATCAGAAAAAATGGTTGATTTTAAAGAACATTTCACTTCTAAGTTTGGGGGGAAATCATGAGTTAGCGTGTGTCAAATTCATGGATAAAATCAGTTGGGTAAGAGTTAAATTTTGGTAACTTTAGGTAAACTCTGGTAACTTTTGGCAAAGTTACGCTAATATATCAAAATTAATTTTTTTTATTTTTTAACTTAGATAATTTTTGGCAAATTTTGGTAAATTTAACTAAAAACTGGTAAATTTCGGTAAATTGCAGTTACCCATGAATTTCGATAAATAGGAGGTAGAAGAGAAGCAACTTCAAGAGCTAAGAAAACATAACGTACATGTTGATTTTTTAGCTGTGTGATTGAGCTGTGATGAATTTTGGCTGTAGTGGGTGCGAACGTCCTTGCTGTGCTATTTATGTTTTAGCAGTGTTTGGTTGTTACTTTGTTCTCTTAGGGCTAGTTGGTTGCTGTTGTATTTTGCAGTTTGCTATACCCTGTAAACTTTTAAGCCTTTTGGCTATCAACAATCGAAAAAAAAAGGAGGTAGAAGATGAAGAGACAAATAGATAAACAAGAACACAATTTCGATACTCCCTCCCTTCCATATCTAAAGTTGACCATGAAAGTAAGAATCATGTTTTTGTGAAATATAAATATGAAGCTTCAATTTAAGATGAACGTTAATTCTGGGACAGGGGGACTCCTAAATTACTCCATCCTTTCTTGACTAGTCATTTTGGATATAATAGTTTACCAAAAATTACAACATGGTATTTTCTGTAATGAATTTAGTATTAACAATTTCATAATTTCATATAATAAATTATTCTATTAAGAAATTAATTGTCAAAGTTCTAAATATTTGATTGATAAGAAAACTATAATGGGAGATAAAATGGGAAAAGAGAAAATAGTAAGAAAAGAATAAAAATCACAGCATGGCATTAAATTTCTTCCCCTTTAGTTTTGAATCCAACCGTCTAATATTGGTCACCTCATGAAATTAATTTTATCAAATTAGCCACTAAATTTCTACTCACGTACGTTTAATTGTGTTCTTCCCTTCTTTATAAAAAAAAAATGTGCAAAATGGAATGAAAACATCTCACTTGGCTCAAAATAATTCGAAGTCGAAGGTCATTAGCTGAAAATAATTCAAACTCACTTTTTGGCTGAAAATAATTCAAACTTTTAACTTATTTACTCATACTAAACCGAAATTGATTTCCGGCGTCGGAATGCTGACTGGGCAGACTGAGCACGTGTTTCTTTAATTGATTTTGGTTTTGAATTTTCTTTTGAAGCTTATGTAGACCCTAACTCACTTAAACTTATAATGATATGACAATGGATTAAAAATAAAAATACTTTAACATAATAAGTTTATTCTTCCAACCCCAAAAATTTAAAATTTGACCCAACCCTAACTGTTTGCCTTTTTTCTAGTTCCTCTCAGTCATCTCTCTCCTTCTTCGTTATCTTTCGTAGACCCCAGCTAGAATTCCGAAGACGGAAATCGATTTCGGTTTAGTCCGAGTAAATAGGTACGTTAAAAGTTTGGATTATTTTCAGCCAAAAGTGAGTTTGGATTATTTTCAGCCAATGACCTCCGACTTTGGATTATTTTGAGCCAAAAACCCTGGCAAAAAATGGTGTCTTTGTTGGGAATGTCCCGACAATGTTCGATATACACGGAGATTAAACCAAAGTAATATAGTAATTATATGTCTTGCTAGAGACCTATATAATTGGTAATTAAATATATTTAATTACAACTATATTATTTGGTCCTACTGGGTCACACAAGTCAGTGCCCTGGAACAATGTGTGTAACCTAAGTAATATTGTATTATGTTTAGAAAAGTTGGGAACTGATTTTTGTGAGAAATCAGCCAACACAGACCGAACTGGGTTCAACACGGACCGTGTTGACCCAACATGGTCCGTGTTGGGACACCATGGTCCGTGGTGTCCATGGGCCGAGTTAATAGACCTTCTGGAGTCCAACACGGACCATGTTGTTGCAACACGGACCGTGTTGGGCCTGAGAAGCGCGTCGTTGCGTTAAGTCGACCCTTTAGGGTTTTGAACCCTCTCCCTAGGTTTTCTAAACACTATATAAAGGGGTCTTTGTGAGAGACTATTCCACACCAACTGCCTAAGACTTTTAGAGAGATACCATGGTGATTTCCTGAGTTCCTCTCTCTTTTAGTTTGCAATTCTTGTTTCAGGAAACATTCTCTATTTCCCGAAACAATCTCACATACATCTTAGATTGAGATTCGTCTCGATCGGGTCGATCTAGCAATTGGGTTCCCGGAGTGCTGCGTGGACTTTTCAGTAGAGGGTTTCAGCATTGGAATCTGGAAGGTCAACATCTTCTTTAGCCGGAATTAGCGATCAGGTATAATTACTAAAGCCTCTGCAGTTGTTTTGATTAATTGTTTATAATCGTTATAAATATTCTGCCAATTAATCTGTATCTGTTTAGGAAATAGATCAAGGCCAATTGATGGCACTCATGTTCTGTAATAATTTGACTATTTTGAAACATGAGAAACCTCAGATCCCCTTTTAGCAAAATGGTTGGCGACCAAAGATAGTCTTTTAGTAAAAAGGAAAATAAGATTTAAGAAATCTATCAAAGACAAGAAGTCAAAGGAAAGGTAAGGACAAACAGTTGTACATACCCAACCAATGACAGCAACCGGTTAACAACCAGATCATGTATGACACTGGGAGCGTGAATTACTATAAGGAAGACTTGAGATATGATTTCATTTCTAGGCAAATGCGTATATGATACACAACACTACCCTTATTAAACCCACTTTGAGTATAAGATACCGATTGTGAAACTCGCATTTATGCATATGTGCAGGATCAACAGCAAAGTAGATGTGCTTTGAAGGATGAGAGTCAGCCTACAAATAGGAACATGCAATTAGTTGTAGTTCCTTTTGAAGAGTTGGTTGTTTATCCATTTCCTCAAGACTTATAAGAAAAATTTATAGGTGATTCTATGTTCTCATTATAAGTATTTCTTACTCTCAATTAGAGAAAGAGAGGATCTCGAATAACCAAAAGATTTAAAAGGAATAACTCATGTTCAAACATAAAACATGTTACTATCTATTAAGTCATGCAAATCAGAGCGCATTCAGAAACGTCACAGTGATAGATTTTTGAATGATAAAACTTTGAAACATGTCATGTCTGCAAAGCATGACTGTACCTTTTATAAGAAAGGGTGAACGTGACAACAAACACTCATGCATATGGATGTACGTAGTCCAATTGAGCACAAGTACAAGGGATGGATTACTTCAAATCTTCAAATATGAATAAAATAACACATGGTGATTCATGTCTGTGAGATTCATCTGAAGTTGGAATGTTAAAATAGTTTAAGATTTCCAAAATGAAGTAGTCTTGGCGAAACAATGAGAGCACCTAGATACGATCGAAAGGATGCTAATGGTTGAGCCAAGAGTTTGAACAAATGACTCAAATGAAACATAATTCTGGCACTATAAGCTTAAGTCATATTAATCAGAAATGCATTCAGAAATTAGATAGTGCAGGATTTTGGAAAACCTAAACTTTGAAAAGTTCAATTTTTATAAAGCATGCCTGATGGGTAAGATGACTAAAATCACCTCTTATTGGAATAGGTGAACAAGCTAATAACTTATTAGTATGCAAACATATTGATATATGTGGGCTTATGAGCACTAGTGATAGAAGAAGGTTTATTGTACTATTTCATCACTTTCAGTGACGATTTTAGTAGATATGGATATATCTACTTAATACGCCACAAGTCCAAATCCTTTGAAATGTTCAAAGAGTTTTAAAGTGAAGTACAAAACCAACTTGGCAAGAAAATCAAAATTCTTCAATTAGATTGAGGAGGTGAGTATTTGAGCCAAAGATTTCATTGACCATTCCAAAGAATATGGAAATGTTTCATAACTCTCTCCTCTAGGAATATGACAATTCAAATGACATATCTAAAAAGAGGAATCACACCTTATTAGATATGGTGCGATCAATGATGGTTGGGTCAACATTGCCGGTTACCTTTTGGGGATACACGCATTTAACCATAACTCTAATTACTGAATAAAGATTATCTAAAGCACTAGAGAAGACACCATAAGAGTGGTTATTGAACCATTTTCTGAAACAAAGGAATATCACTTCTACAAACTGTTGTAGAGGAAAGTGTTTGTGTCTCAAAATGCTTTTTTCTTAGGGAATATGTTATTCTCTAAAAGAAAGAGTGGGAGAGTTTTTTTGAACTTACCGGAGTTCAAGAGACACAAAACACTATAATCATCACCTAAACTCCGCTACTTGACCCTAGTTCAAGTTTTCCTATTGGTCAAAAAATTAAGAACGAGGTTAAGGCAGTAGAAGCTCCTCAAAACGTTGAGGAGGAGGTGCCATGAACATTACTCCAAGCAAGGTCAGGTAAACAATTCCGTCAGCCACAAAGATATCCATCTTCTATGGATGAGCGTGAGATGTTACTTTTAGAAAGTAATGACTCTACCTACATCAAAGAAGCTTTAGCAAATCAAGTTTCCGTAAGGTCTAAAATGGACTCCATGTATGCAACCAAGTTTAGAACTCGGTTGATTTGTCTGAAGGTGTGATCCATCAGGCATAGGAGGTTTTAAGGCAAAACATGGGTTCATTAAGATAGACATCAAGACTGACTTCAAAATTAGATTTGGAAGAAAGGTGTGTACTTGACACAACTGAATGGTCTTTTATTGGAATACTTGTAAACTTCAAGAGACCGTTTGTGGTCTTAAGGAAGCTTCTAGGAGTTGGAATCATTGACCTTCTCGACCAGGATATCAAAAGTTTGATATACTGGGAAGTGTCAAAGATAATATTGTGTTTACAAGAAGCTCAATGGGAGCAATGCATTTTCTGATATTGTATGTGATTGACATACTGCCTACTGAGAGGAACATTCCCATGTTGCGTCTACTGAGGTTGACTTGGGAATAATTTTCAAAGTGAAGGATTGGTGGGGCTAAGAATTTTCTTGGAGACAAGATCTATAAGGATAGATTAAATATTTTGATTGTTTGAATCAAAGTTGACTAGGTGTTGAATAGTTTAACCAACTTCGAGAATAGATTAATTTCCATATATCATGGCATATCCTTAGGAAATCTGATTGTCTCAAAACAATCAGAAGATCTAAAAAGGATGAGACATATATAACTCATGCTTCAGGCGTGAGATTAATGTATGCCACGAGATATTCAAAGTCCAACATAACATATACATTGTATATGTATAAGCAAAACTAAGGATGTGTCCTAAGTCTAAAGTGGTTGATAAAAACTAAATGTGAAGAGTTGCATTGATGCTACACTTATGACAGAGAAATATAATTATCTGAAAGGTCAGAGAATATTATACGATCTGTTTGAGTGGTATTGAGGTGAGCTGGAAGAAGTTCCTAAAATGGCATGCATTTAATTCTGCAAATAAGACAAGCATGACACGACTTTAGAAGTTGTGACAAAAAGTTTTAGGATTGTGAAGTTCGTTTTAGAACTGGGTGATGTTTCTAGCCTTGCGAGAGAAATGGAGCCTTGTTGATAGGAACCATCACTCAAGCAAAGGAACTGAAGCTCACTATGAATCCAAACATGAGTTTCGGAAATATCTTCCTGTATGAAAGGTCATTAGTGGGATGGTATATGTGCGAGGTTTATTGCAAGTATTATGTACTAAACCCCTGTTATAGTTATTGCATGATAGTCATGCATGGAGAATAGGTATTGAACACATTCCGAAATATTGACAAGTCAAACTTACATGAATTGTTCATGAATTATGACCTTGTTGATTCATCATTAAGAATAAGATTCCAAAATTTATATAAATTGTGGTTTAGAATTATGTAAATGTCCAAAAGGGTTAGCGAGTTCAAAATAGGAAATTGGATGAGGTTTAATTTCTGAAACCCCATTAGTGAACTTGATGACGCTAATCCTGGTCGATAGTTGACTTGGTTCCTAATTGTATTATCACGTAGGAACAGTGATAATATCAACACAATTAGCATGTAGAATTGAGGTGATGATCAAGTTTCGTATCATAGTGATTTGATGACATCATAAATCACTCACCTGGGTATTGTTGAGAACAACTACGGAATTGACCCGCAATGGGAGCTCTTTAAGTTGGGAATGTCATAAGAGCTCTCGCTACTCAAAATTCCTAAATCCTGAGTTCAGTACATAGGCTACATGGTCTGTTGTGACTTTGGAGCTCGTCAAACGCCTTTCGTAACAGTAGGCTATAAAGCGATTATGCAGGTTCTGATTGGATCATGTGAGAATGTGTGTACGAACAAGATGACATTGTCCTCCTATTAGGGACAATTGTCTCGTTGGCCACTCAGTAAGATTGAATTTGAAAATGCTTGGCGAGCTCAGTTGAATCAATAGTTGATCGTCTTTTTTCAAAATCTAAACTCGGAGATCGAGGCGTTGGTCTTACATAAGGATGACTTTAGCTTACCTTATCCGAACTAGAGACAGTAAGTGACAAGGGAATTTAAGGAATCGAACACTTGTGGGACAAGTGGGAGATTGTTGGGAATGTCCCGACAATGTTCGATATACGCGAAGATTAAACCAAAGTAATATAGTAATTATATGTCTGGCTAGAGACCTCTATAATTGGTAATTAAATATATTTAATTACAACTATATTATTTGGTCCTACTGGGTCACACAAGTCAGTGCCCTAGAATAATGTATGTAACCTAAGTAATATTGTATTATGTTTTGAAAAGTTGGGAATTGATTTCTGTGAGAAATCAGCCCAACACGGACCGAACTGGGTTCAACACGGACCGTGTTGACCCAACATGGTCCATGTTGGGACACCACGGTCCGTGGTGTCCATGGGTCGAGTTAATGGACCTTCTGGAGTCCAACAAGGACCGTGTTGTTGCAACACGGACCGTGTTGGGCCTGAGAAGCGCGCCGTTGCGTTAAGTCGGCCCTTTATGGTTTTGAACCCTCTCCCTAGGTTTTCTAAACACTATATAAAGGGGTCTCTGTGAGAGATTATTTCACACCAACTGCCTAAGACTTTTAGAGAGATACCGGGGTGATTTCCTGAGTTCCTCTCTCTTTTAGTTTGCAGTTCTTGTTTCGGAAACATTCTCTGTTTCCCGAAACAATCTCACATACATCTTAGATTGAGATTCGTCTTGATCGGGTCGATCTAGCAATCGGGTTCCCGGAGTGCTGCGTGGAATTTGGAAGGTCAACCTCTTCTTCAGCCGGAATTAGCGATCAGGTATAATTACTAAAGCCTCTGCAGTTGTTTTGATTAATTGTTTATAACCGTTATAAATATTCCGCCAATTAATCTGTATATGTTTAGGAAATAGATAACCTAAAACCTAACAGTCTTTTAGTTTCAGTTTTATGTAGGTGGTACATTGATTAGTCTATTCGTTTCTTAATTGTCATTTTGTTTATTGTCACGGTGTTCAATATTAGTTTTTGATTGATAATTTATCATATAATATTTATTAACAATTGTAATATTATACTTTTATGATAATATTTTTCGTTACGAATATAATAATAATAATTTTATATAACAAGTCATTGTATATATTGAAAATTTTATTATAAAAATATGTTAAATTTGACTATAGAATTTCCTAAGACATTAATTAATATGAAACGGAGGGAATATACCGGGTTTTTTGCATTTTGGACCCTAAAGTATAGGGATATTTATTTTCTGAACCATTGGTTTTCATTGTTTAATTTGGGACCCTAAAATTTATGGGTTAAATAAAAAAGGGTTTTGGCCACAAATAATCCGTATTGAGGGGCTTGTGATTGGGAATAATCCAAAGTGACTTTTCCGCCATTGGTAGTCTGTACTTTTTCACTATTTTCTCATATCAACCCAGAATCAATTTCCGGCACCGGAAGGTTGACATGGCGACTGGAAATTTCCTTTTTGAAGTATGAATAAACATACTTTCCGGTCGCCACGTCAACCTTCCGGTGCCGGAAATTAATTCTAGATTATTATGAGAAAATACTGAAAAAGACAGACTGTCAGCGGCCGAAAAGTCACTTTGGATTATTCCCAATCACAAGCTCCTCAGTACGGATTATCTGTGGCCAAAGACCTTAAAATTTATGGGACCTTGAAGTAGTTCTGGCATGAGTAAGAGAGGTGTATTGTAGCTTCAATATCAGTTTTAACCTTACTCCTGAAATTTGATACTAATTGGGAGATAAATTTAAACATGGGAAAAAAAAGCAAAACAATACACATGCCTTTTTTTCAACCTACAAATTTTAAGGTCCTTTTTTATTCAACCTATAAACTTTAGGGTTCCAAAAATAAACAATGAAAACCAAAAATCCAAAAAATAAATATCCCTATATTTTCGGGTCCAAAATGCAAATAACCCGAATATACTTGGTAGCGAGATATTTTCGTCCATTTTCTGAAAGCCAGATATGAAGAAAGAAGGGAAAGAGCTGGCTAGGAGGATAAGGTACTGTCCACACTTTTGTGGGGAAACCCTATTAAAGGCACTATCTTATGGGGTATCTGCCCTATTCCACCCAGAAGTGAATCAAGCATTTCATGGGAAACTTACTCCTATCTTCTCTAAAGTAGTTTGGAATACTACGTGAAAGAAGTTCCACTAATAAAATACTGTTCTTTTGTACGGTTGGTAAGATGTGGAAATGATATGGTGCGATGAAATAGTGGAAAGTGCGGTGAAGTATGGAATAATATTGTGAAATTTTGTAAAAAGTGTGGTTTATATGGTAGGTGAAGAGAGAATGTGAAAAGTAGAGGAGAAAAGTGTTGAGATATATTGCTAATGATTATGGTAAAGTGTAGTATGATATGGTAAAATGTAGAAGAATATAGAGTGGTATAATGAATTGTGGTACCGCATCGCACTGCACCACACAAAAGAACAAGACCTAAAATACATATAGGTGGTGATACATGTCTTGTCCCAAAATACTTTTTAAGTGTCTTACCCTTTACCAAATTCAAATTTTTATAGATTTTTTGCACCAACTAACCTGGATGAAACCAACCAAATTGAACCAAACAAATATGAACTGGATTAATTAAAATAAGTTTTTTTTTGCCCATAATAGGGAATATTACTTTGACATTGAAATTAATTAAATATTTTATAGGGAAATTGGATTCTAATAATACGAACTTTTGATTTGGTGATTAATAATCTGACTTTGTACTGTGCTAACAAGACACCATCATCGATTCTGTGAACTTAACTCAGTGGCATGCTGACGTGGCGGCGGAGAGAGAGGGTTGACTCTTTTAATTGTGTCATGTCAGCTTTGACTTGTCAAACACAACCTCTCCTTCTCTCTCCTCAACCATTCTTCTTCATCCCCCATTATCCATCAATGACTTCCTCAGGCTCTTATCTTTTTCAGAGAACACAAACCTTAGATCCACCATTAATAATCTTCTTCTTCTTCTCTCATGACATTAAAAGCACCTACAGTGATATAAATTGGATGTAGGCTGAAGCTCGATTTCTAGGGTTTTGATTTTGGGAATCGGATCTCGATGTCGTTGTCTTCTTCAGTGGAGCAAGCAACAGCTGACCTTAAGAACGCGAGGTTAGTTGTAAACAGGCTCGGAAATGTTCTTGTGAATTTACAGTCTCATGCTTTCTCGATTTTTTCTCTTTCTGAGCAATGGCGGAGCTTAGAAGGTAATTTCGCCAAGGCGGAATCTTCAATTTCGAATCATGCCAAAAAAAGCATGCCCAGTTGAGATAGATAATCGGTGCAGAGAATTTGAGGTCACAGAGAGGCAAATTGATGAGCGTTGTAGGTTAGTTGAGGAAAGGGAAAGGCAAATTAATGAACAATGCAAAGCTTCAGAGGACCTAAGAGAGAGAAAGATGAGTGTGCATTTGAGAGAGAAGCAATTGAATGAGCGTGCCCAGTTGCTTGAATTGAAAGAGATGGAAATGAATGAGAGATTGCAGTCGAATCTAGAAGAACTCTAGTCGAAAGAGGCGCAAATTAGACAGGCCCGTGAAGCATTAACATTGAAAGAAGAAGAAGAAGAAGAAGAAGAAGAAGAAGAAGAAGAAGAAGAAGATTGTTAATGGTGGATCTTGGGTTTGTGTTCTCTGAAAAAGATAAGAGCTTGAGGAAGTCATTGATGGATAATGGGGGAAGAAGAAGAATGGTTGAGGAGAGAGAAGGGGGGTTCTGTTTGACAGTCAAAGCTGACATGACACAATTAAAAGAGTCAACACTCTCTCCGCCGCCACGTCAGCACGCCACTAAGTTAAGTTCATCTTAACTCGGTGGCGTACTGTTGGGGGTAACAGGGGATCAAATTTCGTATTATTAATCACCAAATCAAAAGTTCGTATTATTACGTCTTATATAGCCAAAAGTTCATATTATTAGAATCCAATTTCCCTATTTTATAATATACATTTCATTTTCATATATTAACTAGTAATATATACTTTATAATTATTAAATAGTGTAGCTTTTTTAAACAGTATACATAAGATGATACATCCAAGAACATCATTAGACCACACTTTTGGTCCATATCAATTTTTTTCAGGTTCAAATCAGAAACCAAAATGTCACCAATTCACCAGCTCCCTGTTCTTTGGATTGGTTAAAATTAGATTTAGATGGATTGGATTGGATTGAATTGGATTGGATTGATTTGGATAAGTTATGATGTTTTTTTGGGAAATTATTTTTTTAGAGATGATGTTTTTTTGGAAAATTATGTAAGGTTTGGATATGTTTGGATTAGATTGGATTGGATAGTTGAACCAATCCAAAGAACAAGTAGGTCAGACAAGAAAATGTCCCCCAACTCTTAGGTCTTATTTGACAATCAACTGTTAGTTGATAGCTTTTAACCAATTATTTGATTAACTATTTGAATTCAGCTGTTTGAGTAGTAGATAACTATTTGTAGATCCAAAAAACTAATATGAAAAATTATTAGCTTTTTAACCTTTGTCAAAAGCTAAAAGCTACATACCCAAAAAGCTAGTAGTCAAACACCCTCTCAGACTTGCTCAACTATAAGATATGTACAATTACATGAAGCATAAAAACCATGTTATTAAGCAAAATATCAAACTAACAAAGGGAAAATTGTGAGTGAGTATCACAGATACAAAGTGAATCGAATTCACGGCAGCAATATTTGCACAAATTGAAGCCAAAAGCGTTTCAGTTTTGTTCACAAGACTTGTGTGATATACACTTGAAAGTTGATCCAAGTACCCCTATATATATATGGTCATGGCTATATATAACAATGCAGTGTATATATAATTATGTTCAATTTTCTTGCTTTAGAATGCACTTGAAAATTGGGCGTCGGAGTCGAGATAAGTAGTGTCATCTGTGTCGAGAATAGGGGTGAAAAGAGGAGTTTAAGGAACGGGGTGGAGGGTGAAGATGAGGGGCTGTAAGTTTTTCTGGTGGTGGGTTACTATTTGTATGGTAATTAGCAGATGATGAAGAATAGAATCCTGATGATGCTGCACTAACACTATTTGATAATACTTGGTGAACTTGGACTTGTTTTAAGTTGTTATTATTATTACCACCACCGCCGCCATTTCCGACGCCTCCCCCTTGGCCTTGCTCGTACCACGCCCAGTTTGACAACTTCTCCGATGACGATGACATGCCCTGATGTTTCTTCTCGTTGTTGAGACTTTCCTGCAGAGTTTTGAATCCAATGCGGTTTTAGTCACTTGGGCTTCGTTTGGTTGTTGGAAAATAAAATCCATTCTTATTTAGCCTATTGCATGTTTTCCTTTCACTTTCTTCTCAATGTTCTTTTGCCAAAATTATCCAAATTTCCCGTGATATCAATACTTTTGTTGATATCTTTGCAAAACTCATTTTATTCTAGTCTTTTTTGATGTCAAATGAACATAACACATCACTTTTACTAAGGTACTGTTCTTTTATGCGGTTGGTATAGTGTAAAAATGGTGCGTGAAATTTTGGAAATTACAATAATGTGTAGAATAGTATGATAAAATTTGTAGAAACTATAATTGATATCATAGGTAATGAGAGGGAATGCGAAAAGTAATGGAGAAAAGTGAGAAAATATATTTGTAACGATTGTGGTAAAATATGGAAAAAATATTCAGTAGTATGATAAGTTATACTATTGCTACCGCACTGTACGGCACCGTACAAAAAAACAAGTGGTAAAGTGTCAGTAGCCTAGTGACAACTATGAACTATCCATCTTTGGTGCTCCCTACCAAAATCCAATACTTGATGAAAGCTATATATTTTCTATATATAGAAATTCTAAGTTTAAGGAATCATGGTGGTCGTTTTCCTAAGATAAGACCTTTCCAAATTTATCCGGTCAAAAGAAATTGCTTATAAATTTCTGTGGATACTGTAATAATTTTGAAGAAGCAATTAAGATGATTAATTTAAATAGGAGAAGAAACTAAAAATAGTAAAATTAGAGTACCTGATAAGGAGGAGGAGGAGGAGGAGGAGGAGGAGGAGGAGGAGGAGAGAAAGTAGAAGACCACATGATTGGAGTAGTTTGTCTGGAAGGCAATGGCTGACCATGAAGAGCTGTCACTGTCACCCCTGGAGGCGCAGGGTAATAACCACACCTCCCGCCCTGTCAATGTCAAAATCTTGTATTAGATTTCTCTACTAAATTATTTCTCCATATTTTTCTAACTTCCAAGTAACCTACTCATGGATTGGCTGTACTAAGCCTCACTTTAATGTTTGGGATGTCAAGATAAAAAATTTTAAAAAATGAGAATATATTTTATGTGAATTTTTAAAATGTAGCACATCCAAATAATTGAATTTTAAATAAAATTAAGTTTAAAATTAATCTTAAAAAAAGTAAGATATACTTTAAACATTTTAAACATGTGGCCAGTGACTGGTCATATTTTGACAGTAAATCATAGTTTCCACATTGGACGGGAAGACATTTTCAAAATTAGTAACAACACAATCACGTATTTAATAATAGCTCAAGGTATATATTTGTCTCCAAACATAGCTACTTATTTTTATTAATTATGACTAATAAGTAATATTAATTATAATGACTTTTAATATGAATGTTACTAATAATTTATTGAGGAATTACTTTATAGAGTCGCTCCAAATAAATTATTAATCACTCCTATATTAATAAAAATTTGCCACAAAATTATAAATTTACCAATTATTCAATCAAATTTATAATAAACATACCAATTCAAAAGAGAATACAATTATATTGCTAAGGCCGTTTACTACTCCCCCTAATTGCAATCACTAATGTTCTTCTCTACAATTTTCTATATAAAGTTTGCATACCAGCAACTAGTGGCTGCAATTATTTTTTTTTTGCCCAAAAACCTAGGGGGTCAATTGACACCCCTTAACAGAATGTGGCTTCGCCACAGGTTGTACTATGTAAAATTCACACTCTTGCATTAATTAAGAGAGCGTTTAGTAAAAATATGAGGAAAATTTGTTATAAGAAAAAAATTTCATGGGATTAAAGGGTTTTTTGCATTTTGGACCCCGAATTTTAGGGGTATTTACATTCTGAACCTTTGGTTTTTAACTTTAACATTTTGGACCCTAAAGTTTGTAGACTGAATAAAAAAGGACCTTAAAGTTTGTGGACTGAAGAAAAAGGTCCCTGTCTCATTTTTTATTTTCCTCCCATGTTTAAATTTATCTCCCGATTGACGTCAAACTTTAGGACTATGGTTAAAACTAATATTGAAGCTATAATACATCTCTCTTATTCATGTCGAGGCTACTTAGACCCCTGAGTACATGGTTTTAAGTAACTCCAACATGAATAAAAGAGATTTATTATAACTTTAATATCGGTTTTAACCTTAGTCTTGAAGTTTGATGTCAATCGGGAGAGAAATTCAAACATGGAAAGAAAAAGAAAAACGGGAAACAAGCTTTTTTTTGCACCTCACAAACTTTAGGGTCCTTTTTTCAGCCTACAAACTTTAGGGTCCAAAAAGTTAAAGTTGAAAACTAAGGGTTCAGAATGTAAATACCCCTAAAATTCATGGTCCAAAATGCAAAAAACCCAAGTTTTCATGTGAAAAATTTCCCTTACACTCCGACCTCCATAAGGGATAATTTTCCCTAAAAGTGAAGGTGGAAATTGTGGGTCACCTACAAAAATTTTCCCAAGATTAAAATATAATCAAACATGGGGAAATAAGTTTAAAAAACTTACAGAATTACTGTGATTGTTACAAGTATATCCAGTGATTGTTATAAGTGCATCCAGTAAGTTAACTTTAAAAAATGACCAATTACACATTATTTTTAACAACCAAATGCACTCTAATATCTTATCACTTTCCATAAAAGCTATTCAAGGCAACGTTGTGACTTATGAGTGACTTTGTGATCCTGCAGTTTGCATTTTAATGACTCATGTAATTTTAGCAGTTCAGACTTTAGGTATGGTTCCATTCAAAGGACAACTAATGGTCTAATGGGAGAAGACGTCACCTATCAATTAGGTTAATCATTGGAAAATAGAAAACAAAGGAGAAATGACAAATTTCCTAACTGATTGTGCTACACTCTTGCTTGCCTTTTATGTTATAACCAACCTCACAAATCCTTCCATCTTCTAATTGACATGACCTCAAAACCATGGTACTCGGAACTTTCATGATTATTTTGAGCCGAACAATTCGGACGAGCTTTACTTCGAGTTTGGACGTACAATCAAATTTTAAAAAAAATTATACTTGTGCCTAGAGTAAATTAGAAAATGTCAAAATGCAGATAAAATGCCTACGATCAAATCTAGTCTTTTCCACACCAAACTAAATAAAATTTTCAGGTCGGACAATTTTTTGACAACTCTAAATTTATAACCAACCTCAGAACTTCATGTTGTAATTGATACCATTAGGCCCAGCAGAATTTGACCCCACTCAAAATCAACCCGGTTTTTCCAAACGTAAATCATAAAAAACCTAGGAAATGTCTCATACCGAACCTGAACTGACCGACCCGAATTGACAGGTCCAAAATCCATCAAAACCGAATCCCTTTTAGAGATCCGACTATAGCACTTTACCCATCCTCCTAAATTGACAGGTCTTGAAACATCGAATCGCAGGTAGACATGGTATTATAAGAAACAAATTTGAGGAACTTACGAGAGGCCTTTTTCCATTGGCAAGTGGGAGAGGGGAATGATGAAGAAGAGAATCCGCCGCACCCTCCAAATTGTTGCTTCCTTTAGGACCATCTATGGTGATTGAAATTCCCAGATTCAGATCAAGGTTATGCTCACTTCCTGCTTCCAAAACACATAAACAAAAAGAAAAGAAAAACATATCATTCAATCAGTCACAAAAAGGGTAAAAGAAAAAATAAGATTCTTTGATTGGTACTTATACTTGTTCATTGAAGAAGATATTTGTCCCACCCACAAAAGGAAAAAAAGAAGAAAGAAAGGATTGAGAATGAAAACTGAAAAGTACCTCCATTATTATTGTTGGGCTGCATTGATACATGACCTCCTTCATATGTACTAGGCTCAAAATTGGTGACTGCTTCTCTCCCATTGCATTCTATGGCTGCCTTGTCATATGCCCTGAAACCCCAATTCATTCAATACCCCTTGTTAAATCCAGCTTTAACCATACTCATCAGAAGCAGTAATTTCTAGCTACGGTGAATTATAAAGGGACCTTGCAGCTTCTACTTCGTTGTCGAATAAGCCCAGATATATATACCTGCAACCAAGCATAATCGCCCCACGGATAAATTTCCTCAATTACCTCCCTAATTACCTGGCTATTTACTTGATTAGATAACCTACCCTTTTCATACAATTGATTATCTCTCACACAACCCTCTTCGGAAATCAAAGGGAACTCATCCTACCCACAAAACTATTTAAAAAAAAAAAAACTAAAACCAATACTCAAAAATCTGGCCATAGCGCCGAGGATAGAGAGGTCAGATATAACAATTCTACCTCCAAATTTTGCAATTTAAAGAGACGGGTTCAAATTTTAAAAATCATTCGGTATCTACTGTTTTATGAAAAAGAAGCAAAGGACGTTCATAAGACATTTTGTTTTAGTTCATTACTTCAATTATCCAAATTATGGGCATAGGAATCGATCTTGCTATGAACAAATAATTGACCGAATCAAATATGAAAAATTGAATTTGTTTGTTTCATGGTTTATAATTTTGGTTCACTCTTATTTTTTTCAATAATTATTAGGGTAAAAGAACCCAAAGTTATCATATTGATTCAGCAATCCAATGGCCTTAAGTATGGATTACTATAATCCAATTTTTCTAAATATTTTTGGATTCATCGAAATGAACACAATGGATATCTCATACAAATGGGGAAGGTTGCATATATCGAACATAGATAGATTCAAGGCTTACTTCTTTCCAAGGAATTGGCCCATACGAGCTTCCCACCGTCCACATTTGTGAAGGGTAACACCTCTGTACCTCGAACTCCCTCGAGCGAACCCGGTGCTTTGACGCCGTAGGATGTGCACAAACTCTTCCTTGCTTAGGTTTTTCATCTGCCCATCCAAAAAAATAGTCAATTATTAGTCTCAAATCATGGAATATGGACACAAAATATGGCAGGAAAAGAAATGGGTATGTTACCTGTTTCATGTCTTCATCATAATCAGCAATGTTAAAATTGATATCAGCATCAACCCCACGGAATTTGATTGCAGCTCTATCATATGCTCTGGAATTCAAATTACCATGGAATATGTTCTAAGCAAATGTCTAGAATCAAAGATTAAAAATGAAGGGTAATTAGAGATTAGATTGATTACCTTGCAGCAGCATGAGCAGTGTCAAATCCACCTGAAAATGCAACCAAATTCAACCAAAAATTAGGTTTTAAAAAAAAAAACAGAATCAATGAAAATAACATCCAAAACAAAAACCCATTTGATGCCATTGAATATTCGTTTACTTACCCAGATAAACTTGTTTTCCACAGTCCCTGCAACCACACATTAATTTACCCAGTTAGCCAATCAATTGTTTTTGCTGGGAATTCAAGTAACAAACAAAAGAAATTGAAGATAATAATGAATAAAATAATTACATAAATTTTGTATTTTACCAAATATGAGACTCCCATCTGCCAGTCCTACGGTAGAAGGTGACCCCTCTGTACTGCGAGCTCCGGGAACGTGGGCCCCGGCGGCTCCGCCGGACCTGCTGTTTTCCGGCCGGAATTTCGGGACCGGCGCCGGAAACGGAGAGCTTGAGCCACTGCTGATTTTGGGCGGATGTTTGCGAGGATCCCAAGCCTGAAATCTCCTCCGCCTCTCCTCCGCCGGAAAAAACCTCGTCGGTCAACGGGAAAAGCTGGCGAGTGACGAAGGTCGACGGCGAGGAATCCCGGAGGAAGAAGTCGAGCTGGCCGGAGATCGGGGACTCGTCGACGTTGACGACGGAGGAGGCGGAGGATGTCCCAGAGAGCTCAGTGTTTGTGGCGGAGGCTTCTTGCAGGTCGTCGTCGTCTTTCATGGTGGTCGTCTCCTTGTCCTTGTCCTTGTCCTTGTCATTGTGGGTTGGGTTTGGTGGTGCTACTACGTTCATGTTGAGATCAAACATCTTGGATTAATCAAAAACCCAGAAGCTAGAAGTAGTAAGTGGATGAAAATGGAAGTCGATCAATCAATTAAGCTTGGTGTTTCACCAAACGGAGCATTTGATCGTGAAACAGAGCAGTCCAATTCTGGAATGAAGGGGAATCCACAGAGAGAGAGAGAGAGAGAGAGAGAGAGAGAGAGAGAGAGAGAGAGAGAGAGAGAAATAACGACGACTTTGGAGGGGTGAGGGGATGCTTTTTATTTGGGGAAGGAAGGATAGATTTTAGATGGAGTAACAATGGAGACGAAGGGGAGAGAGAGAGAGAAACAAGTAGTAATAAACTGTGAATACCACTGGCCAGATTGGGACATGTGTGAGAGTCTGTAATTTTTAAAGGGCAATATAAAAGGGTCGTAGTAATACTATTTCAAAAAATTACTGCGGGATAGCCTAATCTATGGTGAAATATTTTTCTGATACCCCAATTTTTAAAAACTAATTATGGGGTACCCTAACTTTTAAAATTAGAAATAATTAGGTGAATTTCCGGCAAATGATTTGAATTCATCGGTGAGTTTTAGGCGGAAAATTGATTAAGTGTTTTTGTGGACAAAAATGCCCTTTATTTTTGTGGATGAAAATGATTTGAATCAATCGGAGTTTCGCCAGAAATTCACCTAGTAATTTCTAATCCTAAAAGTAAGGGTACCTCAAAATTAGTTTTGAAAAGTTAGGATACTAAAAAATTGTTTATTCAAAAGTTAAGGTATCTCTAAGTAAGTTTTTGATACTATTTCGGTCACCCTTTTGTATTTTACTATTCCCTCATTTTATTCCCACTTATTAACGCTCTATTCTTTTCTGCGGTTGGCAAACTGCGTTACCACAGCATATCGCAGTTTGCCACAATTTACTATACTTTACCACAAATTATTACTTTTCTCTCTCCTCACTTTTCTCCTCTACTTTTTACATTCTCTCTCCTCACCTACCCCACATACTAATAACCTACCACAATTTCACCACACCCCACCACAATTCCACCATACTACACCACACCATATCGCAAGATACCGCAGAAAAGAATAGGGCCTAAGTACCCCTCCCTTTCAAATTGTGACTTTCACAATTTTTAATATCACATTTTGAATGATACTTTTTTACATAACAAATTATTAACAAATATAATATTACATAACAAAAATTTTGAAATTTAACTCCACAATATTCAAAAACGACAATTAATATGAAATGGAGGGAATATTTTACAATTTCTAATATTTTTAATTAATAGTCATATATATAATATTTTATTAAAAAATTATGCAACATCAAATTCATATGATAGTATATTTCTCTATAAATGTAATGATAATAGTTTTATATATTAGAGAAGTGTATGTTAAAATAACCATCAAAATTTTTAAGTTTAACTGATAGGTAGACATACGTGATAGAAAAAATATGAAATATAGAGTATATTTGTACCAGAGTGTGTTTTAGATGTTTGGGAAAAACATTTAAAAATTAAACTACTTTTATTGAATACTCTCTTCGTATCTATTTATTGGTATATATAATTAACTTTTTTATCCATAATTATCTGTCATTTAACATTTCAATGTGACGTTTACTAATTTTATATCTACATTATATGTTCCATCTCTCATAATTAAGTTTTGCCAATTTAAGTAATTTTATAATTTTTGTCCGTCATTTTGTCGATCATCTTGGTATCTATTTAATCCCCTAAAGTGAAAATTAAACAGGGATAGTTTGGTTTCAAAAAAAAAACTAAATAGGGATAGAGTGATTATTTTTTAAAAGACAAAAGGGCCATTTATAATTTTAAAAAAAGAAAGATTGAAAAGTAATAGTTAATATGGATAATTTGATAAAGCAATTATTGATAAATTTTACCAATATAAAGTGTTAAGCATGTGGAATAATAAAAATTAGTTAAAGCAACTAATATTAAGGAACGAATGTCGTATTCATAGTTCCTACTTCCAAATATATTCTACTTTCATTTCATTTTAAATTTGAAATTACTAAACAGTATTTTGAGGTGTAATTTATAAAAATACTAAGTAGCATTGGAAGATCGAATTTCGTTTTAGTAATTTTATATAACTTATTATTAAAAATTAATGGAAAATTGTAGAGCAATTGTTCTAGCATTATTTTATTTTATTTTTGGGCAAATCATCTTTGAAATTTTAGTTGAATAATACATTAGTGCACGCATATTAAAGGACATATATTTGCAATATCCTTATTTTAAAGTAATCATTTCAATAAAATAATTAGAATTTTATTTGTTATCATAAATTAAAAACAGGTTAAGTTTTTATTTACAAAATTAAAAAGAGTTTAATTTCTTATTCATATCTATTTGTAAAACTAGTAAAAATAAATTAATGACACAATGTGTCAATGTTGAAATTATTTGTTAATAGTAATACTTTAGTTTCTTTGTAAAAACAATGATGGTCTACTTGAAAAGAAACATTACATTTTAGGTTTTTCATATTCAACTCTGGTTTGGAAACTTAGAAGGAACTGAATCGGAAACCCCAACCCAAATTGGACCAAGTTTTAACTTATCTGGTCCTTGTTCTATAAAATTACAATTTTTCGGTTCTTATTTGAGTTGGTCTAAAACAATATAACCCGAAATCATACCGAAAATTATTTAAAATTTAATTTTTTAAGTAGATAGCATAAAAATGGCAAAAAAAAAAAATTAAAAGAACATTGGTTTTAATTTGTGTTTCATATATTATGTTAGCAACTAGCATTAGGAATTATAATATCTAATTATAGCATAAGTATTAATCATGTTCCATAGTGTTGAATATAATTATCATCTATTAGTTATATTAAAATAAAATTCAAATCAAGCTACCACATGTCAACCATCGAGAAAAGCTTATTCAAAAAAGAAAATTTGTTTAAACAAGTAAACAACCCTTTAATTCCCCAACCCTAAAATTGCCATTACAATCTTCAATTACTACTCTCATAATATGCTACATTAGTTACATAGAAACATCCACGCACTCGAAGAAGAAGAAAGAAAAGAAGAGGAATGGAAAGGAGAAGAAAGAAAAGAATGAATAGCTAACAAATAAATAAGAGTGTAGGTGTCAAAAATGCATTAGTATTTTGGCTCATACTACCAAAAATAACAAGAGCGTGCATCAAGGTTGTTAGAATTGAGATTCTAACTTGGATTCATGGGGTAGTTAGGATCGGAATGTAGATAGTAGAATCGCATCAAGGATTTTGTATCATAAAATCGTAAGATTGTAGATCAGGATCGGGATTTTAATAACTATGGCGTGCATTAGGTTACAGGTTCTACTCAATGCAGCCAACAATTGTATGCTTTCATTTCTTTATTCCATTCCTCTACACTTTTTAAAAATTTTCCAACTTTTTTTTATGGATCTATTTTGCCTTAATTTTTTTATGGTGCTCAACTAAGTCTACATCTGCTCCTCACTCGTAGCCTGAGACAGCTGCTGTAAACCCAAGTGACATGGCGACCTAGGCATCTACAACCTCTCAACTTGGAACACGGCGTGTATGGCCAAGCTAATCTAGTATATATACTTGAACAAGGATGTCATGTGGATACATGCTAGGTATATTAAGGATAAATAGTGGTGGAGTTACATCCCCCTAGACATTTACCTCTACTTCAAGCAACGTGCACCCTTAAATAAGTTTTCAAGTAGGGTTGTTAACCTGGACAACTGTGGCACTAGGAGGGCTTGGAGGATCGAGCCTATCACTCCCAAAGGGCTACAATTGGTTGCTCAATGCAAGAGAAAAACAACCATAGAGTAAGCGAGCTTGGAGCCGTCTTAATATCCCTCGACCCTCTTTTTTCGCCTAAGTTCTAATGCATAGAAAGCTCCTTGTGAAACACGCACATACAGATGGGGGATCGTGGAAACGACTGTTATGTGTTGTGTCATAAGGAAGAGGAAACCATGAATCGTCTTTTCTCCACCTGCTCTTACTCCCTGCAGATCTGGAAAGGCTCTTGGTGAGTGTCTCTAGTACCTATAGTTCCATTGATCACCCTCTAGAATGGATGAATGGGTCCTTGAATTGTTGGCTCTTAAATCCCACTGCGAAGTGACTTGGGCCAACTCCGTGGCTTTCATCTATCACATTTGGAAGGAGCGTAACTCTCGGGGTGCACACGAACAATCCTAGACCCGTGGAAATCACAGTGACCATGATCAAACAAGACATCCAAACCAGGGGCATAGTGTACAACCAAATTAAATGATCCATATTTTGAGGTTATTGGAAAAAAATAATCTCAAATTACAATTATATATATATATATATCATATATATATATATATATATAAATAGGGAAACTGAAATTAAATAATCCATATCTTGAGGGTATTGAAAAAAATAATCCCAAATTACAATTTTATTATTGCTAAGTTGAACGCTTACCCAATTATGTTTGGTGTTCACCGTTGAATTAAATTCATAGAAGAGCACATATACAACCAAATGAATGTTATTATGTTTTGTGAATAACGAACAAGCAGAAGGATGAAGTTTCTAACGCTAGAAGAAGCTATTTTTTGGTTTTACCGTAGGTATATTTTTGGTAGTGGACGACAAAACAATTGAAGTTAACTTTCAACTTACTGATAACAAAGTTATAAGTTGTAATTATTTTTTGAAAAATTGGATTGTAGTGAGTGGAACTATTGCAATTGAGACAATGGTAAACTGAACTTTAGAAATGTATCAGTGTAAGTTGAACTATTGGAACCTTGAATTTCAATGTACCGCCACCAAGGCGGTCCGACTTGACCAATATTTTGGACTATTACAATCCAATATATGATAGTTCGGAATACTAAAATCCCATATATTATATTTCGAATACTACAAATCAATATCTGACCAGTTTCGACTACTGGATTCTAGTATATTAAAATTTAAGATTGTCACAGTACAGGTGTCACGTAGGGAAAAAAAAAAACCTTCATTCAGTGCCATTGGAGAGTTTCAGACCTAGGATTCACACAAAATCAAGTGGATGATGGAAACCCACCCATAGAACTCATACACACAACAACTATTTTTAGGGCTTTGAGCTTTATGTGGATAACAAGAAAGAAATCAAGAATTAAAGGATTTGAACGATTATAAAAAGTAAATACTCACCAAATTGAACTAACATGTTCAAGAACTTGCATAAGGATTGCCCACAAGCAAGGCACCAAGAAACATCTAAGGAATCTCACCCAAAGAGAGGTGAAAGAACACACACTCACAAAGAAAGATAAATCAACACCAATTCCACAAAAGGATTAGCTTTAATTGAATTAGGGTTTCAAAACCAACAATTACATCTCTTCAAAGGAGGATTTTGAGGCTAATGCTCTCAACTTATGTCTCTATTCTATGTATTGTCTCTCTACAAAATGAGACTTACAAGTATATATAAGGGATGGTGGGAAAACATAACTAAAAGAGAGGGAGAAAGGCCAAAAAACGGTCTGCTGTCAAGTGGCACGATCGTGACTTGACAGATTATGCCATATGGAGTGCACAATCGTGCTGCTCAAAACAACCCAACAATGGCATGTTCATGAATGGCGCGATCCTACTATCAGATGACACGATCGTGTAGTGCCTGTTGGAGGTATGGCACGATCGTGCAGTCTTATGGCATGATCATGCAGTTGGTAGTTTTTTTTTCCTACTGACTTCAAATGTGCATAAATTCTTCATCTGGACTCCGTTTTGAGCCCATAATATATCGATGGAAAGCTCTCGGTGTCTATTTTAAGTATCCAACATTTACAGGCCTTCAGAGGTGTATTGAAGAAATTATGATAGAAAGAGTGACTATCTATCTTTTTCTAGCCCCCGAGGTTGATTCTTGATGCATGCTTCCTCATATGGTCTTCTGTAACGCCCCAACCTAGGGTGCCAAGCACGTCACTGCTGTGGGGTTCTCCTTGGACACCCACAAGGCTACCTAAACTCCAAACAAAACTATTCCCGAATATCGTAGAGCAGCAGAAGCTTTTCTCCATAACAAAACTCAAACTTAGGTCGTAGGAGTTAATCTAACACATACAAATCTATACATACTTACATTCAACAAAGTTTACATGTTTACAAACGAAATACATCCATATCATACTTAACAACATATTCGATATCAAAAATATAACTTCAAGCCTCCTTCTTAGCCATAACTCCAAAAGACTTCAAGAGCTAGTCATTAAGGTACTTTCCTGCCCTTTCGCTTTCAAAACCTGAAAAAAGGTGAGGTCATGAGCTCCTCGAGCCCAGCGAATAATCCTTATCTCACCTGTTGTTACACTTTGCACATTAACAGGTTAGCACATAAGCACATTATCATATACATATCATTACTTTCTAAAATGCAACAACCATAGGGAAGTGACAAAGGAACATATACCAAAGAATCACCTTAAGCTCATATAACTCAATCAATCATTTGCTAAAAGATTCAAAACATACACATACGAAATATCACAAGTGTTATAAGACAAGCAACGATACTAACTCAGCCATACATGTCCCTTACCATGCCCGATTTAGGAGCTCTAGCTCTTACTAAAGTCCCCAAACAACTCTACTGTTATTTTATTTGCTAAATTATCCATGGTTGTCCCATACCAACCATGTCCCTTGGGCTCGTAGTCCTCACTCGAGTATAAAAGGAAGTAAAGCCTACCAAGCTATACCAATAACTCGAACATAACCATAACTCATACATACATATCACATAATTTACATAAACTATCACATTCTTATCAAAGTCATATCACATTTTATAATCAAAGTCACACATAATCACAATCTTCCAATTTCGGAAAGCTTAACACAAATCACAACATAGCACAATTTTCTCAACTAATTAAAGTAACTTGTTGTAGGGGAACTCAACTTATAACTCACTCAATGGACTAGCACCAACATATCCCAAGGGTCACAAACACATCCTGGTGGACCGGGCAATGCCCACTCAAGGTACCTACTAGGGACCCATCGCTCTAGAACGCAGATATCCTCAATTCACAAACTATGGAATCACATTCACATCCTAACGGACCGGGCAAAGTGCACTCAAGGTACCAACTAGGGACTCACATAGATCCAAAACAAACAGGCCGAAAATCACATCCTGGTGGACCGGACAATGCCCACTCAAGGTACCTACCGACCTGACACAAAGACACTGCTACTATGGCCATAGTCTTAGAACGACACATAAGTAATAGTCCAAAGCAAGACACAAATCTCATTCCCCAAACTTAGTTTAATCACACCATTAACAAGAACAAACTCAAGTTATTCCTCCTCTTGAAGGTAAGTAAATCATAATAGTCAATAAGATAAACATCCACCAAGGCATATGAGTAAATTTTTCATTAAAATGCTTGACATACCTACTGATTTCAAGGCATAATACATATTATGTTCACAATTGATAACTCCACTTAACACATAAACAAGCCCAATTTACCCCAAATAAGCATATATATTCAAAACTCCATAACTCTTAAAATAAACATTCTAAATTCTTGAAATCTTAAACACTCATACTATATACCATCCAGAACCTAGTAGTAAAATTTAGAGACATGAAATCCAAATACATAATTCACAAAAAATCACACAATTTCATCAAATTTGAACTGAAAAACAGGACAATTTCATTCTAAAATTCATATCTCACATAATACAACTCCAAAATTCTTGAAATTTACCATAAACTTTCTAATAGCATCTTGAACCTACTGTAAAAATTTCATTCAATTTCGATGTGCCAATAATTAAGGAAAAATCAAACAGTAGCTCAGTTACTGTTCATATGAATTTTTCTAACAATATTCATCCATAATTTTTGTTCTCCACACCCTAATATTCAAGAATCAATCATCATCTAATGCATGCAAACTCAGATTCACATCATATCCAACAAATTTGATTCAACCCAGACAATCAAACAATCTAAAACATGCAATTTAGTCGTGGGTTTCTAAATACTCAAATTAGGGTTTTCTACTATTTTAAACCCTTAAAACAACTCAAATTTATAAATTCAATCCCAAATTCGAGTATAAATCATAATCAAAATTTTTCCCTATCAATTTTAATCAAAGAAAAGATAAGAATTACTCACCAAATTGAAGAATCAAAGCCCTAATATCCTTCTTCTTCTTCTTCCTCTTCTTCTTGTTCTTCTTCTCTCTCTACCCTTCTCTTTCTCTCAATAAAAGTGTGTGTATGAAATATAACGTGATACTGATATTGAAACCCCCTTCCCCTAATTGTTTTTATTTTATTTTCTTTTCTCCTTTTCCTATTCCTTTTCCTTTTATTCTTTCTTATTCACTCTTTTTTTTTCCCAGCATCTAATTACTAACAAAGAACTAATTAATACTACAAGAAACTAACACAATGAAAAATAACACATCAATATGTCACATAGATATAATTTAAACACTTAAATAAACCACAACGTCAAAGCTAGTCGGTTAATAAAAAGACGGGTTGTTACATCTTCCAACCCTACCCCTTGTGCAAGGTGAAATACCAAAACGTCCTTGGTTTCCCATGGACCAAAATTCCCTCCGATTGGTCTCCCTTGGATGTTGAAAGACCAAAAACCCTCGGCTTTATGCTTCTTTGTTCCAAAATGAGAGTCGAGGTTGACTCCACCTTGTTATTCATGCCAAGAATCTCGAGACCCCTTAGAAGGATCCTGATGGGAATCTAAAACCACGACCTATGGCCCTGGGTCTTCCTTGAAATGAACATCACTGGCAATGATGACCCGAAAGGCTCTCTAGGTACCCAGATCCACCTTTAAATGGATCATGTGGTTGAGTTTGAACCGTGGAGTGAGGAGGGTGAGCTTTAAGCGAGCCAGTAACCATAAGCGGACCGAAATTGGCCTGAATCCATTACGCTCCATACTCTTCTTCTTGAAAAAAAGTTGTCCTCAAATCTTGGGAGTTCAAAATCTTCTGCATCCCCGTGCGGAACCAAAAATACTCCATCAGCCGGAGTAAGGTGATGCTCATCGCCCCGCTCTCCCTAAAGATGTAGCAGTTTCGGTGAGAAGGAGGGGCCAAGTCAACATCACGAAGAATCGAAACACGTCTAGTACCCATCATTTTGTTGAAAGCAAGGAGGAATGCATCACATGAGTGTTCGGGGACAAGGCTAGTGGAATCGACCTTTTCCTCGTAGCACCTCTATGTGGAAGCAATGGAGCTCGACTAGGTCGTTATGGATGTGCCATCGAGCAACTCAACTACATGGTGAGGCTTGGGAGTGATTGAACACGACTCAACACTTGGACGTTCTATGCAGAGCTCGCTAGGAGTTGTAGGCAACGGTGAGGAACGACGAAGGGAGGTTGGAAATTTTTGTGGAACTAAGGACGCTCAACCTCACTACAACCTCTTCTTCATAAAAGTAAACCCTGATGTGGCCTCCCTTCACTCAAAGCACTTTCATCCCGTGTTTCACTCTCATGGAGTCTTCCTTCCTCACTTCCCACCCTGTTTTGTGGTGTATCAGTTTCGGAAGGGGGTAGAGGAGCGAGTTTGAACTTCTCTTTTCCCATAAAGAAGGAATAGATTTTCTTCCGACCATCGTGGATGACATGCCAATCAAATTGCCCAAGTCTACCGAGTAATATGTGGCAAGCATCTATGGGAACAACACCACAAAGAACACTATCCTCATAAGGGCCAATGGAGAAAGAGATTGAGACTTATTGAGTCACCTCGAGGTTGCTGCCATAGCTTAGCCCTTGCAAGCTATACAGGCGGGGGTGAGTGAAGACTGGCAATTGGAGCTTCTCAACCATGTCGGTAGATGCCAAGTTGGTGTAGCTCCCACCATCGATGCTGGTGAACCGAGTTCGGAAGATGTTCTCCGGTTGAGAGTCATCCCGCGAATCCTTAGTCATGATAAAGGATTGCCTAGGAGTGGAGCTCTCCCCTTCTTGCACGTGAACCTCAACGTTAGTCTTTGAGCCTCGGTATTAGCCACCATACTTGTTTTAGAACCTTCAACCATCTTCATAGGGTATTGGACTTAGTAGTGACCATACACCCGACATGTAAAACATTTTCTACCCTTGAGCTTTCGAAGGTATTCTGCACTTTCCTTTTGAGCTTGAGAAGAAGGTTTGGGTAGCTTGGGAGGTCGACTTCCCTTGGACGAAGTTGTACTCCGAGTGTGAGCAGTTCCCTTCCTAGAAGGCCATGAAGTAACCTTCTTCTCCATTCTCCTACATCGAGAACCACCAACTATAGAACTATGACTAGAACCACCATGCCGATGGTCGGTATAGGACCGTGATGTTCACCATGACTAGTCCTAGGAGCCCGAGTTGAAGCACCTCGATTAATTCTCAAGGTTTCAAGTTGCGTAGGGGTCATGGGCCGGAGCAAGTCACCCATTTGACATTGCACTTAATCGTACTTTCTCTTCGAGATGTTGAAGATTAATCTCGAAGGATGGTTGGGTTTAGAATTTAGGATGAGGAGGGGAATCAAATCGGCCTAAGCGAGATGGATAGAAGGCCATTTGTGGAGCTTGATTTTCTTGTGGGGTGTATAATTTGACTGGGTCGAGGTTTAGGTTCTTTATGGGTGTGTAGAGATTTGAAGAGTTTCAAGGCTAATTTTGTGAGGAGAGATGATACGAAACCAGCAAGGGGAATGCACAATGAAGAACAAACCCGGATGGAGTTCACAACCACCTCCAATAACAACCACCGACACAATCGCCAAACTCAACAAATTAAAATCCAACAATTCAAATTCAACACAACTAAACACTTCTCCAACCATTCAACAACAATCAAGAACAACAACACCCAACAATAATGGATGAACACATACCCAAGTTGTTTATCAACAACAAGAACACCAATAACAACAACAAAACACCACCAAACAACAACTTGCAAATCTAGGCACAAACAAGATAATCTCTAACAAACCTATGAGTTCTATGCCTAGCTCTAATACCAGATGGAGCGTATTGTGGTGGAATTAGATGTTTGAGTTGATGAGCTTGATGAACATGGTGATGAATGTAGCAACCAAACGCTAGGGATGAAGCTTCCACACTAGATTTGGGCTTGGGGTAAAGGATAACCACCATCTAAAAATTACCAAACCCACCAAGAATTGATAAAGGTTGCAACCACCACAATTCTATAAAAGGATTTAGCCGAAACGTCACCACAATTAGATTGAGGCTAAAGTAAGCAAGACTCTGGAGTAGAGAGAGTTTTGAGAGAAAATCTCAGCTTGTGTATTGATGAGCATTGAATGCCTCTTCCACACCATTGTAACAATGAGGGGAAAGAGCGGAGTTAAGGCTCAAATAACAACAGACCCAAGCTAAATACATCAAATGACCTCCTAGAGAGGCTTTACATTTCATTAAGGAAGGGGCAAAAGGGGGAATACACAAAAAAATCGGCTGAAAAGCCCGTCTATGCAGGATCGTCGTGGGCACAATAGGCAGGTCGCGCCCCCAACAGCTGAAAACTCCTGAAGCGTCGCAGACGCGACACCATCGTCACGGGCAGGACATTGCTCGCGGGAATTTTGGATAAATCATCGGCAGAGCGCGACCTCTTAGTCACGGTCATGACTATAGGGTGGTCGCAGCCATGAAGCCAGACGATTTTTCGAACCAAGAATCTCCAAACACAGGGTCGTAGGCGCAACTGAAGCGTTGCAGGCGTGATGTATGCTCCAACTCCAAAAGTTCTAGGGACGTCACAGTTGTGACTGAAATGTCCCGGTCGTGACGAACACCGCCGCGGTCGTAACTTTCATGTCATGGGTGCGACATTCTTTTTACTCCCGAATGTGATGTTGCCTGAGGGCTGTCACGGGCGTGACGCTAGTGTCACAGTCATGACGCCCTGAAATGCTCCCAAGATGAATTTTAACCCCCCTCCTTGATGACAAAACAACCAACCACCCTCAGGAAGTGAGCAACGACCAAAAGCCCTTGGGGTTGGTGAGCGCTCCCGAGCAACTCAAAGGGGCTCGAGGCCGATCCAAAGGACGACCGACACGAGTTGGGGGTTCCCAGCTCTCGAGCAAATTGAACCTCCACCCGGGTGTAAGAAGATGCAACCCTTTTGGCTTGAGTGAGAAGGGATGGGTACGAGCCCCGAGACTCTCCAGCCATGTACGCAAGAAAATCTAATGACAGTGCACTAAAATTCAATGGTTCAATAGTTCAATACTGTAATACATTTTCAAAGTTTGGTTTACTATAGTCCCAATGTTTAACTAATGTAATGCACTTTCAAAGCTCAACCTACCACAGTGTCAATCAGGTAATCATTATAGTTCATCCTACCACAGTCTGGTTCATTACTCCTAAGTATATTTTAATTTTAATTTTCATATATATATATATATATATATAGACAAAGAAATAAATAATATGAAATCATAAAAGATTAGATAAAAAAGAATAATGGAGAGAGTATTATGTTTTACGAATATATCTAAAAAAGGATATTGGATATTGTTATGGTCCAAAATTCTAAATTAGAAGCTATTAAAACGTGATAAGCACATGAATCTAAACATGGAAAGAAATTATGAGGAAAGGAGCTTTCTTCAACACAAATAGTACTGGTGTAGTGGTGTACTATGTACTACTAGCTACTTCTACTACTATAAATGTTCGTTTGTCCATCCCAAAACTGACTTTGTTTCATGACCAGCCTGTACATTATCCCCTTCTTCTGAAGTTTTGATTACCCATTATTATTAATTGTCCCTTTCCTGTAGTAGTCCTATAAAAAGAAAACATTTATAAAATTTTTATATATTAATTTTTGTTTTTGGGTACGTGACAGCCAACTTTTACTGAAAAGCAACATGGGGCCCACCAAGCAATTAACTGGAAATTCAGAATTATTTAATTTATTTCAGGGAGTATTTGGTAAAACTCCCAACACAAATTTTTAATGAGAAAATTTTTTACGAGAAATTGGAATAAATTTTCTATAGTCCTCCAAGAAAAAATTTCTCAAGGAAAATGTAGGAAAAGATGGGTCCGTCGTAATTTTTTTAAGGTCAACCCATGTCCAAATGTAGAAAAAATAAGTCAATTTGGAAAAATTGATCATTTTCCCAAAATTTTTAATCAACCAAATGCACCCTTAGGCCCTGTTCTTTTATGCGGTGGGTTGCAATGCGATATCAGTAATATCACGCCGCACCGCACTCTTTAATTTCTACCACACTTCACCACACCATACCATTTCTACTTTTATAATAAATACTGAACTTCTCAGGTATTTGACGAACTTTGACCTCGGACGATAATACACTGTACTTCGGGGGTGTTGGACGATAATACACCCGGAACAATTCTGGCGGGGGATGACTTGGTGGCGATCCTACGTGACAGACTGTCACGTAGGATCGCCACCGAGTCAGCCACCGTCAAAACCCTTCCAGGTGCATTATTGTCCAACACCCCCTAAAGTACACTGTATTATTGTCCTTGGTCAAAGTCCAGTGTATTATTGTCCAATACCCCAAAAGTTCAGTTAATTCGCATCCAAAATTCCTAAATATTAAATTTTTTTATATTAAAGTTCAACACCTTTTACAATTTTTTTCCCCGTTTCTTTTATCATCTAATTGATTGTTTTGGCAATATTATATGATTAATATGTTTGGAACAGTAATTAACCGCAAACATAACCAACTAAAGACGACAACGATAGCGGTTTTAATCTCTAATAGGCTATAATCTGCCTAATTTTTCACTTAATTTTTAACTTAAAAAACCTTTTTACTTTTTTCAATTTCAAATTAAAAAACATTTACTCCACCTATCACAGCTTCCACAACACTATGCTAAACTCTTTCAATTTTCATCGCACCGTACCATTATCGCACTCACCCACTGCATAAGTAGGAGTTTTGCGGCTGTTAGCTATTTTTTATTGTTGACTATTTTGTTTCTTGTTGACTTTTGACTGTTGTTTTAGTTACTTTTTTGATAGTTTTTATTAGTTATTTTGATTAGGAGTATTTGGTAGAGTTAATTATTTGTAGCGAGACTTTTAACTTGATTTTTAATTGTTCATTTAGTTTTATTTTTAGTGCTTTATTGAATATTATGATTTTACAAAATTTACTGTTAGGTTTTATCTTCCATATTTCAAAAAATGACTAAAAGATACCCTTCATTTTGTGAAAATTATTTCTAGAATAGATTTTAAGGTATTCTATAATTTAAGTTAATAATTGTTATGGGACAAATTCGGTGAATTAAGGATGTTTCTGGAGAGGTTGCGTTGACTACTTAAATGCTCGTCATTTTTTTTACTGTTGGCGTTTGTTGACAATAAACATTTTGAAGCAATTTGCCACCAAATCTTCCTAAAAACATGTTTAAACAACCAAATTAATTAAATTATACAATTTGTTTTTTTTATATACATTAATACATATGTACTCTTAATACATATGTACAAATTAATGGGTTATTTTCGCTTATAATAAGATTAGACATAAAAAAAATCTCATATGAAGATTCCCATTAGAAAGAACAAAATTGAGCAATAGATAATGAAAAATAAAAGTTATGGATACTTAGATCAAAAAACTTATCAAATCAGTAAACTCCAGAAACATTGAAGAACTGACAATTTTCATTTCATTTTAGCAAATAGGAATCACAATTTAAGGACACAAATTTTAATCCGCAAAATTTAAGTACACGAATTTTAATCCGTAAAATTTAACAAATTAGCCATAAACCCAAATATTAACACACCCAGAACCAAATAATGAGTAATCAACATTCGGGTTCTTTTGGTATCCAGGTCGGGTCGAGTACCCGTCAAGTACAGGAGAGTACTCCTACCCTACTTGTAGCCAAACCCGTTTTGATTTCAACCGACCCTTGCCCGTTTTTCTAGGTTGGATAAAGGCGGTAATCATGAGTTCGGGTTTTACCGCCAACCCTAATATAATGTACTATACATATTAAGGATTGTAGTTGGTTGCGGTGGTTGCTGTTTGAAATTATAGGAGTATTTTAGTGGGTAACATAAAATTGGGCAAATTTTGGATAAACCGGGATAGAATAGGATAGATGTAAGTAATGTATAAGTTAAGTGTGTTTCAAATTTAAGATAAGGGTTGATAAGTTTGGATAAAAATATGTAAACTTGGGTAAGATTGATTAAATTTTGGCAGGGTGGAAATATGGGCAACCTTCAAACCCAAAAAAGACTCCAGGTAAACTTGTATAAAAAAATAAGGATAAACTGGATACTATACATATTACTATTGCTTTGCTCTTATTAACTAAGGCTCTATTTTTTATGTGGTTGGACAAAATTTTTCCATTTTATCCCACATTTCCCACTTTGTCGCACCTATTTTATACTACTTTGTCCCACCATACCTACCTTATGTTAGAAAATAAAAGATTAAGATCACAATTACCGTAAGAACACAAAATCTAAGTCATGTAATGACCACTACCTTGAAATCGATTAGGACCCGACCTCGGTGCCAATAGGTATAGTCGGTCGCTCACTGAGACTGTTCATGGACACGTGCACTCGTGGCCAAGAACTTAGAGTATGTAAATCTTGTTGTCCAGAAGGAAGAGAGAGTCGAGATGAGAGGAGGAGTTTTTGTGTGCTGGTGTGATTCAACAAGCTAGCTAGCAAAAGCTCATTTTATAGAAGAGAAGATGACTGTTGGAATTAGAAACTGAAGAGACAAAGGCAATAAAAACAAGCGAGAATCATGCAGATTAATGAGGAAGGTTAAAATTTGGAGAATTAATATGAGAAGATTATGGAATGATATCAATTCCAGTCATAGATGTAACAACTAGCTTTGACGGATATTATGTTAAAAGATCATACCAGAATGGAAACAACCCAACTCGCGACATATGCCCGACATAGACTAGACCAGTCGGACGGCGGCAACGCACGTTGTCGTGTAAGCCCAAACTAAGCCCTCCTCCATAAACCCACCTTCAAGCCAATATACCAATACTAAGAAAAGAGGGATATATAAACCCACTCAAAACATCATCTTTCTTCCTATGTGGGAGAAAAGGAAGATACGAAGAGAATAAGAAAAAGCATTGTAGTCATTACTATTACACCTCCATATCTAACACCTTACATAATATATATTTAAAAATTCATATATTTAGTAAATGATGTAATTCATTTGACTTGTCTTACTCATATTACCTTATTAAAAATTGTAAATTTATATTTAAAAAATCATATATTTAATTGATATTACTTATGTGAATTACCTTTACAAATACTATCCCACTTTTTTCTCACGTTATCCCACCTTTCTTGTGCACCCAATATCCGACGACACAAAATAACATACCCTATACATATAATGCTAATCAAATGATAATCATATACAAATGTAATACATATCATGCAATGTACAGATATATTGTTGGTATTTTATTGTTTATGTATATTTTTATTTTTATTATTTTTATTTGAATATCATTATAGCTTGTTTTATATATGTACATGTTTATGATAGATATCTACAACTAACAAAAATCTTAATACTTGTCCAAACCAGGAAATTTCATCCCTTCACACCTTATTATATGTACCTAAATATCATACTCATTTTCATAAGATTTTTGAAAGACACTGAACCTAAAATGAAACACAATAGATCTTAAAGAATTTTAAAGGAAAGTGAATAGATGATACACACACCTATAAAGACAAGCAAGCTAGTCATGGCGCTTGCCAAGCACAAATATAATTAAAGCAAACAAAGCATAATGTCGCTTCCATATACAAAAAGGAAAGGTAATTAATAAGAAAAAACAGAGATAGTTTGGAAGTAGATGGTATGATGATGTGATTTCAACCACTCAAAAATTTTGAGTGGATTTAAGTATTATAATTTGAAAAATAAAATATTAAGGAGAGAGAATCCTTAATGGAGACATTGAGGTACTTTCAAGAAAACAAAAGTTGGAATAGCCTTGTGAATAGCAAGGGTGAAGGGTGGGTCCAAACACCTAATCAAAAGAATCAAGAGATATAATGCACTTCAAAGGAAAAAGCCTACCAAGATTTTAATTGAGTTTTCCAACTCCCTTTAAGTAGGCCATCGATTTTTCTCTCATGAATCATGCCAAAAACTATGCTTTGTCCTCTACTTTGGGTAAGCAGGAGAAAAATAAGTTAATTAAGGTGGGTAAACATTTTTTTTTCGATTATAAAAGCTTTTGAAAGAATAAGAGTTCACATCATTGATACTACAAAAATCTGTAAAAAATAACAAAAAAAGACAGTAAAAATAGTATATATATGACATATCTGATCCTATAATAATACAAGGAAGTACTCGACATATATAAAACCCTGATATACGACTACTTGCTCTAATTTTATTTCTTACTTGGGTAAACAAAGATACATCAAAATTTAGGGGTTTCTTTTATTAAAACATCTCGTTAAGTTATCCGCATATAAAATAGAAAGGGAAAAAAAATGAAAGAAGGACTACAACTCTAATTAACAACATGATTTAAAGAATGGTCCTAATTGGCCAACTAGTCTGCTGCTAGGTTTGCTTCTCGATAGATATGACATAGGGAGAAATCTTCATCCTTCATGATAAGGTTTTTAATATCTCTAACAATCATATAAATATGCCACATAATGTGAATCAAACCTTAAATAGCCTAAATAAATATCAGATTATCCCCTTCAATCTGGATTTTTGAAAATCCAGCTTGGATATGTAGTATGTAAAAGACCAAATGAAGAGCCAAATCAAAATGGACTCAGAGAAAACTAGCATAGCACATGTTGTCCTTAGTAGACCTAAGTAGTCACGAAGGACAAACCCAACAGTTGATCCTTGATTGTTTAAGGAACCATCAATATTTAACTTGACCCGTCCAAACTTTGGTTGCTCCCAACAAACATGAACATGGTTGTGCAGATGTTGACTTCATTGAGTGTTGGCCTTGAGGTTGACTTGATCTTGAGAAGAGAATCTTCTCCTAGCCTCAGTCCACAAAGTTTCTCTTGCCATGAATGAGGACTTTGTGACGTTGACGACAGAATTTTCGAAGATGCAATCGTTGCATTTTTCCAAATGCACCAAATGAGGTAGGTGACTCTTAAAAACTCATTAGGTGGGAGTAGGTTTTTAAGAGTTTGAAGGAAAATACTTCTCTTGCTATATATTGGTCAATTGAGAGGAGGGGTCAACCACTCTTGGGATTTGACAATATCCCAAACCCTTTTTAATGAAGTGATCAACATTGATGTAGAAGATGATTATCTGTTTCTAAATGATGGAGGCACATTGGACAAGACGGGCCGAGACTAATATACCCCTCCGTAACAAGTTTCCCGTGAGGGGGAGGCCATTGTGGAAAATCGGCCAAAGGAAAAACTTGAGCTTAGGTTGAATATAAGGCTACCATATCCAATGTTCATCCCATTTTGGCCCTAGATCTAACTCATGATACAACCAAGTAGCATACTTGGTTGAGAAATCACCATTTCTAATCAAGCCCAACAAAATTGTCATGTTTATCAGACATAGGAATGAGAGTTTCTAAGACTAGCTAGATTAACGGATCAGGAAGGTGTTATTAAAATCCCGATCCGGATCAATGATAGGCCGCAAGTGCACAGGTGCTCGTGTAGCAAGTATCAAGGTCGATCCCACAGGGACTTTGCTAACTACGCACCAAACTAGCTTCCTAGGTGATTGCTAAATCGGTCGGGTTTTAGATTGAGAATAACTAATTCTAGTTCTAGTCACTAAAAAGGTCAAAACCAACAAATATTCAAACAATTTACTTGGATTAATCAATATGAGAAAAGCGTTCAGAGGATAAAACCTAAGTAACTCTATGAATCAAACAAGTGGATTGAACACATATGTCATTAATGTGGTACATTTTAGGGTCGATAATTGCATAATGTATTCCGTAGCGAGCTTTTGGCAATGAAACAGATTGCTTAGTAAAATTGATCTATTGGACTCTTTATTGTGTCAATTTTATCTAAGTTAAATATCAAATTATCCAATGACCCCTAGTTACAAAGTCTTCTATCTCTAGTTCACTTCATATACTAGTTTAATCCTAAGGGTTCCGAATATTGAATTTGTCCGTTCGGTACTTCACTCAATAATCTATAACCATGCTAATGGTGATCAAGCAAAAGCAATGACATACAAAATCAAAGGATAAATAAAATGCATTCAAACTAGATAAACAAACTTGTTCAATCCAACAATACTCAATCCATAAGAGAAACTTGAAAGGGATTATCCCCCAAACTGAAAAGAAACTACTTACTACTCATGTTCAAAACACAAAACATATCAAAATCTATTCTAGAAAGCATGAAATCTAAAAGAAAGAGAAGTAAACCGAGATGGAAATTGTTCCTCGCTTGAATGGTAGTCGGTGGGGACTTTTGCTCCTCCACGTCAATAGATTTCTTGAGAATCGATCTTCGAACACCAATAAACTCTCAATCTTCAACTAAGGATGAATGTGGATGGATTTGTGGAGGAAGGGATGGATGATGGTAGAGATGGAGATGGATGGTGAATGGGAGTGAATGAATGAAGGTGGATGGTGATGGATGAATCAGCCGAATCTACAATTATATAGCCATTAAGAGAAGTTGAAACGGCCAAATCGTCATAAACAGAGCCAACACGGACCGTGTTGGTGTCAACACGGGTCGTGTTGATGGTTTCTGGGGAAATTGAGCTCTCTGGAGGCCAACACGGACCGTGTTGATGTCAACACGGGTCGTGTTGGTTCTGGAGTTTTTTGGGTCGTCTTGTTTCAGCCATATCTCCTTCGTCCGACGTCCGATTGACTTGGTTCTTGACTTTTAGGAAAGCTCTAGGAGTCTACTTTTCATTGGCATAAGCCTCAAAGTCATAGCGTACTTGTGGAAATGATGGTGATCAAAAGAGTGGGCATATATCAGTTTTCGCACACTTTCTACTATCTTACTCATAACTCCATCATCTCAACTCGGAATTGACCTTATAATATATCGTCGGAAAGCTCTTTTAGTGATGAATCAAGTAATGGATGTGAGCTTTGGAGTTCATATCACTAATCTGCACAAATTGAACAAAACACACAAAACTTAGTTAAGATAGCGAAATAAGATCATAAAAGATCAATTAAGCACATTAATCCCCAAATTTCACGATCAAAATGCTTCCAATATATAGTCACTATATGCCCTCATCAATCAACGATTCTACGAGTTTACGATCCAAAAATCTTCCATTGATCCAACTCTTATTAGGAACTTAAAGTAGTTAGGATCTTACGATCTTGTTTTACCCTGAATATTATGTGTTACTATCTTGATTTACCATGAATATTATGTGTTAGAATCGTAATACAATTCTACGACCAACGATACGATCCATGATCCAACGTGAATTTGATAATTTTACGCACATTATCATCTTTAAAATTTTGTATTAAAGTTATCCACTAATACATAATTAAATATATTGTTTCATTACTAGTGAATATTTATTAAGATTTAGCTATTATAAAACTTTTTTTTGATATTTTCCTATTGTATTAGAATCTTACGATCCTCGATCCGATTCTATGATTCCGATCCTAATGACGCTCATCGATCCTAACTAGGATCCCAATTCTAACAACCTTGGCCTAAGTTTGATATGATCCCATTCTTTATCTTTAATGAACTCATTTACAATCATTTCGTTATTCAAGTGAATGGTGGATTGGTTGGCTAAAGAGGAGAGTGAGAGCAACTTGCTAGTGACACCAATTGTCGTTCCAAAAATTAACCTTTGAACTACCAATTTTACATCTAAAACCTTTGTTAGCAAAACTTGAAGGCTTTAAAAAGATTCTTCCGAACCCAAAAATCGAAGGATTTTGGATTTCTTTGAAACCATTCGTCGGAATAATTGTATTTGACTTGTATTTAGGAAACCCAAATGTTGTTTCTATCATGCATAAGTTTCCAAACTAAGTTGCATGGAAAAACTAAGTTAACCGCATGAGTCTTGCGAAGGCGAAGACCTCCATTATCGTCTAGTCCAAACACTTTATCCAACGAAATCATGGGCATACTTTTTCTGTGGAGTTCTTCCAAAAAAAGTTTCTATTAATTTTATTAGCACTTTCACAAGTGTTGTTAGGCTTAAGAAAGAACCGTATAGAAAGTTTCTTGTTAGCCTTTTAAAGTATTGAAGAGAAAATTTCCATCTTTTTATTTCCAATGATAGAAGGACATTCAAGATACTTTCCCAAAGAATCTTTGGCAGGTATGTTGAAAATCCCTTTGGCTCCTTTGATATGTCTAATTGAAGCTTTGGCAGAAAAAATCATATAGACTTATGATAATTAATCAATTGCCTTGGCTGGTTACAAAAATTATCATGGACGGTCTTAAGATTTCTACAAGCATATTCAATCTCTTTACAGAAGAGAAGACTATCATTTGTAAAAAGGAGACATGGAATTCCGGAAGTACAAATTTTGATAGGGAGCCCTTTCATTTTATTTTAGCCTTCCTGAAGACTAGGCTAGAACTTCCATACACGAAGGAACAAGTATGTGGAAAGGTGTCCCCTTGCCTAATCCCACGTGTTGGTTAAAAAACCCACACGGTTGATCATTCACAAAAGGAACTAGCTTCTCTAAAATGGATCAACTATTATGTCCTCTATTTTTTTTTCCTATTCCTCTTAATGTGCTCCATACCTGTAACTTGATCGGCAATGATCGTCATACCACAAACATTGCTAAGTGATATTCCTTGATCTCTTTGACTTTCTAGAAGCTTCGCTTAAAGTGGACTTACCCTTTCGAGTTTCTTCCACTACTATCTTCTACTTAGTTTTAAACAAAAATTTTCTCGCCTTTGTCTTCTAATATCCGCTTTGGAGCCCTGCTGGATGGAATCCTTATTGAGACAAGTAGAAATATCAAATTCAGAATGAACCGACATGATTCAATGCCCTTACTATTATCTACATCAATACTTGAATGTAATTCCAGATGCATTCGAGGAATGAGAGTACTAATACCGTGAGAAGTAGAGGCACCTGTCGCAACTCTTAGTTGACTCAGAGCAGCAAAGATTAGCTTTGAGATGGCTTGATATGAATTTATTGAATTGGCATAGTCATAACAACGAGTCACCAAATGGGGTAGCATTTGAGGTAAGATATGAGCTAGCATGGCTGGCCTCAACCATCTCAGCAGACTTATCAATCTTGAATTGTGGGGACTCAACGCCCACAATTTGCATAGCTTTAGGAACCCAAATCCATTGACGGAGGAGGGTCTTCTCGAAGAAAGATGTTGTTAGAAAAGTGTCCTAAAATCACCCAGTCTCTTGATCCCACAATTATTTGTTTTCCTAATTATATTAGGATATTATTTAGGTTTCCTTATTATGTTAGGTTTCCTAATTATATTATATTCTAAATCTAATTGGAGTGGGAGTCAAGTTAGGTTTATAGGAAGTTTTTCCTATAAATAGAGGGTTTTATTCACCTATTGAAATACACAAAACTGAGAGCATTCTTTACCTCTACCCATCCCTAGGTTGTGAGAGTATTTTTTGAGAATTATTATTTTGCCTTCAGATTATTCATGTTGTACTATTAACCGTTTGAGATCTTGTCGTCGATCTCGTTGTGTTATATAGCCGTTTGGGATCTCTCTTGTAATCTCTCCCCTTATACTAGTGGATTATTGCTCCGTTGCCGTCCATGGTTTTTTCCCGCTTTGGGTTTCCACGTATAACTTGTGTCACTATACTCTCTATTTTAATTGTTGATCTTGTTATATTTCTTCTCAATTTATACATCTTTATAATTTTCTCTTCCGCTGCAAATACTAGGCCTTTTATTTTACCTTGATTCTTACAAGTGGTATAAGAGCGAGGTTTTATCTTTTTTGCCTAGTTCAGGATGTCTGCTGTTAAGTTTGATATTGAGAAGTTCGACGGTGTGATCAGTTTCAGTATCTAGAGAGTTCCAAAATATCTTGATGAATTTACCTCCATTATTATTGATCTGGCAAATTTGGAGGTTACTATTAAAGAAGAGGATAAGGCTATTTTTTGGTTGTCTCTTTGCCACATTCATACAAGCACTTTAAAGTGGTCATGTTATATGAAACTCTGTCTTTCGAGGATGTCAAATCTAAGTTGATGTCCAAGAAAAAATTTGATCTTGAAGTGCGTCCTGATAAAGCTGAAGGCTTGATTGTTAAAGGTGAAACTACTAATAATGGGGGTCCTAATAAAAAAAAGCTAGATCAAAGTTTAAAGAGCGTTCCAACAATACCTGTTCTACAACCTCCAGGCAAGGTGGTCTTTATGTTCTACAAAGTTCTACTTTTACAGGTTCCACAACCATTTTTACAACCTCATCCCTTACTGAGTTCAAGGGTGACTTGAATTCGGTTGATGCTCATCACATCTGATCGTCCTTCGGGGCCCTATGACGGTACCAAAGATTTTAGTCCAAGGTGGAGATTGTTAGGAAAGCGTCCTAAAATCACCCAATCTTTTAATCCCACAATTATTTGTTTCCTAATTGTATTAAGATATTATTTAGGTTTCCTTATTATGTTAGGTTTCCTAATTGTATTAGATTCTAAATCTAATTGGAGTGGGAGTCAAGTTAAGATTATAGGGAGTTTTTCCTATAAATAGAGGGTTTTATTCACCTATTCATACACATAAAATTGAGAGCATTCTTCATAGAGCCCCGAAGGGTGATCAGATGTGATCAGCATCAACTGAATTCAAGTCACCTTTGAACTCAGTAAGAGATGAGGTTGTAGAAACGGTTGTAGAACCTGTAGAAGTAGAACTCTGTAGGACATAAAGATCGCCTTGTCTGGAGGTTGTAGAACAAGTATTGTTGGAACGCTCTTTAAACTTCGATCTGGCTTTTTTTACTAGGACCCCCATTATTAGTAGTTTCACCTCTAACAATCAAGCCTTCAGCTTTATCAGAATGCACTTCAAGATCAAATTTTTTTTCTTATAACATGACCTCCAAATTAGATTTGACATCCTCGAAAGACAGGGTTTCATATAACATGACCTCTTTAAAGTGCTTGTATGAATGGGGCAAAGAGACAACCAACAAAATAGCCTTATCCTCATCTTCAATAGTATCCTCCAAATTTGCCAGATCAATAATAATGGAGTTAAATTCATTAAGATATTTTTGAACTCTCCATATACTGAAACTGATCACACCGTCGAACTTATTAATATCAAACTTAACAGCAGACATCCTGAACTAGGCAAAAAAGATTAAACATCGCTCTGATACCACTTGTTAGGATCGAGGTAAAAGATAGCCTGATAATTTCCTCTTCCGCTGTAAATACTAGGCTATCTTTTACCTCGATCCTAACATATGTGACTTCCATTTTTTTCGCAAAATTTTATCCGAGAAACACTCAAAACGAACCCATAGGACATTCTACTATTAAGGGCTTTAATAACTTTAAAACATGCTTGTGTTTACCCTGAATCAAATAAAGCCATATCTCTGATAAGTTTGGATAAATATTAGTAATACTTGGTGGAAATGGGTAAAGTTAGGTAATGTGTACGTAAATTGAGAGTGTTTTATGTAATTTGTGCATAGTACAAAAATTAAATTTTATTTTTACTTTCTAAAGGGTAAGGAGTAGACAGCTTAAGCAATCCTTCTCTCAAGGATTATGTCTAAAGTATCCTCATACAGACTACTAGAGAACTCCCTACTAGGATTATAAAGCCATATAACTGAAGGCCGAATAGAGTGCCTATTTTAAGAGAGCCTACATGTCGCTCTATTTTCTTGGCGAAATATGAGCTTTAAATTGAAAAATACAAAAATCTAAATTTGAATAAGTTACGCTAATTATTAATAGATAATTTTTGTGATTAGTTTCTGAAAATCTAGAAAATGAAATTTTTAATAAATAAAAATTACAAAAAAGGAAAGTTAGAAAAAAAATCCTAAAAAATATTTTTCAGAAAACTAAGCGCCAAAAATTAAAAATTTGAAAAGTTTACATCTCATACAAAAAAATACAAACATACCAAAATTAGAAAAATTGGAAAAATAACTTACAAATAAGGTTTTCAATCGACCACCTCTTATGTCAAAACCACCACTACCATCGACGCTAGCCATTAGCGTCCAACCACTCACCGGCCGCCACAACAACCACTACATTTAACGTGTTTCTAAACATTCCCGAGTAAAAGTAGTTTCCAGTGTCCCAATGTTTGATATCGGGTATTATTTTCTTTCTTTTTTTTTATTTTTTATATTTTCATTGTTGAATGGATTAGTCTTTACTTCGCTTCTAGGCTGGAGCTAAGAATTCGACTTCTTTAAAGGCTTTCGTTTTGATGATCTAATAACTAATTCACTAGTACCTCTTCTCTCTTTATATTCATGTCTTATTGGATCATTAACCACAAAAGAAATCTAATACCCCTTTTTCCTTTCTAGTAAAAAACTCCAAAACGGCTTGTGTTGATACTTGCAAATTAAAGTCGAATTGAAGACATTTCCTAATTAGATAGGTCGTAAGGATTTAGGTCGAAATTAGAAAGATAATGAGGGGCTAATTTCAATTTTGGATGACCGTTGGAGATTAGGGTCTAAACTTGTGCGAAGTTGACAAATAGAAGTTGAAGTCGTCGTTCTTGGTGGCCAACACCAACGGACGTTGGTTTCATGGTACATGCAAATGACTCCACCTCTCTTTAAAACTTTACTAAATTGCTAATTATTACGTGAAATGCACTGACATTTTCCCCCATGATGAATCCATGTAATGGATATGGTGGTTCTTGGATTTTAGAAGCCACTGGATTTCATGATATATTTATTTTGACGTTATTTTCTACTATTCTTGATTTTTCGCTTACACACTGTCTGTACCAAGAACATAATGTAACGATTAGGGGAAGAGAAAGATATATATATGTTGCAGCGAAGATAATGTATGTTATTGTCATTTACAGTGGTGGATCCAGGTCATTGGATCAAGGTTGACCAACACATTATTATACCCATTTGATATATACACGACTTAATTTTTTTTTTTTTTTATCCCAAATTATATACAAATTTACCTTTTTTGGGTATAGCCACCCCGAACCCCAAAAGAGATCGACACATGTCATTAGTTTTATATTTACCGTCGACTATAGAGATTACGTATATTTGTCGATTTTCTCCAAATTTTCTTAGGAACGATGGACTATGTTATATAATTGAGGCCATGTTCTTTTATACGGTTGGCTGCGGTATAGCGCGCTGCGGTATGGTGGAATTGCGGTGGGTGTGGTGGAATTGTGATGGAATTGTGGTGGGTTATTGGTAAGTTGTGGTGAGTTTTGTTTTTATAATTGTAAATTGTATTGGTAAATATGAAAAAATAATTGGAAAAAGTGAGATGAAACAATGTGGCGGGTTGTGGTAAACTGTGGTGGATTGGTATGTTGTGGTGGGTTGTGGCAAGTGCGATGAGTTGTAGCACCGTGTAACACCCCAACCTTAATCACGGGGTTAAACTTCCACTTAGAGAACCTAAGCCCTTTTAGGTCGAGCAGAACACCGCCGTCTCCCACAAGAGACAAGGCAACCACAACAAAGAAACTTCCAAAAACCTTCCAAAAACCACAAGATAACTTACAATCTTCACATTAAAACTTATACAACCTTGGGATAAAAAAAATACATAAACTTAACATGTCTTAAACTAGAACAATTCCAAAAGATCCTGCTTGTTCTTGATAACCAATAGATTCCACAAAGAACTACCTCGAGATCCTTGAACTATTTAGGAACCGACTTGTCCTTGCCTTGGGAGCTCGAACCTCCTAAAACAAAACATTAAAACATCGCAAAAGTGAGTGGGGAAACACTCAGTACGTAAACCTCCAGCACGTAAACCGTTCAAAGCGGTTTGGTGCGACATTTAAATTCATTTTGAAAGCGGGAAGGGGTTAAAATAGGACTTGCATGACATGAACATAAGCATATGCATAACCATAAATCAATGAAGATAGAAAGTAGGTGGAACCTTACGATCGGTGCAAGCACCTCACACGCGTATGCCCAAGTTGATCTAGACTTGGAATGATTGATCGCTAAGCGATCGACATTTGCAGTCAAGGCACTCGATCGAGTGCTAAAAACATAATCAGAATATAAGCATAGAATGTGGGTCCACTATTAAATGTAAAGACATTGTAAATCATAAAACTTGACATGGCATGAATAGAATGAACCATGAATATAACTTAGATAGTAAAAAATTTGGACAATTTGCGTACCTTGGAACGCTAAAGACTTTGGCGGCGTGGCTCGCTTGGAGATGGCTTTAGAAACTTGTCAACTAAGATAAGAATAAGTAGAAATGAAGAACCGAATATGGTTCTAAATTAGATTCATAAGTTTAGAGGCTTAGTAAATAAAAATGAAGTAGCTTTAAGAATAAAATTTCAGGTTATAGTAAAATAGTGTTTATAGCATAACTTGAGTTAGGAAAATCAAAGCAGTAAAAGAGTACATCTCGGGATAGGAAAATCATAATCTACAACTTTGTCAACAGAACCAGAAGTTAAAAATGAGTGGAAGGGCTCCAAAATGGGCCCGTACAGAAGCTGAGTATATGAAACTTTAGGCTTTTCGGGTCGGAAAAACATGAGAAATATGACGTAGAAGGTGATTCAAATAAAAGGGCCTGAATACAAGAGAATAAGCTTGAATCAATGATGAATAGGATGATTATAAATTGGAAGCTCGGATGCGAAAATAATGAGTTCAAATATGGTTCGATAATACGATATGGAATGAAAAGACGAAATGGAGCAAGATATACATGTCCAAATGTGAATAAAAGCAAGCTTGGATTAATGAACTATGAAATGAGGAATGAATTGAATTAGACATTGGAGGTTATCAAGCTAGAAGGAATCTTAGATAGAGCAAAGATATTGAACATGATACTTAAAGAAATATAGGAAATAAGGACTTACTAATACAGTAGCTCTTGAAGAGTATACATAAGACTTACTTAGGACTCCAAAATGGTACACTTAGCCTTAAACACATGGCTCTATGATGACAATATCTACCCATGACACATTTATACTTAGAACTCCCTATTGGGTTGATTTGAGGCCCAAAAGCTACCAATTTACAAAGGTTATTTTGAGCAGAAAACTATTCTGGACAGCCCGGTTTCCCGGGGGCGTAACTCACACTCCCGATATCGTATGACGATGAACTATACCTTTCCGGAAAGCTCACAACATGGCCTAAAACTTTCATGTTTACCACAAAAACCAACGAGGTCTCCAAAGGGACGAAAAATAGCCCTCAACACACTGACTCAGAAATCGTATTTAAAAACGCGAGGTTACGGTTTTGGTCGTAACTCGGGCTATACATGTCGGAAATTCGAAATTCCAAAGCCTATGGTTTGCTAACACCTTAAGCTATCCAATGGAGTAGAAATTTGGGCAAAAATCTCACTTTTATAATTCTGTAAATTTCCAGAATTGAAAACAGTAGCTAAAACACCTAAAACTCATCTTTTAATTGGATTTTCCCACTCTTAATCATAATAGAACTTAACCAAACTTCATCAAACCTTAATCCACCATATTTCCAGAATATAAACCATGAAAAACTCTTCATCAAAGGCCTTAAAACCCACATGCATTCATGAATTCAACACAAATTCAACATATAAAACATAGCCTTGAATTTCTTGCAACAAGACTTCACTAATTCACCCAAATTAACATAATAACTCTTAATTTATAAACTTAGAACATAAACTCAGCCCTTAAACACTTAGAAACTCATAAGAAACCCACATACATCATCATCAATTCATCATCTACCATAAAATCAACTTAAAACCTCACAAAACACTTGAAAATCAACATGCATGTTCTTCAAACTTAACCCTAACTTAACCAAAACAATTATATACTTGAATTCATGAATAAAGAGAGTAAAAGAGATGAAATTAACAAAAGAAACATAGATTAAACATAGAATTTCAGATTAGACATAAAAGAATTGAAATTAGGGTTTGAGAGATTACCCTTGGAGTTAAAAATGGATGAAAACACAAGAGAGAGGAAGGGGGTGGTGCGTGGTGGCCGAGGCTGGCGGCGGCTGGCCGGAAAATGGCCGGAAAACGGCTGGGGGTGGACAGCCAGCAGAGGAGGAAGAGGGAAGGAGAGTGTAGAGAGAGAAAGAGCTTGGGTGTGGGTTTGAAAAAAAAAATGGGTCTTCTAACACTAACACTACTATTATAAACTCCCTCCACTTAACTAAAACACCCTTAACTTAATTGAAATCTGAAAATATAATTTAAATACCTAATTTTAAGTAAATAAATTATAAGTAATTAATTTGATTCAAATTTGAAAAGAAGTGAAGTGTATTGAGACTCCCTTCTACTAAACATTTAAAACACACTTAAAACTATCATCCAATTACCAAAGCTAACAATAAATAAGACTAAAACCTTAATTAAAAATAATAATAGGATGATAACATTAGGAGTAATTAAATGGTAATTGTTGTAGTAACTTGAAATATTGGGTTTTTGTAGAAGATAAAATATATCGATAATAATTGGGCAACGTAAAAATAAAATACAATGACACTTGAATTAAAATAATAAGGTGGAAAATTACCTCTTGAAATTATGTAAGGGAATAAAATGTAAGAAATTAAAATTGGAACGGTAAAATATATATATAAATCGGAATATGTAAATATTAGCCGTTTCTCGGTAAATAAATTTATAACGTAAAGCGTCTAACCCAAATACTTTAACTCAATGCACAAACATGTAAAAGTAAATTTTTAAGTAGATAAATCGCGATCTTAGCCATCTCCGCAGGCACTTGTCACCGATAACAATAAATAAACAAGTAACTCAATAAATAAATAAAGATAAACGCGAAAAATTTATAACGCGATTTAGATAATTACCGTGATTAATAAATAATTAAACATGATTTTGGGGTGGGTTATTACACACCGCATCCAGCCAGCCATATTAAAGAACAGGGCCTGAGTCGGCTACTCCCCCTTACCCCAACTATTTTTATGGCCTTTTTCTGCACTTCCAATTATCTATAGTCTGTGCTTACTCATTCGAATTTTATTTGTGACCGAAATTTATGAATCAATCAAATCTTAAAAATTTGGCCCACTAATCTTTTAACATATATATTATTCTATTATATAAAACTACTATTGTTATATTTATAACGAAAAGTATTATTACATCAGTATCATATCATAATTCTTTCATAATATTAGACAGTTAGATACTGTATAACATCTTGGAAGATGAAGTAATCAAGAGCTTTAACGAAAGATAAAAGCCCTGATTGGATACGGATCACATCAAAACAATCACAAAAGAATCTCTTCAAATGGCCCTCTCTTTGTCCCTCATAGGACGTTTCCTCTTCAGGGAAAATTTCCCCCCATTTGGTTCGTTGAATTATTGCCCACAAAATAAAATCCAAATTTCGTAAAATTCTGGTGGGTTACCGGTTAAGGTAGCTGACAGTGACACCCTTCATTGAGTTCATTCTTCTCCTTCGCTGTTGACCGGCAATACCCAGTTGCGGGTTGTAGCCTGCCCAATTGGTTGTTGTCCGCTATTGAATTAGTAGCACAAAAATAATATGACTTTTGAGATTGAGAAATATTTCAAGTATCTTATTTTAATATAATACTTATATATTTATATATTAAATTGAAGAAAAATAATATGATTGATTTTATTAATTATAATATCATATGTAAATTATATAAAGTTATATTTATATTTATAATTTTTTAAATTTATTAAATAATACTTTAAATATATTTGATGGATGAGATTTATTTGACTAGGGTGATAATTAATAATATCTATCAAAAAATTAACGTCAAAAACCACAAATATTAATTTCATTAAACATATTTTGCCCCAAGGTATGTAACATCGTCCATTGTTCAAATAACCTTGATGATATTCAACCAATTGATATTTCACATGTGATTAGCTATACTAATTGACGATAAAAAAAGGTGATACTAATTTGGGAAATTGCACAAATTGTTACATGTTACACCTACATGGTACAACTTGGAGTATTCATCTAGATTCTCCAAGGAATTAAATTTTATAAAAAAAAAAGTCATCAATATTTATCATAAAATTTATCGCAAATTTATCAATACTATTATGAATTCATCGATATTTATGAAATTTATCAATTTTTTTTTACACAAATTCATCAAGTGGAAAAAGACCTACTTTATTGCATGTGGTGTACGTAAATAGGTTCTCCATAGTGTCAATATAGTACTCATGGCCGCACATTAATGATGTTTATATAATACGATGTTCATTAAAGAGAAAAGGGGACAGATGTAAAACTCTGAAAAATTCAATCGCGTTTACCGTTAAAATTCCTAACGAGCGTTTATTCCGTTATTTATTTATTTGTTTTCACACGGAGCTTTTAGGACCGCGAGTGTTTTCGTAGTAATTTTTAGAGTTCTGAAAATATCAGTTAGAAATTTTTGGGACTTCGGGTGAAAAATCTTTTTATCAGTTGAGAGTGTTTTTACCAGTTTTTCTTAGGTTTTGTTGTTATAGGATTTATGAGGTAATATAATTTTATTTGGAAATTTTTGGGTAGATTTATGATGTCACCTAGGTGACATCATTCGTAAAATTTTATCAGATTTGGTTTTTTTTTTTTTTTTTTTTTTTGTTGCTCTAACGGTTTTGTGTCTGCAAATGCAATACCCACTACATGGGTATACAATTTCTGCTACCCCATCTCCATCTGACGCTTGGCACCCTCTTATTGGCTCTCTCTCTCTCTCTCTCTCTCTCTCCCTCCCTCCCTCTCTCTTCTCCTAATAGTTAGCAGTACAAATATACTGCGTTTGCTGCTGCTGGACGAATGAAACCACCACTCCTCACCCATCTTCTCCTTCTTCCTCCTCAACAACCCAACGCCACCACCTGCCGCCGCTGTACCTCGCCCCCGCGCCACCTCCGGTTTCCCTCCGGCCACCGCACCTCGAGACCGCCGCCCAGAACACCTCGAAGCACCACAACCCAAACTCCTTGAGTTGCCCTAACCGTGATCTCCAACACCGCAGCGCCACCTCTCGCCACCACCGCACCACTGACGCTCCTAAGCTGCCACCAGGACCCTGACAACGCCCCAACCACCGGCGACGACCGACCCAGCCCCGACGAAGGTGAAGTCGACCTCGGTTTTTTTTTCGAGGGCTGCTGCTGCTGTCACATTGCTTCCACCGACGACCACGACCGCCGGGACCTTTGCCGCCGTGTCTGCCGCCACCTAGCCGGACTCCGACCGCCCCGAGCACCACCCCGGGTATATGTTTAATTGTGGCTTAAGAGGATCGAAATGACTACTTATATCACCAAGGTGCACCTTCTTTTATGGTAGCTCATCCGTTGGGAACTCCTCAGTTAAGCGTGCTTGGCTGGGAGTAGTCAAAGGATGGGTGACCTCCTGGGAAGTTTTCCCAGGCAGCGTGTGAGCGAGGACGAAGCACGCTGAAAGACTCGTGATGATTTGTGGGGCCAGTCAGTGATCCTTGAAGCGGTTATTGGTAATGTTCGCGGCCCGGGAGGGGCCAGGGCGTTACAAATGGTATCAGAGCTCTGGGTTACGACCTGGTAGCTCCTAAGTGTCTATTAGGTTTTAGTTAGAGCTTAGGATGCTACGTTCGGAGTGTGAGTGTAGGATGGGGCTGGGATATATTTTGCTCTTTAATTGTTTATGAGTTTATGTGCTGACTTAATCTGTTGTTATCAAGTAACCTTGTGAATGTTTTGTTTTGTTCGAATTACTAGGGGAGAAACTCTTTTGTAAGAGTTGGATAAGGCTGATTCTTCTAGCTCCAGGATGTCTCAAGAAGATGGAACTAGATCTAATGGGGCTCAAGGTAGGCCTATCCCAACTAGTGATGAGCTGAGACAACGGTTTGCAGAACTCCAAGAGATAGCAGTTGCACGAGCAGCACAAGCTGCTCAATCTACCACGAATGGAGAGGACACCCCGCCAATAGTCCCCGAGATGGCACAACTTATGATGATGGAGATGATGACTCGGCAGACCGAGCATCTTCAACGAATGTCGGAGCAAATAGGCGACACGAGGAGGGACAACAATGCCTCTTTATTCAAGGAGTTTAACAGCCTCAACCCTCCCACCTACTCCGGGGAAGCTGACCCCAAGGTGTTTGAAGAGTGGATACGTGACATCGAAAAGAAATTCGACGCTCTTCCATGCCCTGAGGAGCGGAAAGTTGGATTCGCGACCTACCACCTGAAAAGAGAGGCTAACTTATGGTGGATGAGTGTGAAGGAACGACAGAATGAACCTGGGTTCAACTGGAACCGGTTCAAGGAGATGCTGAAAAATCGCTTTTACCCTATGTGGCTCCAAAAGGCTAAGGAGAAAGAGTTTATAGAATTGGAACAAGGGAAGAACAGCGTGCTGGAATACGCTACCAAGTTCTCGGAATTGTCCCGTTTCGCTTCGGCATATGTGGCTAATGAAGTTTTGAAGATGAACCGTTTCGAGAGTGGATTGAGTTTTGACATTCAAGACCGTATGTCAGCACGCACATTCACATCGTATCAGGAGATGCTGGACGTGGCTATCAACATTGAGAGAGTGGCTATAGCCCGGGAGGCATATATGAACAAGCAAGGCAACAAGAGAAAGGAACCTTCCCGCTCTGATCATACTCCAATATACCCCGACAAGAGAAGCCATCACAACAACTGGCAGGGTAACCAAGCACCACCACCTGGGTTGTTTTGTAGAGCTTGTGGCAGGCCCGACCATATCGCCAGGGAGTGCAGGACTAACCTGAGGGCAAGTTGCTACCGGTGTGGCAGCCCACATCATATGGTAAGAGACTGCCCTCTTCCAGCACCAGAAGGATCCAACCAGGGAAGAGCCAACAATCAAGGAGTCCCACCCTCAACCTACCAGAATCGAGGAGGTTACAACAGGAACCCAAGGCAACAACACCTGAATCGGAATGGCTCAAATGACAACCAAGGCAATCGTGACGGGCCACCTCGTCAGCAATACCGGGCACCTCGCAACCAGGGAGGCCGAGTGTATGTAATGCGGGGCAAAGAAGTAGAAAATGTGGATGACGATGTGACTGGTACTCATCTCTTTCCCTCATAAGTTACAGTATGATTAAGTTGTGATCCTATGCTTGAGGCATGTTGAGTTTCGAGGACGAAACTCTTTTGAAGAAGGTAATGATGTAAAATCCCGAGTTTTTGGTTAAGGTAACCGTGAGTTCCGTTTGAAGAATCGCTAAGTAAGAGTTTAAGTTTCGAGGACGAAACTTCTTTTAAGGGGGTAATGATGTAAAACCCTGAAAAATTCAATCGCGTTTACCGTTAAAATTCCTAACGAGCGTTTTATTCCGTTATTTATTTATTTGTTTTAACACGGAGCTTTTAGGACCGCGAGTGTTTTCGTAGTAATTTTTAGAGTTCTAAAAATATCAGTTAGAAATTTTTGGGACTTCGGGTGAAAAATCTTTTTATTAGTTGAGAGTGTTTTTACCAGTTTTTATTAGGTTTTGCTGTTATAGGATTTATGAGGTAATATAATTTTATTTGGAAATTTTTGGGTAGATTTATGATGTCACCTAGGTGACATCATTAAATAATTTTATCGTTTTTTGTTTTTTTTGTTGTTGCTCTAACGGTTTTGTGTCTGCAAATGCAATACCCACTACATGGGTATACAATTTCTGCTACCCCATCTCCATCTGACGCTTGGCACCCTCTTATTGGCTCTCTCTCTCTCCCCCTCTCTCTCTCACTCTCCCTCTCTTTTCTCCTAATAGTTAGCAGTACAAATATACTGCTTTTGCTGCTGTTGGACGAACGAAACCACCACTCCTCACCCATCTTCTCCTTCTTCCTCCTCAACAACCCAACGCCACACCTGCCGCCGCTGTACCTCGACCCCGCGCCACCTCCGTTTTCCCTCCGGCCACCGCACCTCGGGACCGCCGCCCAGAACACCTCGAAGCACCACAACCCAAACTCCTTGAGTTGCCCTAACCGTGATCTCCAACCACCGCAGCGCCACCTCTCGCCACCACCGCACCACTGATGCTCCTAAGCTGCCACCAGGACCCCGACAACGCCCCAACCACCGGCGACGACCGACCCAGCCTCGACGAAGGTGAAGTCGACCTCAGTTTTTTTTTCGAGGGCTACTGCTGTTGTCCCGTTGCTTCCACCGACGACCACGACCGCCGGGACCTTTGCCGCCGTGTCTGCCGCCACCTAGCCGGACTCCGACCGCCCCGAGCACCACCCCGGCCCACCTCTTCTAGCTTGGACCCATTGTTTGTGCCCTAAAACTCTTATTTTCTCTCTCTATATTTTGTTAGCATAATCACTGTTTTGGGTTAGTTAATGGGTTATTAAGAGTTGTTTATTGTTAATATTATGAAAGAATACATGGATGTTTTAGAACTTGATGATTAGGAGTTGTTTAATGTGTGTATTTGTGTTAGGGTTAGTGTATTCATGCTATTACATTACTAGTGTGTTATTAGAGTAGATAAACTTGTGTATATATTGTTAATAATGGATAAATACATGTTAGAATGTTAAGTGTAATATTAGGGTATGATTAGTTTAATTTTTTATAAGTTACTACTCCTAGTTTAAATGTTTATGTGTGATATCATGATGCTTGTATCCATGTTTATATCTCATGAATATTAATGTATTAATGTTGAGTAAGTAGTGTAAAATATCATGTTATATTATATGATAGTTTTCTTTCAAGAATATTATCCTTTTCGATAATAATATTTTAGTTATTAATTTTCCATATTATTTGGTAACATTATTATTTTCCTAATGCTTAAAGCATGTTATTATTATTATCTATATTGTTGGTTATTTACTATGTATGTAATATTTTGAAGTATAATATTTGATGGTTTTCATTTAAAAAGTATGTTGGAAAATAATAATAGTAGGTCTTGATTTTATGTATTTAAAAAGTTATTACGTTAATATTAAGTTAAATATATGTTAGTAGGCCCTTGGTAAAGTTTGAACTTTATATTTGAAGTAATACTATTAGATCCCAATATTATTTTAGTACATATGATTTTACTAAATTTATTGTTATTTTAGAAGTTACTATTACAAGGTAACATTATACTAAAGTTATGACGATTTTTTTTTTTATTTTCAAGCTTTGTATTATTAATAGCATAAATTTACAATGTTCGAAACTTAGTTTTATACTACAAGTATTAAAGTACCTCTTTACATTACAAGTCTTGGGGTAATCCAATAATTTATATTGTCTTTTTATATGATAAGTATAAGTTGGAATATTAGCAAATTTTGGTGGAAAGTTTAATATTGTTACTATATGGAAACTTGTTTTACGACTAAGAGATTATTAAGTTATACTACTTGATATTACCAAATTATATATACTAGAAGAGTCCTTTGTTTTTCAAACTTATTAAATAGTGATAAGTGTGTGTGGACTTGAAATTCTATGTCTTGGAGTGGTATATTTATTATGTCACATGTGAAGTATTTGTAAGGTTGTCTCATGAGACCTAGAAACATGTTTAGGAACCCTAAATACGTGTTGTAACTAATTTAGATGTGATAATAGTGGCCTATTGTAGTATAATGCATGTCTAATGGCATTTTAGTAAATATAGTGAATAGTGTCATGCAAATCTCAAGTTGGGTTCTAGGTACTACTTGAAAATGAGAAGCATGTTATGTGAGAAACTTCAAGTAAGCCTCTTGTCTAAATAGTCATGTTTAGTATATAGTTTGAAAAGTAAGGCATATGCTTCATGTTAGTGTTTGATAATTAGTTACACATAATACGTGATTCGTAGGTTTTCGTTAAGTTGGGAAAGGGTAGAATTTGTGTGAATTAGCTATCGTGGAGAGTGAGTTTTAATTGTAGAAGTTATATTTGAATTCTAGGTCCGAGCGAGAAGACGCGATAGTTAGCTCCCGTGTGTAAGTGTTGAAGTAAAAAGAAGCTGCTCAGGTAATGTCTATGTCCTAATCTCCTTTGGGATGCTCTTTTATCTGTTTTGTGATTTTAATATGTTTTATGAAGATTGCATCCCGCACGAGGATTTTCTGTAAAGTTAGACTGTCTGATTTGGATGTTTGTGAGTTCTTTTCTGAGTTGAGTAAAACGTGATAGTCTTAAACTCTGAGTTTTATTCTGTTGATTTTGGAAACTGGGTTGAGTTTTGTTTGAAGTCTGACGTCTGATAATTCATAAGATACTAATAATCAAAGTGAAACCATAAGCGGGTTGCGGGTAACGACCCTTAGACCAGGATCTGTTCCTGCAGGGGAGTTATCAAGAGATCGGGGAGTCCCGATATATTTCTGAGATTGTGCACACATCTGATTCTCGCTTCGACCGCCATCCATTCTCGATTACGAGGATCCGAGATCTGCTCGATTCTGAGTTCTGATATTCTGGGGATAGGCAAATCCCGCTCGCATAATAAAATTCTGATCTGTTTTCTGAGGAAAAGTTTACTTTGTTTCTGATTACTCTGTTTTTGATATCTGATTTCTGATGTCTGATTCTGAGATTGAAAAGTTGGTTGAGGATTTTGAATCGTTGTGTTTTACTGAGTTGAAAGTTAGTACTGTTGGTTTATAAGTTTTGTTATTTCTGAACTCTGTTATTTCTGGGTTGGGTTTCAAATGAGTTGCGAAAAGGTTTGACTTGTTCCCCTCCCCTAAATGGTTTGAAATGATCTTTGAACTGTTTTGACAGTTAGGGGTAGACATTTTTGAGGTTTCCCCCCTCATGTTGTGAATGTTTTGTTTTCAGGTGAAGATCAGTTATGTGAAGGGGAAGGGCATTAGAGTGAGGACGTTGGAGATAGCCATTTTGATAATAAAGTTTAGTTTATGTTGAGACTTGAAGTTTAGCAAACGTTGAGTTTTTATTGTTCTAGAATTCGAAGTTCTTTTCGTTGTTAAATTGAAGTAAACAGTTATCGCTTGTTGTTAGTTTTCCTTTCTTGCCTTGTATCTCTTCGAATCTGGCGATGCCTTAGTAAATAAAGTTAATAAAAAGAAAAAAATGAGTCTTCCGCTGTTAATGTTAGTCAACGTTTGGGTTTGACCGTTAAGTTTAGATTTGATATTCCGGGGCGTTACAACAGAAATCAGCATAGGCCCTGCGACCTATGCTAATTTCCACCCATTTTCTCTGGGCCGAAGGAATTTTGGCCCAGCTATGGAATTGTCATAGGCCCTGCGACCTATGATAGCCCATGCATTCTCTTTTTGGCCCGAGATTAAGGATGAGCCGGTATTAAGTTATAGACAAAGAAATTTTTTTGTAACTTCTAGTATGTTAGTAATAAAATTGGGTTCGTAAATGAATAAAAGTCTCTCCTCTCAAAAATATTTTTATAAAATAAAAATATCCTTATTTAAGGATCAAGCAACCTTAGTCGGCTCCCGATCACTAAGTAGCACACTCGAGGAAAAAGGCGGAGCCCTTTTTCTCGGGGTCCTACACCTGCCCTACAATATGAGCCTTAAAGCATCACCACTGAAGAACAAACGAAAGGGGAGAGATGCTAAAAAGGAAGAGGAGGAGGAGGAGGAGAAAAAGAATCTATTATTGGGCTTCAAAGAAGGCAAACTAAATTAGATGGCCAAAAGAAACTGAAGTTTGATTGCTAACTAAGGAGGAGGGGGAGGCGGTAGGGCTTGGAGGCAAGTTTGTTAGAATCGAGATCCTAACTCTGATCCATGTGGTACTTAGGATCGGAGTTAACCTATGTAGGATCGTGGATCGAAATGTAAATAGTAGAATCGCATCCAGGATTTTGGATCATAAAATCGTAGGATCATAGATCAGGATTGAGATTTTAATAACTACGCTTGAAGGAGATAACGGTGGATGATTGAGATGATGTGAATATAGTTTTAGAGGTGTTCAAAAAAAAATTCCAGGAGGTTTAGTGGCAGATCCACGCTTTAGACAATCGGAACAACCATGATAGAGAGTCGGGTGGGGAGGAGGGGGGATCTAATCAACAAAAAGACACAAAGGTGGTGGTTGCGAAACAACCCTACCTGCAGTAATGAGTATCATGTGCTTAAATTGCCGGAGGTTGGGCATCCCTTAAGCATTTAAGGTTCACTGCCGTTTGATGGAGACCCATCGATCTAGTGTATTTTTTTCTCTCTTGGAAACGAAACTCTTTGCAAGAGAGATGATGGATGTAGTTGAATCTTTTGAGGAGTTTGATTGTGTTGTTGTCGACTATATAAGGGAGGTGAGCTGGCGGTGTGCCATTGTGGTGAAAGGAGGGGATCACTTTCAAATTCTCTCTTTTTCGTCTAACCACATCGATGCCAAGGCGAGATGGAGGAATATGGAGGAGTGGTGCACATTTACCGGGTTGTATGGATATTCGAAGGCAACTAATAAGCTTAAGACATGTGAATTGCTCCTTGATCTCGAGCTACATTTTGACTTGTTGTGGGTGCTGGGAGGCGACGTTAATGAACTTTTATATCATCATGAGAAGAAGAGGCCCCCTTTGATGCTGGACCTTATTCTCGAGACCCTTCAGAATACTTTAGATGAGTGTAGGCTTGTAGAGCCAGGCGCGATAGGTCATGAATTCAAGTGGAGGAATGAGCAGGAGAGAGGTGGTTCAATACAGGAAAATCTTAGATCGTTCTTGTGCTCAAATTGAATGGATAGGTTTGTTCCTCGATGCTAAATCCTACCAAATCGATAATGACATTTCAGATCACTTACCAATTGTCCTAAAATATTTTGATTCACATACCTCGAGGATGAATAAGAGGAAACATTTTGAAGTGATGTGGACGCCCGACGAGCGCTGCTAGGAAGTGAATAAAAGGCCTTGGAGTAGGCATTTTTGAGGTGGTGATACTCTGAGATGTATGAAGAAGCTCGAGGCATACATGAGGGAATTAATGGATTGGAATAAATAGGAGTTTAGGCATGTGCAAAATGAGATTGCTAGGATCTCTAATGTTCTTAAGATAGTGGCTAATCCTGTCCAACGCAAAAAGTCGTTAGGTGATTTGAGGGAATGGCGTAGAAGGGAAGAAGTAATGTGGTGATCGAGAATGCCTGAGAGTACAATACATCACCCACGGGGACCAAAATTTGGGGTGGTTTCACTAAAGGGCTAATGGAAGAGGGAGAGCCAACATCATCGATAAATCGAAAGACCATAATGGTGTTGCTAGCTCAGACGCGATGGTGATATGAGACATTATCACTAGCTATTTCAAGATGTTGGTCACGTCGGAACAACAACATAATATGAATTATGTGCTTCACCTGATCGAGACTAAAGTCACTACAGATATGAATGAGGTTTTATATAGGGAATATGCTGTAAAAGGGGTGTATAAGGCGCTTAAGCATATGCATCCCAATAAGCTGCCTACCCGATGGGTGGATCCATATTTTTACCATAAATTTTGTTGTGCTTTGGGGGAGGATATCACCGATGCAGTTTTGGAGGTTCTCAAGAGCTAAATCACTCTCGAGTGAATGAATCACATCCATGTGGTCCTAATTTCGAAGAACAACCTGGAAGAAGTAAGAGACTTTCGCTCAATCACCTCTACAATGTCTAGTATAACTTCATAACTAAGGTAATTACAAACTGATTAAAGTCTTGTTCACCTGTTATCATTTCCCCTAATCAAAGAGCCTTTATCCTTGGAAGGTTGGTATCAAACAACGAGTAAATTACATTTACCCCTACCTGAGATTTGCTGTAATAATTTTTACACATCTCACATTTGTGAAATAATTTTTACCTTACCTCACAATAGCTCTGAATGTTTTTCATCCTATCTGAAGTTTGGCGTAATAATTATTACTCGCTCCACCTTTATGAAATAATTTTTACCTTACCTCATATAAACTGTAAGTGATTTTTATCCTACCTGAGGTTTGTTGTAAGTGTTATTGCAACTCTACAACATAGCAAGGATACAACCACTTAACAGAGCGATCGATATCGTATTGGTCGCAAAATTTTTTTGCTCGACCGATAGCTTATATAATGAAGCGTTTAGCTTAGAGTAAGGGTATTCTTTACATCACTTTATATTATTTTTTATAGTGAATAACTTAAATCATGAAGTGTATGAACCAGTAACTAGCTATCCAAGGGTATATTCACATGTGGGTGGAAATCCACGACCAGGAAAGGGTTTATGATTGATCTACATGATCGGCAGTGGAGAGGGTAATAAGGAAGGAATGAAAGGTTAGGGAAAGTTCAATGGAACATAGATGATAGAGACTGAAATTTCATTGTTGATTGCTTCCTGTTTTATTCTTAGGATGATATTTCATGGCATTCAAATGTCGTCTTGGATTCTAGATCTTCAGTAGTAAAGGCGGAAATCGAAGATCTAGATTTTCAGTAACAGTTATTGCTATAACAAGTTAAGTAAAAATCACTTACAACCATTGTGAGGTATATATGGTAAAAAATTATTTCACAAAGGTGGTGTGTGTCATAATTATGACGACAAATCTCGGGTAGGATAAAAACACTTAGAGCTTATGTAAGGTAAGGTAAAAATTATTTCACAAAGGTGGGGTGTGTAAAAATTATTATAGCAAACCTCACGTAGGGTCAATGTAATTTACTCCTCAGACGACATTCTTGTCACTTTTGAGGTATTCTACTCTGTGAGGGTGAATCGGCCAACATATGGCAACATAACGATCAAACTGGATATAGCGAAAGCATATGACAGAGTGAAATGAGATTTTCTCCAGCAGACTATGTCGAAGCTTGGTTTTAGGACATGTTGGATCAACATTGTAATGCAGTGCATCAAGACTGCAACTTTTCCCGTCGTTGTGAATAATGAGCCATGTGGGCTTGTCAAACCTAACAAAGGGTTATGGAAAGGCAATGCGATATCATCATATCTCTTTATCTTTGTGCCAGAGGCACTATTGACCCTTGTCTCAAATGCTACAGTAGATTACAGACAATATAATTTCCAGGCACCAGCTATCTCTCATTTAATGCTTGTTGATGACTTGTTTGTGTTTGCTAAAGTGAATGTTCCACAAGCGAGTATGTTGAAGAACTTGTTAACTATCTACAAAGGAGCCTCTGGACAGAAAGTGAATTACTCAAAATCAAGCGTTGTTTTCAATAAAGGGGTCCCAGAGACAAGAGGGACAAGATCTTAATCACGCTTGATATAAAGGATGTTATTTCCATGACAAATACTTGGGGCTTCCTACTTACGTAGGGCAATAAAACAAAAAGGAGAGTGTTTGCTGGAATTTGTGACAAAGTAATAGAGAGATTTAAGCGGCGGTTGGGAAGAAACTTGTCATAGGCGGGCATTGAGATCAGTGTATAGGTAATTGCCCAGGTGATACCTACCTATGCTATGAGTGTCTTCAAACTATCTAGTTCTTTTTATGCTCGTATCAAATCAATCATCAATAGCAACTGGTGGGGAGCGAAGGAGGGGACACGGAAATTTGACCGGGTCAGCAAGGAGAAATCGCGTGTGCCGAAAGGCCAATAAGGCTTGGGTTTCTGGGACATTGAACAATTCAACGAGGCCCTCTTGGCTAGACAAGTCTAGAGACTAATATACTTTCAGGAATCTTTAGCTTATCAAATCCCGAAGGCTAAATATTTCCGTACACCAGCATCCTAAACGTTAGGATAACCACTAAAGGGAGCTTTACATAAAAGTGCATTAGGAGTGTGATGTGGATTGTGAATCAAGGAATTAGGTAGTTGGTTAGGGATTGATACTCCCTCAATATCTAGTAGTCCAAATGGATCTCGAGACTGGATTCTTTCAAGATGATAATGCCAATCTCGTCCCTTCGTGGGGTGGGAGGCCTAATAAGAAATGATAGGGGCATTTGGATAGTAGATATGGTTGATAACATCCTCCTTGCGCCTGACGCAGAGCTTATGACAACAATTCCACTCTCGACTCTGTGGCCTCAAGACAAACTCATGTAACATTATGCAATGGACGGAGAGTTCATTATAAAATCAGCTTACCATATTATCAGAGCATGGGGTAGATAGAAAGTGCCAACCACATGCTCAGGTACGCTGAGGAGCATTTCTGGAGGCATCTGTGGAACCTAAATGTGCCCATAAAATTGAAAATGTTCACTCGGAGAGCTACTGTGGAAGTCATTCCAACCTAAGTTGGCCTTGCGAGATTCAATACAGTAAAACCTTGGTGTGCTTGTCATAGCAAAGGTGAGAAAACAGGAGATCATGCGCAGACAACTGTTCATGCCATTTTCTATTGTACCTGAGCTATGAGAATTTGGAAGAAAAGTTAATCTCATTAGAAGTTGAGGCAGCGGCATGTCTTATCTGTGCTCAACACATTTTTTTTGGCGATGGGGGAGGAGTTGATAGTGATAACATGGGTCATTAGGAATGATATGAACAACCACCTATTAGGAGAAACACGAAGAAAGCTCGAAAGTCTTGTTAAGCAAGTAAGAGATCTGATTAGCGAGTAACAATAGGCGAAGACGGGAACGGGAACGTTGGAGAACCTTTAGTCCAAAACCCCCATGTGCGAGCATCATGTAGGTTGATTTTGCGGTGCAAAGCTAGGAGATTGAGTGTTAGAATGACGATGATCTACAAGATGATCGAGGATTGGCAAGCATAATGGTTGTGGAACAAAACTTTGGTTTTGAAGGTGCTTAACTGACTGAGGGGCGCCCATGCATGTTACCTGACGTTGAAGCTAGCAAAGGAACAGGGGTTCTAAAGAGTAATAGTAGAAGGGGATTGTCTCGCCCTTATCTTGAAGCTCAAGAAGAAGAATATGCCCAACAATGAGCTAGGTTTCATTATAGCCAAGATTCTTTCACTATTTGAGTCTTTTATTATTTTGTTCCTTTTCCCATGTTTGTAGAAAGGTGGCTCATACCTTGTCTCATATTCAACCTTTTCATTTGGGTTCTAGAGCTTAGTTTGAAGAAGGGCCTGAATTTGTCATGAATCGGGTCGTGGATGACATTTTATGGCATTTGAAAATTAATAACAAGCTTTGTTCCAATTATTAACAAATGGTATAAATGAAATTTTATTGCATATTCTTTTTCTAGAAATGATTAGGCTCCGTTCTTTTATGTCGTTAGTTGCGGTGAGATGTGATGGAATTTTGAAAAGTATGGTGGATTGTGGTAGGTTATGGTGGAAATTATCGTAGGTGGATTGGTATATTTTAATTTGAAATTGGAAAAATAAATTATGGTAGGTGGGTTATGGTGATAAGTTTAAAGTTTTAATAAAAAGAAAAATGATATGTTGTGGTAAATTGTGGTGGAAATTTGAAAATTGTGGTGCGGTGTGAATCTGCAACCAACAACGACAAAGAACGGGGCCTTAATATGACCAACTATAACGCCCCGGAAATTCAAATATAAAAAGTCAAAGTCAAACTAACGTTAACGGAAAAATTCAGCGGAAGTCTCAACACTTATTGGGCGTCACTGCCGTATCCCCGAAGGAATACAAGGCGAGAAAGGACTACAACTGTCTGATAACGGTAAACAAACTAACAAACTTATACTTAGGAGTAAACCTCAAAACTAGCTTCAAATTCCTCATAAAAGAAAGCAACATAATTAACGACTTCTAAACATGTCGTCCTCACTTCTAATTCCCGTCCCCAGCATATAGATCTTCACCTGAAAACAAAATATTTCAAAAAATGAGGGGGAAATCTCAATAATGTCTACCCCTAACGTTAAAAACAAGTTAAGTTCATTTCAATTCATTTGAGGGAGAGGGAACAAGTCAAATCATTTCACAAACCTTTAATCCCTTATCTGTTTTCCTCAACCCAACCAATCCATTTTATTATGCGGGCGGGATATCAAATCCCATAAGGTAATATCGCCTACCAAAGGCATCAAGAACATTCGCCTACCAAAGGCTTCAAAGATCATCTATCCTATATCAGGGATGAAACCCTGATCTCCTGACACATAACCCATACAGGATACCAAATCCTGGTCTCAGGGTTATCGCCCGCAAAAATAATCACCTACCAAAGGCATCAAACAATCGCCTACCAAAGGCATTAAAAATCATCTATCCTATATCAGGGATGAAACCCTGATCTCCTGACACATAACCCATACAGGATACCAAATCCTGGTCTCAGGGTTATCGCCCGCAAAACAATCGCCTACCAAAGGCATCAAAGAGTAAACCCGCTTAAAGTTTCACTTTGAATTATTAGTGTCTTATGCAAAACTCAACTCACAGTTCTCAAGTCAAACCCAACCCAGGTTATCAAAACCAATAACAAAACTACTTATAAAAGACCATCTCAATTTCAATAACTCATAAAATCAAAGTACAAACAAATACAAACAGTTATCCAAAACAGATGGTAACATTTCAACAAAAGTCCCTTTTCGGGATGCAATTCTCAAAACAGATTAGAAAACATTAAAACACATTTAAAGAGCATCCCAGTGGGGATTAGAGCATAGACATTACCTGGTTAACTTCACTTCACAGCTAAGACGAACACACTTGAGCTCACTAACGACGCGAATTAGCTCGGGCCTAAAATAAAAGTAATTATTCTAATCAAAACGCGCCCTTCGAAGTTAGTATTAACTACCTTCTACCTAACCCTCCCCTAGGAACACTATATGGTTCCTATCAATCATGAATCTATACTTTAAATTACTTAACACATTCCAAGTAATCGTATAACCAGCTCAAAACATCACTTTCACACAACAACATTTTTATTAATAAAAAGCATCAACAAAACAGATTACAACATCCACATAAAAAGGGTCAAAACTTGACTTCCTGACATCCTATGGGTCTGATTTTAGACTTTTCGGAAACCTCGGGATGTCTACTAAAACTTTCATGTTGAACTTGAGACCAAAAACACCTCCTATGGTCCCCAAAAACGATCATTAAACCAAACTGTCCAGATCTGACCTAGGTCTGGTATTCAGGGTATAACTTGATCTATACAACTCCAAAGTCCGATCCGCAAAATTTCTATGAAAGCTAACATCATAAGAAACCTCCAGTTCAAACGGTTTGGTCAAAGAACAACTTAACCACTTACGATGACCCGTTCTTTACACATCATCGAATCTGTCCCAAAACTGATTTAGGTTTTATTTTGTATCTCCCATCCTAACTCTAATCAATCAATCCAAGAGTCCCACTTTGACATCTAAACATATGAAGAGACACCTATTGAACCTCCTTACAAAATCAAACCAACCCTACCAAAATAATTAACATGAAGTCCCCAAATAAACATATTAATTTCCAATTCACGCATAACCTAAAACTCACACTAATAACCAAAATAAAAGCTAAACTTTGAACATCTAAACTTCATAAAAACATAACAAAACAGCAAGGCCTAATTACCACCAATTATAACCAAAAATTAAACCTTTTATAGTAAAGAAAACTCGATAATAACGTAGTAATAATATAACCGTGTATTAATAGTAAAATAATATAAAATGCAAAGTTTGAAACTTCACTACCCATAATAAATTATAAAACTTATAAAAACAATAGGAGGAGTTTTAGAATGATCTTTTAGTAAATACAACATAATTTTACATAAAGAAACCCGATAGAAACGGAATAATAATATATACCCGTAATAATCACATAACATAAACACATAAAGTTTGAAACTTTAATAACTATACCGTATTATAAACCTATAAAAATAGCGGAAAATAATTTTAAAACACTTTTTAAGTAATCACAATATAATTTTGAAGTATAAAACGAATAATTAATCTACTACTCCAATAATTCACAAGATACAACTAAAATTAAACAACTTACTTATGAATATGAAATTAAACGATAGTAAAACAACGGACAAACTTAATAAAACAAATCAACATGCATTTCTAATCAAGTATAAGAATATATATTTCATATTTACGCGTTAATTAACTATAATTCATGCATAAAATAATACCATCAAGACCCTAACATGATTTACGCGTAATACATAATATACATCACATATTAGTAACAATAATACTTAGGACTACAATAATCATAAACTTTAATGAAACCAGAATATATGCACATAATATTCACACCCTTGACCCTACTAAATCAGATTTCAAGAAAACAATAATCAATAATGATAATAATACTACAAACAGAATACTTAGAAAACTAAAAAAAAAATGGGAATTAGGGTTTTACCTAAAGGTGGCGTTGGGTGTTCTTTGGCGGCTGGAAACCCACGGCAGCGGGGAAAAGAAGAGAATCGGGAGAGAGAAGAGGGGAAACGAAACAGGGGGTGTGTGTGTTTTGTGTTTACTGACTTAGGTTAGACAACTTAATTAACTATTAATCTCTCTCTAACTAACCTTAGCCTAATCTAACTCTATAAAGATCCTCCTAACCAACTAACCAATCAAATCCTACCCAACTCTAATCAAGCTAAACTCACTACTACTACTAACTATTAACGAAGCTTAATACTAACACAATACAACTACCAACACTAACTAGAATAATAATAACAATAGTAATATAATAAAACACATAATCATAATAATCATATGATACAATTACTGGGCAAAGACAATAATGCTCACTTAATAATACTAATAACAATAATAATAATAACATAATAATCATAATAATAACGATAGGAAAAATAATAATAATAATAATAATAATAATAAATCATATACTACTACTAAAAATAATAATCACATAGTAATAATAACAGTCATATAATAATACCCACGTAATAATAATACTGATAATAACCACAACTAATAATCATAGTAGCACGTAAATAACCATATTCACGTCACAATAATTATAATAATACTAATAAGGATATTACTACTAATATTAATAATATAAATAATAATGATAATAACACGTGACATTACCACAATACCCCTTGTTAGTCCCTCAACGATCCTACGAGCTCAAGTGTTAGTAAAATAATCACAAACAAATTATGAATAATTAACGGAGTCAACTTAAATTACTAACGTCATAACGGTCAACGCACTTAAATTTTTCGGGGTTTTACACCAACTTCTTTTCAAACAATAAATTCAAACAATTAAGTTAAATAAGCAATTGAAATAGCTAATCAATGCAAACAATCAAAAGTTAACAACTATTGTTTGCTAAATAAGGATTTAATTTTGTGCAGCAACGTAATCAAATCAACCAAAAAAAAAAAAAAACTAAAGCTAACGGCGCATGAATGAGTTTATACTCTAATATGTCTCCCATGTGAATCCCTTTAGACTTTAAATGTAGTTACAAAGCCTGTCTTAAGCTTTTATATAACTTAAATAAATTCTAGAACCGTGAGATTCAAACTTGAGACATCTTACGATAAAACACTACTAAAAATATGTGTATTACCAATAGGGATGGCAATGGGTCTTGGACCCGCTCCAGTCCCGTTCGGACCTGCCTTATTTAGGTGGGTCTGGGTCCAAAATTTTGGACCCATTGGATTCGGGTAGGGTCTGAGTCCACTAAAAAATTGGCGGGTCCGGGTTTAGGCATGGACCCGTGGACCCATCAAATTATACATACATACACATATATATTTACTTATGTGTGTGTGTGTGTGTGTGTGTGTGTATTAAATGAAAACCCTAGTGCATTTGTATTCTTAGAGTTGTATAATGCGATAATCATGAACTTTTTGGGTTTTTTTTTTTTTTTTTGCATTTTAAGTTGTACAGTTGTATTCTTTAGAGTTGATGTTTTGATGATTTTTCGTAATGTTTTTATGTTGAATTTTACTCATAGCCTCGTACATTGAACTAGATGTTTTAATTATGTTGAAAATATGTGTATTTAAATAGAATAGTTATTATTATACAATTGCGCATGTATAAAATTAACCCAAAAATTGATAAATCTAGTAAAAAAATACATAAGAGTGTTGGACTCAATAAGGACTCGCTATGGACCCGGACTCGCGGACTCGAGGAGTCTGGGTCTGGGTCCAAGTTTTTGGGACCCACCGGGTCTCGGGCGCAGGTCTAGGTCAAAAAATATTTGGTGGGTCCATCGGGTCCATCTGGACCCCGCTCAGACCCTACCCATTGTCATCCCTAATTACCGACCATTTTTTCAGTCAATTTAAAATAGTTGGAAAAATCAACCATTTTAACAACCATATCATATTCCAATTAGTTTTGATAAATTTTATGTGGAAAAAAGGGTTGGAAATTCCAACCACTTTTGCTAAAATGGTGGGAAATTTTTCCCACCATCTTTTTCTTACTGTTTGAAAATGGTTGGAAAAATGACTGAATTACTAACCGTTTCCCCACCAATTTTGAATAGTTGGAAAAAGACTAGTAGGAAAATTTCCCACCATTTTAGTGAAAGTGGTTGAAATTTCCAATCAATTTTCCCCTCTTAAAATTAGAAAATAGTTGGAAATTAAAAAATATGAAATGATTGTTAAAACAGTTGGTTTTTCCAAGTATTTAAAATTGGTTGGAAAAAATGGTCGATAACACACGTATTTTGAATAGCGAGACTTTTACAATATCACGTGTCTATATTGTGATTTATAGTTTGAAACAAAACTTGATTTTTCAACTCTTTTTTTTCATTATATATAGATAGAAAAATTTCCCAAGAGGCAAGAACAACAAAGAATAGAAGTATGCAGCTAACGATCATATTTCCATTCACAAAAACCTTGTCTCTATTTTATTTTATTTTAATCCTTCTCCAAAAACTTTCAATCTAATGATCATATTGAAAAGGGTGATGATAAAAGTCTTACTCTAAGACAAATCTTAAGTATCTTATCTTTATTCAAATTTGTATTTTAAATTATTTTTTATACTAATTTTTTCATAATAAGTATTCATTATCAATCATAAAAAGTTTTGATTGCGTTCACTACACCAATGAAGATAAATTACACACTGATCGAATTAAACCCGTTCGTTTGACTTGTTTCAAATATTTTTTAAAAATATAAAAAATAATGAATAAATATATGACTTTACATCATTTATATATAATATTACAGTTATAAAACTTTATAATATCATTTTCGTATTGAAAACAAGATAGGTATACAAAATATCATCATACAATACAAAAGCGAAAGCATCAACTTCCAGGAGACCCACTAATATATACTAGCCAACATGAACAAGTAGAAATAAACTATACTTTCCATAAAAAGTAAGGAAATGCCTGGAAGCCAACTAGTGGAGTAATATATACGCATATATATTTATAGCAAGTAGTAATAATAAAAAAAATACATGGGGTACCTTTAGACCCCCAAATTAGGCGTCGTGCTAGTCTCTACCTAGAGATAAAGAATACGATCGAGTAGTAGTCTAGTAGACTTACTTTTTGTGTTGGTCCACAAATGGAAGCTAATATTGGTAATTTAATGATCCAAGACATAGTACTCGAAGCTCCACAGGTTGGCATGATATGTATTGATAATAGATGTGGATTCTAGTAGATTAGGAATAAAAGGGCCGAGTAGTGCATTTGCATGTGGCCATAATCTTGGATCCTAGAAAGTTTCCAACATAGTTCACGTTTTTTTTTTTCAAAACAACAAGTGGTGTTCGTCTATAATGATTTCTTATTCCCTTGTTTTATTTAGACCCCATTCTTTTTTACGGTGCAGTAGATTACGGTGTGTTGAAATGTGGAAAGTTGTGGTGAAATATAGAAAGTTATGGTGGAAACAATGAAATGTAAGTTGTTATATTTTAATTTGAAAATAATGGTAGGTGGAAATAAAGTGAAAGTTTTGATTTTTTATTTGAAAATTTTTCGCTATTAATAAAGGAAAATGGAAAGTTATAGTGAATTGTGATGGAAATTAAGAATTTCCGGTACAGTGTAGAACCGCAAACGAACCCACCATAAAAAAGAATGGGCCTTAGAGAATGTTTGGTTTGAATTTTGTTTTAGAAAAGCTAGTTAATTATTTTTTCTGATTGATATTCATGTTTGATTGTTCTAAATAAATAGAAAAGTAAGTCGTAATTATATAAAAGTTATTATTTCATTTTCAAATCAGTAATAGTTTTCTAAAAGAAACATAAGTAGGGGGTTGGGAATGAGAGTAGGATAATTGGGAATACTATTGCCATGTTTGTTTTGCGGTAATTAAAAAAAAGTTGGTAATAGGAATGGGAATAGAATGACCCAACTCCCAGTAATCTATTACCAGGGGGTGGTGGTAATTGGAGATGAGAATTCAGTAGTCACTGCTAAATACCAATTTTGCCCTTATGTTCAATTATTATTACCAAGACTATCCATCCTATTTAGAAGATATACTTGTTTTTAATTTTTAATTCATATTCAATGCTTAATTAATTTTTATTAAAATCTTTATGAACTTAAATATTTTTTAATTTTTTTCATATGGTAATTGATTTTCTAGAAGTAAATGTGTATCATTTGTGGCCTTATATCCATTCAATTTATTAAAACATTCATAAATTAATAAAATGGTATTTTTGTCAATGTGTGTTTATTCCCAATCCTATTCCCAATTTGAATTACTAAAATAAACAAGTAGGTTGGTATTTCATAAACACATGTTAATTCCCATTCCCGTTTTGAATTCCCATTCCCAGTCCCATTATGAATTCTCATTCTCATTCTCATTGCATGCCAAACGGCCCCTAAAAGTATTCCTAAGAAACTACTCCCCGTGTTTTTTTATCCGTTTGTTTGAGGAGAAGGCGTATGCGGTGATACAAACTAATGTAGTGCTCAGTGACACTTTAGTCTCTTAGGCTTTATTCTTTGGTTAGGTTGAATACAACTCTCCCAACCTATCCTAACTTATTCAAACTTATCCAAACTTATCCAAACCTAACAAAATTTCCCAAAAATGCATCCACGTATTCTAAAAATACAATTCCACAAAAAAGCATCATAACTTATCCTAACTTATCCCAACTTATCATAATTTATCCCAACCTATCTATCCAAACCTGAAAATAACCTAACAAAAAAATAGGGTCTAAGTTCAAAAAAATCTGGGCTATTACCCATAATTATTAAAAAAAAAGACTAACTTTTCTTCCTTTTTTTTCATATTATCTGTCCTTTTACATAATGGTGCGTTTGGTTGTTTCTCGGGAAAGACTTTCCCATGAAAAATTTTCCCGGGAAAGACTTTCCCTAATCCCCCCTTGGGAAACTTTTTACTAGTTTATGAGGGAAATTATGGATCCCACGTCAAAACTTTCCCGGGAAAGTTTCTCAATCAAATATGGGAAAGTTTCTCAACCAAACGCCCCCTAAAAAAAATAAAATAAAATAAGACTCTTTTCCACTTTTCTCTAGTCTGGGGAAGATTAATGGGGAAGCTTTGAACTTTTTACTTATTTTTCTATTGACCATTCCATTTAATTTTGACATTTTAGTTTAGTTATCTAAATTTGATGATGTATCTAATTACTTTAAAAAAGAACAACTTAAACATCATAATTAACATATACACAATATGACAATGATGATGTAAAGAATTATTCAATCATCACTATAAATATATGTCATATTTATATTGATCTTTACCCCCTCTTTCATCTCCAAATTAAATAAATATAAAAATAATTTCTAGCCAACTTCTTCTTCTTCTTCTTCTTCTTCTTCTTCTTATTATTATTATTATTATTATTATTATTATTATTATTATGTCAACAAATAAAACAAAAAAAAAATTTGCACCAGAAAAAACAAGTAATGACAAATAGCCAAGTTGAATGATCGATCAATTTGGCAGAGTATTCTGGCATTTCAAATACATATATAATCTCTTTCGATCCATTTTGAAAAGTTTGACTATTAATATGTCAACATATACATTGTTTTGTTATACGAAAATATTATCATTAGATTCATATCGAAAAATACTCTCATAAAAGTATATTATTGAAATTTTTTTTCTTATAAAATATGCTCTGAGAAATTTTCAAAGAATATTAGACCATATTTCTATGTATCATTTATTAAAGGGCAATTATCGTAAAACAGAGGGAGTATTATTTAAGTATTTAACTATACCTTACATGAAATAATATATTTAAAATAGTTGAAAATAAAATTGAAGAAGACTATATTTAAGATATAAAATTGTAATTATATTAGGGACAAGTGGATACTAAAAAGGGAGGGAAGAGTACGTCATACATAGTGTAGTCCCATTAACAAGGGAGTAATGATTAATAATTTCATAGAGATGGAGCATCTGCCTATGGTGGTCTCCTGCACATATATTCTTTATAAATAATATATTGTAGATTTATTGTCAACCATGGAACCTAGTATAATTTTTTATATTTGTTATGTGGCAAATATTATGCCACCATAACTTCACCTGTTCGTCTCCCTAAAAAAAATATATAAAATTAGTCAGCTACTTTGTTAGGGAGAAAAAAAATCTTGTACCCCATTATAGAAGGTCGTTACATTAATTTAATACAGAACCAACAAATGCAGTAAAGTATACAAAGGAAGTGGATCATTGAAGAACAATAAAAGCAACCTACCGGAGTAGATAATTAGTGAATAATATTAAGCTAAAAATTGTGTGACTCATCCTTAAAAAGTCATATCCTCACATTTGGAACCTTATTTATTGATTAGTATTTGTTTATCTGAATTACTAGTATGTTCATGTCAGCCTATGTATGACGTTGTACCTAATAATGTTGTAATCTATGCTGAGGAAGGTAGATTCATTTGTTTTCTTTTTCTTTTTCTTTTAGGCCCCGTTATTTTATACTGTTAATTGCGATGTGATGATACGGTGCGGTAAAATTTGAAAAAGTATGGTGAGTTGTGGTGAAAGTTATGGTAGGTGGGGACGGGTAAGTGGGGAGAGAGAATATGAAAAGTAGAGGAAAAAAGTGAGTAGAGAGAAAAATAAATAGATATATTGGTAATGATAATGGCGTGGTGTGGTGAAGTGTGGTGGAAAATTAAAGAATGCGGTGCATTGCAACCAACCGCATAAAAGAACGGGGCCTTAGTATATTAAAACGAATGTTTTTACGTATGAAGTTTTATCTGATGGCAATTCGATGGATTCTGAAAGATTCATCTCAAATCCAACTTGTGATATTTTGAGTCACCCGAGAGATGTCACAAGTGTCCATATGGTAATTTGAATGATAGTGAAGAAACTGATTCTCTATTAGTCCAATCTAAATTGAATGACGATATTGATTTAGAGGAATCCTTCTTGGAGAGTTCTAAAGCATGTGCTAGAAAAAAGAAGGGAAGTCTTTAATGAAGTCTAAATGGCATCTTATTAGCCAAGCTACGTGTAGGGTCACTTCTGTTAGGTCTCAGGGTCTTAACAAGAGGAATGAAAAGAGTGTTGTCCTGTTTGAGAAATCCTTAGAGCTTCCTCAAGATAATGTGGATGACATGACGCGTAGAGTGATAAAGTTTAGTTGTGGTGCAGCCTTTCAGACTTCATTCGTGAGACTCTGTGACTACCGTGAAACTGCATAAGGAAAAATGGCGCGCAGAAAAATTTGCAAATTCTAAGAATTATTCTTTTTCTCTATTTTGGTTGTCTATACTTTAATGTTCTTGTTGGTTTTTATAGTTGTAATGTTCTTGTTGGTTTTTATAGTTGTTTGTTTTATAATGTGTTTGGATTGTTGTAACAAACTGATCTGCTTGTTCAGACTTTGAAATAGCAAAAAAAAGGTCTTATTAATAAATTAATTAGTTCTTTTTTCTCCTCTTTGTTTGGTTTGACCTTCTAATTCTTCTCCAAGTGAATCAAGTCTTTTTCCTATTACTTTTTTTTTTGTGTAAGGGGGCGAGAGCTTCTCCTTTATCATTCAAAGGATCCGACTGTTGCGACAATTGAACTAGCTAGAGTGGGCTTTGAACGATAAAAGACAGTAGCCAGAACCGTGTTAGAATCAGTATCAAATAAACCAAAAGAGATTGACCTATCACATATGCTTTTGTAGACGCTGAATTTTATCACTCAATTCAGCTTTGTAATTATGTAATTGATTTTAATCATTTTTTTATCTTTATTTTTAATTTAGGATTAAATGCCAAGATTTTTGAAATGCACACATTTTCCACATGTTAAAATCCCCCAAAATCAAATCAAACCCAATCAAATCCCTCTTTATCTTATTTCATTCTTCCTCCCTTTTCCAAATCAAATAAAATCAACCTTTATTTGATTTTATCCTCCCAATATTCTTTAATTCACCACCATAAATAAACTCCCGTCCACCACTATAAATACACCCTCATTTCCACTCTTTTTCCACACTTTCAAAATCATCCTAGGAGTATTGACACTAGGTGATTTTATCTTTCTTCTCTTCCTTCCTCCTCCTTCTTCTTCTCATCATCATCTTGCATTCATAATCTTGGCATTAACTTGAGATTAATATTATTTTTTTCTTATTTTATTCTCACTTTATTATGATGTAAATCCAACTTAAATAATAATATTGATGCTCTAGTCAAATTGACTAAATGTTAACTTGTAAATGTTTATACTTTTGTTCTTTTATTTCATTCTTCTATTCGCATTTATTTTATTTTTACATTTAATCATTTCATTTGTGTGCACTAAATAATATTGATTAATCTAATTAATTCTCCTCTTCTACTCTTTTCTTTAAATTAACCGATTTAGTAGAGTCCGTTCTTTGAACGGGCGAATTCGAGGGTTTTTACTTTCGAATTCGTAACCTTACCCTCGGATCCGAATCTCATGGTTCGTGGTTTATGGAGTTTAAATTTGAGTTTATTAATTCTCATTAAAAATTAATTGGCGACTCTTTTTATTTTTATTATTTTGATTCATTTGAACATCATAATAAAATGTATTTAAATCCTTTAAAGAAAAGACACCCCTTTCGACTCGCCGTTTACCGCGAGGGATACCGACGGGGATTTTCCCGGGTCCCACAAATGGCGACTCCACTGGGGACTTACTTTAAGAGGGTAAAACTTGAAAAACCGGTTTTTTTTAATTTTTGAGTAGAAAAGGAAAAATTAATTCTTACAATTTTTATTATTTAGTTAGACATCAAACATACGGACCTCCATCTCGATTTTTATAAATCGGGATGAACCCAAAGGTACCGTCTAGGTTTCAACCCAATTTCCCTTTTGGGTAAAGTATATTTCCGAATTCAAGGAATGAACCTCACATTTCGAGAAGAGCGCAAATTACTTTCCCACTCATGAAACACTCCAAATTCTCGGGATTATGAATTTACATTTTCCCTTTAATTTTGCGAGAAACACACGGGTCACACTACTATGAACTCCATAGAATTTGTGGCGCATGAGAGACATGAGTATGCTAGTTTTAGGTATCCGACCTTAAACCCATGAATGTAGGACCTTGGTTAGGTGCATTACCCATTTGTATGCTATGTGCATTTTCCTTGTGATATGTGTAAATTATGTGCTATATGTTTTCCCTTTTGTTCTAAGAGTCGGTCTCATTCCCCCCAAATACCACTTTAGTTTGGATAATAATCAAGCAAAAGTTAAAGAAGACCTAGATGTCTCTCTTGGGCCCGAATCAAAGAGGTTTGATTAAGCCCGAGATCTTAGCTTGGTTTTGTCCAACCCTCGGTTGTATTTGGGCCCATAAAGTGTGTATCCGGTCATTATTCGAATTTGAGTTCATTAAGACTTTAATGTTGACTCGATCTTATGATGGCCCGATGGACCTTCCCCGTACATAGTCTCATTCTACGCTAGAGGTCAACATGCAAGCCCAATGTTGGGTGAGTCCATACCAAAAAAAAAAAAAATCATTCATCATGTAGGCATCGTTTGCATTAGGTTGTCCCATATAAATCACTAGGTCTTTGGGTAGGTCAATGTCGGGGTTAATTTTGAGGTTTATGGTTTCCATGAGGCAGAATAAGGATCCGGTAACCAACCTTGAACTCGGAGTAAACAAGTTGCCTTCTTTGCACCACTGTCTCCAATGGCCTCCAACGGAATACCTAGCAACAATGAACTCAATCTCTTCATCTCCCAACATTTGGTGAAATTTCCACAAGAATCGCAAGGCAACGATAGGAGAATAGATGAAATCATCGATACGTTAGCAAGGATGAATGATGAGCTGAATTTTCTTGATAAAGATGGAAGCAACACTCGTCATAGTGAAATGTCAAGCATGTGTGAAATAGAGAGAGAGATCCCTATGTCTGCAAATCACTATATGGACACGGGACTCACTTCTATTCCTAGAGTTGATCAATCACATAAGTCCAACTCACCAATGGAGAAGTTTAAAACAGTTCTAAATGTCTCCCGATCACCTTTAACTGAGAATAAAGACCAAATTCCGCCCTTAGCTACAGGAGGATATCAAGAAAGAAGATGTGGTGAACGAGAAAGTTCTTTTTTTGGACAAACTCTTTACCACAATAATTCAAATGCAATCACGCCGTCTAGACCGAAATATGGATATGATCCTTTGGATTCTACAAAATGATAGAAGGACGACCAATATTGAACATCGCATCAAAGAAAATATTGGAGAAGGATCATCATCAATGGGATTGAATAACACTGACATTCATCAAGGGGCTCTTAATTCCTTTGCTAGAAATGCTGAACCGCGACAACCCGTGTCTTTCATTCCAATCTCCACTACCTATGTGGAGGCTCTCGACTATCTCCTTAAGGAAGGAAAGATCAAGCTTCCCCCTATTCGAGCTGAACCTGAGGTCAAAAGCAGAACTTGGGATGCTGGCAAGTTCTGCCAATATCATAGAATGCGAGGTCATGACACCGATAAATGCAACATTCTCAAGGACAAGATAGAAGAGATGCTCCAATCCAGGGTGTTGTCACTGCCAATCGCAGAGTAGAGAACGTGGTTTACTACAAAGTCAAACAGGGTCTTTCCAAAACCTCGATCTGCAAAAATCAATTAGGTGATCCCTTCATGTTGCATCTTTTCTTTTCATGGCAATTATCTTCTCTTTTAGAGTCAGTTGGGATATATCCCAAGTAGTTTTTTTAATGTATTCATCTTAGTTGCATTCAATAAAGATGAAACCTTTGATGATTATGACTCTTGTCTTCCCCGACCCTTCATTTGTTTCTAAATTGCTAAGGAATAATCTTGTGCTTGCATTCCTGATTTGAATTGAAGAGCTCACTCACCCATATGACCATCCAAGTCTGGCATATCCATCTGCTTGTTTCCTCCATCTCACATCTCCATCACATTTTCTCTAAACTTTTTGTGCCCTACCCCGAGTCCAAGGTTAATTAAGAGGAGATAAGCTAACTTGAACACTCACCCAACAGGTTAGGCAAAAGGAAAGAATTCAAAACGACCAATAGTCTCTAAAAGTGAATCTCACTATCAAATAAATCATGCAGCTTAAAAAGATATGCCTATGATAAAAGGCTTTCATCCCTTACCACCTACATCATAACCATCTTCATTTTCACTTCACTGCTTCACCTACATTTCTTCACACATCATCTTCTCAATCACCACCATGAACCCGGTCATTCATTTTATGACCTCATCCCTGAATCCATTTAAGCCAATTAATGTGTTGCGGGTGACAAATATCATGGACAAGAGAAATATAGATTGCGATTGTCAAGTTCAAAAAAAAAGAAGAAAAAAAGAGAAAGAAGAAAGCAAGAGTAAGAGGCATAAGAGGCAATTGTCGGTTTACATTGGTCACTCGCACACATCCCGTCCAACCTTCACACATATCCTTCCCATTAAACTTTCGACCCATCTCAAAGTCCTTCTTGAGGCACCAATCTTTTAAAGTTGCACCTGTTGAACTACGACTGGCCTGATTCCACACTGGATACGTAGGAGAACCTCTTTGAGGCCCGGCCGCTGCAATTCACTTTAGAGAAAATTCATCATCAAATCACTGGGTCTTTGAGAGATAGAATAAAGAGAGGCTAGCTCGAAAACCTCACCAGGTGAGCTAGGCAAAAGGAGAGGAAACCTTGGTATGTAAGGATAATGAAAAGTTGTCAGACTTCTTTCACTAAACACACCCACAACTTTTGAATAAGACTCTTTCCACGCATCATGAGGGGATTATTTCTCCCTTTGAAACTCTAACCAAACTTTTCAGGGATGATGGGAACTCAGTCGCCACCAACTTTTCTTGGTCAAAACAACTTTAAGACAAACTAGAATGATATCTTGCAACACTGTATATAATTCGTTTATAACTCTCACCTTGGATAGATAGTTTCGATGGGAATTTTGGAGAGTGATGCTCAATTAGCTCATTGTAATGCTCAAACTTGGGCTACTGCCAAATTCTACGAGGAACCCCCTATGGCTTATATTGATGAGAGACATGTTTGATAATGGTCCAGGACTTCGGGTAATGTAGTAACTACTGGTATGCTAGAGGTTACAATGGCTATGAAGAACAATCCTTTTACTCCACTAGCTGGGCCAACTATTTAAGAAAATGAAATTTACTTTCCCTAACTAATAAAAAGAAACAACAATGCATCATCACCCACTGGTCGAGTGACTTCGTACCTCTCCTTGTAAGTCGAGTAACTTGGGCGAGTTTCCTATCAGTTATCCCAGTTGGTCTTTGCCCTAAGTTATATTTGGATGATAGATGACCATACTCGTTTCCTGTATCGATTTTACTTGAGTACTTTCGAAGGAATGTACGGGGATCAATTCCACCCAGCCTGCCCCTTTATTCAGATTCCTCTATATTGGGTGGTTGGGGGGAGGGGTAGACAAACCCCGACATGTTGAAAATTATCCTCTAATGGTCACCTGCTACTCAAATCAATAAAATAAACAAACTACAATTATAAGAGAAATTTTAGAAAATAATAAATTTATCATGTGAAGAGCTTAAAGAAGAGATTCTTAAGAGCAAAAGTTTTAAGGAAAATTGTCAAAAATGGGAATCCATCTATCAAGAAGTTTCCAGGGAAACTATGCTCGAGAATGTCATAAAGGAAACCCTCGGCAAAAAGGGAACTTTGGGAATGGCTAAATTGAATCCATCGTCTGATGAGCTCAGGGTCCTTAAAAAAACTTTGAGCCACGTGAAAAATGCAATACTAGAACGTGAAAGGGGGATATTTAAAAAGGCCACCAGGGTATAGTGCAATATTAGCAATAGGGTTTCGGAAAAAAAAAATCCTTTAGTGGTTCGTAAATTAACTTAAGTAAAGTACATTCCTAAATTCAAAATTTTCTTCTCAATTTATTAGATCCTACAATTGGATGTACTAATTTTTTGAAAAAACTATACAAGGAACAATTGATCACCTCTCTAGTTATCAACTAATTAAATCCTTTGATCTTCATATCGATCTTTTCCTTCTATCAACCAATTAAATTAAGCTTAGTCTTGTACCTTCTTAGTATGTTTATTTTATGTCTGCTTATTGTTATTTCTTTTTCCTACATAGGTCCGAGTTAAGTGCAAAGGTAGTCACGTTTAAGCATATCGAGGTCCAACCCATTCCTCTTGCACTAAGTTTGGTAGATCTCCCTATAACATCAACAATAGATAGGAATCGAAAGGTCTCACGACGTTAATAATACAAGCATGTGGAACATACATAAATTCATTCACACTTTAATTGCCATGATAATACCCTTCCCCTAGCCCCCCTCCCCCCCCCCCCCCACCACACACACATATGCACATACAGATTTAGAGTTCTAACTTATAATGAAGTTATATTTTACAATAAACATTAGTATAAGATTTAATGAGTGTATAATTAATTCTTTTAGTTTGTGCTTCAAAATGGGCTATTTCTTGTAAATGAAGAATCAAGTGAAGATTCATTTGGAGCCAAAGGCACTATGGGACATTAAATCTTAGAATTTAATTTTGAGCATGTAATAAAGTATACTAATTAATGGGGATTAATGTATCTTTATTTTATAGTGTCACTATGAAGATTATGGTGAGAATCATTCAAGATGCGAACATAATCTCCAAATTTTCCGGGCGACATAGTTATCCATCGCTCACGCCACGCGGAGACCGACAGACCCTTTTAGCAACCGATAATATCGGTCACTGTCAGCCTTTTATGTTGTAGTGGAAAATTAGAAATAGAAACAACTTGACCAAAACTCAAAACTATTAGTCGGACACACAAACCTGATGTAAAACAATAAAATCATCACCACCACCAAAATAAAATAATAACAACGATCCCTAGTATAGTCTGGTTAATATTAGGTTTGAGGGGATCTAGATGTAGGCAGTTGTAGGACCCCGGAAAAGTGAAGCCGAAAGGAACTACTTTTCCCATCGCGCTATTTAGGTGTGATTCAGAGCCGACTAAGGTTGCTTAATCCTTAAATAAGGATGTTTTTGCTTTGAAACAAAACCCTTTGATTCTTTAAGTATCTTAACTTTGTATACTCATTTAAGGACAAGTCCTTCGATCAATGAATACCAAACCTCATCCATTCTGGTACCCGCACCATGGCTAAAATGGGACCGAGGCCAGTGAACTAACCTAATAAGCCAGACGACTTTGCTTGGGCCATGCCAGTGATATACTGGGCCCCACTGCCTGTAGAAATGGGCCAAAAAGAAGGCAAGGTCGTCTGACCTTGCCCAATTTCTATCCCGTTTCCTCTCTTGGTTGGCCCTTTGGTGTTGGACTCGGGGATGATATTAATTTAGCCTATCAAGCAGAAGGGAAGGTCACGAAGATGAATTTTTCCAGTTAGTATACTCATTTAAGATTACGTGATGACAAACGAACAATCTAACCTTGTGTGAATCATAAAGCATGCAAGGGATTTAGGTGGGATGGGGGAAGACCGAAGTCAATATGTCGGAATTCTTTTGATATTGATACGATAATACCAAAGCTTTTTTGTGTGAGTATGGTGAAAGATGAGAGGGGATTTCTTAGATGATTCTTGGATTCCCCAAATAGTGGAGATGAGGGGATATTTATAGGTCAAGAGGGGGTATACTCGGATGGAATGATCAAGGCATGATCCACATTCAAGCCCATATCCCACCTTAAAAGTCATTTAACTTTTGACTCAGCATGAGTCAATGACACCAAAACGGGTATCGCGAGATTTTAGTTGGACGATGGCGCGAACTGATGATGATGCAACAATGAAGGCCAGCCGACTTTTGATGGTTCCTTCACACGGATCGTTGATGTGGCAAGGTGCTTGGGCTAATTATGGGCCAGCGTAGGCCAAACAACTTTTGGAGCCTATTCTGGGCCTCCACCTTGCTTCAGGCCTAGTCTGAAGGGTGGTGGTCAGCCTATTGGATTTTATTTGGGTCCAGTGGCTTTTAATCCATAAAAGCTCAGTGGTATTTAATCAATTCTAGCCTTTTTCTCGCTTTCCTCAGTTTTGCTTTGGTGCGCTCTTCCCAGTACAAAATCTGGTGTCTACAATAGTCTTCCCCCGTACACAAACCCAATATAATCATTTTAATTGGGATATTACTGAAAGAAAGCAACACTCTCAAGATATTTAATAAATTGGGCAACATGTGCTTTGAGTTTGTTTTTATCTTCGAATCACTATGGTGATATTTGGGTCTTATGAAATAATGCTATTATCTCAGTAAAAGTTTTGATGAAGGAAAATAGGTTCATTCACCGTCTTCTTTTTTAATTCTTATTATCATGCGACACAAATTTTCTATGGTTTTCACTTCTAGTGGACTTGTCCAAGAATAAAGTAAACCCCGATTTTGGAATTGTCTCAATGATCTTTGTGCGTGTTTAACGATAGTCTAGCGTGCTAGAATACTGGTCGTGTCTGACATAGGGAGTTGGGGTCCTTAAACTCTAGTCGGGTATTAGGTTCAAGTTTGGTCCAAGGTACAAATTAAATGAGGGTTTTTAATTAAACTATTAACTATGGGAAACACATGAAGAAATAAGGTCTAACAGATGATAAAAGCAAGGGCTTGGGGTATTACCGGGCTTCCTAACGCGAGAAAAATGGTCGGTTAAGGGGTTTAGGAATTATTCATAAATAAGTTGTTTAGCACGGGATTTAGGCGGATAATACTAGCATCAAATCTTTCTTGCCAGAGTTAGGGTTTGATACTTACTCTCTAAATCTCATCACTATTCCTATAGTGATGGTTTCTAGGGAGCAAATTAGCCTAATTTACCTCATTAAGAACTAATCACATGCCAATATGGATTAGTACTTAATTAATCCACACAAAACCCTCAAATTCAATGTTGGGAGATAATCCTTCACCAACCAATATTAGGATTATCAACATCAAATGGAGTGGAATGGTGAGAAATGCTAAACAAATCATCCTAATACACTAAACCTAACCTAATCCCCCATTAGGGGGCCTAATTACCCCTTAACCTAAGGAGATTCTAGCCACACTTGTTCACAAACATCATTATCTCAACAATCAAACCAACATTTAGCATGATTCTAGCAATATATACTAAAACAGGGCTAATTTAAGTCCTGGTGGGTGGTAGGTGTGGGAAAGCTCTGCATGAATCTGAAGATTTCAATCTCGTTGTAAGCATTTGTAGGAGTGTCACGAGTGTCCAGGGTTCATCCTTGGTTGAGATTGTTGGTCTAGAAGCGAAAAAGTTAGCAAATGGATTCAGAAAATCAATTCAGCATCCTGGCTTGGAAGGAATGAATGAATAAACAGAATCAATATATGAGAGTGGTTCTGGAAGGTGTATCTGGAAGGGTAGAAGATATAAATAACTTCGAGAAGTCCATCTCATCCTACTTGAATAGCCTGCAGGTCACGAGAAGTGTAGTAGCTTTGAAAGCTGTGAATGTTGTGAAGTAATCTGGATTCTTGATACTATTGATACATGCATTTACAAGATCAAATCGAAAAGGAAAGCACTCAAAGGACGAATAGAAGAAAAGGAGGAGTAGTGATCGTGAGGTATCAGTTTTAAGTCTTGCACCCTAAAAGTGTGGGGCCTGGGGGCGGTTGAATAAAAAGTTGTTTATCTTAGCTCTCATAAACCAGGATCTATTCCACGAGATAGGTCTTGTGGAGAAAAACTGATATGTTCCTGCCAATAGGCTCTGAGGCCTTGATGGAAAATGCAAGGAATTGAAATTGTTAAAAATCTTGCTGAAGGTAGATATGGAGGTGTTGTAGTATTATATGACCAAGGCAGTTCGACACAACAGGATCTCGACTCAACAAAAGAGAAGTGGTGGCTGATGCGTGGTCTATCAAAATTCAGTAGTCAAAGATTGAAAGTCTGGTGATGATGGAAATCTAAAGCTGTGGTGGTGGAAGAATTAGTGGAAAGGTGTGACATGCACTTAGTGATAAGTAATGGTGGAGGAAGAGTGGAAAATGCGTGATCTGCAGTTAGCGGGATTGATGGTCTCAATCAAAGCAAGAAACCATTCCATTAGTTTCTTGGCTCCATGTGTTGGCGACATTTCTTTTATCTCATAGACTTATCTTATTGTCTTTTGAATCTTTGGTTGGGGGTTCTCGTTGGGTGTTGGTTTGCCAGAATCCTCTCTTGGATGGTTGGATTCTTTCTTGTAATTCTTGCTTATTTTCTTATCAGGGCTATCTTTCTGTGCGATAGCATTTATTTCAGGTGAAACAATATTGGCTTAATGGCCGCAAATGATAAAAAATAGCATAAATAAGTTAATCAAGCAATGACTAAACTAATTTCAAGCTGAAATAAGAGAGAGAAAGAGTAAACTCACTCAAAATGGTACCTAATGATCCTCCAAATGCAAAGAAAACCAACAATAATCAATCCAAATGCCATAATAATCCTTGACCTTCAATAGAATTAAGAGATATTACACTAGTGTTTAGAGAGAGAAATGAGGGAGTTCTATCTAATTTTGGGAGTAAAACCTAGAAATCCTAAGGTGCCCTCTGAAAAGACGAGTTTTACATTATATACAAAAGAGGAAAGGGTGCTGTAGACACAAAATAATGTCACTACAATTTTTTTAGTCCAAAAAGAGCTCCTAATCAAGAATCTTAGGAATCTGAAATACTTTCTTCGCATTGAGGTGGCTTAAAATTCTCAGGGTATTCTTTGTCAATGAAAGTATGCACTTGATATTGTAGATGAATGTGGTTTACTGGGTGCTAAGCCCGTAGACAGGCCAATGGAGGTTAATCATAAGCTTGCATTGGCCACTAGAGCACCATTACAAGATCCTTCCAAGTATAGGCGCGCCTTGTTGGGTGCTTGATATTCCTTACTTTATGTGTCTATAACTCTCTTATGTAGTATATGCTCACTCAATTCATGCAAGCACCAAAGGAGAGCCATATAGAGGTTGCACAACATCTCCTCCATCAACTGAAAGAAAGTCTTGGACATGGGATTTTACTACGATGCGATGTTGATCTTCAGGTGGTTACCTACTTTGATTCTTATTGGGGTTCCAGTCCAATTGCCCGACGATCTTTAACATACTTCATTATGACTCTTGGAGGGTCTCATATATTTGGAAGACGAAGAAACAAGGAACTATTTCAAGATCCTTAGTTGTGGTCGAATATCGCTCCATGGCCACTTTCATGAGTGAGCTCATTTGGATCAAGTGTTTTCTTGCAGCATTGGGAATTTCCTATACTAATCTTATGAAGTTATTTTCTGACAACCAAGCAACCGTATACATTGCTAAGAGTCTTATTTTTCATGAAAGCGCAAAGCATATTGAAATTGACTGTCATTTTGTATGTGTGAGATTGATCTCAAGATATCTCAATACTGCTTAAGTTTCTTGTCGTCACCAATTCCAGTTCTTACAAGGCACGTTATGGGCATACTGAATCATCATGCTCCAACTTGAAGGGGAGTATTAGGAAAATCATGTATTTTGTTTAAGGAAAGTATTGTACTAAGAGTACACGCTGCTTGCATTAGGAAAGTCATATTTTGCATTGGGAAAGTGTTCTAATGCAATATACTGCTTGTTTGCCGAGGTAGGAGAGACTTAGGGCTTTCCATATAAGCATGTATATAAGTGGCTTTCTTCATGATTAATAGAAGACAGACCTAATTCTTCGTCTTACAATAACCTCTAATTTTTTCAAAAAGCAAAAACTGAACCGAGAAAATCCAAGTCGAATGGCATAAACAAATTCGGTTCGGTTTTCGGTACTCAGTTTTTCCTTTTTCGATTTTTCGTGTCTAAACCAATTTTTTGTTCAACGTAAGTTGTTTAGTTGATGGAGTCTCCGTGAACCCATAACTTGGATCAAATTCACATATTTGGAAATCTTAACACCATGGCACAAGACATTTATCATCGGTGAAAATAATTAAAGGAACAAACAACAAAGACAACACTTCGCATGACAAAAGTTAACATGAAATCTATTTTAGCAAGTTATAAGAAAATTCAAATCTATCCCCGTGTAACATAAAAAGGTATAACCAAATTCATAGTAACTTTATATTGAAGCTATTAACAATGTGTATAAAATTGATCATCACACATATTTTTTATCAAAGAAATCAATACTTGTACAAAAAATAGGGCTCACATTTTAGTTTTCTTGTACATTTGGAAAAGACAAATGGAAACCAACAACCTATAAATTAAACGGGCTGATCGAACTAATAACAATCAAGTTGAATTGTATGTTTTCTACCTGAGCTTTGTTATATAAAAATACTGACTCTGGTTGACAAATTTAGCCATTTAAACATCGAACAAAGTTTTAAGTAGAGAGTAATTGGTTTGGTTTAGCGATTAGCTAATAGCAAATTCAGTTTTTTCCCCAATTCGATTCACCAAAAAGCTTTCGATTTTTGGTTTAAATTGAATATTTTCGGGTCAACTTTAGGGTTTCCCTACTTTGGGTTTTCGATTTTCCTGGTTCGGTTCAGTTTGGTTTTGAATTGATGAGAAAACTTATTGACGACCGTGAACGGACCTATTAGAACATAATTGAACACAACCCCACCTCCCTACCATTAATAACTATGAAAGATCCTTTTGTAGACATCAAGAACCTTCCCCAAATCTAGTCTTGACACCTACATTATCTAGTCACCCTTAGACTTAAACTAATTAATTAGCACTAGGAAGGCTTCACCATCATCCTTAACAAAATTACAAGACTCAAGGTTGATTATGTTGCTCTTCCCTTTACCCTTGGGGTTAGGGCAATCCCTACTGTAATGATCCTTATCACCACAACCCTAATACAATACGTATGTGTTTTATGCAATTGCTTAGCGACTTTGACTCAAACTCCTATTATTCCTCCTGCACCTAACAGACAAAGAATTACCACGATAAGGTTCCTTAGTATCCTTCCTATAGATGCTTTCACTTATGATAGTATCACACACCTCATCAAACTTCATAGTACCCGCCCCTTAGACGTACCAATAGAGGATGCAAAAGTATCTCAAGACTATGGCAGAGTAGCCAACAAAATATATATACACTCTAGTATCTTGAGATCATAGTAATCTCATTCATATGATTATGCATATTGCCAGACTCAGGTATCCTTTAATTCAAATAGACAATGCAACATATATACCTTATTAACTATAAAAGGTTTCTCATATATGTTCTTCAAGGCCTCAAGCATGTCTTTCGTCGTTTTCTAATCCATAATGTTGAGGGTCGTGTTCCTTATTAATGTCAGTGTCATCGTATTGAGTGCTTAACGATCAAGAAGCTCCAACTCCTTCAAATCCATTGCCTCAAGCTTATCCCTCAATTTCAGATTCAGCTTCTAGTGATAGAGCACATCTTCAATTTGCCTCGTCCAAAGGTGTTATTTAGAATTCTAATCTTTACTTTCTTGCCTTCCATTGTTTAAACACATGCTACTTTCTAGCTCAACTAGCCAAGATCAAACTCACAAAAACTGAGCAGTTATTTGATTTCAAGCACCTAGAACAAAAAAATGTATATCAAAATGTGAGTTACTCCATTATCTTTTTTCCATCACTCAATCATCTTTTCAAATCCTTCATCAAAAAAAAAAAAAAAACTTATGGGTTCCTTTTATAATATTCTCTCTCTATACTCTTTTTTTTTTTAAATCACGTGGTGTGGGTTTGGGGAACAACAAGTATACCGTCATCGAGCACCTGCATTATCGGAGACAACTTTGGCAATAGTAGATAGAATTTATTTGGCTACTCATTGGCAATTCCAAGAAGTGAGATGATTCAGTGTACCTTGGTGATTTATTTTGGGTGCATTTATAACATAGTCTGCAGGGTTCCTTGAGACAGTTTTAACCTTGGAAGGGGACTAGTTGACTTTGCGTGCGTGGGCGTTGACCATGCATGTTACTATGTGGCCTTTTATAGAAAAAGGGGCCAATTTTACATTAAATGTTGGAAATAACGAACAATGAGACGAAATATAGAGTAATCACGGAAGATGGGGGATCAATTGGGTGGCTAGGAGTCGACGGTTACACCGGCTCCCCTTAAGACTTATTCACTAGACCGTGAAAAACCTCAAGGGTAAAACCTAACTTCTTGTAAGCAAAGTTACAAGATTTCTCAAAAGGAACTCAAAGAGTTGCTGCAGTCAACACCTTAAGAATGTGTTGAATGCTATGTAGAAGAGAGAAGAAGAGGAATGAGGGTGTAGATGAATGTGAGATTCATCCTCCTTATATAGTGAACTTTGGAGCCAAAAAGGAGTCAAATGTTTCCATAGACATTAGGAATAATCCAAGGGATTGAGTTGAATAATATTGATGAGAAATCATGACTGATTTCTCAGTCAATATCATCCAAAAACCTGCCCAAATACATTTTAACACGAGGCATAAATCAAGGGATTTGAAATTCAATCCCGACTGTGATCAACACGGATCATGTTAGATCAACACGGTCCATGTTGTAGCCAACACGACCCGTGTTGGATCAACATGACCCGTGTTGATCTTGTGCACATTTTTCGTGCTCTCTGGACGCCAACACGGGTCGTGTCATACTTAGCACGATCCGTGTTGGGTCCATATCTCTTGTTTAGCTTGTTTTCGACCTAACTGGTCGACCCTATGCTTATAACTTGTGTTTTATGCCTCTTAACTCTTGAAATACTCCAACAATCCCCCCTCATTTCAAGAGTACCACTTGAAATAGCCCGGGATCCCTCACTTGGGTAAAAGTACCCCCGCCATACATGGCGACTTCTAGAAAGATTCAACACCCGAGAAATCAAGGAGTTGTTATGCGTCATGAAAGTGCCTTTCGACTTGAACTTCCACTTAGTGTACATAATTTCAATTAGTTTGAATGTATACGTAGACAAGTCTTTGAACTTCACATACTTATTTAACTAATTGGATACATATCACACACACAACCCAAAACCTTGCTTAAATAAAGAAGACATTATTTTACAACCGGCCATGTGTCCCATACCCTCCGCGAGAACCATCAAGCCAAGCCCTAGGCTATCCGAAGCGGCCCACTTCACGTCCTCGCATAGGCAGATTTTTACGCCCCGTAATAGAGCTCCCTATCTTATCGATTCAAAGTCTATTAATGAGTCAAAGACTCAAACCTCTTGAACATTACGACTCTGGAGCATCACCTTGTCCTTGGGATGATTTAACTTGAATAATTGATGCTCCAATTATCATTCAACGTCCTCGACCATTGAACTCAAGGCTTGACAAGAGGTGTCAAGCGTGAGTTGGAGCTCCGTTGATGATAATTATTTGATTGGGCTAACTCCCATCCCCTTTGATGTTTCAAACACCAACTCCTTGGTCAATCCTTTAGTGAAAGGATCGGCCAAATTCTCACTTGTCTTGACATAAGTCACCGCCACAACTCCATCCTTGACGAGTTGATGAACATAAGCGTGTCGTAACCTAATGTGCCTCGACTTGCCATTGTAGACACAATTATAAACACTTGCAATTGTGGCATTGTTGTCACAATAAAGTTTTGTTGGAGGCATAGGCTTCCTCCATAGAGGAATTTCCAACAACAAATTCCGTAGCCATTCTACCTCTTTACAAGCGGCGGCCAATGCTACGAACTCGGAAGGCATGGTGGAATCTGTAATACATGCTTGTTTCTTAGAACCCCATGAAACAGCACCTCCACCAAGTAGAAACACCCAACCGGAGGTTGAAGTGTAATCATCCTTGTCACTTATCCAACTTGCATCGGAGTATCCTTCTAAAACCGAAGGTTCTCCCTTAAACCGCAAGCTATAGTTTTGGGTAAGTTTTAGGTATCCCAAAACCCTCTTAACCGCTTGCCAATGCTCTTTGCTTGGGTTGCTAGTAAATCTACTAAGCTTCCCTACCGCAAAGGCTATATCCGGCCTTGTACAAGTCGTCATAGCATACATTAAACTACCAATGACTTTAGCGTACTCCAATTGGGCATAAGGTCTCCCATTGTTCTTGCTTAGTTTGATGCTTAGATCAAATGGGTTAGTTGCCACGTAGGAACTCTTGTGAAACTTTCCTAACACTTTTTCCACATAGTGTGATTGTGTTAGACTTATTTCATCATTATTTCTAATGATCTTGATACCAAATATCACATCCGCTTCTCCCAAGTCCTTCATAGAGAACTTAGCGGATAGAAAACTTTTAGTTTTCTCAACTTGTTCCATGTCGGTACCAAATATCAACATGTCATCAACATATAGGTATATAATCACCCCCTTTCCATTTTCAAACTTAGAATAGACACACTTATCTGACTCATTGATTTTAAAACCAAATCCAAGCACTACTTCATCAAATTTATGAAACCATTGCTTAGGTGCTTGCTTTAGACCATACAAAGATTTTATGAGTTTACATACTTTATTCTCATGACCCTTTTCAACAAACCCCTCGGGTTGTTCCATATATACCTCCTCTTCTAGTTCTCCATTTAAGAATGCCGTCTTGACTTCCATTTGATGGATTACTAGCTTATGATTGTGGCTAAAGCTATAAGTACTCTTATAGTTGCTATCCTAGCCACGGGTGCATATGTATCAAAGTAATCGATACCATATCTTTGAGTAAAGCCCCTTACTACTAATCGGGCTTTAAATCTTTCTATGGTACCATCTACTTTCTTTTTGCGCTTAAAAATCCATTTTGATGTAATGGGTTTCATCCTAGTGGTAAATCTACTAAAATCCAAACATTATTTTCCTTAATGGAGTCTATCTCATCTTGTATCGCTTCCTTCCAAAAGGAAGCATCTTGTGACTCCATGGCCTCTTTGAAAGGTTTAAGATCTTCATCTACATTGTAGATGTAGGGAGTCTTATACTCAATAGAGTTCCTATCTCCCTCTACTAAATAGACAACAAAATTCGAGCCATAATCCTTGGATTTCCCTGTCCTCTTACTCCTTATTTCCTCAACATCTTGTTGAGTTTCTTGAATAGCATCCTTTGGAATCATGTCATGAATGACATCCTTGGGTCTAGGAATTGAAGAGAACCGAGTCTCATCAAATATTGCATCTATTAACTCTATTACGGTGTTCACCGTTATGTAGTCATTTGGTTCGATAACCATAAACCTATAGGCTTTGCTTTCAAAGGCATAGCCTATAAAGATGCATTCAATTCCTCTTTCACCCAATTTTCTTTTCTTTGGTTCCGGGACCCTTATAATGGCCTGACACCCTCGTACTCTAAAATGTTTTATAGTTGGCTTTCTTTTATTCCAAAGTTCATATGGGGTTTTAGGGATCCCTTTTAGAGGAACTCTATTTAAGACATAACAAGTCATTAATAAGGCTTCTCCCCAAAATCCTTCACTTAAACCGGAGTAAGATAGCATGGAATTAACCATTTCTTTTAATGTCCTATTTTTCCTTTCAGCCACACCATTTTGTTGAGGTGTATAAGGTGCCGTTGTCTCATGCACCACACCACAACCTTGAAAATAGATTGGATCATAGTATTCACCACCCCTATCGGATCTTAGTCTTTTTATTTGGGCCTCACATTGTAACTCACTTTTAGTCTTGTATATTTTAAACTTGTCTAAAGTTTCATCTTTTGAATGCAAAAGAAATACTTGGCAATACTTAGAATAATCATCAATGAAAGTCACATAGTATCTTTTTCCTCCTATAGAAGGAGTGCTATGGAAATCTCCTAAATCACTATGAGTCAATTCAAGCAATTTAGAATTTCTCATAATACTTGAAAAGGAACTTTTGGTGATTTTAGTTAACATGCATGTTCTACACTTCTCAAACTTATCATCCAAACTTGGAATTAGGTCAAGATTAGACATGTACTTAGTCTTATTGTAATTAACATGTCCAAGTCTCGAATGCCAAAGAGAAGATTTCAAACAAGAACCAAGCAAGTAAACGGAAACATCATTCTTATTGTCACTTGTAGCGTTAAGCTTAAACATATCACTACATGCATAACCTTTGCCTACAAAGACCCCTCCCTTAGACAAAACATAGTTTTCCCCTTCATACACTTGCTTAAACCCAAACTTACTTAAGAGAAAACCCGAAACAAGATTCTTACATATTTCCGGAACTAAATACACATCATTTAAGAGCAATGTCTTTCCGGAAGTAAATACAAACTCAACTTGTCCTATTCCTTCCACCTTGACCGGGGAGTTGTTGCCCATAAAGAGCTTCCTCCCCTCTTCAGCGGGTTGGATAGTCTTGAAGAGATAACGCTCAATGCACACGCACCGAGCCGCACCCGAATCAACCCACCAAATATCGTCGCTTGAAACAACATTAATTTGGTCCTTAATCATGGCTACGAAGGGTCCATTGGACTCCTTCTTACCACCATGATTCTTAGTGTTGTTGTTCGAAAGCCCGTGCTTCTTCCTCCAAACCGGACATTCCCTCTTGGGGTGACCCGGCTTGCCGCATTCCCAACAAACCATTTTTGGTTTCTTGTTGCTCTTGTTCTCAAACTTATTCTTGTTCTTTGTTCCTCTTGTGTTCTCTTGAACCACATGTACCTTGGAGGGATTCTCCTTGGTAACATCCTGCATTCTCAATTCCTCCTCAATACGGAGATGGTTAGCCAAACCCTCAAGAGATATGGGTCCCTTAGAATGCATTAAGGTTCTCTTAGTTTCTTTCCATGAAGGAGGGAGCTTGCCAATTATTGAAGATACAATATAGGCCTCATCTATGTGGATCTTATGTTGAATAAAATTGCTTAATATATATTGAATTTCATGCAATTGGTCAAGAACTTTTCTACCTTCAACCATCTTAAAATTATTAAATTGGCTAACGAGAAAGTTCTTACTTGTAGAATCCTCTGACATGTATTTAGCTTCGAGCATTTCCCAAAGCTCCTTGGCGGATACGACGTTTTGGTAGACGTCGAATAGAGCATCCGTCATCCCGTTGAGAATGTGGCCTACACAAATGTAGTTGTCGTTCTCCGTCTTGAGCCGACACCTTGTTTGCTCCGTCGTCTCGTCTTCACCCTCCACCGGAACGTCTTGGGTGAGCATATACACCACCTTGAGAGTGGTGAGCATGAAGTGCATCTTCTTTTGCCATCTACAGAAATCGATCCCCTCAAACTTATCCAACTTTTGAAAGTTGTTGGTCATGTCTTTCAAAGAGTGAGACATCGTGGAAAAGTCTTAAGATTGTTGGAAATAACGAACCATGAGATGGAATAGAGAGTAACCGCGGAAGATGGGGGATCATTTGGGTGGCTAGGAGTCGACGGTTACACCGGCTTCCCTTAAGACTTATTCACTAGACCGTGAAAAGACTCAAGGGTAAAACCTAACTTTCTTGTAAGCAAAGTTACAAGATTTCTCAAAAGGAACTCAAAGAGTTGCTGCAGTCAACACCTTAAGAATGTGTTGAATGATATCTAGAAGAGAGAAGAAGAGGAATGAGGGTGTAGATGAATGTGAGATACATCCTCCTTTTATAGTGGACTTTGGAGCCAAAAAGGAGTCAAACCTTTCCATAGACATTAGGCATAATTCAAGGGATTGAGTTGAATAATATTGATGAGAAATCATGACTGATTTCTCAGTCAATATCATCCAAAAACCTGCCCAAATACATTTCAACACGAGGCATAAATCAAGGGATTTGAAATTCAATCCCGACTGTGATCAACACGGATCGTGTTAGAAACACGACCCGTGTTGGATCAACACGACCCGTGTTGATCCTGTGCACATTTTTCGTGCTCTCTGGACGCCAACACAGGTCGTGTCATACTTAGCACGATCCGTGTTGGGTCCATATCTCTTGTTTAGCTTGTTTTCGACCTATCCTGTCGACCCTATGCTTATAACTTGTGTTTTATGCCTCTTAACTTTTGAAATACTCCAACATTAAACTTGTATGAATAATCCAAATTATGTTTCTATACCGAAGTTAAATATAATAAATGATTTAATTTAAGTTATAAAATCAATAACCAATGACCAACTAATATAACAATAGAGCATACTAAACAAGTTTGTTAATAAAAATGTGGCCCTGTTCTTTTTTGCTGTGGGTTAGTGATGGTTACGGTTAAATTTATAAAATGTGGTTAGTGCGGTTAGATGTGGTAAATTTGGTGGTAAGAATAGTGAGTGTGATAAGTTATGTGGGAAAAAAATGAGGTAAGAGAGTGACGTGATTATTTTAATATTTTTTAGTAAGGTATGAGGGTAAGAAAAAGTAAAAAAAGAGACTAACGTGACTATTTTAATATATATGTTTTAGCAAAGTATAAGAAAAAGAAAAAGTAAGGTAAGAAAATGGTGTGGTTGTTATGATTAAATGTGGTCAGTATGATTAATTTTAACCGACCATACAAGAAAACAGTAAGGGTGCATTTGGTTGGTCAAAAATACCGGAGTAATCGTCAATTTTCCCGTGTTAATATATTTTTCCCATGTTTGGAAGTATGTTGACCTTGGAAAAATTTTATGGTGGGACCATAATTTCCTACATTTTTCTAGGAAATTTTCCCTTTGGGGAGCCTAAGGAAAATTTTTCCGATTGAAGACTTTCCATGGAAAATTTTACCCAAGAAAAATTCCGCCGAGGTTCCTACCAAAGACTCCGTAAGATAAGAGTAGTATGATTATCAAGTGAAAAACTAACAAATGGCAATGAAAATTAAGCAATTCTATAACAGTATCAAGCAACCAAAGAAGAAAAGAAAGCATGCATTGATATATCTCAGGATGACATATAATTTATACAAGGATCATTGAGATAAGGAAACACATAAATGAAGTGGGAGGCCTACATACCCTCATATACATAATTGTCAATTGATGATTGGTGTAAATGTTGGAACAATATTAGGAAAAGTTGTTGGAAACCTTATTTGTCTGTTTATATTGTATAGTTTTCATCAAAGATCTAATAAGATAATTCTTTTGGCCACTAGCTATCTTGAAAGGGTGACAATAAAGTAAAAGTGGTCCATAAGAATGACCAAATTGTAAGATTTTTAAGGTTATAATAATATGGGAATGTTAAGCTGAGTGGCTAGGTTTCTCCCATTTTGATTGGTAGGGACCAACTTATGATTCCTCTGCAGAATCAAAGCCCCATCAACATTTATTTAAGATTTTAAGTATATTTATGAGGGGAGTTTTCCAATTGTTTTCCTTTCTAATTTTGACCAAACTCATTTTAAGTAAAGTCTTAATTATGTTATAAGGGAAATAAATCATTTTCATGGAGTATGTGTAACGTGCCTTTTTTTTTTTTTTGATTGTGTCAGTCATTAATATTTGATCCACTATTTATAAAATGGATAAAAATATATAGTTGATATACAAGAATCAATCTCTTCATAAATTTTAATTCATAAAGAATGTTTTAAATTTGAATCCCCCTACATTCATTCATGATTTACTAGAAATTTGTCGTTTTCATATAAATGTATTGTTAACTTAAATTTATTTCAATAAAAGTGAAGAAACACAATACATAAGTATTATTCTTACAGATCTTTGTGTTTTGGTTTAACTTGCTTTTATCTATTCGATATAAAAACTTACTTTAATCTAACTCATTTTAGTTAATCATTATGTGGAATGGAACATTAACCAGATTATATTGAGATCTATTGTTATTGTTGTCATGTGGAATGAAACAGAAAAAAAAAGTATTAACAGACAAAGAGATAATCTATAGCAAGCGATAATAAAAATTAAAATTAAAATTGATGAACACTTTACAGATTTTGACTTTTTGATATCAGACTCATGAAATAAAAACTTAATATTTTGATATATGTTCCATAGATTTCTTGATGAAATTGATTAAAAGATTCAATTTTATGTTTTTTAGAGCATTACGATGCTAGAATTTATATTAGGTACTTATTATCATTATCATCTAAGCTCGTAAAGTTATTTTCTATTCCATTCTAAAAAGGTTTTCTCATTATCATCTAAGCTCATAAAGTTATTATTCCTAAATAAACGGGCTCCACTCGTTCTTTATATAATTTGTTACTTTGTCTAATTTTTCTCCCCAATTTATTTTCATTCCCTCATTTTTGCTAAAAGATGAATACAAACATACGCATATCAAGATGATTTTAGAGAGTTTTTAACAAAATTATTACATCTAAATCTCCTCTTAAACCACCCATTGCAAATCTCTTATTTGTTGATTGTGACCATATTTAGTGACAAGCTTTTTTTTTTGTGTATAAAGAATTTTTAGGATCAACCAATTGTTTCTGACCGACGAAATTTTGGGTAAACTACTCGAGATAGATATTTGTCCCTAAGAAAGATTTTTATTTTAAAAAAATTCTTGTAAAGTTTTTGTCATGAAAATTATTTATTTATCCAAAAATTCACATAAATCTCCATTGTGCTATTAACTATATAACATATACCAACATGCAAATATTTATACGAGTGTATACACACATATATAGCATGTGTAAGTAGTCTCAATAATTGTAAAGATGTCTTTTTCCTTAGTAAAATATCTTTAAAATTAATACACTACACTAACCACACAATATTTCAAAGGGTTCATATATAAGTAGTTGACCGTTAAAAATATTAAGTACAATATAATTAGGGCTAATAGAAAATTGTAACTTAATTATACAATATAAGAAAACCTATCCATCTAAATATATAATCAAGTTCACAAACACGACTCAATTGAAGTTAACAAAAAATCTTACAATTAACGAACCAACAAATTACTTAAATAGCATAATGAGGAAAAACTACATACAAGACATTTGGATCAAAATACGGTAAATATAAAAGAGCTATTTAGATTCAAGGATTTTACTTCAACATGGTTTGTAAATAATAATAATAATAATAATAATAATAATAATAATAATAATAATAATAGCAGTAGTAGTAGTAAGATCACAAAAAAATGACATTATAATATTAAAGTTAAAAATAATATATTAGTGGAATAGGTTAATTTTTAGGGACATAGGATAAAATGAAAAATCAGAAATAATATATGGAGATTAATGGAAGTAAAATTTGAAACACTTGGCTATTTTTAGAGGCTAGGGTAACAAAATAAAATACAGAAAAAAATAAAAGTTTTCAAAATATTAATTAAAATTTAAAATGATTAAATAAAATTTAAATATGCACAGTTAAAGAAAAGAAAATTTTTAATTACATATAGTTTTTGATTATTTTATTTGGAGAAATATGTTTTACACAAACTTTATTATTAAATCATATATAAAAAGATATTTTATATATAAGCCCGATTCTTTTATGCAGTGAGATCGCTTGCGCTTTCACACCACACCGTAAATTTTTATTTTCCGCCACAACTTCTCATAACTTTTCATTTCTTTTTTTATTAAAAGTAAATACTTTTCAAATAAAAAATCACTTTATTTTCACATATTATTATTTTCAAATTAAAATATATCAACTCAGTGAACTCACCTTTCATTATTTTTAGTACAACTTTTCACATTCCACCATGCTCACCCGCATCATAAACGGGCCATAATTAAACCATAAAGATTTACTCATATTTTCTGCACTAACCTAAACTTTGTAGCCCTTTTCAATTTGATATTCTAAGTTGATGTTATGGGGGTGGTCGTTGGCGTTGATTTGAAGTTTAATATGTCAAAGGATAATAACACACTGACAAAGTGACAGGAATTTGAAAGTTACTGTAACTTAACTTTTTATTGTAAGACATGAACAGTTTGGTGATAAGGTTTCTGTTTAAAGAAAACAGTGACTAGATTTTCAAGTTTCAACTCTACGACGTCGGCAGGGGTACGAGGTTTTTATTTATATATATAATCTACACGACGTGGCTGTTTCCCGTCCTTTGGTATTAAAACTCTCTTTCCCTCTTTCCCTCTTTTGTCCCTGAATTTTTGTTAAATTACATTCGGGTTACTACCATATTTCCACCTCGTACTGAGGTGATAAACTCATCATGCTTGCACGTGTTTCATGAGGAGTTGACGACATGAACATGATGTACCCTTCTGTGTAGAGTTAAACAAAACTTTGTCCAATTTGAAATATTGGAATTATTAGATTCAAAAAAATTCGTGCTTGAATATAGATTTTTTTGTCCGAATTTTAATAGTAACCGAATATTCATTTATAAAATTTTTGTTTTTTATTGTCCAAACCTGATTTTAACCCGAATTTCCCGAAATAAAAACGAGTCCAAATATCAATTTTTTGTCCAAGTTTTGACATTGTCTGAATTCATCCAACCTGAGTATACTTGAATTCAAATTTTTGCAAACGCTACTTTTGAGCTTCAAATAAAAGTAAATTGCGCTATTGATGTTTGAGTTCGAGCAGTCCCTCTAATTTTATCCAAGTGTCTTCACAGTTTTTGCGTCAAAATTTTAATTGATAGCTTTTCAATATATACTAATTTGTCCTACAAATTAATATCATTAATTTTATAGTAATAAATACTATTAGAAATATATATAATTAAAAATTTTGATAAAATATTCTATGAATATTTGATAAATATGAACACTAAAAAGTACAAAAGACAGTTAAGTGGTTGGGGATGGAAGGAGTATTAAAAAAAACTTTACATTACAAGATTCTAAGATAAATTAAGAAGTTATTTATTTATATTCATGAATAATTATGTATGTGTTTATATATAGGAAAATTGGATTCTAATAATCCCTACTTTCACCAATTGGACAATGGTGAACCAGAATACAAAGTGAAAGTACGGTCTACCATTGTTCAATTGGTGAAAATAGGGATTATTAGAATCCAATTATCCTATATATATATATATATATATATATATATATATATATATATATATATATATATATATATATTTATATATTCTATGCATAATTGCATACATCATCAATGGATATTAACTATAAATATCATTCATTGATATAAATAAAATTTAAAAGTTTTATAGAATTCCTAAACGGCTAAAACACCATAATTTCAATTCTTTCATGTTAAATTTCAAAGAAAAAAGAATTTTAATTTGACTATTCTTTATGAATGTATAATAATTTATATAATGAAATTATTATTATTATTATTATTATTATTATTATTATTATTATTATTATTATTATTATTACTACTACTACTACTATTATATTTATAATGAAAAATACTATTACAAAGTATATAATTGTAATTATGTAGATATGAAAATTATCGATCAAAATTACAAAACATAGAATTGTAATTGTAAAAGAGCCAATAACTCAAAGAACGCAATACATTACTGGAAAGCGACACCATAATAAATAGTCGGATGACGACTAAGGCAAAAAGGGTTGGAAAAATTTACCAATCTTTTCACATTAGTTAAATTTATAAAATTTTAGTTGTTATTCAAATTTCTTTTGATTTATGGGACTAATATCTTCATAATTACATTAATTTTCAATCATTCTATATTTATCTAATTTTATTTATCTTATCTTAAAATAGCATTAAAAAGAACATAATTTCTTTTGAAATATGTACTTTTTTAAGAATAGTGAAATATGTTCTTGAAAAGCATCAAGTAGACCACTTGTTCAAGTAGTTCAAGTTATATTAAAGGAAAGAATAAGTTCTCACAAAACCGTAAGTCCCGGTAAAGATTGAATTGAGAGTCTTTTAGAAAGTTTGAAGGAAACTATTGATATCTCTATGGATAAATTGGATGAGGAGACGCATATAAATAGAGCAATAATGATTGGGTGTGTTTTGAACATGATTCTTGCTGAGAAGAGATTGTGACAAAGACTTTCCATGGATAAATGACCGGAAGAAAAGAACAAAACCCTGTTCTTTGTACGGTACATTGCGGTGAGGTACGTACTACAACTCACCGTACTATTCAATATTCTTCCATAATTTTACCATACGGTTCATACCGTAATGCATTTTATCACAATCATTACCAATATGTCTCATCATTTTTCTCTCTCCCCACTTACTTTTCTCTTTTACCTTTCACATTCTCTATTATCACTTATCACATCAACCACACTTTCCACACATTTTAACATATTATTCCACACTTTACTGCACTTTCCACAATTTCATCATACACACAATTTTCACATCTTACCAACAACACAGTTTGCCACAACCCACCATATTTCACCGCAAATCATTACTTTTTTCTCTCCTCACTTTTCTCTCTCCTCACTTTTCTCCTCTACTTTTTACATTCTCTCTCCTCACCTACTCCACATACCAATAACCTACCACAATTCCACCACACCTCACCGCAAAATACCGCAGCATAGAACACGGCCACAAAAGAACACAAACAACACTCAAAACATTATTGATTTTAAAAATAAAAATATCAAGCACTTCGATGACAACAACTTTTTTTGAGGAGAATAAACAAGTCAAAATAGCTAATAACGTATTTGATAAATTTGAGTTACTTATTTAGCCCAAAACAAATTTCTTTTTAAAAAGCTCTTTAATTTAGAGGAATTTTTGAAAATAGGTTTTTTTTTAAAAAAATACTATTTATATGTTCCAAGACTTCATAAAAATTCTAATAGTGTCCAACTGTATTTGATATATTAGATATTAAAATTACAAATAATAAATTAGTTTTCAAATATGATTGCATTTAGTGTGTTTTCCCTTTGAAATGGAGAGAAAATTGTGTTCAGTATTTATAGAAAATTTACTTGAAAATAAGAATTTAACATAAAATTCTGAATTAACCTTTACATATGTCACCGATTTTGAGGCTATTGAATCTAGTTAGGTTGAGAATTTGTTGTTTATAGTTAATCTCAAATATCTAAAGAAACATTTATATCTATAATAATAATAATAATAATAATAATAATAATAATAATAATAATATAAAAGTAATATATTCGAAATTTGAAATACTCAACTCAGAGTGATTGTAGGTAGGGGTGGGCATAACAGGTTAACTCTATTTGCGGTTAACCGCATATGCGGTTAACCGCTTTTGAGGTTTTTGGATTTTGAAAACCTAAACCGCAACCGTGATATGCGATTAACCAAATCTGGAAACCTAAACCAAACCTCGAAACCGCAATTTAGAAGCGGTGCCGGTTAACGGCTTTTAAAATCTGAAAATTTACCCGGTTAACATACACGGTTTATGATTAACCAATTTCCTGGAAATTTACAATAACATTTATGCAAATAAATGCAATCATATTACTAATAAAATCATATTCTGATACGACGATACGCGGTTAAATTAAATTCATACTACTAATAAATTCATTTTTTTCAATTTAATTGAGAGCGGTTAACCGTTTCATGAAAATCCAAAACCTAAACCTAAACCGCTTATAGCGGTTTGGTTAACCTAAACCGCTTTTATGCAAAAATCAATTCGGTTAACCGCATTTTGCGGTTTGGTTTATGCGGTTTTGCAGTTCAATTTGCGGTTTAGGTTTATGGTGCCCACCCCTAATTGTAGGGGTTATTGACCAATCATATTAAAGAAAAAAATCGATTTAAAAATACAGTAAAAGTTCTTGCCCGTCAAATAATAATAAAAAAAATAAATCGATTTGAAAAAATAATAAACAAGAATTCTAATCAAAGTAAGAATCTACCTTATCTAATTAGAAATCTACTTTCCAACCCAATCAGGAGTCTAACTCCCACCCAAATCTAATTAGGACTCTACCTCTAAATTAAACCTAATAATAATAATAATAATAATAATAATAATAAAAGTAATATATTTGAAATTTGAAATTTGAAATACTCACTTTAGAGTGATTGTAAGGGTTATTGGTCAATCATATTAAAGAAAAAAATCGATTTTAAAATACAGTAAAAAAAATTTCCGCCCATTAATAATCATAAAAAAATCGATTTAAAAAAATAATAAACAAAAAGTCTAATCAGATTAAGAATCTATCTTATCTAATTAGAATCTACTTCCCAACCCAATTAGGACTCTAACTCCCACCCAAATCTAATTAGGAGTATCTCTCAACCTAATAATATATAAACATCAAATCATCTTTCATTCTCTTCCAATCCGTCAACTATTAATTTTTAATGCATATATTGAATTCTCGGTAAACCTGCAAATACAAAAAGGTTATTTTTTGAAATGTACTATCAATATACACCACATCAAAATATTTTAGCATGTATATTTGCATGTTACAATTTTTTCATAAAAATTTGCATGATACGTTGGATTTACATGGTGAAAAATATTAGAAGATTACAATTTAGCATTCTTGATAATTTAAAAAGATTGAAAGTGTATAATCTCTGCAATATTTGTGAAGATATTCAACCGGAAAATTTGCAAAAACCCCCCTTGAGGTTTGAGGAATTAATTTTTTTAACCTTACTGTTTGAGAGTTTTATTTAATCACCCCCCACCTTTAGTGACGGCTTAATTAAAGCCCAAGTCCAATTAAGTATTTTGTGGCGAAAAATCGGGTTCGGGTCTTATCGAGTTCGATCAATTCAGGTATTCGGTCAAAAACCCCAAACCCTGACCCTGACCCAATTTCAATTCAGACAAAATAACCAGACCTGAACCCGAATGACCAAATTTAATTTTTTGTCAAAACTAAAAATTAACTGAATACTAGATTTTTTGACCAAATATAACCAGATGATTGAATTCGACCGAATGACCGAATATGAAATTTGAGCCTGTTTATGTGAGTTATTAACACTATCCTCATAATCGGGTTCGGTCAACTCGAACCCGAATTGACCAAATCTAAGTTTTAACCAAAATCTAGTATTCAGTTAATTTTTAGTTTTAACAAACAAAATTAAATTCAGTCATTGGGGTTCGGGTTCGGGTTTGGGTCTGGTTAATTTATCCGAATTGAAATTCGGTCAGGATCGGGGTTTAGGGTTTTTTTACTGAATACCCGAATTGATCGAACTCAATAAGACCCGGACCCGATTTTTTTACCACTAAATACTTAATTGAACTTGGGTTTTAATTAAACTATCACTAAAGGTGAGGGGTGGTTAAATAAAACTAACAAACGGTAAGGTTAAAAAAATTAATTCTCCAAAGTTTGGGGGGGGGGGGGGTTTAGCAAATTTCCCATATTCAACCCCTCCTTTTTTGGCTTTAGCATTCTCGATAATTTAGCCCCTCAGTCCTTATTGCGTGAGAAATACGTATATTTCGTTTTCAGTTTTTTGTTTACCTTAATTATGAATGATTAATTCACAACGTACTATCAACAAACTCTTGAGAATTATATTTTCATACATATGTATCAAAAACACAATCCATTATTAAATATGATAGGAGAATTGAGTAAATCTTCCAACTTAATTACCTAGCTAGGATCTTAGTCTTGATCATGCGCGTTAAGTCTTATTTACTTGCTATCGGTCGTAATGTACAATGCGAAATCTCAAGATAACATACTGCATTACAATAGATTGGGTGTGATGGATCGAGGTTACAAAAATCGAGTTATTCAGTGGTGGATTTAAATCTTCTGATTAGGGGTCAATTTATTTATTTTGGATGATTAAGTTTATCTATATGTCAATTTACTTATTGCAACCTTTTCTTCAACATGGACCCAATTTTCTCAACGCTGCCATGATTAGTATTACTTGGCTTTTAAAATTTTCCCATTAAATACCTTATGATGTAAAATATTTTTATTGTACTATATTGTGTACGCACTTTCCCTTTATTATTTATGTCATCATTTATGTTTCATTTTAGCTGTATTAAACTCTTTGTCTTAATATTGGGAGCGGGAATATTTATTATACAATTGTCTTTTTAATATTAAAACTATTTGTTTTAATATGTCCGTGCATAGCACGGGTTTAACACTTGTATGTATTATATTACATATAGAATTATTAAGAAAATATTTTTTGGATGGAATTAATATAATATACATTTGCAATATGTGTAACAATTTTTCAAAGCATTAATTAGGATTTTCATATTGAGTAATCCAAACTTGTGGCCATGACATGCTTAAAAATTTGATTTTTTAAATATCCATGGCAATAATAAAAACTTTAGGTAGGTTGGATTTCAATAAACTATCATCAAATTCCAACAATGTTAACTATGTAGTGGAGTGAAATGGCATTGAAGTTATCCTGTGTGTATTGCTAACTAGGGAAGAGCAGAAAAATCGAGTATTCACATTTAGATCTAGAACAAGTTGGATCCAATGGAATCTGGATCAGGATCCTAGTTAACTGGATCCGGGGCTGGATCCTAAAGCTAGGCTTTATTCGTAAATTGATTCGGGATCGGATCATGGCATGTAGGATCCAGAACCCGAATTGATATTTAGGATTCAATTAATTGTTTTAAGATTACTAATGCAGAAATTAAATTTAAGTACAATTAATCTAGACTTCGGAGACGATTTAATCAATCATTTAGCCTTCCCAAGTCTAACCAATCATGGATCCAAGCCCATGATGATCGTCACATGCACACATACTATAATACTAATATACTATATAAAGGGAAATCCTGCTGCTAAGACTTGTAATTTATTTTTGTGTTTCAGACTTTAAACTTTGCGCTTTAAAGTTGGTATACTAATAGAGAGCGAAAAATGAATTTGGTTGAAATGTGACAGGAGCATTGTGTCATATTGCTACTAGTTAAACTAAATCGATATGTGTGAATTTTCTAACCAAGTATCCGGTTATGGATCCAATACCGGTGGATCTAGGACTGGATCATGATTTTAGGATCTAAGTTGAAATCAATCTAGGATAGGATCCTGAAATCATGACCCAATCTAAATGGATCCAAAACTGGATCCTTAAACTTTAGGCAAATATCCAGTGTTATTTACCCCTATTGCTATCATACACCTTCATCACCGCGTCATTGTACCACTAAATTAATGTAGTCAAAAACTTGTTCATAATCTATCAAAATCCGACAACTCCAAAATTAAACTTATCATGTCCACTCCTTGATCAACTAGAGTTGACACAAAATATTATTAGACGACTAATAATTTCTCAACTCAATCATGATTTTATTTAAAGAGCATTTGGCTGGTCAAAAACTTTAAGGATATTGATAATTTATCAAGTTGATCAATTTTTTTTTCCATGTTGATTGTATATTGATCTTGGAAAAAATATTGTAGGAACCTACAATTTCCTACTTTCATTTAGAGATAATTTCTCTAGAATTTTTATTTATTGTATTATAGGTTAAGTTCCTCCTTTCTGCAGGTGTTTAATTAAAGTAAAATTACAGGAAATCGGTTGTCAATTAATATTGATAAACCTAAGATCTTACCTACATAACTGAACCCAAAGACAACAAATCCAAGCAAACATGTTAAGTCAACAAAATATCTCAAATTTCAAACATTAGATCTGATGCGTGAGATGTTGATATTTCTCCAACATATATGCTTCGAGTGATTAGTTAAACTGTCGACTTTAGCCTTAGTTATTAGGCTTCTCTGTCTGTGTTTAATTACCTTGTGTCCGTGCAAGTTAGGTCTTTGCTTACTTTTATCATACACATATATATAACTCTTTACTTATGTTCAAAGCTTTGTCCATAACAAGAAACAATATTGATTGCTCTCTTCTTACTCCTACTGATAGGGTTGTAGGAGAGGAAATTAATCAAGCCGATTCATGAGCCATCGTGAGCTAGCTCAACTATAAGCTCAATAAATTCGACTTGGAACAAGCTTAAGCTGGCGCGAGCTCGTTATGTAAGAGATCAAGAAGCATGAAGAAGCTCGTAAAGCTCGTGAGTAGAGAAAATGAGATGATTTATTTTTAGTTTAATGATCCAATTTAAAAATTTTAATTACTCCATTGATATAAACCGGAACTTATATATATCTTTGACAGATGATTCCTTTTATGCATTATCCAAAATCATAAATTACTTTTATTATCATTATAAAAATTACTTTTATCATCATTATAAATTTACTTCATTTTCCATCGTATAATTGTTTTTTCATCATAATTAGTTTTCACTCAAATATCATAATTTGACTTTGCTATAAATCATATTTTCTTTATTATTTAATATATTCAAAATTGTACTTTATGTGATCACTTTATGTGTTGACAAAATGAGTGGTCCCAAACAAAGAATAGGTATGTTAAAGCATGTGAGGGCTCACAAGCCTTGGCAAGCTAAGTCACGAGCCTCATATTCCAGGCTCACCAAGCTTGCGAGTCGAGGCGAGCCCAAAAGATAGTTCACTAGTCGAGCCTCAATCTTGTTAACTTTGGGCTCGCCTCGACTCATTTCCAACCCTACCTACTACAGCTTATCGTTTAGTTAATATAATTAATAATTAATAATAACAATAAAAACAACTTACACATAGAGAAATGTATATGTAGATAGTCTTACCTAACAAAGTATCAGTTAAGAATTGTAAATAATTCATAGAATTAGTTTAGGCTCTCAATTGAGATGAGCAATTCCAATTATTCTCACGTGGTATCATAGCAAGACCGAGTCAAAGGTCTTGGGTTCAATTTTCAGTCGCCCCCAATTTTATTTAAGCTAGGTGAATGGAGCTTTTACAACATCCATGTTTCAAGCACAAAGGACATTTGTGTGAGAGGACATGTTGGAATATAAACGATCATTGGGACTTAGTTTCTATTGACACATGGGAACTAGTTCCTCCTTCACTAAGGTGTAATGTCGTAGCTAATAATTAGTGGCTTTACAAGATTAAATACAATTCAGATGGGTCTATTGAATGCTACAAAGCTAGACTGGTTGTAGGCAATCATCAGCAAACATGTATTGAGTTTCATGAAACATTCTTCCGTGTTGTTTGCCCTGTCACTATTTGCGTTGTTCTTTCTATTGTTGTCTCTTGTTGATGGCCTATTCGTCAACTCGAACACTCGAAGTGAAGAATGTTGTCATTCTCACCGAGCAAGTTTACATGAGTCAACCTCCTAGCTTTACTGACCGCTCTTGTGCTAGTCATGTTTATTGTCTTAAGAAAGCCATCAATTGATTAAAGCAAGCTCCTCCTGCTTGGTTTTGTCGCTTTAGTAGCTTCTTACTCACTTATGGTTTTCTGTAATTTGCAGCCTGTCAGATCCAACCATGTTTACATATCGCTCTCACATACATATCCTCATATTGCTTATTTATGTTGATGATGTGATCCTCACAAAAAGCTCAGATTCCTTACTATTCTCCTTTATTGGCATTCATTCTCGCCAATTTGCCATGATGGATCTCGATGATGTTCATTATTTCCTAGGAGTGCAGGTGGTCTATTCAATTCGTCACCTGGTTTGCTTTGTCTCAACACATATACACATGTGACCTTCTTCACAAACTTCACATATGCATACCGGCTTGCAAATTTGTCAACACTCCTACTGCTGCTCGGACCGCCCTCATTCTCTTGGATGGTGAATTACTTGTTGATTCTATTAAGTACAAGATTATGGTACGTGCTTTGCAATATTTGATTATGATTCCATCTGATATTACATATGCAGTTCGTGTAATTTCCCATATCCATGCTCCGCACACTTCTCATTTATCTGTTCGTGTAATTTTCTGGTTGGAGCCAAACTTCATGGCTAAGGTTAAAACGACATTAAAGGTATAATACACATCTCTTATTCATGTCGGAGTTACTTAATCCTTAAGGATTAAGGGTACTTGGTGAAAAAATCAGATGTGTATTATAACTGCAGTACAGTTTTAACTTTAGTCTTAAAGTTTGACGTCAATTTGGCGAAAAAATTAAACATGAGAAGAAAACCAAACACGAATTTTTTTATTCAGCCCACAAACTTTAAGGTCTTTTTTTTATTCAGCTCACAAATTTTAGGGTCCAAAAAATTAACGTTGAAAAGCTATGGTCCAAAAAATAAATTACCATATATTTCAAGGTCCAAAATACAAACAACCCACATTCTTACTTTGTGCAATGCAAAATTTTTGATATAGTAAATCTATATGGTTTGCTCTCTGTAACCATAATTCTAATTATCAATACAAAACTACATTAATCCATTTAAGATGCCGATTTCAAAGAAAAAACATCTTTTTAAAAATATAAAAGAAAAAAAAAAGTCTTTTCATACTAAAAGAGTGACATAATTTGATAGCGGACCTAAACGAACATGTTACGTCGCCATAATATTTACCACACAAAACATTAGATATTATGAATAGAAAAATTATTAAAATATTATAAGCGAAAAGCAAAAGGCATCATTACCTTAGCATAAGAAAACAGATGACCCACCATTGTCATATCAAGTACTAATAATTTTATATCATATATATCCAATAGTTACATAACAATTAATCAAATTGGTTTATTATATTCATGATTCCACAAATTTCTAGCATTTTCTCCATGACATAACACGAAAGTGGCAACCTCTCCTTTTGGATCCCCACCAATTATTTAATTTAAATTAGGTATTTGCATGAAGGAGGTGGGATTTGTTGGGTTTTATTGGATGCCCATAAAAATGGGATGGAATGGGATCCGATTGGATGGAAAAACATAGAATAACCATTGATCTATTCTTTTCTAAACCCTCCACTCCCAAAGCAAAGCAATTCAAACCATTGGCTAATTCCAACTTGACCTTTGCCAATCATATATTTGCCCCATTTGGTAAAATAAAAGGTGTTTCAACTTGATCTTTCATGCCCCATAAGATTTGTAGTTTGTGTAAAAATGGAATATAAGTTTAAAATGAATCACAGAGTTGTTCTTACTATTATTATTATTATTATTATTATTATTATTATTATTATATAGGAAAATTAGATTCTAATAATCCCTAATTTCATATTTTATATGTCAATAATCCCTAATTTGTTTTTGTATTCTGATGCACCAAAAAAAAAAATTAAAATTGTATTCTAACCCGTGAAAACTTTGTACCTCCATAATGGAAAAAGGGGTCGGCCAAGAACGTATGACCTCCACCTTAGATGGATCCATCGAGATCCCGTCCTTGGAGAAGATGTAGCCCAAGAAAACGACTTGGAGTGTAAAAAAGTCACACTTCTCCATCTTGCCATATAGCTTTTGTTGCCTCAAATTTTAAACACTGCTTTACGATGACCAAGATGCTCAATCTCTTTTTATGAATACACCAAAATATCAACGAAGTAGACCACGACAAATTTTCCTGAAACGGATGAAGAACCTTGTTCATAAGCCTCATAAACATGCTAGGAGCATTAGATCGACCAAAAGTCATAACCATCCACTCATGCAAGTCTCCTTTGGTCTTGAATGTCCCTTTCCATTCATGTCCTTCCCGCATTTGGTGATAACCACTTCGAAGATCGATCTCTGAGAAGTTATAAGAACTGTGGAGCTCATCCAACATATCATCGAGCCATGGTATGTGATAGTGATACTTGATAGTGATATTATTGATCGCCCGACTATCCACACAAATCTTAAAGGTGCAATCTTTCTTGGGAACAAGCAAGGCAGGAACTGAACACGAACTCATACTTTCTTGTACATAGCCACGCTCAATAAGCTCATCAACTTTATATTACAACTCTTTATTTTCCATGGGATTGCACCTATAGGCCGCCTAGTTGGGTAAATGGGCATTGGGAATGAGATCAATTTGATGCTCAATTCCTCATTGGTGGGAGACCTGGTGGCAAGTCTTATGGAAACACATCTCGAAAATGATCTAGCAAGGGGGCTACAAGAAAGTGTTGGGATATCACTTCCTCACTTTTGTTGGTCTCAAGGAGGAGAAAGGCATAAACTTCCTTTCCTTTTTCAAGAGCCTTCTCGACCTGTATTTCTCTCTTACATCTCACCCTGGGTTTTGATGTGGTGCAAGTTTGACCATTTTTTTATCAATTGCAAAAGTTTATGTGTTTTCCATTCCACCATGAATGAAATGTCTATCAAATTGTCACAAACGTCGCAACAAGATGTAACATGCATTCATTGGCACAACATCACACAATATGGAATCACAATACTTATAAGAACCAATTGAAAGATTGATTAGAGCTTACTTTGTTACCTTGATTTCAACTTTTTCGTTGGCCACTTCATGGAGTAGAGATGAGGGTATGAAACGAGTGGAAGCCCCAACTTCTCAATCACATATGTTGAAACCACATTTGTGCAACTCCCTCTGTCGATATTCAAATTGCAAACTTTGTCGTTCACAATGCAGCTTGAATGGAAAATCATCTCTCGTTGTGCTTTGTCGATTGGAGCCTCATTCAAGTGCAACACCCTTTGTAGGACAAGCATTTCTCCTTTGTCGGGTTGGAGTGTATTGGCACATCTTCGTTAGAATCACTACAATCCTCAACAATTAACTCTGACTCATTTTGGACATTCATAAGTTCTTCCTCTATCTCTTGCACATCTTGTACAATCAATGTCTTACGGATAGGACAATCGGTTCGGACATGCCCATAGCCTTGACATTTAAAACACTTCTTTCCCTCCATCTTCTTAGGCAAGGCCATAGGACAAGGACAAGCAATCCCCCTGCCTTTGTCAACTCCGAGCAATGCCGGTGTAGAGCGAGGAATATCTAGTAGTGGACTAGGAGTATTCGTGGGACTTAGTCTCATAGGGGGAGCGAAAGGATAGCTAAAAGGCCTCAAGATAACATTTTCATTCTTCCTTCGTTTTATCTTGATAGCAAAGTTGCAAAGCTCATCAAGAGAGTGATATGGTTGTATCTCAACCTTCTTGGCAATCGAGGAGATAAACCTTTCAAAATTTTCATCATTGTTTGTTCCGATAGCTCCAAGAGATAACTCTTAATAAGCAATTGTTCAAACTCTAGTATTTAATCGTGTTAGAGAAAAGTGAGTAGCAAGGTAACAGCGGAAGCGAATAATAGAATCGAAAACGAGATGACGGATATTACGACAAAATTTAGGAACGAAAAATAAGCGATAAAATCAAACACCAGAATTACGTGGGAAACCGAAGAACTCGGAGAAAAACCCACGGACGGCGACAGCCAGAAAATAATCCACTATGAGAAAGGAGGAGTACAACCTGATCACTATCACAGGGTGTGATACGATCCACAAAGGAGATTACAATAACAATCTCTCAACACTCAACTCACAATCTCTCAGGATACACTGGGAAAATATTGGTGAGACCCTTTCTCTCAATATTTTCTCTCTCTAGCTCTCTGTGTTTGCCGATGTGTTTTTGGTGGAGAAACATGCACCCTATTTATAGGGAGAACTCCCTATAACCTAACTTGACTCCCACTCCAAATAGATTTAGAATCTAATACAATTAGGAAACCCAACACAATAAGGAAACCTAAATAATATCCTAATACAATTAGGAAACAAATAATTGTGAGATCAAGAGATTTGGTGATTTTAGGACACTTTCCTAACAAACTCCACCTTGGACTAAAATCAACGAATCTGTAGGGCCCGCGTCCCGGAGGGCACGGTCCCCCACGGAAGGTCGAGTCGACGTAGGGTTGCTTATTATTAAAAAAGACGAAATAAAGAAATTTGGACTTTTCGGATTACAATATTTGAATTTAATACCGTTTTTTATTATCATTAAACACATAAGGAACCTTTCAGAAAAACACAAAAATCGACCCAAAACAGAGTTGGGATCCGCGCGGATCCCAGGTCCATTTGGGCCAAAAATTTTGCATTTCCATTCCTACCTGTTCGAATAAAAAACGAGGACGACCGCCGGCCCACTGGACCAAGATCCGCGCGGATCTCTGCCCTGTAGTACCGGGGTAATTCCCGCCCTAATACTCAAACAGTATAGGTCATTCCTTATATACCAAAAGATAATAAAACCAGTTTTAAATGCAAATACCGTGAAAAATTATCGATTAATTTTAAAAGTAAAATTAACAAAACTTTTTAGGAAAATTTTGACTCCGGTCTCAAACCACAGAAAAAACAGGTCCGGGGATAAAGGTGTCGGTGTAGGGGGATGCCCTTGCACCGCCCGCCGAAGCGGCCCTTACTAAGTCGGGTTTTACATAAGGAATAAATAAAAAAGAAAAGTTGTCACGGATTTACTAAAAGTTCATGCAATTACGATAAAGGGATAAAGTTTAATACATAACGAAAACTAAAAACAAAAATTACAGCGGGCGGGGCTAATTGACTACATCGTTACACTTTTGGGAAAAAAAGAAAGTAAATTAAAATTAAAAAAAATGAAAAGATAAAGAAAGAAGGCGGATTGTACCAAATCCGCGCGGTCCTAACTGGAACGGGTCAGAACAGAGTCCGCGTGAGCTTGGGTTGTGGACCAGGTGAACAAATCCGCGCGGATCTGCTTTGTGCCGGGGAAGATCAGAGCCTGAAGTTGGCTGGAAGAAGCAACGGAAATCCGCACAACTCTCAGCCTAGCACTGGTATCGGTGGAATTCTCTCTGCGACTGCTCACAACTCTCCCCCCGGATGAAAATTTGCCAACCTCTCCCTCGGATCCGCGCGGATCCTTAAATAAATACCGAAAATCGGCAGTTGGCGACGGTTTCCAGCGGTTGCCGGAAATCCGCGCCAACCTCCCCGTAACCGCAGCGGTTACTTTGACCGTTCATAGAAAAAACCGCCTGCAGTTGAAAATGAAATCCGCGCCAACTTGTTGCTGACCCAGTGCCGGATCTGCGCGGATTTCCGGACTTTACTTGAATCCGGATCCGACTTGAAATTTAGGTCGAGCAGGTTTCTGGCACTAAGATCCGCGCCAACCCACTTTTGAGCCCAATTCATGACAAATCCGCGTGAGGCCGGTTATTTTGGCCCAAAAATGGCAAATCCGCACAGACCAAATTTTGGCTCAAATTTATGAAATCCGCGCGGATTCTCCATCCGGGCCAAAAATATGAAATCCGCGCGGATTTTCCCTCCGGGCCAAAAATATGAAATCCGCGCGGATTTTCCCTCCGGGCCAAAAATATGAAATCCGCGCGGATTTTCCCTCCGGGCCAAAAATATGAAATCCGCGCCGACTCCCGTTTTTGGCCCAAAATCATCAAATCCGCGCCGACCTAAAGAATTTGGGCCGGGTCCGAATTTGGACCAAATCCGCGTGAACCTTCATATTTGGGCTGGTTCTGGTGTCGGCTTAAATCCATGAGCTTCATCTCGTCCCCGGGTTAAGTTGAAAATCATCGACCCATTTTCGGTGTCTGAGATAGCCCCACTTTGGTAGTCTGAGTAAGACGAAAGTCAAAGTATACTTTTGTAGCCAACTGGAGGTAGTCCGAATTGTTGACTTGATTACTGGAGGTCGTCCAAGCTGATTAATCCAAGGGTAGCTTGGACTTCTGACCGGAGGTAGTCCGATGCTGATTAATTGCTGGATGTCATCCAGGCTTCAACTTTCAAGGGTAGCTTGAAAGAAATCCGGAATTGTAGCTAGCTTTAGTGCTGGATATCGTCCAGGCTTTGATGGGTTTCTCGGGGGTAGCCCGAACACTTCAATGTGGAGGTAGTCCACCTAAGATTGCTGGAGATCGTCCAGGCTTTGATGAATTTCTCGGGGTAGCCCGAAAAATATTGAAGGATTGGTACCTACAAGAAGACAATGAAACTTGTAAGTATCAAGGAAAAGTTAAATTGCGGGGTCACTTCCCCTAGAAAATGATACTCATTTTTTATATTTTTTATTTTTTTTATTTTAGTATGAATGAGGATAGTGAAAGAAATCCTGCTATCCAATGAGAAAAAACTCCCTGTCAGCGGATGGTGGTTGACGAGGAACTCGGGGTTCCAACTTGATGATGGAGGATCATCTGGTATGGAATCAGCATGGATCGGTTTCGCCATGTTGTGCCGGGACTTTTAAAAGTCCTGCTTGAGTTCAATTAGTCTGCCATGTTTGACAACATAATCCTCGAGGAACTCGGGAGTCCGACTTGACAATCTGCGAGGGACCCGGCGGATGCACTCTCTAATTATTTCCATGATTATCCTGAGTCAAATTTAGGATAAATCATGTGCTTGTGTTGACATTTAGTGAAATCGTTGAAGATTTCTGCTTTAGGATCAACAAGGACTTGAAAACTCCCCACTATGTTTCACTTGGCGAGTCCACGAGGTTCTGCGAAAGCTTTGCACCCAATTAGAGCCAGCTGAAGATATGCTCCTGTTTGAAGTCCTGCTCTGATCGCTACAGTTAGCGAGATGCTCGGTGTAAGCTTCACAATCTTGTTGGGTTTAACCCAAAATGCGAAAGAGTTTTGGGATATGCCTTGCAAGATTTCACACTGCTTTTCATTGCTCATGAAAGTAGGAACCTTGGCAATCGCGTTGATCAGACAGCTACCGGCTCTTGAGTTCGGCAATGATAAATCGGATCTCCATGGATGAGCACCGAGAACATGTACAATGCTTAGATCATTTATTTATCTTTTTAAAAAAAGCAATGCAAAGACTCTATGATGTTAATGCACTGATGCAGACTCTTTTAATCTATTATGATGCAAGACACACATGCAATGCATAAGAAAGTCTAAGTATTGAGCTGTGGTCGATGACTCCAGGAATCTTAGGATGCTTCAAATGGTGAGAACCACAATCCGACAAGCATTTTAACTCGTGAACTCAGCTTCGAGCCCTCCTTCAAATATGTGATGACTCCAATCCATGAGAGTTGATATCCTGAAATACTCTAGTTGAACTTCGAGGGAACCTCGAGAGCTTAGATCAACATGGAGTCTGCCACGACTTCGGTCAGGCATAAATAATCGACAAGAGAAGAGGTTTGAGTCTCTACGGGTCATAAAGTCCGCGAGAGCTCTTATTTGCAAGGATTCTGCTTTAATCTGTTTCCGCACGACCTAGAAACTGGATAAGATCCTTTTGACAGATCACTTGAAAGATGATTTGTTCAATCATTTGAGCCGGACTTCAAAAAAGCTTCCTACGTATCCACTTTATGAGTAGAATCAGGCGTCGTAGTTCAAAATGGTAATGTAAGTATTTAGTTGCTGGCTTAATAAGTCAGTGGCTACTAACTTGAGGATAGTTGCTGGTTCTGATCACCAGTTGCTATGTTTGACATTGTCTTTTAAGCATAGAATTTCTATGGACTCCATGAATGAGAAATCTGCTAAGATCTTCAAACCCAAATTAATAAATGTGAACATGCTTTTACGAAAGTTGTTCCAGGACTTGGCTTCTAATGTTGGGCCATGTGTTGAACATGCTTTAAAAAAAAAGTAGTCCAATTATATAATCAACTGAGGAATTCTGCCGTGAAAGTATTCGAACGGTCAATCTGCCCCGTAAGGGACCATAAGGACTTGGCTTGTGAAGAACATGTTTTAAAAAAAGTTGTTCTTTATGTAAAGTGCTGCTAGCAGAATTGATGATGAACATTTGCTCTTGAAAACCCACGGGGACTTTTTTTTTTTAGCTTCCCAAAAAATTGTTAGGACTTTCCTGCGGCTATAACTTATCGCCCGTGGATAGTAGAGTTTGATCTTGCTATCCCATGAAAGATGAAGAAAAACGACAAGATTGATGTGTGATTTCCACGAGAAGAGACGAGAACGAAACGCCCACTCTTAGGCACCCTAGATTGACTGCTAAAAGGTGGGCAAAAGGAAAAAAAGATTGACCCTGGATGCAACTAGTAATGATCAGGAAATCTAAGCCAAAATGAATTATATCCTGACAGCCCCCAATTGAAAAAGAAAACAGAGGGAAAGAGAAAGCCCCCAGTTTGAAAGGAAGACAAAGGAAAACAGAAAGCCCCCAATTCGAAAAGAAGACATACAAAGGGGAAGAGAAAGCCCCCAGTGTCCATGAAGAAAGGCCATGAAGAAAAGAAGGTGCGAGACTTTATGAGCAAGACTAATCAATAGTGAAAAAAGATCTCATATCACATGTAAACAAGACCAAAGAGAATGAGGTGCATAATAGAGACTCAATAAGGTCAAATTCATTTCAAAGCAAACTCTATTTCAATACTATGAGCATAAGACCAAGATACAAAACCAGTTACTCTATATTGTACCCCTAAACAATCCTGTATCACCTTAGCAATTGATGAGCTAGTGAAGCTAGTAGATCCTCACTTTAGGTAAAGGGGAACACTCCTCTCCATGTGTTTAGAAATATGAGGGTTCACTCAAACTCATTCCAATGCATACAACTGCCATAAGCTTGGCAAGACTCTCAACCCTCCATCACTGAGGACAACATGCAAAAATACTAATCATGAGGACTTTCAAAAGGTTGTAATGGGGTTCAGGCTAAGGTAAGGAGGGGAATCATTTGGAAAATGTGGAGCTAAGTAGCCAAGTACCTAAAGAGCAACAACATTTCCACTACATACAATACAACAACTCCACACCGAACCTTAAACGAACACAAAACATCCATAACAAAAGAAAACCGGGGTAGAGTACCACATACAAATCAAAACCCAAAATTAAAACAAAAAAATAAAACTTCTCTCTCTTTTTTTTCTTTTTCTTTTTTCTTTTTTTTTGTTCCTTTTCTTTTTTTTTTTTTGCTTCTTTTGTTTTATTATGAATTCCTAGTTTTTGAACTCTTTTTTTTTTTTAATGAATAGCATGAAAATCTAAAGAGCAACTCAAATCCCGGTAGTCACAAGTTATAACCTTTGAGAATAAAAATGATAGAAAGGATATTCAACAATGTACTTCCCTTGTAGCAACAAACCAACTATTCACTCTCAACAATCGACCACGAAACTGCCTCATACAACTGAACTGTTGCTCATTCTATCTTGGCTAAAGGTAGGAAATTATGTAAAGGCCAAGGGTGTGCACTTATAGGTAAACAACAAGACAGGAAAAAGGGTTAGCAAGGGCTTGCAAAAAGAGGTTAAAATGTCAGGTGGCCATTTGGCTATGTAGCTAACAAAAGGATGCCTCAATCATATTAACACAATGCATATGCCAAATGTGATTTTAAGGAAGGTCAAGCCAAGTTCTGGAGATGCACACATGAAAGAGTCACACACAAAAAGGAAATGAGACTATATATATAATGAATAGTCTATGAAGGCTTAAAAATCTCACGGGTTATTCTACTAACCCTTCAACTAGCTCAAAAGATAAACAATTACTAAGATTCAACAATCGTGCAAGAAGTACTCAAGAATAAAAAGCTTGCACAAGGCAATACAACTCGAAGCATTTCAACTGGATAATTGCTTCGCCCTAGACATCTTGTTCAAGTTCTGTCCCCAAACACTGTGACGCTTGTAGAATCACGGGTCTCCCAACTTCAGACGCATCCTTTTCTTGAAAGTTGCTCTAGTGCTTAAGCACATGGAGTGTTTCCCTTGCTAGGCCGGAAGTTTGCTTGTTAGTATAAGTGTTCTTCCAGCCCCCAGTTAGCCAGTTCACTTTCGATTTTGATTCCAGCCAATCTTAGTGATGCAAAGTCCTTAATGGGTTGAAACCTTAGATGGGTGTTGTACAAGGGTTGTAAGCCTTGCACAAGCATATCTACTTGATGTTCCTCCGAAGGGCGATCTACCATTTGAGCCGCTTTTGCCCTCCATCGAGCGTAGTAGTCAGAGAATGTCTCTTCTGCTCCTTGCTTCATGAGCTCCATGTCCCTTAAAGTGACGGGCATGTCAACATTGTAGGAGTATTGGTGTAAGAACTCCTTGCAAAGTGTGTTCCATCGTGAGGTCTTAGTAGGACTAAGTGTGTTGTACCATTTCATAACGTCCGGGCCTAAAGTCCAAGGAAAGATAATATGGTAAATCCCGTCCTCAACTCCTTTCAGCGTCATAGCCCCCAGAAAATTCCGCACATGTTGATATGGGTTCTCAGTACCATGAAATTTGATATCAGGCATGTTGAATTTAGGGGGAAGTCTACCCCGGGGAACAGGTGTGAAACCTATGTCGTCCATAAACTGGTTGTTGAAGAGTGGATTCTTTCAACATCTGTTCAATACGGTCTAGTCTAGAGTTCGAAACCTCGTGGACTGACCCATCTTTCTCCTTTCTTGATTGCTCAACTTCACCCGTAGGGGGATTCTTCATATTTGAATTCTTCGCCTCCTCCATGGCATGAATGATATCATCAATTCTCTGATTCTGTGCCTCTAACTGAGCATTCATAGTGACTTGCATGTTCAGAATCATGTTGGTCAGTTGCTCTATTCCAGCATTTGGAGGAGGTGGTGGAAGAGGCACCGGTCCCTCCTCTGGATCACTATCCCGGTGACTTCCAGAATGATCTGACATTGTTTCAGGTGGGTCAATTACCTAAGACTCAACTCCTGCTTCAGATGCTTCTTCGTCAATTGCCTTCGGTGACGCACGATCCTCGTTACTGTTGTAGTAGACGTTAAAAGCTTCTAACCAGTCTATCTCGTCCCTTTGATGTACCCAAAACCAACCAATTCTGTTCGGGAAGATGAAGGAATTCAGGACTCAGCTCAACACCAACTGACAAGACACGATGCATGTTATGGATGAAGAATTTTATTTGTACCCCGAATGACTGAACTAAAGCTCAAAATCATATGCGAAGCATAAATAAAACTCCTATGCAAATGCAAACTCGAGCCCAACATGACATATTTAGACCTTATCGGGCCGAATCCAAAGAAAGAACTCAGGCCTCACATATGGGCTAAACATACCCATTCGAGCGGACTAAACTAACTAAAAGCCCATTTGGACCACACAAGGGTAGGCCCACTCACAAAATCCGTGTGGATCCCATGAGGCCCAACAACCTTGTACGGTCCAAATGATCTTTCGACCCAAGATGAAAAGACTTTATGAACATGGAAACACAAACTAAAAAAAAAAACCTGAAACCACCTCAACTTAAGCCCGGCAGCTACCGAGCTATCTGTGATCCGCGCGGATTCCAGGGGTTTTGGCCCACTGGGATCTGCGCGGATTTCCTGGGCTCAGGCCAGCTGCCGACCCTAAATCCAGGTGGAACACAAGAACGAGGGAAGAAAAAAAAAACAATGATTTGGACCACCACGCACAAACACATGGACCGCCTAATCTAGGCACGCGATGGCCGAGCTCACGAGAAATCCGCGGATTTACGGGCTCAGCTCACGGGCCTAAACCAAAGCAGACACAAAAAAGCGAGAGAAAGAGGAAAGAAAAAACAACTACCACACACAACACATGGATCACTGATTTAGGCACAGTGGTCATCAATTCAACGAAATCTGCGCGGATTTTACGGGCTCGACCGCCGCCTAAATCAAATGTTAAATGCAAAATAAGAAAAGAAAAGGGAAGGGTTTGGACCACACATGACCTGGCCCAAACTGGAATCCGCGCGGATTCCCTGGGCTTGAGTCCTGTGTGGGCTAAATCCTAGACCCAGCGACTCACCTAATTTGGGCACCCGATGGCCGAGCACACCGAAATCGCGATTTCCGGGCTCAGCCTCTTGTCGGCCTAAACCGGTTCGTACACAAAACGAAAGAAAAAGCTACTTTTTTTTTATTTTTTCTCTAAGCACTACTGCATGGTCTCGGGTTCGAGGATAGGGAAGAAGAGAGCATATAGCATGCAAATGCAGTTCAACCTAGCCAAAGTTCTACATTTAGAGTTTACAGGTCGATTTATTTCTGCCTCCTAACTCGTGTCCCGGGTATTTGGCCTCCATGGGGTGCATGGAAGGTTAATACCCCCGGGTTGCTCCATTTAATCGTGTGGATTAGGGAGTATTGCACGAGGGGGAAAAACAACCACCGGCTCGGTGAAGGTCTAAGTGGACCCACCTGAGTTGAATGGTTAAATTTTCCCCAAAATGGTAAATAAAGGTTTTTTCCTAAACGGTACCTTGTGTGCCCGACGAAGGGGAAGGCCCGTAAAATGCAAATAATGCCTAAAGTAAAAAAAAACGTGACAACTTTTCTTTTTTTTTTTAAAAAAAAAAATGAAAACCCGACTTTTCAAGTTTTACCCTCTTATAAGTCCCCAGTGGAGTCGCCACTGTAGGGCCCGCGTCCCGGAGGGCACGGTCCCCCACGGAAGGTCGAGTCGACGTAGGGTTGCTTATTATTAAAAAAAGACGAAATAAAGAAATTTGGACTTTTCGGATTACAATATTTGAATTTAATACCGTTTTTTATTATCGTTAAACACATAAGGAACCTTTCAGAAAAACACAAAAATCGACCCAAAACAGAGTTGGGATCCGCGCGGATCCCAGGTCCATTTGGGCCAAAAATTTTGCATTTCCATTCCTACCTGTTCGAATAAAAAACGAGGACGACCGCCGGCCCACTGGACCAAGATCCGCCCTAATACTCAAACAGTATAGGTCATTCCTTATATACCAAAAGATAATAAAACCCGTTTTAAATGCAAATACCGTGAAAAAGGGAGTCGCCAGTTAATTTTAAAAGTAAAATTAACAAAACTTTTTAGGAAAATTTTGACTCCGGTCTCAAACCACAGAAAAACAGGTCCGGGGATAAAGGTGTCGGTGTAGGGGGATGCCCTTGCACCGCCCGCCGAAGCGGCCCTTACTAAGTCGGGTTTTACATAAGGAATAAATAAAAAAGAAAAGTTGTCACGGATTTACTAAAAGTTCATGCAATTACGATAAAGGGATAAAGTTTAACACATAACGAAAACTAAAAACAAAAATTACAGCGGGCGGGGCTAAATGACTACATCGTTACACTTTTTGGGAAAAATGAAAGTAGATTAAAAATAATAAAAAAAAAAGATAAAGAAAGAAGGTGGATTGTACCAAATCCGCGCGGTCCTAACTGGAACGGGTCAGAACAGAGTCCGAGTGAGCTTGGGTTGTGGACCAGGTGAACAAATCCGCGCGGATCTGCTTTGTGCCGGGGAAGATCGGAGCCTGAAGTTGGCTGGAAGAAGCAACGGAAATCCGCGCAACTCTCAGCCTAGCACTGGTATCGGTGGAATTCTCTCTGCGACTGCTCACAACTCTCCCCCCGGATGAAAATTTGCCAACCTCTCCCTCGGATCCGCGCGGATCCTTAAATAAATACCGAAAATCGGCAGTTGGCGACGGTTTCCAGCGGTTGCCGGAAATCCGCGCCAACCTCCCCGTAACCGCAGCGGTTACTTTGACCGTTCATAGAAAAAACCGCCTGCAGTTGAAAATGAAATCCGCGCCAACTTGTTGCTGACCCAGTGCCGGATCTGCGCGGATTTCCGGACTTTACTTGAATCCGGATCCGACTTGAAATTTAGGTCGAGCAGGTTTCTGGCACTAAGATCCGCGCCAACCCACTTTTGAGCCCAATTCATGACAAATCCGCGTGAGGCCGGTTATTTTGGCCCAAAAATGGCAAATCCGCACAGACCAAATTTTGGCTCAAATTTATGAAATCCGCGCGGATTCTCCATCCGGGCCAAAAATATGAAATCCGCGCGGATTTTCCCTCCGGGCCAAAAATATGAAATCCGCGCGGATTTTCCCTCCGGGCCAAAAATATGAAATCCGCGCCGACTCCCGTTTTTGGCCCAAAATCATCAAATCCGCGCCGACCTAAAGAATTTGGGCCGGGTCCGAATTTGGACCAAATCCGCGTGAACCTTCATATTTGGGCTGGTTCTGGTGTCGGCTTAAATCCGCGCGAGCTTCGTCATCTCGTCCCCCGGGTTAAGCTGAAAATCTGTTTGACCCATTTTCGGTGTCTACAGAAATCATCGGTCCAGATAAACATCTTGACTGTCGCCATCAACACGCCCCTCCGCAGGGCGTTGCCCCGCAGGGCTCTCACATGCTTAGAACACCAACTAAGTCCAAACAATGTTCGAACTTAACTATAGATAGAGGTTTGGTTAACATGTCTGCAGGATTATCAGAAGTATGAACCTTCTTCACCACGATCTCTCCTGCAGCAACTATATCTCTGATGAAGTGATACCTGACGCTTATATGCTTGGTCTTTGAATGACAAATGTCATTCTTTGTCAGATGTATAGCACTCTGACTGTCTGAATAAACCACAGTCTCGCCCTGTGGTACTCCAAGCTCCATGACCAATCCCCTCAACTAGATGGCCTCCTTCACTCCTTCCGTTGCAGCAATATATTCAGCCTCTGTAGTAGACAAGGCTGCTATAGATTGAAGCTTTCAAGATATTCTTTGCTCCACACGAACACATACCACGAAATTGGCGTCTATCCGGATCTCCACCATAATCGGCATCAACATAACCCGACATCGGGCGTTGCGGCACTACCTCTATCATACAGATGCCCTTCTCCAAAGTACCCTTCACATAGCGAAGGATCCACTTTACTCCTTCCCAATGCTCCTTCCCTGGATTCTGCATATATCTACTCACCACACTAACTGCGTGGGACAGGTCAGGTCTAGTACACACCATAACATACATCAAACTACCAAGCACTAGCATAGGGAATATTAGACATCCTCCTTACCTCTAAATCAGATTTAGGATGGTTCTCACGCACAACTTGAAGTGTGCGGCTAAAGGAGTTGAAAGCGCTTTACAATTTCTCATGTTGATGTTGAATCCCAACACCTTCTCCAGATATTTCTTACGAGACAGAACAACTTCCTGCCTTTCTATCCCTTTGGATCTCCATACCCAAAATCTTCTTCGCGCTCAGGGTCTTTCATCTCAAACTCCTGGTTGAGTTGAGATTTCAGCTTCTTTATTAGTGACATGTCCTTGGAGGCAATCAACATGTCATCCACATACAATAATAAATAAATGAAAGACCTTTCTTCAAATTGCCTGTAGTACACACAATTATCATAGTGACTTCTTATGTACCCTTGCCCTACCATAAAGGTATCAAACCTTTTGTACCACTGCCTGGGTGCCTGTTTAAGTCCATACAAGGACTTCCTTAATCTGCATACCTGTTGCTGTTTATCAGGAACGATGAAACCCTCTGGCTGCCTCATATATATTTCCTCCTCCAACTTGCCATGGAGGAAAGCTGTCTTGACATCAAGTTGCTCCAACTCCAAATCAAATAGAGCAACAAAGGCAAGCAAGGTGCGGATCGACGTATGCCTCACGACTGGCGAGAATACTTCGTTGTAGTCGATTCCTTCTTTCTGGTTGCAACCCCTTACCATTAATCTGGCCTTCCACCTTGCACTTTCTACACCAGGGATACCTTCCTTTCTCTTGTACACCCACTTGCGATGAAGCTCGTCGCCCTTTAGGCAACTCACATAGCTCCCATGTATGATTTTTCGACTCTCCATCTCCTCTTGCATGGCTCCTATCCAATTTGAGGCATTCGGACAAGAGATGGCCTCTGATAGGTAGAAGGTTCAAGACCTTCAGAGTCTCCTCTGCAACACTCGTAGCATAAGCAATCATAGCATCATCTTCTTGAAGATATCGCTGGTCTCTGATCTACCTCTGGGACGATCCCTAGCAATGCATGGTTGTTCCTCCATCCGAGGAACATTCGTCTCAATCTCGGGCTCATCAACTGAGTTGGTTCAGAGCATCGATGGTTGCTCCGATTGCGAGTTCAGAAACTCGCGCCAGGCACTGCTCCTCGAACACCATTCTTCCTGCATCCTTCTCCCGATTTCTGCATCATCGGAAATACCGGTAGATTCCATTCGGATAACATAGCGGTTTCATTAAAGGTTACATCTCTAGATGAATAACTTTCATCAAATCAGACACCACATTCTATATCCTTAGACTCGGACCGTAACCTAGAAACATGCATTTAATGTACGGAGACAACTTCCCATCATTCACATGGACATATACAGGACATCCAAAAATTCTCAAATTAGAATAATTAACTGGATTACCTGTCCATACTTCCTCTGGAATCTGGTATTCGATAGAGGTATGAAGTGATCTGTTCAGCAGGTAGCAGACAGTAGATATCACCTCTGCCCAGAACGATTTGTTCTTCCAAAGCCCTGCATTCGAGAGCATGCAGCGGGCTTTCTCCAAGAGTGTCCTGTTGATTCTCTCGGCTACTCCGTTTTGCTGAGGCTTACCCACCAAGGTTCGATGCCTCGCAATCCTATGCTCCTCGTAGAATTCTGTAAATTCAGAATCAACAAACTCCAACCCATTGTTAGTCCTGAGTTTCTTGATTTTCCTGCCTGTCTGGTTCTCCACCAAAGCTTTGAACTTCTTGAAATATGAGAATGCCTCATTCTTGTGCCACAGGAAATAAACCCAAGTCTTCCTCGAGAAGTCATCCACGAATGTCAACATGTAGCGCTTGCCACCCAGTGATGGCACTCTAGCAGGACCCCACAAATCTGAATGAATATAATCAAGGATCCTCATTGTTGTATGTTTAGCCCTTGAAAAGCTAACCTCTTACATTTCCAGTAGACACGGTGATCATGAAACTCCAACTTTCCGATCTTTGCGCCTTGAGAATCCCTTCTTGCTCAACATTGACATTCTCTTCTCGCCCGTGGCCTAGTCTCATGTGCCACGCTTTTGTCTTTGTCGGACTCATCAAGATTTAGGATCGCCTGCAGATCACATCTGTAGACCCTGCGGGATGTATAGCGCCCTTCCGATTCCTTCATAAGAACCATGGAACCCTGCACACTTTCAAAACACCATCTTCTCCTTTGTACTGCGGTAGTTAGCTACAAGAGTACCCAAAGAAATTAAATTTAGTCATGTTAGGGATATGGCGAACCTCCTTGAGAGTTCTAACGATGCCATCATGAGTCTTGATTTTGATGCTACCGATTCCTGCAACCTTGCGGTGTGTGGTTACCCATGACTACGACCACAGTGTCAAACTCTCATAAGACTCGAACCGGTCCTTATGAGGACACATATGATAGGTGCACCCGTGTCAAGAACCCACTCATCTCTAGCTATCCTACTCGATGTGGTAGCGAGGCATCATTCGTAACTACAAACCCATCACCATCTGACTCGGACTCTACGCAGTTTGAGGTACCAGGTTTGGTGTGATTATCCTTACCCTCCTGCTTCTGGTCTCTCTGTTTTGCCCAACAGTCTCTCTCTATATGCCCCATCTTACTACAGTAGTTACACTTCTTGTTCTTATGAGGATTCCTAGACTTTGAACGATGTTTAGACCTCCCTCTAGACCCGTTTCCCTTACGTTCAGTATTTCTACCCCTTACAACCATAGCATCACCACCCTGGTCATCACCATCGGTATCAAGTTTCTCCTTAGACAGTAAACTAGCCTTTACTTCACTAAGGTTAAGGTCACCACGATTCCCATACAACATGATTTCCTTAAATTGTTTATGTGATGCAGGTAGGGACATAATTAAATGAAAAGTCTTATCCTCATCAGTGTGTTTTATATCCATTGATTCCAATTCAGTAATAATAGAATCAAATTCACTAAGATGTGCCTGAATAGAAGTACCTTGGGGCATCTTCAACCTGTAGAATTTCTCCTTCATTCGGTACTTGTTTGCGACTCTTGACATGTACAACTTTTCGATTTGGTCGAGCACCGAGGTTTCTCGTCGCATCACCTCTCTCTGAATGTGCTCTGCCAAACAATTGAATCCTGCGAGTCTTATCTTCAAGCTTCTTCCACTCCCTTGGAGTCAAATTCCCCTTGATATCCTTCTGGAGTTTTTGGAATTCATCATCGCTCATTGTCGCATCAGTCTTCGTGTCGGGATACTCAATTACATCCCATAACCCGTGCTGAATCAAGACCGCCTTCATCTGCAGTCTCCACATAGTAAAACTCCTCGTTCCATCAAATTTTGGAATATCGCACTTCATGATTGAAGCCATCTCCACCTTGCTCTGATACCACTTGTTAGAGAAAAGTGAGTAGCAAGGTAACAGCGGAAGCGAATAATAGAATCGAAAACGCGATGACGGATATTACGACAAAATTTAGGAACGAAAAATAAGCGATAAAATCAAACACCAGAATTACGTGGGAAACCGAAGAACCCGGAGAAAAACCCACGGACGGCAACAGCCAGAAAATAATCCACTATGAGAAAGGAGGAGTACAACCTGATCACTATCACAGGGTGTGATACGATCCACAAAGGAGATTACAATAACAATCTCTCAACACTCAACTCACAATCTCTCAGGATACACTGGGGAAAATATTGGTGAGACCCCTTTCTCTCTCAATATTTTCTCTCTCTAGCTCTCTGTGTTTTAGATGTGTTTTGGTGGAGAAACATGCACCCTATTTATAGGGAGAACTCCCTATAACCTAACTTGACTCCCACTCCAAATAGATTTAGAATCTAATACAATTAGGAAACCCAACACAATAAGGAAACCTAAATAATATCCTAATACAATTAGGAAACAAATAATTGTGAGATCAAGAGATTTGGTGATTTTAGGACACTTTCCTAACAAATCGATTACACTTTTCTTTCCTTGCTCTAGGGCGAAGAGTCTCTTGAATAGATCTTGTTTGTAAGTAGAGGGAAAAACCTTTTGTTCATCAACTTTTTGAGCTACTTCCATAAATCGAGTTTCCTCTTTCCATCCGGGCTCGCTGAGCTTTCACACTTTAGAACCAAACTAAGGTAACCTTGGCGAGCATAAGACTAGCTACTTTGAACGCCTTCTTGTCATTGTAACCCTCAGTTTTGAGGATTTGTGCATTAATTCAATCCACTCCAAATAATCATCAGGATCAGGATCCATTAAACTCGAGAAGATCAACTTTGACATCATGGAAATCATTCCTAGGTGATTGTGCTCCCCTTCCCCTTTGTTGGATGGAGCCATTATCATCATCGCTTGACTCGAAGTTTGGAGGAGAGCGGATAGGGCTAGGGAAGGGTCTTTCTCTCTTTCCATGTCGAGGTTGCACTACTTAAAAACCTCTTTTTGGCAACGCCTTTTGGAAATGACCTTTTCAGTCGTTGCAATAAATATTTATGGCAATAACTTTGAGTTTCCCGCAATGACAAATGACGTTGCCAAAAACAGGTTTTTTAGTAGAGTTGGTCTGGAAGATGTGCATTAAGCCTCTCAAGTTGATTAGTGATGGCACCAAGAACATTTTCGATGTGCGAGACCCGACTCTCCAAGCCTGGATTAGGGGCATTTTCAAGCGGAGGTCCAGATGGCACTCTTGATCACTGTCTTGTTTCTTCTTGATTAGGATCATTGACATTATCCATACCAAGAAGAAGGGTGAAAGATAGAATGTGTTTGGGAAAATTTTGTGGCGCTCGGTTCTTTTGTAGTTGGTTTTGGGTTTAGGATTAATCTAAAACAAAGTAACCTAGCTTAGGGGTATTCAATACATTAAGAGAGTAATAGGTCATTACATGGTAATCAAAAGAACCCAAAAAAAAAAGAAAAGAGAAAACCATCAAAAGAGCAAAACCAGTCTATGGCACGATCATGTGCATGAATGGCATGATCGTGCCATATCAAAAACTTTCCTAAGTTATGTTTACCCACAATCTGCGCGATCGTGCTAAGAGGACGACACGATTGTGTCGTTTCTAAAACTCAACAATCCTCGCCAAAACCTTCGAACCGCACGATTGTATGATTGGATGGCACCATCGTTCCCAATACTTAGGAGGGGCCGAGGGGGTGGCACGATCGTGACCCAGGTCGCCAGCTTTGAATTCCTACAAAATGTGAAGAGCACAGTCATGCTGATGAGACGCATGATCATGTTGTTGACAACAACAACTCCTCTTATCTTCTCCCCTTCTATTCAAACTCATGCTCGATCCCATATTTGTACCTACTCCCAATGATGTCGAAAATGGATAGATAAGTTGGATACCACCCTTTATACATGTCCATGAGAGAGATTACTAAAGAGGCTCTTGACCACTCCAAAGAAGGGCCGAAACCAACTTAGATGGACCTTAGTGGTGACAAAATTGAATCTCCAAGTGAACACGAGAGGCGTGCCTCTTTGCCATGGTGAGGAGGTTATCATATAGATCTTTAACCCTTTCAATAATTGAACATGTACTTTAGATTCAACTTCACTATTTCTAATTTCGATTAAGTGGCATATGACATATGAACAATGAAATTTGATAAAAGGAAAAACACAATCAATATGAAAAAATACAACTCTATATATATAAGATAAAACAACTTACAAAAGTTGATGAAAAGGATAAAATTTAGCTAACACAATTTAAACATTAGAAATATCAAACTTGTAAAACCAATGCCATAATTAGGATTAAATTTATTTTAAAATTATCATATATCAGGAAAATGCATGAGCATTTAAATATAAGGAATATTTGCTATCAAATATTTAAGATAAACCCGATACTGAATTGCTTTTAGAAAAGATTGTGAAACTAATATACCAAAATCACCCCAGGCCTAAGTCAAACTTTCTTGTAATTAATTGTAGAGAAAAGACAAATTTCATATAACAAGAAAAAAACAAAGAAAATTAAGTGGAAGGGGCCTTTAAAAAAGATATCCCTTGTTATCACTGCTTTTTCTAAGTAGTGTCAGAGCATTGACAAATAATTTTGAGTTCAAACATCACCCATGCCATTACGAACTGAAGTTGATACATAAGTATTTATTTTCTGTCTGCATACCCAAATATGAAGGTTTAGGGCTACATGATTCAAGTTGAACAATGTCTGCATAACTCATCTTGAGTGGGATATTGCTTCATAGAAATAATGTCTTCGGATAAGTTGAATCCATTCTATATTCAAGTCCTGTTTGGTTGACACAAAGGGGAATAAATGGAATAGAATGAGAATTAATACCTAAGGGAAGGGGAATGATACTTGATACATTAAACAAGGTGTTTGGTACACTCACAGAGTGCAATTGCAACCCAATTCTTATTGTTTAGTATAGTTAATGGAATCAAAACTTATAGAATCCACATCAATGATTTCATGATGCTGACTCAGGAAATCTAACCCTAGTTTAACGAATAATCTAGATCTATGAAAACCTGACTTGATAACCAAAACATCAAAGATCAAGAACAAAGATATCTACAACAAATCAAGTTTTTAGGTCCATGCAAGATCCAAAAACCCACAACATCTAGGCAAGATTTACCAAAACATGATGTTGTTTTTACTTCTATACACAAATTGGTTGATCACGGAAGTTTGGTCATGTTGTTTAGCAGTGAACTTAAAGATTCCTTAAACCAAAAATCCAAATTAGTCAAACACAAAGAATCCGCAATAATGAAACGGGAAACATCGAAAAGCCCACATCACCTAGCCTAGATCGAAAAATCCACAACTTTGAAGAAGAATCAAGCCCAAATCGAGAAGAACAAGATCCGAAAATGGTGAAAAGAGGTAGAAAAAGGGGACAAGATGAAGAATCAAGCCAGAAAAAATAATTGAAGAAGAATCAAGCATCTAAAAATGGTGTGCTCAACAAAGGGTCCAGTGGTAGATTTTAAACACCCAATGAAACCCGTCGACAAAACTGAAAACAAGGGAAACACTAACGACCTCTGAAATTCTACAACTCTGAGATTCACGAAATCACATTATGTTTGCCATATACCGCATAGAGGATTTTCAAATCAAAGGCCAACTGATATGAAACAATAATCAAATTTAGACCGTCGTATTTTCATCTGCCCAAATTCATTAATTCTTCTAAATGTAATCCAAGGGAGATTGCCGAAGAGCCAATTTGTTAGCTTCTCCATCCCTAGTCTTAGCATCTGAAAATGTGAAAAGGGGGAAATCAAGCCCAAATTGAGTCCGAGTAAGATAAAAAAAAACCACAACATCTAGGCAAGATCGAAAAACCCACAACTTTCTCGTCAACAAAAAGAAGAAAAATCCACAACACTACAGAAGAATCAAGCCCAAATCTAGAAGAAGAAGATCCGAAAATGGTTAAAGAGCAGAAAAGAGGAAGAAGATGAAGAATCAAGTTGGAAAAAAAAGTTGAAGAAGGACAAGACCACCAGTAAAAATAGTGATGTACCCAAACCGAGCTTTCGGGTTTTACGAAAGCCATTTCTCGTGTTTTTTTTCTCCAACGAGTCTTTCAGCAACCTTCTTCCTCCAGACGACGCTTGATGATGGTCGCATAGAAAGGCTAGGGTTTTTGGTCACTGCTCGATGGTTGAGAAAGAAGAAAGAGTTATGAGATCTTTGATAATCTTTTCCAATTCTTTTATCTTTTGGATACTTTTGAGAATCAGATGTCATGTCATACCCTCCAAATATGAGAAGTATGGGATTCCTCCCGGGGGTAACTTGATACCCTTACGTATCATGTCCCAAATCCTAACCGGCCTAACAAACATAAAATATGGGAAGTTCCCACTTACGTGAACCAAACATGCCCTCATATGAAAACAAAATCATGCATGGCGGCATTACAACCTAATGGGGATATCGACCTATTAGTATTAGAGAAAAGTTTACTATGTACAGAGAAAGTGAAGTTTGGTTGTATTCCGAATAGGCCTCTAGTTTAGGGACAATCTACTAAGTGCTGATATCAGGTTTATTGTCATATGTTGTCACGTCTGGTTGCAACGACAAAAATACAGGATGATCCAAGGTGTTAGACAAGAGTGATCTTATCTCTGTTTGCCTATCATACATGCTATAATCCCTTGGCTTTTCAAGTGGAACTGTTTTCACGAACAAGTTATAGGTAACTAATTTGAATGCCTCATAGGTTTATTATTATTAGATCAATATTTTTTGTATGGAAAATATTCAATTAATTGGCAAACACATTACAAATGTCCTCGATTACCAAATTATGGATTATATCTGGTCCTTATCTCACCAAACCCAACAACTCAGGCCATATGATTGCAAATGAGCATGGGTGTAAGCGTCGTCTACGAGGCCATTGTCATACAGAGAGAAATTATGGTTAGGCTATCCCCTTCAACGATCACTTACTGAAAGCTATGCTCGAGTGCTATAAAGAGAGTAAGATGATAAGCTTTATAGGTTCAGCCAGTGCTTATGAAACCCATCTTGTAACCAAATCTATGAAGGAAAGAAAACAAACAAAAGCTAAAAGACTCAACTTAAGATAAAATCTCTATAAATAAAAACCTAACTCATCATTTGGGATGTTCTTTCGCTTGAGCTTGGAAATAATGGTTAGGTTATCCCCTTCAACGATCACTTGCCCAAGCTATGCTTGAGCGCTATAAAGAGAGCAAGATGACTAGGTTTAGCCTCGGTGCACCCCGTGCTTGTGAAACTCATCCATTGCTTTACTCCCACGAATGTAACAACCTTCTTGTCTTCATTTCACACGGCCACAACATCGAAGCCCCATTTGTCCTACTTAGCTCCATTAAAGGCAATCTGGATCAACCTAGGGCTAGGAGGTCTCCAACAACTAGGATGTTGTGACCTCGATGAGCTCATTTTTGTTTGAGCAGTACGTTACTCCTTGATAATCGTTAGTGTTCTGCCCACTACCATATTCAACATGCCAAATCTACCATCAAACAACATGATGTTTTTGTTACTCCAGATCCCCCACACCATGCTCATGAACTCACCCCATATATCCGCATGTTTGTCCAACGCCATACAAAATTTGTCCAACACTATGGGGCACTCTAACCTCCATAGTTCTTCATTAAAGCGATTGGTAGCCCAGACTTGTTGCACCCATTTACAAGCACAGAGAGCATGTTGCATTGTCTCTTCCCATTCCCTACATAATAACATAAACCACAAGTGGTATTCAGGTCAAAGCCTCCTTTACCAACTCCAGCTTTAGTTAGGAGAACAATTATAAGTCATCACCGCCCTCTAAAGGAAAAGGAAAAGCTTTATTCTCGAGGGAATGCCAAATTGCCACACCCACTTCCAAAACTTATTGTCCTTCATTAGTTCTAGAACAAGGTTTGTCTTGGTTCCATTCTTATATGATAAGTAGGTTTTGCCGAAAGGATGTCATCTGAAGCAAAGTGCCAAATCAATTTGATCTAGTGGCCAAACACTAGAGAGTAGGATGGATTTGATCACATCAGACTGAAACTTCATGAACACCATATCCAACATACTTATTCTCCTACTACTCGTATTCCTTTCAATAAAGTCATCAACTCTTGGCAAGGAAAATTTAGGTTTAGAGGGAGTGACTACCTTGAAAGATGTAGGCCTTGGCAGCCACCGAGAGTCCCAAACATTAATGGAGAACCCGTCTCCCATAGCTTATGTAAGGTTGTGTGAATATCGTTACATAAGGTTGTTTGAAGCTTTAACACACTCATAGCTTATGTAGGGATCACCTGGACAACAACATTTATAAGGACTTCCCTACTCGCCCATGACAGATTTCGCCCCATTCACCCCTTGACTCTCTTCGGCGCGTTGTCTTGAATACTAGCAAATGCATGCGATGAAAATCCCTTGCATATCCAGAATAATCATTATAGCTTTTGGCTTTTGGATGAGGACATCCTTACTAAACATTATGTTGAACTTTGAGAAATTCATTTTTCGGCCCGATGCCAACTCATACTCAAGTAAAATATTTTTCAAATAATATAGAAATTCACCTAGAGTATTTCACAAAATGTATATTTATTGATAAATTAAAAATAAAAGATAATCTAAAAATTTTAACACACATATATTTTTATTAAAAAATAGACATTAATTAATGAGACAACTTATATAAAATAGTAGACATAATCTTTGGACCGATAGACTAGGAGCGTGTCATGTTCATTGGTAAATTGTAAGAATGATTTTAAGCTAGCATCAAAGGTACTGCCCGACGTTACTCGACCTTAGGGAGAGGTATGAAGTGACGAGACTTACAAGGAGAGGTACGAACTCACTCGACCAGCGGGAGATGTACGTAGTGACTGTAAAGGAGAGGTATGAAGTCACTCGACCGACGGGAGAGGTACTTACAAGTTACTCGACTGTAAAGGAGAGGGGCGTAGAGACTCAATCACCGGGAGAGGTGAAAATTTCTCTAAACTTATCAAAATTTACCTAAATCTTTTAAATTTCTTATCGGGTGGTTCTTATGCCACTTTTGATGGTCTCGGTTCGGACGAGATAAACGGAAAACTATATTTACTTAAACTTACCTCAACTTAGGTTCTGTTCGGCAAAATTAATGTTTTAGATAGCGGATAGAAGTTTCTGTAGCGGATAGAGGTTTAAGCAGCGGATAACATTTTAAGTAGCAGATAGCGGATGAATGTTCAAATGAGAATTGTGTTCGGTAAATTTAGCGGTTGAATTAACAAATTAATGTGAATTGACATAAAAAGATATCAATAATTTTCGAAGATAGTTTTAAAGGGTATTTTTTGACCGAAAAAATATAAAACGCTACTCCAAACGCTAAGCGTTAACTTTATTAACGTTTCACAAAACGCTCCTCAAAACGCTAGCTTACCGAACACTAATATCTTTGCAATTACAATTTTGAATTGGTCAAGACGCAAAACGCTATCCCAAAAACTACTGCCAAACACAATCATAATCCAATTTATCCAAAAATATTTTTACCTTAACTCCGTTACCAAAAAAATTTGACACAAAAAGGCAGCTCACATGTCGATGATAGTTAAGAGTTAAGAGTTGCATGGGCATGGCATAACTGACTTTGTAAAGTAATATTTTATGAGGATAGTCGTCATGAGGTATGTCATCTGCAACATTAAAAAAAATGCTTCATATCCTGCACGTAACAAATGCAATTTTTGTATTTTTAATTGATAATTTGGACGGCTCCAGCTAATTGCTAAATATAGTATAAATGGCTAAATTATTTGGTTGACTTGGTCTCTACGAGTCCCCGACTGACACCCAGCAACTTTTGTTTCTTATTCACACTATTCTTATATATGTAAAATTTTTTAATTATAAATTTTTGAGTTTTTAGCTTCAAATAATCGGTACTGAGGATCTTATGATTGAGAATAGTTTAAGGTAACTTTCGGATAATAACTGCATACATTTATCTTATTTTCTTAGACCATAATATTAACATTTTCTGACAACTGAAAAATAACATGGCTACCCGACTATGTGATGTTGGCTGCAAAATATAGATTATTATTGATCGAAAAATCACTTTTTCCATTAGCCACGTTATTTTTCCATTGCCGAAAAATGCTAATAATACATACAGTCATCGACCAAAAAATTACTTGGGATTATTTTCATTCACAAGGCCCTCAATATAAATTATTTCGAGCCAAAATCCCTAAAATTTTGTCTAAGACATCATTTTAAGATAACTTTTATAAATAACTAATAGTCTATTTATGATAATTTTGATAAAAGTGATGTGATAAATTATTGCTCCCATTTATATTAAAAAATTATTCTAATATAATTTTATTATTTAAACTAAAATATTCGAAAGATTACATTAAAATGAGTCTGTCTCATCATCACCGTTCATACACCATAAGGATCTAGTTTAATTTCCATAATGGTTATATATAAAAGTTAGCATTTTGAATAATGGATGTACAATTTTAAAGTAAGAATTAGTAAACGAATATTTAAGTAAGCATTTTAGAAAAATATAATCGATAATTGTAGTTGTTGGATGAGATTATCAATGTGAATTGGATATGGTTACTCACTCCTTTATACCTTATACTATATCCTTTGACCTTTGTCGATGTTCTACCGCAATCCTGGTCACATTGGGTTTATGAGGCATCACACATCCTAATACTAATCAAAACACAATTTTTTTTAAAAAAATAAGAGTAAGTTTGATTGGACAAAATCTTTAGAAAATGCTTAACTTTTCTAAATTAACTAATTTTCCCTATATTTGACTGTCTTTTGGTAATGAAAAATATTTTTACGTGGGATCCATTATTTTATAATGATGATTGGAAAAGAAAATTCTCTATTAAGGGTTAAGGGAAAAAAGTTTCACCCTGGAGAATATGATCTAAAGTGTGAAAATTTTCAAAATATTCCTAATACAACAAACCCAAACAACTATAAATGAGTAGTTTATTATACATTTCAAAATTTTCCAAAATACTTTTTAGAAAATTTTCCCACGAAACCTAACGAAAATATTGGTGAAAATTCTACCAAAGGCTTTCTAACGTTAAAAGGCCTTCAACCCATTGATGGGATGGTCCAGGCAAGACCAAAAGGGAAGATGCACAACTGGGCTTTGACACTGAAATAAGTAGAGCACGAGACGTCCAACTTGCGACTTGTAGTTCATTCATCAATTGGATACAAGCATACAATTCAGCATCTTCAAACAAGTAGTTGACAAAATAATTGACCCAAGTAGTGAGACTTTTTTTTTTTTTTTTTATAATTGAAAGTCATTAAAAAAGTTGAAAGTTTGTATCAAAAATGTTACCGAAGTTGTATAAAACTTTGTCATGATCAAACCAGTCACCAAACTAATTGGGCCAGATTGGACCACTTAAATCGGTCAAAATCAGCATGAACCAATCACGAGTTCAAAAATTTTCACATACTTCAAGAATAATTAAGTTGCCAAAATAATTAATCCGACATGAACATGACATAAATCGGTCAAAACCGGACTGACCGAGTCAAAAATCGGATTCAATTGGTCCAACACCGGATTAAACCGGCCAAAAACCGGATTTTTAAAATTAAATTACCAAAATCTCAATCTGGCCGTAAATAGCCCAGTTCAACTGATTCACCTGTTGAACCGATTTTGACGTATCTTTCCTGGTTAAACCAGTCGTCTGAGCTAAACCTGGACCGGACCGGCAAACTTGCCAGTTCATGGTTGAACCGGTCGGACTGACCTGTCCGGTTTTTACAACATAGGTATAAAACAGCAAAGCAGCAAAAAACAGCAAAAAAGCCTACAAATAAAACAGGAAACACTACCACAAAGGTACAAGCAAGAATCCAACACAATAATGAAACCTACGAAAAAACTGATTTCTCTTTTTCTCATTCCTCTTGAAGCAGATTTGAGCAAACACACAACCCCAGTCTTGATCAAAAATGAATTATGTAAAAATGTAAACAGGAAACATTGGCCTATAATTCCATAAATAAACAATCTTACAATCATTTTCTCTAACTCAAAAGGATACCAACTGCCCCACAGCTGATATTTGGGGGGCTTTACATCACCTTGCATTTGCAACTACTAAACTGTTGATTTCTTGTGATCCAAGATTAGCAAAACAATTACTAGCCCTAACTAGACCAAATGGAGAGTATTTAACAATTTATAACATACAATCTTAAATTATTGAGCCTAAAAAATTGCCCTGCATTCAGCTTATTGTCAACCACAGCAAAGGGGATTCCAGGAGCAACAGCCAGAGGTGGGCTTGGGGACATTTTGGTGTAAATAATCCTAACCTGCAACCAAAAAAAAGGGGAAAAAAAACAGCTCGAGACTTACATGACAAGTTGAGGAGCAAAAAAATTAAAACCTTTTATGTAGTGTAATCATGTATCACTATTTTTGCAAATATATATTTGAAATATTATTAGCTAGTTATGAATTTCCTCTCTCTCTCTCTCTCTTTATATATATATATATATATATATATATACATACATATATATATAATATATATATATATACATACATAAATAATAATAATAATAATAATAATCATAATAATAATAATAATTATTGTATATAAGGACATAAAAAGGGAAAAAAAGCTACAAATTATCGAAAACAAAAGGCAAATAGCTACACCTAATACATGTAACAAGTTTTCATTTAAATTAATTTTAATTGTCTGATAATTAATTGAAAGCTACATCCATTATATTAAATAGCTACACCTATAGTGTGTAGTTATTAGGCATATAATATCTACACCTAAAAGATGAATCTAAATTAGCTACATGGTTTAGCATGTAGCTAAATTAGTCACACCCAAAATTCCCACAGGTGATGGACGTGTAGCTAGCATTTTGCAGCTACACCTATAAATGTAGAATTATACAAAAATAAATGTAGCTACTGGATCCATTTCATGTATTAAAGAATTTGTCACAATAATTAATCCTATTTGTTGAGATTTTTTTTTTTGCAAATTTTAATATTTGAAACATATTCTACCAAAATTGAATTTTTTTCAACTATAATAGTTGAAAAGAGTAAGTAACCTTAATTCTACCATAAAAAATCAAAATTAAAATATATTGATGAAAGTAATTTATTACAACAATTCATCCTACTTGGTGATATATAAATCTTTTTAATAATATGATTTATTTTTGATAAATTAATGAGTATGAAATTTTCAACGGTTGAAAAAAATTTCAACTATGGAAGAATTTTCATATATATATATATATATATATATATATATATATATATATATATATATATATATATATATATATATATATATATATTTGTGTGTGTGTGTGTGTGTGTGTGTGTGTGTGTGTGTGTGTGTGTGTGTGTGTGTGTGTGTGTGTGTGTGTGTGTGTGTGTGTGTGTGTGTGTGTGTGTGTGTGTGTGTGTGTGTGTGTGTGTATTGGATAAATCGGAGAGATTTTCCATTAACAAAATCAAGTACAAGATACTCGGACATACCCGAGGGGCAACAATAAACCAAGCCCACGGTCAAAATCAAACGAAACCAAAGTACTAAGATCACATCAAAGACAAACATAAGCTCTAATAGAGCCCCAACTTCACATCAATTTTTATGAAATGGCAAACAGTAGAAGGATCACGAGCCAAGTTCTAGTGAAGCCTCCTATTACGTTCACCCCAAACATGGTAAATAATTGCCGAGAGAACTACTCTTTTCTTTGTGTCTCTAAAACCTGCAATTGCCCAGTCTGTACTAGACCAGTTAGTCCAACCAGGCAACGCACCAAACAAAGAAGACCATACCTCTTCACTTACTTTGATAACATAATCACACTCAAAGAACAAGTGATAGTTGGTTTCAACATGACAATGACATTAAAAACACCTATTAGCCAGGTGAACACCAAATTTTTGTACTTTGTCAAGAGTAATTAATCTGCTGTTGATAGCAAGCCAAGCTATAAAAGCACATTTAGGAATTCTATCATTTCTCCAAATAAGCTTATGCCAATGTACTTTCTGCTTGTGCTCCTTAATAAAGTCACAACCCAACTTGATTTTGTAAATCTTTCCTTCCTGGATCAGTTTCTGAAAAAGAGGATAAAGCAAATCTCTAGCCTTAAGTAATCTTCTCCAGTACCAACTAGAATTTTGCTTCACCTCACATCTCATAATATTACTATTCTTCAAGTAAATGTGATGAACCCACCAAATCCATAAGGACTCTTTGTGACTGATGACCAGTTGCCATAGAAGATTACCAAGGGCAGCAAAGTTCCAAGCATTTGCATCCCTTACATTCAAACCACCTTCACATTTATACAAGCAACAAGTACTTCATGAAATGGGAGGAGATCGACAATCAGAACCCCAAAGAAAACCACGACACAATTTCTCAATTGTAGAAATAACCTCCTTTGGAATTACAAAAATTTGTGCCCAATATGTATGCAAAGACATCAAAAAGCTATTTATGAGTTCAACCCGTCTTGCATATGTAAGCTTTTTAACTGCCCAACCCTGGATTCTCTTTGTCATCTTCTCTATTAAAACAACATAGTCATGTCTGTTTAATCTATAAGGCTTAATTGGAACACTCAAATATCTGAAAGGAAGTGAGCCCTCTTTGAAACCCAATTTGTCCAGAATTTCAGTTTTCACCGCAAGAGGGACATTGGCAAATATGAATATATATATATATGTGTGTGTGTGTGTGTGATGTATTACGGGACAAAGAAAGATTCTTGTTCCAGTAATACTCAATCACACGTGCAACCAAGACATAAAGGGGGGGAAAGGATCACGTGAATATGGAGAAAAAAAGGGAATTTCACGTGAGATGGGAGACTATTTATCGTGAGGACTTTTGTGGTTTCAAGAATCAAGAAAGATTGATTCTTGAATGGGAAAGAGGATGAAAGATTGAATTCTTGGATGAGGGAAAAGAGAGAGTGACGTGAGAGAGAAAGGAGAGAGAAGGGTGTTTTGCGTGAGGCCTTTGAGAGAGGAAGAGGAGAGTAGAAGGTTGTTGGGAGGAGAGAGATGAAGTTTGTTGGAAGTTTGTTATGGAGAGAGGGAGAGAGGAGGTGGACGAATTTGAGAGAGGGGAAGAGGAGGGTTGACGTTGGTGGGGATTAATAGAGGCTAGGGTTTTTGTCTTAACTATATTGATAGAAAGACAAAGGTGTGATTATCTTAACTGTATTGACAGAAAGAAAAAGACGGATAGTTCTAGGAATCTAACTTGAATCCACAAGAAAGAAACCCTAGGGCTAACTTGACCTTCGACCGCAACCTAGGATCAAGCTCTTCCTAACCACTTAGTTGCCATACCAAGATACAATAGAAGAGATTATCGAGGTTCTCACGAAACACTCAGGGGATAAGCTAAAAGCTTAACTGTATTCATAATTCAAAGGGGATTGCCTTTGAAAGGCTACAAACCTAACTATTTATACTAACAAAGTCCTATATGTACTAGACTACTTTGACTTGGCGTGCAAGCCAACTAATATGACTAGGATTCTCCTACTTGGCGTGCAAGCCAAGGAATCCTAATACTAGACGCCTAACTACTCCAACCTCATCTTGGACTAGGACTCCTTATCCAAAGGGGAGTTGGTTACAACAACCTTATCCTAATTGAATTGGCTTTCCTAATCCAATATGGATTAGTTACAAAATAAGCCAACCTAATCTAGGATAACTAACTAATCTTGGTGCCTAAATAGCCTACCACACATGACACACACATACTTATGTCTTGATGCTCAAGTTTATGTATTTCTTGGCATCTTACATTATTCTAGAAACTAAAAAGATAATTTAAATCACACAAAACAATTAAAAGATAACAGAAATAAAGTTACATCCAAAGGATCAAGAAAATTGTAAAATGCAAGGCTTAAATTGATCTTGGATATGACTTGTGCTCTTCTTGGGCTTGGCGTGACTTTGGCCCAAATCTAGGATGTTTGAACATCCTCTTGAAATAAAGTGCACACCATATGAGTAGGCCTTTGGATTTCCACAGTGTATCCATCTTCTATGGCCCGTTCTACTTCCTTGTAAACAAATTGGACTTCTTGATTTGGGCTTGATGTGGTCTGATTTCCATCATTCCCCCCTTGTTGAGAAGAGTTTGTCCTCAAACTAGGGAGGTCTTCGTTTTCATCATAGTAGGGTTTCAAATCAGCATTGTTGAAAGTAGCACTTCCTCCATAGTCTTCGTTTAGTGCTAGCTTGTAAGCATTGTCTCCAACCCTTTCTAGAACTTCAAAAGGACCATCAGCCCTAAGAACTAACTTTCCTTTTCTCTTGGGGGGGGGGGGGGAACCTTTCCTTTTTTAAGTGAATCCATACTAGATCTCCTGGTTGAAAAATAACCTTCTTCCTTTTCTTGTTAGCTAAGTTTGAAACTGATTGAGTATACTTAGCTATTTTCTCTGTGACTTCTTCATGGAGCTTCTGTATTTCATGGGCTCGTTTTTGGGCTTCATGGCTGAACCTTATGGAGCTGTTGATTGGCGTGAGGTCCATAGGTGTAGTAGGGCTCCTTCCATAAACAACTTGGAAGGGTGATCGTCCCGTAGCCTTGCTAGGAGCCCTGTTGAATGCAAATTCAGCATGTGGGAGAAGAGTATCCTGCCCTTTCTTGTTCTTGTTCACCAAGGACCTCAACAATGAGCCAAGAGTTCGATTGGTGACCTCAGTTTGGTCGATGCATGGATGACAAAGGTCTTTGGATTTGAGTTTGGTTCCCAACTTCTTCCAAAGAGTAACCCAAAAGTGGCTAAGGAACTTTGCATCTCGATCCAAGACCATAGTCCTAGGTATTCCATAGAGCCAAACGACTCCTTGGAAATGTAATTCTGCCACTCTAACTGCATCGTAGGTGGTGTGGCATGGAATAAAGTGAGCCATCTTCGAGAATCGATCAACAACCACCATGATTGAATCCTTCCCACGTTGAGTCCTAGGAAGTCCCACAATGAAATCGAGACTAATGTCTTCCCAAGGGCCTTCAGGGATAGGTAAGGGCGTGTATAACCCTTGAGGAAGCACATGACTCTTAGATAACTTGTAGGTTGAACACCTTCTAACCATATGCTCGAATCTTTGACCATGTGAGGCCAAAAGTAGTGTTCTTTCAGCATCAAATAAGTCTTCTCAATACCCAAGTGCCCTGCTAGACTTTCTCCATGAACTTCTAAGATAAGAAGCTCTCTAAGACTACTTTTGGGAATACACAGCTGATTCCCATGGAATAAGAAGCCATGTTCCACGTGATATTGATCGTTGGGGCGCTTCTTGCGGTCTCCATAGATCTCCTTGAAATCTTCGAGATAGGGCGTAAGCCCTATCACATGTGAATTAAGGACTTGAAGGAGCAAATATCGTCGAGATAGGGCATCTGCTCCCTTATTCAGATGGCCGGCTTTGTGTTGAATGACAAAGTGATAAGCTTGCATAAATTCCACCCACTTAGCATGGCGCGGGTTTAATTTATGTTGGCCCTGAATATACTTCAATGCCTCGTGATCGCTATGCAGGATGAATTCCTGACCAATAAGATAATGTTGCCAGTGTTCTAGGGCATGAATAATAGCATAGAACTCTTTATCGTATGTGTTGTACTTCTTCCGGGCATCACTAAGTTTTTCGCTGTAGTAGGCCAAGGGACGACCTTCCTGTGATAGCACTGCTCCAATTCCAACTCCAGAAGCATCGCACTCCACTTCAAACTTTTTGTCAAAGCTTGGTAGGGCAAGAACAGGGGCGGTGTAGAGTTGAGTTTTGATAGTTTCGAACGCCCGTTGTGCTGCCGGCGTCCAACTAAACTCCTTGCTCTTCAATAATTCGGTCATGGGCGCCGTAATTGTACTGAAGTTCTTCACGAACCTTCTGTAGAAAGAGGCTAGGCCGTGAAAACTTCTGATGTTGTGAATACTAGCCGGTGTAGGCCACTCTTTGATTGCCTTAACTTTCTCTTCATCAACCTGTATCCCATCAGCCGAGAGTACATAGCCAAGAAAGACTAATTTGTTGGTGAAGAAGTGGCACTTGGCGAGATTCCCATAGAGCTTCTCGTGATTTAGCATATCAAGTACTGACGTGAGGTGCTGAACGTGTTCCTCCTCACTCTTGTTGTATACAAGTATATCGTCGAAGTAGACAACAAAACACTTGCCGATAAGGGGCTTCAAAACCTGATTCATTAGTCTCATAAAAGTAGAAGGAGCATTAGTTATTCCAAAAGGCATGACTAACCATTCATAGAGACCTCCTTTAGTTTTGAATGCAGTTTTCCACTCGTCTCCGGCTTGAATTCGAATCTGGTAGTACCCGCTTCTGAGATCAATTTTTGAAAAGACCTGGTCACCATATAGCTCGTCCAGTAGATCTTCAAGTCTAGGAATAGGGAACATGTACTTGATAGTGATCTTGTTTATGGCCCTGCAGTCGATACACATTCGTTGACTTCCATCTTTCTTTGGGACCAATAACGCTGGAACGGCACACGGACTGAGACTTTACCAGATCATACCCTTTGCTAGAAGATCATCAACTTGCCTCTAAATCTCCTATGTGTCGCTAGGGTTCATTCGGTATGCAGGTTTGTTTGGTAAGGCTGTTCCCGGGATTAGATCAATCTTATGCAGAATATCTCATTCAGGTGGTAAACCTGGAGGCATCTCTTCAGGGAACACATGAGAATATTGTTCCAACAGAGGAGAAATAAGGGGATGAACGTCCTTTGGTGGTTCGTGTCTAGGGACGTTTGTTGAGGAATTTTTGTGGCTGAGATCTGTGTTTAGGTATAAGAGAATGATCTCTTTATGCTTACTAAACTCGTGGTGTTCAGTGGACATAGAAGGGATAGGGTTTAGATCAATCTCTTTAGGTTGGGACGGTTGGGTTATTTAAGTGGAGGTAGGGTGATTTTTTTGTGGTTGAACCTGAACGTGTAAGTGTTGGCTCTTCCATTATGTATCACGCTCCTGTCAAATAACCACGGTCTTCCCAGTAGAATATGACAAGCATCCATAGGCAATACATCACACCAAATAGAATCTTGATGATTCTTGCCAATGGACAAGCTTACCAAGCATCGTTGAGTAACTTGTAATCCTTCACCTTGATGAAGCCATTGAATGGTGTAGGGTTTTGGATGTGGACTGGTTTCCAGCTAAAGTTTGTCCACCATAGTTGTTGAAGCCACGTTGGTGCAGCTTCCTCCTTCAACGATTAAAGAACAAACCTTCCCTTTGATGGTGCAGCGAGACTGAAAGATAGCCTCTCCTTGCTGTTGATCTTCAGGAACAATTGAACTGTTGAGGATCCTCCTCATAAAGAACAATTCGTGAGCCATGGCAGGTTTGGAATGCCAGGTTGACTCTGAAGATTTGAAGGTTACGTGTTTGGTATTGCAGGTTAAGCTTTTGGACTTGCAGGTTAAGCTTTTGGAATTGAGAATTTGAAGGTTATGTGTTTAGGTTAACTTTGTGGAATTCAGGGTTGAACTCAACACTAACCTAGAGCTTTGATACCACTTTTGATGTATTACGGGACAAAGAAAGATTCTTGATCCAGTAATACTCAATTACACGTGCAACCAAGACAGAAGGGGGGGGGGAAGGATCATGTGAATATGGAGAAAAGAAGGGAATTTCACGTGAGATGGGAGGCTATTTGTCGTGAGGACTTTTTTGGTTTCATGAATCAAGAAAGATTGATTCTTGAATGGGAAAGAGGATGAAAGATTGAATTCTTGGATGAGGGAAAAGTGAGAGTGACGTGAGAGAGAAAGGAGAGAGAAGGGTGTTTTGCGTGAGGCCTTTGAGAGAGGAAGAGGAGAGTAGAAGGTTGTTGGGAGGAGAGAGATGAAGTTTGTTGGAAGTTTGTTATGGAGAGAGGGAGAGAGGAGGTGGACGAATTTGAGAGAGGAGAAGAGGAGGGTTGACATTGGTGGGGAGTAATAGAGGCTAGGGTTTTTTTCTTAACTATATTGATAGAAAGACAAAGGTGCGATTATCTTAACTGTATTGACAGAAAGATAAAGACGGATAGTTCTAGGAATCTAACTTGAATCCACAAGAAAGAAACCATATGGCTAACTTGACCTTCGACTGCAACCTAGGATCAAGCTCTTCCTAACCACTTGGTTGCCACACCAAAATACAATAGAAGAGATTATCGAGGTTCTCACGAAACACTCAAGGGATAAGCTAAAAGCTTAACTGTATTCATAATTCAAAGGGGATTGCCTTTGAAAGACTACAAACCTAACTATTTATACTAACAAAGTCCTATATGGACTAGACTACTTTGCTTTGCGTGCAAGCCATCTAATATGACTAGGATTATCCTACTTGGCGTGCAAGCCAAGGAATCCTAATACTAGACGCCTAACTACTCCAACCTCCTCTTGGATTAGGACTCCTTATCTAAAGGGTAGTTCGTTACAACAACCTTATCCTATTTGAATTGGCTTTCCTAATCCAATATGGATTAGTTACAAAATTAGCCAACCTAATCTAGGATAACTAACTAATATTGGCGTCTAAATAGCCTACCACACGTGACAGACACATACTTATGTCTTGATGCTCAAGTTTATATCTTACTTAACATCTTACATTATTCTAGAACCTAAAAAGATAATTTAAATCACACAAAACAATTAAAAGATAACAAAATAAAGTTACATCCAAAGGATCAAGAAAATTGTAAAATGCAAGGCTTGAATTGATCTTGGACGTGACTTGTGCTCTTTTTGGGTTTGGCGTGACTTTGGCCCAAATCTAGGATGGTTGGACATCCTCTTGAAATAAATTGCACACCATATGGGTAGGTCTTTGGATTTCCACAGTGTATCCATCTTCTATGGCCCGTTCTACTTCCTTGTAAACAAATTGGACTTCTTGTTTTGGGCTTGATGTGGGCTGATTTCCATCAATATGTATGTATGAATATGTATACATCTTCCGATCCTATTTATTTTTCCATTTAATTATTTTTTTTTCTATTCCTCGTTATTTGCCATATTGTGTTTTCAATGTAATATATATACTCCCTCCGCTCCATATTAATTGACATTTAAACTAACTATTTTTGTTCCATAATAATTGTCACTTTCCATTTCCCAATATCTAATTTAGTTATTTTTACTTTAATAATTATATTAACTTTTTACTTTTTCAATAAATAAAAAATACTCTTACTCGTATTCTCTCATTACCTACACATTGGTATTCGAAAAAACACCATGAAAAATAGTGTTATTTAATTAAGTGGGTAGTTTTATTAGTTAAACCTTGGTATGTGAAAATTTTTGAAATATGTCAATTAATATGAACGAAGGGAGTGTGTGTGTGTGTGTGTGTGTGTGTGTGTGTGTATATATATATATATATATATATATATATATATATATATATAGGGAATGGATCATGTAAGCATGCTCCTATTGTGATCATGTAAGCATGATAAATATTAGCCTTTAGATACCCATCTTGTGGCTCCATTTTTTTAAGGGATTAATCTTTATTTTCCTAAGGGGGCACATGACTCCTCCCCTAGATTTCCTTATTAAGTTTTTTTATTTTTAGAGTGGATCTGCGTGATTTCTGGGGGGATAGCAATCCTATGTCAATTGTTGTGTAATAGAATAGTTTCCAATCGAAGAGTTTGTTGGGGAGGGAAAAAATCGCCCATCGCAAGTGACAAACTCCGTTGTCCGTCGCAGGCGTTGTACGGTGTTGAGACGGTCGAAACGGTGCTAAGACAGTGAACATTCAGCCTGTTTCCAGCCATGGATGATGTTGAGGTGAGGTAATTTATGATTTCAATTTAATCACAAATAACATCACAATGGATTTGTCCTGCGATATATGATATCAATTTAATAACGAGTATCATGAAAATCGTTTCAAGGAATGTTCCAAACTGGTTGACGATGACCTTGTCGTGATGAGAATGCTTGTGGAAAACAGAGCATGAGATTGCAGCACAAAACAAGAATTGAATGACCATATTATTAGTTTCGAACCTAATTTCCATGATTAATATCCATGCAATAAACACTGGATATCCATAGGGCCATTGGTATGTACCAGATGGTATAGTGAACAACAGAACATGTTAATGACCTGTACTTGATGCACAATCCTAAAACACTGGGTGTCCGCAGGAGTATTTGGAACCATAATATAGTCAACAACATTTTTATGTTAATGGTATGTACTTGATGCACAACCCCATAACTATGAATGTCCATGGTGATTTATTATGATTATTATACTAGCAAGCATAATCTAATGCATGTTGGGTACTAGATGGTATAGTGGACATTGATGATTGTTTGCGTTTTATGTTTGCATTCTTGATATCGGTTTGTGGTAGTAAAATTTGGATGTTGATGATGGTAAAATTCGGATTGGGTGAGCATGCCGAATGTTTGTATCTTGTTTGAACGTGTCGGGTGTTCGATGTATCAGTGTGATTAAACAGTATGTACCCCAGTAATCAAAACCATTGATTAAAGACATTAGGCATGTATGTAATGGGCATAAATTGATTCTGAAATGGGTATTAAACTGTAACTAACGGATTTGTTGTCCCCATTCAGGTCGTTAGTGTATGAATTAAGAAAGGTTCAGCGTGTGACAGAATTGGTGGGCACGGTATTGACTCAAATATTATTGGATGACATGATGAATTTGTGTGACGACCCCAGTAGCCCCCTTCTACCCCATATTTCAGGGGTTTTTGAACCGGCAAGGGAGGAAGTTGACGTTGGGTTAACCTACTCAAGCCCTAAGCCGGCACAGTCCACGCCTGTGGTATCGGACAACACGGACTGCCCCCTGTCCCCGGTCAACGACCGAAATGGAATGCTGTAGGGGATGTCATCAATGATGGGGTTGATGTTGAATTGCCAGAGAACATGCAAGGGGCAATATACGAAGGCAACCAAGTGAAGGAACAAGTGATGAAGAAGGCGATGTATTGCAATAAATACGGGCGTTTCCACCCGGACGCGAGCCTAGGATGACTGCAAGTAGTAGCGCGGGCACACTGCTGTTTTGCCCCCCCCCCCCAATGTTTTTGTCCCCTAGATTTTTTTAAGGATATCTACCACCATCATGCATACACTAAATTGTCTTTGATTTGCCAAGTATCAAACAGTGACGTGTATGAACATTTTTTTTTTGTGGTGAACACACATGGTGGTTGGTCATTGTTTGTAACGGAGGCATTTTGGGGTTGATGTAACATTCTTCGGACCATATGATGTTGTCCATTATGATTTAACTTAGATTTACAGCTTGATGTCCATCATAGCTTTTTCTTGTCCATTATATAACGGCTAAATATGTTAGATAAAATATAAACCAACACAAGTATGGTGTCCATTGCCCATCGCTAAATGTGTTGATGACCATTCTCATTAACTGTGTTGTTCATTGTTATTGTCAAATACTAATTTTGATTAGTATACTAAAATGTACACCAAGACAAGTATGTTGTCCGTTGCCAATTGCTAAATGTGTTGATGACCATTTTCATTAACTGTGTTGTCCATTGTTATTGTCAAATACTAATTTTGATTAGTATACTAAAATGTACACCAACACAAGTATGGTGTCCATTGCTCGTCGCTAAATGTGTTGATGACCATTCTCAGTAGCTGTGTTGTCCATTGTTATTGTCAAATACTAATTTTGATTAGTACACTAAAATGTACAACAACACAAGTATGGTGTATTGCTCATCGCTAATTGCGTTGATGACCATTCTCAGTATTTGTGTTGTCCATTGTTATTGTCAAATACTAATTTTGATTAGTACACTAAAATGTACACCAACACAAGTATGGTGTCCTTTACCCGTCGCTAAATGTATTGATGACCATTCTCAGTAGTTGTGTTGTCCATTGTTATTGTCAAATACTAATTTTGATTAGTACACTAAAATGTACACCAAGACAAGTATAGACTGTATGGTGTCCATTGTCCATCGCTAAATGTGTTGATGACCATTCTCAGTAGTTGTGTTGTCCATTGTTATTGTCAAATACTAATTTTGATTAGTCCACTAAAATATATACCAACACAAGTATGGTCTCCATTTCCCATCGCTAAATGAATTAATTGGAGTCACGTCTTGATGTCCATTTCACTGATTGTTGATGACCATTATCAGTAACTATGTTGTCCATTGTTGCTTTGAACAACAAATAAAAACAAATTCATATAGCTCATTGTCTCTCCTTTTAAATCCATTCTTGTGTTTGTGTTGCTTCTCCTTAACAATGTCAAATCTAATGACCTAAATGTTTCAACTCAACCATCTTCCTATTCCGTTCCTACAATGATGACCATATTCACTAAATGTGTTGTCCCAATTATTAATGTTAACAACTAATAAAGGACATTCATATAGCTCATCGTTGCAATATGGACATCTGATGCAACTAATATAGACATTCAGCTTAACCTCTTCCAATTATGCTCTATTATCAAAATACCCTATCATCCCAATTTTCTCCACACAAAAAAATTCTGAAAATCTAAATTTCCACTCAGAAAATCGTCGTTGTTCTTCAAATTTCACCGTAAATCCAAAACCCCTGTTTCGCGATCTCTCTCTGAAAGTATGAATTTCCACTCAGAGAGAGTATGATAAAGGAATACGATGATGGTGATGGTGATGATGATTGTGAAAATCCTCGTGAAAAAAAGGAAGAAGAAAGGGCTTTTCACAAGATAATGGCGATGGTGATGATGATCATTGTGATGGTGATGGTGATGATGATGATGAAGAATTATAGAGTTGGTGTTTGTCTTTGGTTTGAATTCTGATGACGATGAAGATGATGATGATGAAACCAAATTTTGATGATGATGAAACCAAATTGGACAAGATCTTGTTGCATCCATCCTAAAAATCACGCAGATCCTACCTAAAAATTAAAAAAAATTAATATGCAATTTAGGGGAGGAGTCACGTGCCCCCTTAGGAAAATAAAGATTAAATCCTCAAAAAAATGCAGCCACAGGATGTGCATCTAAGGGTTGTTATTGATCATGCTTACATGATCCATTCATATATATATATATATATATATATATATATATATATGAGAATAAATCATATGAGCATGGACATTATATAAGCACATGAGCATGATAAATCTAAACCATTAATGTGCTTATCAAGGGCTGACAAGTTTCCCTTATTTTTCCATATCTCACGTGACTTCCTTCCTAAAAAAAAGTAAAATACCAAATAGAAAAAACAAATTTTGCTCCAGTGTGAGTGTAGGGTTTTAAAATCGCAAAATAATACAAATTAGATCATGATTTAAGCGATTTCAGTATTGCAAATTTATTATCTACATTTTTCTTCCTATCTTGCGACATTCTGCACACCATTACAACGCATAATCATTTTTGAGATTTATATCTAGAAACTCTTTACATGAATTATTGTTTACTAAATTCTTCTCTTAGTAGCTTGTTTTAAATGTATTTGAACCAATATCTTTTGACTTAATGGACGATTATTGTCTGAAATTGAACTTCTTACCTAATGTAGATCGTTATGTTTTATAGTAGTGCAATTTACTTCATTGTTGGTATTAGACATTGTTGAAGGACGTCAAGTATTGTCTTCTAGGACATTAGGTCTTTGTTAATTATATTGGGGGATATTAAGTATCATACTTGAAGACATCAAAGTATGTAGGATGGACATTAAGTATTTGCCTGAGGGACATTAAGTATAGTCTATGGGGTCATTAGGTCTTTGTGAATTATGTTGGGGGAGATTAGGTATTGCACTTGGGACATCGAAGTATGCAAGAGAGACATTAAGCGTGCTGAGGGATATCAAGTATTTTATTCATGGACATTAAGCCTTGGTGGATGGACATCCATGGTACTTTTGAAGGACATCAAGTATGTCTGCATGGACATTGGGCCATCATAAATTTTGGATGTGGTATATCTTCCCTAACCTAACTAACGATGACCTAATATTCCTAGAGATAATATTAGATGTCCATCAGGCGTATACTAAATATCTATCCTACATACTTCAATCTCCCTTAACGTAATTCATGACGACCTAATGTCCTCACAGACAATACTTGATGTCCATCAGGCATATACCTAATGTCCCTCCTGCATACTTTGATTTCACCTAACATAATTCACGATGACCTAATATCCCCAAAGACAAGATTTGATGCCCCTCAAAAATATATTTAATGTCCTTCTTACGTACTTTAATCTAACGACCTAATGTCTCCACATATAATACTTGATGTCCATTAGGCATATATTTAATGTCCCTCCTACATACTTCTGTCTTCGCTAATATAATTCACGACAACTTAATATCCCCACATATTATACTTGATGTCCATCAAAGATATACTTAATGTCCCATAGTTGAGGTACATATTTTGATGTCCTCACGTATAATACTTGATGTCTCTCAACATAATTCACAAAGAGCAAATGTCCTAGAAGATAACACTTGATTGCCATCAACAAAGTCTAATACCACCAATTAAGTAAATTACACTACTATAAAGCGTAATGATCTACAACAAAATAAACATTCAATTCCTGACAATAATTTTCCAATAATTAAAAAGATGTTGAATCAAATGCATGCACGATCTTCTGCATGTGTTTCTAGATAAAGTAATTAATACTCAAAAGTAGTTTTGTGTTGTAGTGTGCAGGATATCGCAAAATAAGGAGAGTGAATAATTATTTTGAGATATAAATCCCTTAAATCATGCTCTTTTTTCATTAATCTGGGATATCGTTAAAGCTGGAGCTAATTTTATTTTTCTTTTTATATTTGTAAGGATTTATTTAATTACCTTTTATTTTATTAGAAAGTCACGTGCGATGTGGAGATAATGAAAGGAACAATTACAGCCCTTGATTAGTATATTAATGGTCCTAATAATTCCTACTTTTGCAAATTGGATGACAATAATCCGTAACTTCAATTTATATTCTGGTGGTCCAAAAAATAAATAAAATTGTATTGTAGTGGGACATAATCGAGAGTATACCCTAAATATCATAGATTTTGTGTTGCATTTGATTCAAAACTTTGTATAACACTTTACCACGATTTTTAATGAATTTACAGCATTACTCCCAATTTTTTTTTCAATTTTTATATGATTTTTTTCAATTTTATTCCTTTTAAAAAAATCATAATAATTGCTCGGAATCTCAAAAAAATAATTTTAAAAATGTTTTAGGAACTACAATTCATTATCTATCTGGGGCCAGGAACGAAAAAATAAAAACAATATGGGGTAGGCATGAAAAAAATAAAAAGAATGTGGTGATGAATTTGGTACCACTACAATACAATTTTTTTTTTGGACCACCAGAATACAAATTTGAAATAGGGATTATTGCCATCCAATTTGCAAAAGTAGGGATTATTAGAATCCAATTTTCCTATATATATATATATATATATATATATATATATATATATATATAGGGAACGGATCCAGTAGGAAGAGAGTTAAGGTAGGAAGAAGCAATCTAGAGCGTCCAATCCGGATCCGATGGATGAGATTAAAACTGTCACACATGTGGTATTTTAATGAAAAACAACTTTCCACCCCTTAAAAACAACTAGTGGTTTTCTATTTTAATAAAAAAAAAGAGAGGAATAGTTAGTTAGAGACAATTAAGGGAAAGTATTTAATGGAATAAAAATCTGATTATTCTTGTCTAAAAAAGAAAATCAATTTTAAAGATATGATTGCCAAGAATTATGCATCAATTACAACAAATGTGTCGTTTATCAATGGAGAATCACAAGTACAGTGTGGTCATCAAATGCAAAGAGTGTGGATATCAAATATCAGTCAGCGCGGTCATGAGGCAAAGAGTGTGGTCGCAATCTAATACCAGTCATTGTGGTCAATAAAGGCAAATAGTGTGGTCATCAAAGTCAAATAGTGTATTCAAAATCTAATACCAGTCAGTGTGATCATGAAATGCAAATAGTGTGGTCATGAAATACCACTCAGTGTGGTCATCAAAGACACATAGTGTGGTCAAAATTAAATACCAATCAGTGTGGTCATCAAAGACGAAGAATGTGGTCATCAAATTACCAATCAGTGTGGTCATCAAAAGTAAAGAGTGTGATCAAAATCTACATTACAACAAGTTCTTTCTCTCATCAAATCATAGAAATCCAAAATTTAAGCAATTTTCTTGTTTACACTTAGATGTTTTTTCTTTTTAAAAAATAAAAACAATAAATTCCCATAATATCTCATAAATCACGCCATTAATTCAAATAATTCAAATAATCCTCTAATTTTAGACATTCTCCCTCTTCTAATTTCTCTCTCCAAATCCCTCAAATATTCTTTGATGACCACATTCTTCATCTTTGATGACCACATTGATTGGTATTCAATTTTGACCACACTATGTAACTTTGATGACCACACTGATTGGTATTTCATAACCACACTATTTGCATTTCATGACCACACTGACTGGTATTAGATTTTGAGCACACTATTTGACTTTGATGACCACAATCACTGGTATTAGATTGCGACCACATTCTTTGCCTCATGACCGCACTGACTGGTATTTGATGTCCACACTCTTTGTATTTGATGAACAGACTGTACTTGTGATTCTCCATTGACAAACGACAAATATGTTGTAATTGATGCATAGTTCTTGGCAATCATATCTTTAAAATTGATTTTATTTTTAAGACAAGAATAATCAGATTTTTATTCCATTGAATACTTCCCCTTAATTGTCTCTAACTAACTATTCCTCTTTTTTTAAAAAAATAGAAAACCACTAGTTGTTTTTTAAGGGGTGGAAAGTGGTTTTTTTCATTAAAATACCACATGTGTGACAGTTTTAATCTCATCCATCGGATCCGGATTGGACGCTCCAGATTGCTTCTTCCTACCTTCCTAACTAAATTCTCTTCCTATTGGATTCGTTCCATATATATATATATATATATATATATATATATATATATATATATATATATATATATATATATATATATATTTTCCCGAACAAATCGGTACGATCTTCCATAACAAAATCGAGTACAAGATACTCGGGCATACCCGAGGGGCTAACAATTATAACAAGCCCAAATTCAAACCAACGATCTAACAACTTAAGCAAACAGAGATAGAAACATCAAAAACTCTTACTAGAGTTTCAAACTAATATCAGATTTTATTGCCTAACAAACTAAATATGCAGACCGGGAGATATTTTGATGTGATCTCCTGTTGCGTTCTCCCCAAATATGATAGATAATAGCCAATAGAGTTATCCTCTTCTTCTTGTCTCCGAAGCCATTGTTCGCCCAATCTGTTAACTTCCAACTAGACCAACAAGGTAGAGAGCTAAACAGATCAGACCATACCGATGAGCTAACTTGTATAGAGAAGGAGCATTCAAAGAACAAATGGATATTAGATTCCATATGTTCTTGACAAAGAAAACATCGATTAGCCAGTTGGACACCAAACCTTTGTATTCTGTCCAGTGTGGAAAGTCTACCATGGGTGGCCATCGAAGACATGAAGGCACACTTAGGTATTCAGGACTTGCACCAAACTAACTTATGCCAATGCACTTTCTGGGAATGTTCCTTGACAAAATCATAACCCAATTTAATACTGTAAACCTTACCCGTGGAAATCAGTTGAAAAAATAAGGGCCTAAGTATGTCCCTAGTCTTCAAGATCTTACGCCAATACCAACTCGCGTTCTGCTTCACTTCACACTCCATAATTCAGATATTCTTCATATAAATGTGATGCACCCATTGGAGCCAAAGGGATTCTTTGTTAGATATCAACTGCCAGACTAAAGCTCCTAGTGCAACTATATTCCAAGTATTTGCATCTCTGATATTTAATCCACCCTCACTCTTATAGGCATCATGTTGACCATGATATAGGACGGAATCTTGAAACATTACCCCAAAGGAATCCTCTGCAAATTTTCTCTATTGATGTAATAACATCCTTTGGAATGATAAAAATTTTCAATAGGTGTGTAAGGACATCAAAATGCTATTGATAAGCTCCACCCTCCCAGCGTATGATAACTTTTTCATTGCCCACCTTTGAATTCTCTTAGTCATCTTTTCAACCATGATTGCACAGTCGTGTCTGTTCAGATGGAAAGGTTTTATTGGTACACCAAGATATCTGAAAGGAATGGATCCTTCTTTGAAACCTGTCATGTCCATAATCTCCCTCTTTGTATTCAGGTCAACATTAGCCAAAATGATATCTGATTTTTATTTGTTAGGAGATAAACCTGACATTGAGGAAAAGTGATCCAAGGCTCTTGAAAGTGCAGCCACACTGTTTGAGTTGCCATAGCAGAACATCAAGAGGTCGTCAGCAAAGCTTAAATGTGTAAGCTTCAACTTGGAGCAAAATTGATGGTATTTGAAATCCGAATCTTTCACCTCTAACCTAATAGCTTTATCAAGGTAGTCCATCACCAAGACAAAAAGAAGAGGAGAGATGGAGTCTCCTTGACGAAGACCACGACCACTCCCAAAAAAACCATATGACGAACCATTAAATCCAACAGAGAAACTGGCTGAACTGACACAAGTTATGACAAGCTCCACAAAATTCCAAGGGAAATTTAGAGCAAGAAGCAGATTACATAGGAAATACCAGTCCACGGTATCGTAGGATTTTTGGATGTCTACTTTTAGAAGACAACTTGGTGTCGCACCCTTCCTGTTGTAGAATCTTACAAGGTCCTCCGCAATTAGGATATTGTGTAATATTGATCTACCACCCACAAAAACCCCTTGAGATACATCCACCAGATCTGCTAAGACTTCATGCAGTCTATTGCAAATTATTTTATTGATAGTCTTGTAGATGACATTGCAACAGGCAATGGGTCTAAGATCTCTCACATTCCTCGGACAACTTGTTTTTGGTATCAAAGTCAGCAAGGTAGAGTTTATTCCTTTAAGCAGTTTCCCTGTGGAAAAAACATTCTGCACAGCTCTAATTACATCCTTTCCCACCACATTCCAAGCCGCTTTGAAGAAAGATGAATTGAAACCGTCCGGCCCTGGACTTTTAGATCCATCCATAGCAAAAATAACCTTCTTTATTTCCAAGTCAGTGACTGGACTAAGAAGCTTCTGATGTACGACTGAATCAAGTCTCCTACCTTGTGCTATCACTTTAGAGCTCACTTTCCCTACACATTTATGCTTGGAAAAGAAGCTTTCAAAATGTGTTACAAGATAAGACCCAATTTCCTTGTCGATGATTGTCCCTCGCCCATTGTCAAAAGCAATGGTGAGTCAACCTTAGCTTCTTCAACCTCCGATTTATGAGAAATCGCATCATCAATGAGATCAAAAAACTCCTCCTAATCAGCACAATTAGAAAATAAGATCTCTGGAGAGTTGAAATCATCCAGAATGTTAGATTTCCTTGCAGATTTTGCGGCTCGTTTTCTTCCCCGCTTTCGCCCCATCAGAAACGCTCCTTAGGGCTTCATCAAATTATAATATATATATATATATATATATATATATATGTATGTATGTATGTATGTATGTATGTATGTATGTATGTATGTATGTATGTATGTATGTAAGTATGACCTGTGACATGGTGATAAATAACACTGTGGACATGAGAATTTCAAAGGAACTTCAAAGGTGTCACCTGTGTGGCTGTCCTCGTGCCTTGCAACTTCAATGACTCGCTCCTCTTCTCGTTCCACATCGTCCTTCTTCGCATTGTAGCCTCCACCTACTGTTGATAACTCTTACGTGATAGGTGTTCTCCTCTGTTTTATGATGATTATCAACTCAATGTTTGAAGTTAGGTTCGTCAAATATCAACTTCGATTCATGGTTGTTCACTCACTAATTCATTGTTGTTCGCTCACTAATTCATGATTGTTCACTGCAAGAAACATATAGTTGTCCACTGACCAACTCATAGTTGGTCACTCATTGATTCATGGTTGTTCACGTACTGGCTCATGTTTGTTCGCTCACTAATTCATGATTGTGCACTCACTAATACATGGTTATTCACTGACTCTAATTTGTTCATCAAGTAAAAAAAAAATTCTTTTCTTTGGTAATATTCGTTCACTCGCTAATTTCTTCTTGAAATTTTCTCAAAGGACCACATAGAAGAAGCCAGTGAGAAACTTGTAAGTAAACCCTCACACTATTGGTAGTGAACTACCACAAACCGATTTTTGCTAATGTCGAAGAAGCCATCGACGATTCAACCTGAATCGTTCCTACAGGTTACTTGATAGTCGCCATGATCAGTTGTGAAGTATAATTTATTACATGCTCCGTGAGTACGTGTTCCGAATAAGGTCATTGTTCACTCGCAATAGTAAAATTGTTCACTCATACCTACCCGTTGTTCACTTTTAATAGCATAACTGTTTACTCGTACCTATCCGAAGCACATATGCCAAGTGCATGTAATATGTATTAGTGAAGAAGACCTTACTTGGCTAAAGAACACTTATAACCACGATAATTAAAAAGTTTTCAATTATAGTAGAATATCCTTAATATATTAAATTTTGTAAAAAAAAAAAATAAACGGTGTATCAACTAATGTCATTACTTAATGGGAGATTCTACCCTAGTTGAATATTTTTTCAACTATGATAGTCGAAATGTATAATCACCCTAAAATGTACCTTTAAGAAAATCAAAATTAATATATACTGATTAAATAACTTGTTACAATAAGTAATCCTATTTGTTAACATATAATCATTTTAAAAAATTCAATATTTGGAGGGTATTCTACCAAAAATTTTTTTTTCAACTATCATAGTTGAAAAGTGTAAGTACCTTTAATTTTATCATAAAAATCAAAATTAAAATATATTAATGAAAGTAACTTATTACAACAGTTAATCCTACTTTTATTTTAATATAAATAATTATTTAATGTATGTTATTTAGTTTTGATAAATTAATGGTTATGAAATTTTCAACTATGAAAGTTAAAAAAAAAATTCAACTATGGTAGAATTTTCATTACTAATTATAACATGCCACTTTGATCATGTATATTAATTTTAACTTTTAAAAGCTGAAATATACTTTTCAACTATGGTAGAATTTACCTGCTTTATTTTCAAACAAATATTACTTTTTACGAGAATCATGTCTAAAAAAAATTTCAACATTACTTATTGCATGCCATTTATCTTCGCCTGTAGCATTGGGGTCAGCCCTTGAAACCCATTGAGCAAGAGCGATGACTACTATATTGCACGTCATTAATTACATGTTAACTGTCAAGATATTGTCAACTGTACTGCATGTCATTAGATACCTCTAACTCTACTGTTGTGGTTAGCTACTTGTTGGGTAGACAATTCATATACATGTAGGCTAGCCCTTGATGATAGTTGCGATATATACAAAATACAAAATAAAACATGAAAACACAATACTATTCATAACTGCAAAACGCTCATGGGATTTGCAAAGTAGTGTTCCCTGCAGATAAACTTGGGTTTCATAGACTGTTTCCCAATGAGACTCCCAAACAAGGATGGAGGGCTGCTACAAGTGCTTTGATTAATCTTCCGCACTATGAGGTGCTTGTCCAACACCATCAACTCCAACAGACGTCTACAACTCTGGATTACATGCCACAAATACCAACAGGACATCAGACACTTACATATTACGATTCACAGTTTTCTTTTTGTTTGTTTTGGAACTTTGGTCTCTAATATTAGTAATATACTAACATTTGGGAACATTGGATTGTAATATACTAACCTTTAACACTAGACTCTAGCATACCAACCTTTTTAACCTATTTATCGTTATGTACTATCCTTTAGTGATGATGAGTAAAATTGAATTTTAATATACCACCATCGCTAGTATATTAGCGTCCAATTTTATTTATCATCACTAAAGGTCAGTGCATTAACGATAAATTGGTCCAAAAGTTCGGTATACTAGAATCCAATGATAAAGGTTGGTTTATTAAAGTCCCATACCCCAATGCTCAATATATTAGAGACCAAAATTCTTTCTTTTTAGTTTTGGGGTGCGCCGGGAAAGGGGGGGGGCTAATTAAAAAAAATGTCGTATGAGGTTAACGGGTGAAATTCCGCTAGCTTGCACAGCAAGGTGTGTACGGGGGGAGTATAACCCACGCGCTATAAATTAAAAAAACACCAGTTCCTTTTCAATTTTTAACCCTAACCCATCCCTTATGTAATGCATATTTTCCTTTATACATTGCATATTTACCCAACTTAGATGCAATATTAAAACACATCATTACATATTACAATTTTTCACTTATGCAATGCATATTTACCCTTATTTATTACAGCAATTTTGGTGCATTATTATCATAATATTAGTATCAAAATAAACACAGTATGTTTCAGTGATAATTTATCAAACATCAATGCAATATTTAAATACAAGAATGCATATTTGTTGATAAAATTTCCATTATGCAATGCATCCTTTCCCTTATTCAATACAAATTTTCCCAATTTTGATGCATTATTATCTTGATATGAGTATCAAAATAAACGCAGTATGTTTCAGTGATAATTTTTCCACTACGTAGTGCATTTTTCCCTAAATCGAATGCGTTCTTCGGAAACATCAACGCAGTATTCAAACACAAGAATTCATATTTGTTGATAAAATTTCCATTATGTAATGCATACTTTCACATCTTTGTTGCAGTATTCAAGCACTGACAAAGCAAGAACACGAACGACAAACGACAGCGGTGCTGCATGAAGAAGAAAATTTGACCAATGGAGGATACGATCAATGATATCCGCGTGATAAGGAATGAGTCCAAAATAAAATCTCACGTGAATCTTATATATACCCTACCCCATATATATACTGAGTGTACCATGCTATGTACACTCAATCCTTCCATATAATTGCTGAGAGAGAGAGAGGGAGAGAGAGAGAGAAGATAATTGAGAATTTGGATAGTGCTACTGCTCTTTGCTTCCCTTCACCTTCTACCCAAAGGAATCACCTTTTTTGCTAGGAAACAACGAAGCTAACCGTTTTCCAAACTAAAATGCTAACATTGATGCCAAAAACAAAAACATGAAAGGTTAGAACCTCAATTTTTGATCTTTTTCAAATTCTTCGATTTTCTGCAGATGATCTTATTTTGTTTCCCAGCAAGATCATGACAAATTGCTGAAAGTAGAGGGCAGTTCAATGATAGACAAGTAGGCAATGTAAAAAAGGGAGGGGATAGCAAAGATCGCAACAATTATAGAGGTATTAAATTACTTAGTCACGGCATGAAGCGAGAGTGATGGCAAGTATGTTCCGAGGGGTAGGAAAAAGAATCTACACATGTTCATAGATCTAGAGAAAGCTATGCTTGAAGAAAAAAGTGCTTAATCTGTACATTAGACCTATAGGGATATGTATGAAAAAGTTTAGACTAGGTTCATAACATAGGAGGTTGCTCAGACGAGTATTCAATGAATTTTGGCTCCATCAAGGTTTAGCTTTTGATCCTTTACTCAGGCACTAGATGTGATAATGGGATTCAGGGGAGATGCAATGGTGCATGCATTTATCGATGATACTGTTATTGTCGATTGTCGATGAGACTGAGGAAGGGATCTCCAAGAAATTGGAAACATGGCAAATTACCCTAGAATTAGGGTAAGTGCTTACCCCTTCTCTTTTCACTTTAGTAACAGATGAGCAAACCGAAGGGATTCAAGAGGAGATACCATGGTGCACATTTTTTGATGATGATATTGTTATCATTGAGGAAACTAACCAAAGAATTTCCAATAGATTGTGAAGATGGTGAAGTACCTTACAATCGGAACGTTTTAGGGTGAACAGGTCAAAACACCGACTTAAAATGTAGTAGCAGAAAGAGGTTACTAATGACGGAGCGGCTAAAGGTTCTAAAGTTCAAGTACTCAAGCTCGATCATCCACAGTAACAAGGAGATTGACAAGGGCATTAAGAAACGAATCAAGGCACGCTGGATGAAACAGAGGAGTGCTTCAGGGGTGTTGTGCGTCAAGAGAATCTTGATTAAAATTAAAGGTAGGTTTCACCATATACCTATTACATCAACAATGTTATATGGTGCAAAGTGTTGGCTAATCAAGAAGTCTTCAATTGAGTGGATCACAGTAGTAGACATGAGGATGATTAGATGGATGACAGGGCATGTGAGAATTGATAGACTCAGGCATTAAGTGATCAAAGATATGTTGAGAAAGGCCAGACTTAGATGGTTTTGTCATGTGTCAAGAAGTTTAGATGAACCAGTAAGAAGATGTGAGAGGATTCAAGAGCGTAGGAAAGGTCAGCGGAGGCCTACAAAGAGCTTGAAGGAAATTGTCAATCGGGATTTAAAATATCTACGACTATTACAGTACATAGCTCAGAATAGAAGTTTGTGGAGGTCTAGGATTAAAGTTGTAGATCATAAATCTGATTAATGCATTGCAAGGTTCCGTTTCTTAGAGTTGATCAGAGTCTTCACTCGAGGTAAGTCAGTACTCACTACTCTTTGTTTATGCAAAGGATTTCAACTTCAAAACATTTCATCAAACTTTTATTTTTGTCATATGCATCAATTCTCTCTGCAAACACTGTCTAGGAATGTTGCCAACATTTAGATCTCCCACACCCCATGAAAGCAGGACCCACATTGGGAGTTGTGGATTCTAAATGGGTTTAACAATGAGGATCTATGTTACGTGGAGTGCAGTGTCGATGACTCACATGGTTATGTGCCCAAGTGTCAACTCGACTCTTTTGAAGTGTCAAGTATCACACCATTATCCAAATGTCAAAAGTCCAACACGTGTTTTAGTCTAATACAAGCCAGGTAAAGTGAAGTCAAAATAGCATAGGTAGGGCCATGATAGAATTTACATACGCTTGCAATCTTAGACCACTCCCAACAAAGTGGGACTCCCATGAAAAAACTGAGCTGGCAAGGGAGGGGATTAGCAGCAGCAAAGAGGGAAAGCATGGCCATGCCTGTGGCATGCGCTATTCCACGCACAGCGAACACCACAGGCTGTCGAAGAAGGGGAAGAAAGAGGAGAGATAAAGGAAGAGAAAGGAAAGAAGAGAGAGAAAGTGACTCCGACATTGTTACTCACTGTTGCAGGATACCAACAATACTCCCACTATTTTTTCACATTCCTACCACTATTTTTGCCGCTCTACTGCTAATGGTCTTAAGGCCCCAAAAAATGAATAAAATACAACTAAGGGTGTGTTTGGTGGGGATGAAAGCCATTTCTGGAAAATGATTATCCCGTTTTCTGATGTTTGGTGGACAGAAAATGGGGAAAACCATTTTCTAGAAAAATCACCCCCCCCCCCCCCCAATGTAAATTATTTTCCTGAGTCCAACCCTGAGAAAATCCATTTTCCTAGCCAAGTTAATCACACAACCCACTTCCTCCCCCTCCCATGTCTACCCTAACCCTACGCGAGTATCCCTAGCGCCACCTCTCTGTCACTAACTCCTCCGTTGCTGCCTCATAGCCGTCATTGCCATTAAGCAAGACATTTTCTTTCTCATCATTTTCCAGGAAAATGACAAATGTACCAAACAATTGAAAATGCCATTGAAAATTCATTTGGCCTTTATAGGTTTATAGGTTTGTTGGGTGTGGGGTAGAATTTGTGATAACCCGCAGCAGCTCGAGGGCATACAAGCCAAGTAAAATACCATTCGTAAAAGAAAATGGGTTCGTTTGCCCCGTATAAAGAGTATATTTAGATAACAATTAATAGGGGAAAGAGTACCTGTGGATTTAATACTTCCATTCGGCTGAGAATATCATCCTGTTGAAGTTATCCAAAAGTAATTAGAAGCACAAAGAATGTGAAATATTCTCCATATTTACTAAATAGCCAGTGTATGGAGCTAAATGTCTAAGAAAACTTACAATGACAAAACAGGACACGAAGAATTCTAACAAGGAAACTAGACAATATGCTAAAACACAAGTGCAATATACATGATTATTAAGAAACATAAAATAAAAAGTGCAATAAGCATGATAGAAGGTATTTCATTAATTCATTTCCTTTACCTTTTGCCACCACTAAGTAAGGTTTTAGAGAAATGGGCTCATTTTTTTCTTTTCTTTTTTATCTTTTTATTACTTTCAGGAAGGCAACAAAGGCAACAATATCAGCTTAAAAATAGGAAGCCATGTGTACGGCTCTCAACAAAGATAATTCCTTCCCCCAGTTTTATTATATTGTCAAGTTAACTCTTCATGGAATCTTATCCCATCTAACACCCTAAACCTTTTCAGCTTAGCTTCACTTTTTCTTTTTTGACTAGTTAGTTTGAGATCTGGATATGTGTCAAGATGGCTACAGGCAAGATAAACACGTTGCAACAAAACCTAGCACATTGCCCCTCTACACATCCCCTTGCCTCATAAGTGAAAACTGACAGAATGACGCCCTAGCTAAAGCCAGCTTTCTTTCTAGAATGCAGCCTAACCTAACATCCACAGACAAGAATGCCACAAGGCTAGAAATCATGAAAGTTGGAAATGCAACTGACAGTATGCATGTTTTATTGATAGATATTTAAGAACCACGACCAGTCACTGGCTCACAGCCACTGTGCACAAAGCAGCTAATGCGAAAATGCTTCTATTCTGCAGCATTGCAGACTAGACTTTAAGATTTAGCCAATCATTTGAGAACAATACCTCAAGTATTCCAGGATTTTGAGTCACAATGCCAATCATACGCCGTGTAAGTCCTCGGTAGACGATACTATTAATGGTTCCATCACCATTGATCCACGGTAATATCGGCCAGGAAGTATCAGCTGAGAAGTCGATTTTTTTACTCTTTTTCAACCCTCCATTGCAAATTTTATCACTTTGGCTACATTCTTCAACCTCTTTAGGTGCCTCAATTCCATTTGAATGCTGAGACACATCTTCAGCGAGATTAAGAACTGTCACCTTATGCACTTCATCTGCACTCGTGACTACACCTTCACAATTGTCAGCCTCTTGAACAATATTTGTCTCATTGTTCGCTGCTCGTGGAATTAAAGAGGGGGCCCTTTCAAGGTCTTGGCAACGGGAAGCCTTTGAGATCAGAAAGTACTTCGTGCGATACCCACCATCCACAATATGAATAGAATTATAACCATAAACCTGCACCAAAACTCTATTAGTCCCCATAAAATTGATAAAAAATCTCAAAGAATTTTAAATTGAGTAAGATATATGACACTCAGAGCATCTGTTTACAGCAGCAGTAGAGAGAGATTCTTGACATCAGCATACATAGTGATCGAAATCAGCACAGATGAAGTTAACTCCAAAGGGCTTCATTTCCAGTCAAATCATCTACAGGATTGCCTCAGTTAACAATGGATTCATGGAAAATAAGATGGATAATTTTTTTTTTTTTGTGATAAATAATCAAAAGATATATTGAAAGGACACCATGGGGATGCCCCCCCCCCCCCCCCCGTGTACAAAAGGGGAAGATACAAAAACACTATGCCGTCAAACTCTCAACCATAATATCAAAAAAAAAATTCAAAAGTTGACGCAACACCAGCAATACTTAATATTAAGGAGGATCCATTCATGGCATACTAACCTTAAAGAATTAAGCCCTACTCTCAAACAAGGTTCTCATAAATGAAGCACATCATCCTTTGCTAAGCCTACTAATATACACATAAACAAAGAGAAAGGCCTTTATGTTTCAATAAAAGATATTAAGATAATGTATAACAGCTCCTAACTAATGAAAATATGCATATTAAAAGACATGTTTTTGGGTTTCAATAACCGTCAAGCATTTTCTCCTCATACAGTCCATTCAGGCTACTCAGATGATTAGCTCAATTTCAGAGGGCCATCACTAACTATGATGCTCCATTTTCTCCTGACCAATATATGTATGACATCTTTCGAACATGCAGTAGTCAACTCCCACAAAAGTTCAAGATGGCTTCCTTCAGATATGTCAGACTCTAGTTGTATCCCAAAACAAAAATTGTCTCTTGGAAACAATTCCATTACTGATTTTCTATCACCCATGTTCTTGAATAAAAAAATGCAACTGAACTTTGTGAAAAAAATATGTTTTTGCACTAAACTTTTTTTTTCTAATTCAAAAGTGCAATTAAACTTGTAATACTGTTCAAAACTACTATCGCGGGCCCCATTTACAGGTTATAGCCAGTTTATGATTTTCTTCATTTCTTTATCCCCTTCTATTCCCCGCATTAAAAACCCCTCCAAAATCTCCTTCCTCAAAGGCATGGCCAGCATGACCATAACCATTTCGCAGTGTTACCAAGACAGCTTGCGACTAGAGGGCACATTGAGAGCCATTACTTCCAATCTCACTTCCCACTTCACAACCACCCACCGCTTTTTCCCTATCTCTCCTGCACCTTTGATGCCTTCCATAAGAGTTTGTGTCACTGGCATCAATGCAAGAGAGGCAACTCATACAAGGCTAACCAAAATCAGGTTTACAAATTGCCTAATTTACGACCTTCCTATCTATCAGCTTTAAGCAATCCCGAATGGGCAGGTGCTGTTCATACCAACCTTATTTCACAGTCCACAGCTGATAACTGCAGAAAAGTAGGAGTTATCTATGCAAGAGTAGTGCAGAGTTAGCTGGTCAGGATGTTGGTGGATGATAGAGATGAAAATCAAAATTCATTTTACCTAGTTACGACTTGATCCATGGTGAAGTTTTGAGCAAAGTTAGAAAAGTATATTTGAACTAAAGAAAATAATTTAGTGATAAAATTAACTTTTCTGCGAAATTTAGGAGCAATTTGTTTTGAGAATTCTCTACAATCCAAGAAAATGCTTATCCATAACAATCAGGAATTTGCATGCTTACCAAGAAAGATTTACACTGAATAAAAATTTAAATGGGTTTACTCGCAGTAATACAAACATAAGCTTCCCAGCAAAGAGATGATGGAATATAGGCCAATCAGCAACCAGTCAAATTTTTTTTTTTTTTTTAATGACATAGGGTGTCCAGGGCTCCAAGCCAGCTATGGTGCACCTAAACTAATCCCTAAGGACAATAAACCCATGCCAGTATAAAAGAATCCCTATGCGTCATGAACAGATGACTGAATCAAACAAGATTAGTTAATCTTTTACAAGGCATTACCAAAAGAAGCATGTCCAGATTCACAGAATGTTGCCGGCCATTACCTTTAACACTATTCCAAATAGCTGAAGCACATCAATGACACACTCAGCCACGACAGGATCTGGACAACAGAAAAGAAAAATTAGTATAATCTGCAGAGTATAAGTGTCCACACACTGCACCGCCCAAAAATTAAAAAGCCCCAACCTAGAAATTTTAAAAAATAATCAAGGTCCACAATTCAAGAGATGAAATATACCTTGAATGCCTGCAAACTCAGAAAACTTTGACATACTTAAGCCCTGGTCACCAGCCTTCTGTATAATTTTATGTGAGGTTTTGATAAGCTCCGGATGTACTTCAGTGAATTCTTGTCCAGAGTGTCCGAGCAGACATTGTATGGTGTAATTTGCCATAACTTCCCATAATGACTCACCATAAATAACAGTAGCTGGAATAATGCTGCCAAAATCAGGGGATTCTTTAACATGACCAATGGCAGATGATGTAGAGCCTTCTTTCTGACCAAGAATGTCACACAAGTGATCGTTTTTGCTGGATATAACAGTTTGATCTTCATGTTTAAAGAGCTCAATGATATTGGATCTAGAAACCGTGGCACAACTCAGAGAAACTGCTAGACCAGGGAACCCTTTCTCTTTGCGTGAAATAAGCTCACTTTCTAGCGAAGAATGACATTTGAATCTTTTAATTATACCATCATCTTCAAATTCATCATCATATTTACGTTTTGAGCTCCTTGAATCTTTAGCCTCTCCAACACCTTCATCGGGAAGTAGTGGCAGGATGGACAGCTCTCCAGAAGAAACTAGAGCAAACAGATAGAAAATATCTCCACATTGTAGATCTGCAGGAAGATTCACCTTCCCTTCCATCAAGTCCTTCAACTTTTCATGTATCCAGGTAGCAAACTTAGCAGCTCGTTTCCCAGTACTAGCTGGGAATTCTGATCCAGAAAGACATCTAAGGAAATGTTGGGAAAGCACAAAGGGTTGACTAGTACCATATCCAACCTGTTCAGCAGAGACCAACAAATTTAATCATATGGATATGTTTCAAACTTTAGTGCTAGACACAATTACCACAGTTGATATACAACTGCAAGGTCAGAAGATCTTACATGATCAGTTAATACTATATGTACAGAACGAGATGAGGTTTAAAAATATCAACAGCATGCTCTACTTGTGCACAAACTGCCAAAAAATGGTTTCAAAGGTAAGACATAAGAACTATTTCCTCTGTTCCATTATAATTGTCACTTGGAGAAGACAACACAAAAAAGTTTACAAATTCTAAGTTAAAAGATAAAACTACACTTGTAATTAATATCATTGCAATTATTAAGATGGACAAGAAAGTCATATAGTAAGGACAAAGTCGAGAAAACAGCTATTAATGTTATCGAAAATGCAAAGTGATGAATATTGTGGACTTAGATGAAAAAAGCAATGCAAGGGCTCCTCGAGCTCAGGGCGTGGACTCCAAAGTACACGCAGGGCGCAACATAAAAACCCAGGAAAAAATAGAGAAGGAAGTTTGAGAATAATAAGGAAAAACCCGAAAAAGAAAAGAAAAAAAGAGATATGAATTATTTCACCATCGAAGAAATAACAGGAGACATGAACATTGAAGAAAAAAAGTAGAAAATAATTCCATCGTAGAACATGAAGGAGAGGAAGCTAGCCAGACAAGTTAGAAAGAGGAAGAGGATGGAGGAGAGCAGAGGAGGAAGAAAAGAGACATATTTGGGTGCGAAAGAGACCACCAGTAGGCTTGTGAAACAAAAAAGTTAAAGTGACAAATAATTTGGAATAGAGGAGGTACTCACTTATAGACTCGCTAAAAAATAGAAGCAAGTGAATTAAAACCCAGATTCTTTCTTCATATTATCACAGGGCCTCCGTATAATTATTCAAAGTTAGAAATTATCATTCTCATATACACCATCTCAAGTTCAAAAACCCGTAACTCTGGCTAATAACATAAAAATGCAGGCAAAACATCAGAAACTTAGTCCACACAGACTGCAGTTCCAGGTTTACTAGAAACAAACTAATAGTTGAACTTCATCCAAGACCATTTGCTACATGATTGGCAATTTGCCATATTAGCACAATACCACTCCCATTAAACATTCTCACAACCAAAACTGCTTGTTAAATAAAATTCCACACGCGAAGAACCCTCTCTCCTTCAATCTTCTTCTCCAAGGCATTAAGACATCAGGTTGCACCCAACCATCATCAAAGCAAACACAAGATGCCAAACTGTAGAGACCCAAGGACAATGAAGAAAGAGGTGGTTAATGGACTCTTCCAAATGCCCCACTTACCTGACTGTTGCCTCTGACTCCTAGGAATAAGTGGTACTCCTATGTTTAAAGTGGTGATACAACTAAAAGTGATCAAGAGGCCTCTCAAACATTTGCGGAATTTCAAAGATGGGATTGCGCCCAACAAACACAAATTACTTACAAGGCACCACATCATGATCCATTGAAACACACTTTGCATGACAAAGAAAGGGCAACAAACAAACCATATTAGGAACTTTTATCTACAGCCTCCTTCACAAAATAAAATTCACTTGGTCTTGGGAAGGGGATAGGAATGTCGCATTCTATTATCTCATTATTAAGCAAAGAAGATACCATAGTTGTGTCCTATACTCCTATCAGTTCAGACAACATATGGGAGAACTTAGGCTGAGGAACCACGCATTAGTGATTATTTGGTTGGACACTTAAATTTTTTTTATTTTTTATTTTTAACTTTTCTTAAGGAGTTGAAGGATGCAGTTTATCTCACGTAATCATCAGTAGATACTCCTCAAACCCTTAACAACAAACAAAAAGAAAGACATCTTCTCAATTAATGGCTTAAAACAACCTCCACACGGTTTTAATAGCAATTTCTTTGAAACCACGATGCACATAATTGATAATGAGATCACTACTGACATACCTGATTTCTTTAAGCATGGAAAACTTTGGGGGGAAGTGAATGCTAACCTAGTGGCTACGCTCCCAAAAGTTCTTGACAACTTAAACTCATGTGGCATGTTCGATGTGAGTCAAAGTGCTTTTATTGAAGGAAGACAATTACGCACAACATTTTACAGCAAAGAACTCATTCATATGTACAACAGAAAACATCTATCTCCAAGATACAAGCCAACTAAGGAAGTGCATACAACACCTTCTATTGGAAATTTTTGAAGCTGCGAATGATACCCCAAGGTTTCCCTCTGCAGTTTATTGAGCAGGTGATGACATGTGCTTCTTCTGCTAAGTTCACAGTGCTTTTCATGGTGAGCAATATTGTTCTTTTCAGAGTGGGAGGGACCTTCAACGAGGCTGACCCTAGATCACCCTCTTTTTTTTGGTTATGGGCTATCTGAGTAAAGCTCACAAAGCTCAAGATATTCAAGAGGGTGCAGTAGAAGTAAAGTGGGAACTAAGTAAAGTAGGCCCGACACATCTCCATTTTGCAGATGATCTACTACTATTCTACACTGCAAAGAGGAGAGTATTGATTGTTTCTTGGCCGCATGTGCTAATGTTTCTCAATGCTCTAAGGTTCACAATCTAACTTGACGAATCTGAAACTACTACTCCTGGAGTTCATTCTTCCTTTAAACAAGAATTGATTCAGGTTACTGGTTTTGAAGGATCCTTGCCTTTGAAATATCTAGGTGTTCCTATGAAACACATGAAATCAAATAGGAATGGTTATCAAATAATTTCAGATAAAATGTATCCGAAATCGAGAGGGTGGGCTATAAATAAGCTCACTTATGCAGGTTGATTGAGGAGGGTAGGGTTGAAATCATCAACAGTGTGTTAATGTCCTTGCATTTGTATTAGTCACAAGTTCATCCGTCTTCAAAGTGTTTTGGATAGGATGAGTAGTATTGCAGGAAATTTCTTTTGTTTTTTCTTTTTTTTTTTTTTGGGGGGGGGGGGGGGGTCTTGGAACTATAGTGTAGTTGTCAGCCTAAGTATTTTGGTGGATCAGGAATCTTGCAACAAGGAAAGAACCCCTTTGGCTTCATTGGATCGAGCCTATTTATACGAAATGGAAGTCTAAATGGGAAAGTCAGCTTTCTCAGAATTACAGCTAGTACTACAGTAAACTTCCCCTGGTTAGAGACACTATACCGTAAGGCTTTAGCCTGGACAACTGAGCTAAATAGACGGCAAGGAGTAGCCCATTGCAAAAGATTATATGTGGCAGTTTGGAACCACCGACAGAAGGTACAATGGTTTCAGTAAAATTTCATGCCCCAAAATTCCCTTGATTGCTTGCTTAAGAGTTCTTAGTTCGCCAAAGGCTCCAAACATTGGATCAGTTGCAAAAATTTGGGATTGTAATTTTTAATAGACATTGGTTCTGAGAAAAACAGGAGGAAAGCAATTGTCATTTTTATTTTAACTAGAAGTTTAATTGTAAGACTATTGAGGTGGTTTGGAAGGATTGCCATATGTCTTCAACGCAGAAAAGGGGTATATTTTAAAGAGGAAGGGGCTATCTACGAAGAAAAGCAAAATGTGTGTACTCAGGACAAGTTTAAAACACCACCATGGAATCAAAGAAAGAATGCACGGTCCATCACACCAAGGAGCTGACGTAGTTCCATTGATAGTAATTGGGAACTTCAAAGCAAGATTGGAAGAGTAAATTACATTTACCCTAGCTGACATTTGTGGTAATAATTTTTACACACCCGACATTTGTGAAATAGTTTTTACCTTACCTGACATTAAGTAAAAATAATTTTTAGCGGCAGAATCCGATTACTTCTTATCGGAAATGTGAAAAATACCAGAATACCCCTATATGACTATATGAATGTACCATGTTGCCCCTAACATTGAGAAGGAAATGACTTAAATGACCTATTCCTTTTCAGAATGGGGAGGGGTTGGGTTTTCGAAGAAATAAAATAGAGAAAAGGTTGGGGTTTAAATGCCATATGAATTAATATTAAGGGTAAAAACATCAATTCATATTTAATTGAAAGTCATATGAATTAATATCAAGGGTAAAAAAGTCAATTCATATTTATCTTTTTAATGTTCGCCGGAAAATCCAACAAAAATCAATTGTAGAATATCTTAGGAGGTTTAAATATATGAACACTTGATGTCAAGTAAGGTAAAAATTATTTCACAAATGTCGGGTGTGTAAAAATTATTACCACAAATGTCAGGTAGGGTAAATGTAATTTACTCAAGATTGGAAGGTGTAGTTATTTAATGTGCTTTGGCTATATATGTTTGTAAATCCTGGATCCAGATTAGAACCCCACCAGAGGCATGCATGGGGAGGGACACCCACCCATACGATCCCACCCCACCCCTCCTCTCGCATTCCTTGCTGGACAAGGGATCCCTCATGATAGGTGAGCGCACAGATGAACCATTTTACACCCATCACACACAACCCCCCCCCCCCCCCGGCTAACAACAAAACACATACACACATGAAAACACCATATGACAAAAGGTACTCATAAGAAAAGGAAGCCAAAGTTAACACAACATACCATGACTTTCTTCTGTCTGAGGTAGTCAAAAGCTGAGTACCGATCATGCTCTGAATACCGTCGCAAAGTTTCTGCAAGCAAACTCGGCATCTCCGTGGAGTTCGAAGTGGTCAAGAAGACAAGCTTAAAGAGCTCAACAGCACTAGAAACAGCTAATGATTGGGTTAATTGAGTGGAAATGTTATAGCCTTCCTTCAAGTGCTTTACAAACTTTTGAGGGAGGCATTGAAATCTTGATCTTCGGCTGGATTCTACATGCTGCTGGTCACCATCCTCCAATCCTCTAGTATTTGAAACAGGATTTTGAGAGCCCTACAAGCAACGATACTTGCTTAAAAGAGAGCACAGCCTTCAAAAGTTTAAGACATGATGCTTGCTCTATGCCAATCGAGTTGCTAGAATAAGAAGTTACAACAATCCCCAAAAGTCATACAAGGATAGGACATGAATACATACGATTCTTCAAAAAGTGAATCAGTGGATAACCAAGACGCATAGTCTTAGTAGTTACGGCAGCTAGCAGTGTAAGTTTTGGCCTCTTGGTTTTCGAAATCTGTGGTACAAATTCCTGTTATTTGATATATTTGTAGGGATGGGTAGCTATTAGGCTAGACTTTAATTGGATCCAGTTTAAATCTGCGGCCCAGCAGGGCAGACGACTAAACAAACCCGAAACACCCACCCGGGGAGAAAACAACAGTGAATCAGTGGGTTAGTTCATGCAGAGTACAGACTATAGAGTACAAGGGGAGGAAGCTTTATGTTGGTGAAAGTATAGATCATTCGACTGGACTGCAGAACTCAGGGTGGTCAAAGGATTTATTTGGGCTATAGCATGTTTAGGTTAAGATTGTTAAGAGTATAAGAACATTGTTGGGCCTTCAACCATCAGCTTAAGCTTTTAGTTGAGATGGTTCCATAGGGTATCAAAGTCAAGCTAAGTGATAGGTCTCAAGTTCAAATCTCAACAGACTCCATGTTTATTTGCACAAGGTTAAGGCAGCATTTGCATCATCCACACTTCTAGCCCGAAGGGCATTCGTGTGAGGCAGCAGTTTAGAATGTAAAAGCATTACGAGGCTTTCAACCATTAGCATAAGATTTCAGTTGAGATGTTTCCACCAAGATAAAATAAATTTTAGCATATAATTCAAATAAGATTAGTAGATTACTGATAACTGAATTTTGACAGGCACATATGCTTGAGATTCAAGAACACCTCACCTCTGGTACATATCCTGTTCTCTTGGAAGAGTCACCTTTCATCATTCGCTTATACATTAAAACCTCATTAAAGGCCACCTTAATCTTATTGTCCTCAAAATCATCCCAGCGACCCTGACCACCTTCATTTTTGTTCATCAAGTTTCCTTCAGAATGCAGCTGTTGAGCGTACCGTTTAGAAAGCAAATTACAGAGCCTCATTAATGATTCTCTAAACTTTACATCTGCTTTCAGGACGGCTAATCTCTTTCTGCATGTACTCGGAGGTGCAGGAAGGTCACTAATTAAAGTCCACTCTGTGCCACGCCTCGCACCTTGAATTGCTCTCCGTCTTGCATATTGAATTAATAATTGCCTACAAAGTGCATTAATATATTAAAGAAAAAAATAACATCAATAAAAAGCAGCCAAAAGATTGGATGGACAGCTAGCACCCTACAAAATGCATTTGTAAGTGCACATGCACATTGTAGAATGAGGCAAAGTTGCCCGTAATTTATGAAATTATGTATGGCAGACAAGGACACAATGAAGCTCCTAAAAATGATGTAAATGCCCAACCACTTAAAGGCCATTGACATACATTCTTTCTTACATCTCTTTCTGGGCAATACATAAAGTCACACGCAGCAAGAATGTACCACCTTTTGAAGCTGAAAGGATTGCTCGCTTGTACATACCTGTCTGCCTCTTCAGTCCAAGAGAACTTCGGTTGGCGTGGTTTAATCAGCATAGGCATGGCACAATGATCATGTAATGGCTCATGGTTCTCCAGCTGTTCAGCAACTCCAGGTTGCTCAACATTGTCGGCTGCACTCTCTGCACATGATTCCTCAATATTAGTTCCATCAAAGGAAAACCACTACTCAAACTAACCAAAAACTAACAAGGCTTGCAATAAAGTGTAGAAGATATAAACGATGTAAATCTCATCAGACCAGCTGTATGATTGCGCCTTGTAGACCTTCCTTCTGAGGATCTCTTCCGTTTACGGAGAGATTGACGTTGTCTATCATTTCTAGCATCGGAGTCTGCCCCCTGCAAATCTGAATTTCCCTGGCCTTTCTTGACAGATTTCTGCCGGTGATCATAGTATACACGAAGCACCTGCAAGTAATAGTAGAAGACATATCAATCAACAAGCATAGCTCTCAGCCAAAATACAAAAGAACACTTCAAATGAGATGCCAATCCATCAATAAATTTGACAATCCATTCTGCATGCTTTGCATGACAAAAATGCTGACGTTATTACATGGTTAAATAACGAAGGTATGCGGCTTCTGATATAGTTCACAAGAATGCCATGGTTCTGTCATTTTCAGGATCACAAGAATAATCATATTGTATAGCCATTACTACAACCAACAATGTGTATCGGTACTTTCAAATAAAAGGCAAGTCCTTAGAAAATTTAATTAATAAAAATAAAAACAAAGTCTACTTACATTTTTAGTAAGAATGTCAAAGGAGGGTATAAGGGTTTGCGATTAATGACCTTGTTGGGTTTTTGGATGCTAATATACTGAACTTTTAGGGTATTGGACAATAATGCACTAAACTTTGACATTGGACAATAATACACTGTACTTTGGGGGGTGTTGAACAATAATGCACTCAGAACAATTTTGGCAATAACTGACTTGGTGGCAATCCTACGTAGCACGTAGAAGAGATGAATTGATCCAAAAATATTCAAATTTACGACATGTCAGCCAATCCACACATAAGCGACGAGAATCAACTTTGAAAAGAGTAAAAACAACCTAAAATCACATTTGTTTAAACGTATTTCCGCCGAGAGATTGTTGTTGTAATTGTATAAAATCACCTTTATTTGTGTAAATTAGCTGACATGTCATAAATTTAGATATTATTTAGCGTATTCATCTTCTCGGTCTGCCATGTAAGATCTCCACCAAGTCACCCATCGTTGAAATTGTTTCGGGTGCATTATTGTCCAACACCCCTCAAAGTTCAGTGCATTATTGTCCAAGGTCAAAGTTCAGTGTACTATTGTCCAACGCCCCAAAAGTTCAGTATATTAGCGTCCAAAAATCCTTTTTTTTATAAGAAACCATTATAATCATTTTTTTTTTATAAGAAACCGTTATTATCATTTGCTATGAGAAGATTGAAAAAGGAGGCAAGGATGGTAAAGAAACCAGACCAATCTATACGAGGTAAATGAAAGCAAAAAACAAGAGTCCCATTCTTAGTTATTGTATGTCATATAAAGAATGCACCACACAAACGCAAGCGTGTAAGGAAATTTTTTCTTTTGGGGGGGGGGGGGGGTGGGGGTAAGTGAAGATTAATTATTCACATATAGATGTTTCCATACACAGCTAGTTAATGATGGTAGCCACAACATTGATAATCAACGTGATAGAAACAGTTAATTCTCCATCTTCTCTCCTCTAGTTCACCCTTCTTTTTATAGGAAAAATTTACATATTTCTCTACATGCCAAGAGATAACTATTCAAGAATTTAAATGAAAATTGACAGAGTCCGAGTTTGACTCAACTGAGAAAATCCGGCCAAGGATAGTATGAAAAAGGTTGGGTTTACAGAGAGTTTTGGAATTTACCAGAATCCCAAACTTGGTTGAAGTTGACCTCATATGTGGGAACCCAGTCCAAGTTTGGTGGTGAAACAGTGCCTGGGTTTTGGTGGTTCAATCCGGGTTTCAGGTATTTGGCTAGGTCAGACTGGAGGAGAGGCAATGGATTAAACCCCGAGTGCTCCGGTCCAATTACTTATTATTTTTGTTCTTTTACTTATTATCCTGCTGCATTTTCATGTTCCCTTATCTAACCTAAGCAAATTGATCCAAAATTTAGAATGCTTAAAATAGACAAAACAAAAGTATTACGATGCTAAATGACAAAAGATGCGCAGACGTTGTTTGGTGTCTACTATTATACTTTCCTAAGCACCTTTTTGTGGTGGATTAGTATTTCATTCTACTGTAACTTTAAATTAGCAGTAAAAGCTAATAGTTTGGGCAACTCTACGTCGTTCTACATCTTGATGAATAAGATTTCATTTCCTAATAATAAGATAATAAAGAAAGATAGATGAGAACAATGCCATCCATCAGTGGCGAAGATTTGAACCAATAGAAACAGTAGAAGTGATTATCATCTAGAGAGGGCCAAGCAAAACCGTACCTGCTCTAAAGACAGTTTAAGATCCTTAGCGATTTCTCTACACTCCTGGAAGGTGAGTTTTTTGCTTGGCTGAACCTTAATGCATTTAAAGAGCTCAGCACGCTGCTCTGCCGACATGACCCGAACCGTAGTCCATGACTTATGGAAACAAACCTGAACAAAATGTCTTATTTTTACATTCACCAATCGAAACTGAAAACAAAGGATGACAATAGGAGAACAAAACAAATTGATCCTACAAATAAATGCCTGAATTTCTCCACCAGAAACTAGGCTACTGGAAAAAGTTTGTTTCATTTTTGGGTAGAGGGCTCATGCATGAAAGAGAGTAGTCAAGACACGAGAATAATATCTGAATGCGGAAGATGAAACTAAGAACAACATATTTCCCTGAACTTTAACTCTATCTGTAGACACCAGTGGATGCGATAAAGGCAATTCACTAAATGATACATCCAATGAACAACCCCTCAACCCCCAAAAATAAATTTAAAAAAAAAAAAAAACAAAACAAAAGAATTCATCTCTCCTAGAAAAGGCTCCCATAGTGTTACACTCCAACCTCTATGCTTGCTTCAATTTGAGTCAAACACAAGTATCACACGATTTGAACCAAAACCATGCACGTCTCTTACACTGTGCTAGTGCCTCTGCCATAAAATTCCGGGTCATGAGGCTATCATCCATCCAGAATTTATCATGATAACAAACAATCCACTCTCCACTGATGTCAATCATTCAACTCTCCCACAAAACCAAACAAACAAAGGAGACAATCGCATATGACCCTGTTTCAGATGTCAGAATAGAAGGTGATTAGGTGAGAGAGAAGATGCTTCCACTAACAATTTATCAGTGGAAGCACATACTGATCCTGGCTTAAGTGGATCCACATTCATGCATACAAGGGACAGAGACGAAGCAATTGAGTAGACCTTAAGCAGCATAAGTGAACCAAAATGGATAAGCAATACCTCATGGACCACAGAACCAGGGAATGCATGTGAAGCAGCTTTTGGGTCAGCAGCAGCATAACAGTACTCCAAGGTTTGCCAGTACTTGTCTACAGCTTCAGTGGTTGATAATACAAAGTCATGTCTGAAATGTGGTCGAAGGTCAAGATAACCAGATGCTCCTAGAAATAGATCCACTGAAGGAGGTTCCTCAATATACGGTTTAAGCTCTAAGGCATATGTAAGTGTGGCATGAGAGTTCTCGGATGCATCTTCACGACTTTCATCAGCTTCCAATCGGATCAACTGGATTGCAAAATTCAGAACTAAGTTTTTGGGGGAAAATGATTACAGCTATCTCTATGAATAGAAAGTTAAATTGAAACAAAAATGAATGCCATATATCATCAACGATTGTTTTTCTTTAACTTGGATCAGTCAGTCAAACCATAAGGAAAAATTAAAGATATAATTCATAATTCTCAGACTAAAAGACATGGTGACACCCACTTCAATCAGAAGTAATGAACAACCGAAGAGAATCTTCTAGAGTTATTTATTGGGGACACTTAATCAAAAGTTGTAACAAGAGACACCAAGGGGATGCCATCCATTTAAACAAAGCAATCGCAAAGCTTCAAGCCCTTGCACTCTCTACAAAAATCTTATCAACAAAATCCAATAAGGTTACCTTCGTACCATGATTGAGAACTTGACACCACAAAGAGAATCTTCAGGACTTGAATTTAGATTAGGAAAATATGAAAAAAAAGGTGAGTCACAGCCCAAAAAAAAAAAAAAAAATACTGACTGGTTCAAAATGACACATGATCCCCATATAACTTAGTCATGACCATAATTTGGACAGCCGAAAAAAGTATTTTCCATGGAGTAGTGAGTAGTGAACGATTTTGATCTTGGATCAAATAGAACCAATCTCTATAAATTTTTTAATTCACGGGTAAAACTGATACATCAGAGACCTCCCACCTTGTTTTGCAATGGGATTTGGTTCCACACATAACTTAGTTTCAAAACAATTTGATTTCATCAGACATTGCAATGACAGGAACAAATATGTTAACATCTAAATGTTCAAAAGACAGCTTGTATTTCCCTTACAAACCAGTCCTCAACTTGAACATGATAACCAAGGGTGGGCCAATAGCTGATAGAGCAAGGTTCACATTTTGTCATACCTTGAGACGACGCAAAATATCAATTAGCCATGACAACCTTCCTGTTGCCCTAGTATCCATTAGAGATTTGTATTCCACCTGAGGAAGACCAGACAGAAGCAAACCAGCCTTGCACTTCTCAGTCATATCCTTCAAGTTATAAGCAGAACCAACAACTTGTAAAAATAATTCAAGTGGCATGCCCTTTATTGCAGCATCTAGTTCAAACAATAAACAGGAGCTATGCGGATTTCTTGAGCGAACACTTTTGTTCCAAGATGAAGCGTCACTTTGCTCAACTAAGTTATTTACATATCTCCATAAATACTGGTGCAGTAGTTTTGTGCGGACCATTTTTGCCAAGACAAATCCATTAGCACGCATTAGTTCTGATTTAAGACTGGAAGCATCTGAATTTGATTTGTTCTGAATCCTCTGAATTCCATGAAGAACAGGAACCGGCAGCTCTTTTTTTGAATGAGAAACAGCACCTCGAATTTGCATATCAAATGATCTCACTCTATTAACCACTTGATCAGAAAGTTCTCCATGTGAGCATTGAACAGATGGGTGAAGAATCACAAGGACATCACGAGGTCGCCCACAATTTGTGACACCAGGTACATTGAATACCATTGTTTTACAATGTCCTTCAGATATAAGCTTTTTCAAACAACGTGCCAAAGTCTTTCTGTCCATTCTGGTCTTCTTGTCCTTCTCAAAACTCTCAAGCAACCGTTGTAGCTCAGGTTTCAAGATAATTTTCTCTGTCTGTATAACCAGAGAATAAGAATGTTTATCACAGTATGCAAGTTCATCGGAAAACAACTTCACAACATTAAGAATAATGATGAAAGAAATTACAACAGCAAAAAACAGAAACTAATAACAGGCACTACCATGAAAACAACCACATTTAGAGAAACATAGCAAATTTGACCACAGAAGATCACTCAATCATCCAATCTAAAATACCAGTTTTAGTGAACTACCAAATGTCACAAGGTGATTCTTCACTCAAAGTTCAAACCTGTGTGGCCTAGAAAATTCACATAACAAGCAATTCTAGGATCGCTAGTAAGCATTAAAGAGTTAGGCTTGAGAAAGCTATGTCAGCGAATTTAGGAGAATATCTTGAGTATACTGCTCTTAAGTAGGTTGGAAATGAGAGTCCGCTTGGTGTTATGTAGCCTTTCACCTTCTTAATGGACAGGGGAGATTGAATTGAATGAACAGTGTACATCCAGCATGAGGAGTACTCTATACAAATACACAAAATTATATGCAGTAAGCACTGCAGAATGTTATGGAACTCTCAGAAAATCCATCACACAAAGCAGTGCATCCCTTAACCAGCAATGAATTGAAAATTTTACCCTAAAATTTCTCACAGCTCTCAACCTTCAAACCTTCATCAACCTTAAACCCCTCCTCAATGTCTATATAGCGTCTATTGAACTGCTTTCTTTTGGATCAGAAAAAGATATAGATTAACAATAGAAAGATATGGAAAATTGTAGAGCACTAGTTATTTTCTCTAACACCAACCCTCCCCCAAAGGGAAACAAAAAGAAAAGGAAGAAAGAATTAGCTATGGGAGCCACAATGTTCTCCATTAAATCCCAAAAGCACATTGGCAACCATGAAAAGAAATCATACCTCCCCAAACCCCTGCTTCTAACATGCTATCACTTCATTTCCCCATGAGCAACCATAGCTATAGCACAACCCCAGAGTGAGTCACGCATCAAGCGGAGTCTGGGGTACTAGAGTCTTACCATGCAAGCATTCCAACTAGCACAACGGCAAATTAACATAGATCAAGGAAAAATTTTACACATGTAACAAGAGCTTGTGCATACAATTGCTAAATTGGCTACGTTGTTGCCAACTTCTCCGCTCAATGGCAGAAAGGTAGTAGAAGAGACAAATGTATAGTACTGGTCATTGAGCTTATTTCTATCCCTCTCTCAACGAATTGAAACAAAAGGGAAATAAAGCTATACTCATCGTAATGCTTCTTTACCTAAGGCACATGACAGTCTAGCATGTTAAACTGAAGCATTCTGGCATGCATACAGCCACCAGACTGTTTGGTAGACTAAAATGCACAATATTCTCCACAGTCCACAAATGATCAAGTCCAAGTGTCTGAGACCTAGACCCATGTAGACACTTTCTTAACACATGTTATTGGGTACATTCAAGTCTCTGCAACATTGCCCACTAAATGATGGAACAGTTGATTTTGTTAACACATAGGGATACAAAAATTTCATGTTCATGTTGGCACCATCAGATCATTAGTCCAAATCAACAAAGACAATATGTTAGAACATACTACTGACTTAAGAAACTTCTGGAGAGCCCATTTTAACCGGCATTTGAACAAAACCTATAAATGATAGATTTGATAAATTAAATTGAATAAGCTCACAAATCCAATGCTTATCACAGGCATTATTTATTATTATTTCACTCATGGGAATTTCTGAAGTTTGATTAGATAAGAATCATTTCTCACAATGATCATCCTCCCCCCTCTTTTGGTTTGTCTTTCATTGACTGCCCTCTTCACCCACTATCACTGAGTTTAATGTTCAATTTTAAGCTACTATTTACCTTTGTTACAGCAGTCTATATATGTGTTTAAAAAGACACCAATAATGGAACCATGTACAAAGGGATAAATGCCAAAAAACACCAAGCTCACATTCTCACAAATAATCTTCTCGATGAAATCCAAAACGGTTGAAAGTCGATCACAATTTGCCACAAGACACGCTCAATTTACACATAGTTCTCAAAAAATAAATCGCAGTTCAGGACATAACTCTATCCGCACATATTCTTAAAAGACATTGTCTAAACTCATGATAATAAATAGCTAAGCCCTGTAAAATCCAATGATTCCATCCTTCCACATACTCCATCAAACCGCCAGTATCCTAGAAGCAAACCACCAGCAATTCTGAGATAGTCCTACGCTTTTGTAAAGAGCTCACATATCAAATAAGCGAAACAACAATGACTTGATTATTAAGTCAAAAGAAAAAAGCTCAATACCATCCAATTACTCATTGGTGCTTTCTACATTTCCTCCTAAAGTGCAGTTAATCATTATACAGCTATACAACTAGAACTCTCTAGGACAAGCATGTATCTATACCAGCATAAAGGTTGAGTCTACTTGAATTACTCTATTCGATGATTTTGATTTTGAACAGGCAGCTGACCTATACCACTGTCAGCTACGAAAGTCACAGTTTCACTCCGCATGGGACACGGTTTACCATGACTGGAATTTCTCCATTAACCTCTGTGAAACAGGAAAAACTCCTAGATCTACTGTCAGAATACAAAATAGGCCATCCGTAGTACCGCATTTTGCACTGTACCATGGATTGGTGTCCCCACCTCTAATTACATTCACCACCCCCCAGAGGCCTCGCAAAGAAAAAAGAAAGATGATGCACACATGGTGCTATGTGAGTATACTGTAGGAACGATGAAATATTTAGAATGGCACAAGAAGGATAAATAATAAGTAACAGACCTTCAGTATTTCAAGTATTCTTTGCTCCCTTTGAGCACTGGTCAGTGACGGATATCTCTGGCCTTGCTGAAGGTTAGGTAGCTTAGGGACAGGAGCAGGTGTATACACTACTAGATTGCTGTTAGGTTCAGTTACAGTAGCAGATGCATGGATGCCTATGTTCTTCTCATGGATTAGATCTTGTGAATTTTTGGACCAAAGAACCATTCTGGAGGAGTCTCTATCCTCCTGGGAAACACAGTGGCTTGGTTCTTTCTCTGTACATGTACTAGATGTATTCTTTCCAGTTACACACCCTTGCAACGTCAGAGAGCCCAAATCGGTGCTTCCCCAGGCATTCTCACAAGATGATGGCTCCTTCACCGGTGAAACGGCTAATTCATGACCAATATGGGAATCTTCTGATTTGTTTGATGAAGAATTAGGGAATTGCGGATTGAAATTACCGCTTGTCCAAAATCTGTAGGCTGACCCTCTCCTACGATTTTCAGAAAGCTGATGCAACCCAAATCGAGGAACCATACCACTTGTCAAATGATCGAGCATTTTATTAGTGATTCCGAGCCTCCTGCACACCTGTTTATGGAGCAATGTGAATTTAAGAAAATCACACATAAATGTACTACACCCTAAAAAAACAATACTCCGGAATCCCGCCACAGGGCGAGGTATGGAGGGGTCGAATATAGCAGTCTTACCCTTAAATTTTACAATTTAGAGAAACTTGTCCCAATTAATCCGAGAATTAAAATTGTTCGCTTACTACTCCATGTAAAAGTAGAAGAGGTTTAATGAGGCATCTTGCTTTGGTCCATAACAATCTAAGTTGAAAAAAAAAAAAAAAATTCTTCTTCAAGTATCCAGATTATGGACACAATGAATGCACTACACATAAATCTCAATTACATGTAGAAATGCAAGCTATGCCCCAAAAAAAAAAAAAAAAAAACAAACAAACAAACAAACAAAAAAAACAAAAAAACAAAAAAGACAAACAAACAAAACAAAACAAAAGGCGAAAAAGCGGCTATAAAGCACACAACAAATCAGCCAAATTCTAGGAGAAGTTCCTATCAGCCTTAACATCAATACTCATTATTCCTCCAAAAAGAGCAATTCCTACACAGTGGTCCACTAAAGTCAAAATGCTCACACTACCAAAAAGATACACACACACTAAAAAAAAAAATTAAAAAAATTAAATAAAAAAACAGAAACAACTTCGATGAGTAATCAAAAGTTCTATTAGGGAATGTCACCCATTTACAAAAGAAGGTGGTCCCAAAGCCTTAAGCTCTCTACAAAAAAAAAAAAAAAAAAAAAAAGAATCTAATATAGGTAATAGGATATATTGGCTATGGCTCAAACACCAATAGCGAAAGACGGTAACCAGTGATACTACAGCGGACCACACCAGAGAGGAATAAGGCAAATCTTCCAAAGGATGGGAAGTAGCTCGTGGGAAAAGGAAAAAAAAGGATGAAGAAGAAGGGGAAGAGGAGGACAGGGACTATCAATAACAGTACAGCTGCATAAAAACAAAACCTGTCGAAGACCACTCTAAACAATCGGAAAGCCCAAGTAAGAATTGAAGAAACATAGATCCACACCAAAGCTCATGAGCTTGACAAGAAGTATTAAGAAAAAGAGGATAAGGATCGACGCCTCATCTACAATGATAGATTGAACACAAAAGGAAGCTTCAGATCTAAAAGCAAGCTTCCGAAGTCCACACACAGGTGATACACCCAAGACAATGCCTCAAAACAGAACAACCAAGAGCAAGAACTGCCCCTACAGCTCCTGGACCCTTAGAACTCAGAAGTCCGAAGACCTTGAAGACTGAGAGATTCATATACAAAACAAACCCCATCATGAAGTAATAAACAACTAAGCAAGATGCCATAGGAGATTAGCTGGTTGGAAGTCAAAACTACTCTCCAAAGGTGGCAGACTCACTTTATTTCTTGCCCCTCTTCACAATACCGACTATTAGAGAGAATCGTGAGAGATTTTCTTTGATAAAATAGGGACTATAATAAGGTGGTTAAATTCAGACCAAATGTGTCATCCTAAAACTGAGAGTGGCCTTGGCACTAAACATCCTCGTCAAATGAATGAGGCTCTTCAAGGTAAATGGCTTTGGTGGTTAGCTATAGAAGGGGATCCTTTGTGGAAACAAGTGACAGAGACTAAGTATGGAGTTCAACTTCAAAGGTATGGTTTCTGGAGCAAGAAGCCAACTTGTGTGCTTGGGGTGGGGTGCTGGTCTTGTTGGAGGTCACTCTGTGTGTGTGTGTGTGTGTGTGTGTGTGTGTGTGTGTGTGTGTGTGTTGGGGGGGAGGGGGGTGTTTGATAAATTTCAGTCTAAGGTGCACTTAAGGAGAACGGGGCAAAGCATTTTGTTTTGGCATGATGGAGATCAACCTCTAAAGATTCAATTTCAAAAGCTGTTTAGGATAGCTCATCAGAAACAAGCATCAGTACAAGGGATGGTAGATTGAAATGGTAATCAAAACGATTGGAACTTAACTTTCTTAAGAAGCTTGAATGATTGGGAAGAGGAAAGCGTCTTCGATCTGTGGGCATTGTTGTCAAATATTAAGGTGATTCTTGGAGGTAATGATGACATAAGCTGGGCACCGTCTCCAACCAAAAAAAAAAGAAAAAAAAAAGAAGCTGGATACCTAGTACTACTACTAGTGGGCTCCTCCCTGTGCAAAGTTTCAGCAGTGAGATGTTTAAGGGGTTACCTTAACTAGAACTTCCACGTCAGGCAATTTGGAAGTTTAAAGCTCTGATAAAGCTTGCTTTTTGGCTTGGGCAGATACCGAAGGAAATATGCCCATCAAGGACATTATTAACAGGAAAAACTTTGGAGGAAAGTAGGTGCTCTTTGCTTGGAGAGGAAGAGAGAGAGGGGGCAAAAAAGAACCCCTCTATTATTGTAGGTGGTATATACTCTGGCATTTGACGTTTGCTTTGATAGGGGGGGGGGAGTTTGGTGCAACCTCTAGGTGTAAGAGACGTCATAACGGCTTAGAGAAGGAGATTGAAGAAGAGTTGGGTCCTAAATTTGTGGAAGTTGATCCCTTTGACCACTTGATGGTACACTTGGAAGGAAATTAATTCTAGAATATTTGAAGACAAGACTAGAATGCTTAATGATTTTAAGCTTTGTTTTCTGAAAAAAATTGTGTAGTTGGAGTCTAGGTTTTCAATATTGTGTTTAAGATTTGACAATCTTGGATTTTGTGGATAAGATTATTGTAGACAATTTAAGGTGTTGAGGTTTTGTGTGCTTTTTTTTTTAATCTTTTTGAGAAGTCTTCATTTGTGTATGGGCGACACTCACTTGGTGTCCTTTAATACATATTTTTTTATTACTTATCCAAAAATAAAGGGTTTTTGGATGCAAATATACTGAACTTTTGGGGTGTTGGACAATAATACACTGAACTTTAACCTTGGACAATAATACAGTGTACTTTGGGGGGTGTTGAACAATAATACACCTAAAACGATTCCACCAGTGGCTGACTCGAATACAATCCTACTTAGCAGGTGGAGGAGATGAATTGACCCAAAAATGTTTAAATTTATGATACGTTAGCTAATCCAAACATAAGCAAAGGGAATCAACTTTGAAAGGAGTAAAAAAAAAAAACATAAAATCATATTTTGTTAAACGTGTTTTCACGAAGAGATTATTGTTGTAGTTGTACAAAATCACCTTTGCTTGTGTAGATTAGCTGACATGTCATAAATTTAAATATTATTTAGCCAATTTATCTTCTCGGCCCGCCCCATAAGATCGCCACCAAATCAGCCACCATCGCAATTGTTCCAGGTGCATTATCGTCCAACACCCCTCAAAGTTCAGTGCATTATTGTCCAAGGTCAAAGTTCAGTGCATTATTGTGCAATACCTCAAAGATTCAGTATATTATCATCCAAAAATAAATAAACAATTAAGAAAGACCATAGGAATCATACGGGCTGCAACATAACACAATTGAGAAATCATGAAACACTGCAAATACCTCAACCCCAAGTAGGCCCTTGGATCCTTCTTTATCAATCATATCAAAAATTTGTTGCTCGAGAGGAAGCTCTACCAACTGCTCTGTGTTTTGAATTTGGTTCCCACATACTATTGTTTGCTCTGAGGCAAGGTTGTCTAACTCACAATCTGTAGTTCTCTTCTCAAAAAGCTTTGGTGAAAACTCTTTCAGCAAACGCAAACAGCTGACAGCCTGTCAAACCACAGAGGGAAGTCAAATTTGGCTTGGCTAAAAGACTCGGATGAACCATGTCACAAGCAGATGAAAAGTAAGCAAAAAACACGACTTGTTAAGTCACAAATTTGCTGGCAGCCCTGTATGCAGTGTTTCAAACTATCTCCAAAAAAGCTGGAGAGGCCTCGTAACGCCCCCAAACACTATTTCATCTTGTTCACACCAAACGCTCCACAAAATTACACGTGAGCTTAAAAAAGTTTCTTTTTAGCTTTTCTACCACACATCAGGATGGATGGTCATCAATAGAGTTAGAAACAACCCAACTGAATAAACTTTCAAGCAGCTCAGCTTAAGGCAATAACCCCTAAAGCTCTAACAAAAGGACTATGAAGTGACGGGTGGTGTGGAGACTCAGTTTATTCAAAACAAAATATTTCTAAATATATATAAAATGGAATATACTCCCTAACCTTTGTGGAAATCATTTTTTGGCACCCCCACTTTGTCAAACATTTTGACCCCCCTCACTGCGGTGATATTCATTTACGCACTCACGCACGATCTAAATTTGAATCTAGTTTTTCCGGTCAACTTCAATAAAATTGACTTTTTATATAAAATGACAAAAAATGCCCCTAAATTTAATTCTACTATTTTGCTTGCTTTGTTGACTTCTTTTCTGACCTAATCTGACTCCTCACAATAACCCATGCAAGATCTTCCTCCTTTTCTGTAGGCCTACCTCTCCTACCTTTAGATCCTTTTCTTCCTTGGTTCAATCTCATAATCAATTATCTCTGCAAAATCCCTGCTTTGTATCTATGTCCTCTGGATCCCTTTCGTCAATCGGTATTAAAGGTCCATTTTATTGAAAGTGTAATACTGTCCTTGCTTTGTATAAAATGGTCCTTGCTTAACAATTCTTGAGAGATTGGAAGTGTGATCTTGTCTGTCTTCAAAAGACAAAACTAAAGGATGTTCTAATGAAGGATGTTCACAATATTTGTGGAGGTCACCATTTAGTCGACTTTGTGTTTCTTAAAGCCTCGGGTACTTCAGGTGGTATTCTAGTGATGTGGGATAAAAATTAGTTCCCTTTGGAGTCCTACAATTGTGCAGAATTGTCTGTTACATGTTTCTTTCAAGTTGTTTTAGGTGACGTCACTTGGGTATTCACAGGTGTCTCTAGTCCACAAGCTAGGGTTAATAAGCTAAGATGTGGGACGAGCTTTTTAATATTCGAGATGGTTGGTCTGGCATTTGGTGCTTAGGAGGGATTTCAATCAAATCTTGTTTTGCAAAGACAGAAGTTCGGGCGTTTGTTCCACTGACACAATGGAAGAATTTATTAATTTTCTCAATTACCCGTCACTGATGGATCTCCCATTAAACGGGGAGTTTATACCTGGTCCAGAACTGGTGTAAGCTCCAGGTTGGATCGGTTTTTGGTGTCGGCCAATTGGGAAGAGTTCTTCCTTATTTGGCCCAGCTTAGACTTCCTAAACCTCTGTCACATCACTTTCCTATCAAGTTCGAGTCAGCAAAGGTGGCTAGTGGTAAGACCCTTTCAGATTTGAGAACATGTGGCTTCAACACGAAGATTTTTCTGAGTCAGCCAAGGCTCAGGTCTATGGCTTCCTCAGCTTTGCTGTGTTGAGGAAATTTCAGTTTGTCAAAGACAAAGTTGAGAAGGGGAATAAGGAGGTTTTTGGTGACAACAAGGTTCAAAAGTACAATCTCCTTGAGATTATTAACTCTTTATATGCTCAAGAACAACGTGGTGGTCTTTCAAACAACGACATTCAGTGAAGAAAGCTTGAAAAGGATGAGTAGGCAGGAATTGTGTCCATGGAGAAAACATCTTGGAGACAAAAATATAGGGCTTATAGTTCAAAGAACGGGATCAGAACACAAAGTTCTTCCATAGGGTGGCCAATTCACACAAAATATAGTCAGATATCGTCCGTGGTTGTCGACGGAATACACTGTGTTGAGTGTCAGGATATGAGGGTTGCCATCCATGATTTCTTTAAATCTACGTTTTGTGAATCTGAATCTTGGAGGCCTAAAGTCGATGGTCTACAATTCCTCTCCTTAAGGGATTTTTTTTTATAGGAAAAAGATATTTATTAATAATAGAAATAAAGAACATATTCTCATCTAGCATCATACAAAGTTATGTACAGCCAAAAACCAAACTGTCCACAAAAACTACCCCATCAAAATAGGAAGAGCTAAACTTCCCATTAACCCAAAAGAAGAGAAACTTAACAAAATTGTCTTTCAATCTCTGAAGAGGGATTTCAACCCCCTCAAAAACCTTTCGGTTCCTTTCCTTCCAAATTACCCAAAAAAATCAAGTGAGGAATAACCAAGACCTTCTTCTTCTTGGGTTTCCTTCCAAAGAAACTCTTCAAAGATAGGAGATGACCCCTAATAGATAGGGACGGCGATGGGTCGAGTTCGGGGCGGGTAAAGTCGTACCCTTACCCGTACCCGTTTTCAAAATCAATACCCTTACCCTGACCCATATTTAGCGGGTACTAAAAATTAATACCCTTACCCGTACCCACCGGGTATGCAGGTATGACGGGTATTATTCGGGTATAAATAAAGTTTAAATTATACCACCCATTTTATACCCATATGCACAAATTTACGGATTGTACTTGGGTACTTCAACTACAATTTTAGGGTCTGTTTAAGTGCGATTGGAGGAATTTAGAGGAATCTTAAACTAGCATCTTGATAACATCGCAAACGGAAAAAGAAAGAAGGAAGTGTACTGCCTTTAGAATTTAGATGCAATGCAATAATATTCATATTCGTTTTCATGATATTTTTTCAAAAGTGTGGGTTGATGCGTGAAACAGACTGGGCTAAGTCCAATTGGACTTGGAGTATGGACTGCGTGTGTGAACGTTGTGTGGATGTTTTAAGTGCGGGTCGGGTCGAGCACCCACCGGGTCCACCTTTGTACCCGTACCCGACCCATACATGTACCCGTATTTTTTAAAAAAACAGTGCCCATACCCGTTTTTCCAGGGTCGGGTCGGAGCGGGTACCCGCGGGTCTGGATATTTTGCCACCCCTACTAATAGAATAGGATACAACCCAAGGCACACCAAGACAACTTGGTGTTGAAACCTAAAGAGATCTGATGAAGTCACAATGCATAAGACTTCCATATAATGATAGATGGAAAAGCTTTAGCCTCCATAATATGAAACTGGGAAGAATCCATACTACGAAGATATGAATAATAGGTGCTCACAGAAAAAACCCCGTTCTTACCTAATCCCCATGTCACTGTGTCTAGAGAAGAGTCTCAAATTCGGCATCATCAAGTGTATTGAAGAAACTAACCAACAAGGCTTCGTCAGCAAACCCATCCTGAACAAAAAGATGAGACCATATATTAGACCCTAAAGGATGTTGTTTGTGCCTATATGATGCAAATGTTTAGCGAGTTTTATTCTTCAGGAAAATTTGTGTCCAGCCTGAATGCCACCCTCATTACCCTTATTCCCAAGAAGGCAAATGCAATCAACATTAAGAATTTCGACCTTTCAGCTTGGTTAGGTGCATGTACAAGCTGCTTTCCAAGATACTAGCTCTTGGATTGAGGAGTGTGATTGGAAACAATTATTTCATTTGTTAGGGATAGTCAAATTCTAGACGTTGCTCTAATTGCAAACAAGCTAATTGACCCAAGGGTAAAGGCTAGTGTGCCATGAGTTGTTTGTAAATTGGATATTGAGAAGGCTTATAACCATGTTAATTGAGATTTCCTTCTTTACGTCACGTCTAGGATGGATTTTTCGAGATAAATGGATTGGTTGGATTCATCATTGCACTTCATCACTTCTTTTGTAATCATGGTCAATGGTTCTCCTACGGAGTTCTTTTCCGCTTCTAGAGGACTACGTCAAGGAGATCCATTACCACCCCTCCTCTTCTTGATGGCAATGGAGGTGTTTTCGCGAATGATTGATTTAGGTCTCTTTGGGTTTTAGCCTTTGGGTGCCTAGGTGTTGCTTTGGTGGTTTCCCATTTTGTTAGAAGTCATCTTCTTAATTGGGAGGGTGTCTTCGGAAGGAAACCGAAGAAGAAGAGAACCATGGTTATTCCTCATGTTATTTTTTGGACCATTTGGAGAGAAAGGAACAAAAAGGTTTTTGAGGGAGTGGAAACGCATGTTCAGCACTTGAAAGATCATTTTATGAAGCCTCTCTAGTAGTGGGTTACTGGAAAGATTAGCTCTTCACCTTTTGATGTAGTGGATTTTGTAGATAGCCTATATTTTGGTTGCACAAAACTATGTAGGATGCTTCATAAGCATGTGATCTATTCACCATATTATTAATATATCCTTTTTTTTATTAAATTTGAGCAAAAAACTAAAGTTCAACGTGTGTGCATAAGTATTACCATAGTGAGGGGTGTCAACATGACTTTACAAAGGTAAGGGTGTCTAAAATGATTTCCACAAAGGTAGGGAGTTTATGTTAATATTCCTACATAAAATTGACAAAAGTTGGAATTAAACAATCCATACTTTGGGGGAACTGGAAAAACATAATCCTAACTTACAATATTGTTATGACTAACTTGAGCATTGACCCTAATTTTTTTTGTTGTCCACAACGAAGTTAAACTCATCAAAGAAGTGAAGATGTGGTAGAGATATACACGTGGAATTTTTACTAGCTCAAGAAAAAATAAAAAATGTGCCTTTGTTACATCAGCATGATTACACGAATAGATCTTAAGATCTTAAGATTGTTGGAAATTTTAGGGATACACCATAGTTGCCAGGGTCGGGGATCGGTAGGGGTCGAGGATCGAAATCGGGATCGAAATCGGTAAATTTTAAAATCCCGGATCGATGGGGGTAGGTTCATTAGGAACGGTGTTTGGGATCGGAATTCGCCGATAATTTTTTTTCGGATCGATAAATAAAAACATCCTCTAATTATAAGTTGGTATTTCATTAAAGTACTGTTTTAAAATTATTTATTAGTTTCAATTGTTACTTTTAAAATACTAGTATTTATTACTTTCCATATTTATATGCTATAGTCAGCACTCAGCAGTGCAGTGCTGTTGGGCCCAGTGGGCTCTTGGGCTCTTTTATTTGTGTAGTTATGTGTGCAAGAAGTTTTAAGTCAAAACTCTATCCTGAAACCCTAACCCTAAGTCCCGCAGCAATATCCCCCAAATTTCTGTCTACTGCAGCTTCTCAGCCTATCCTGCCGGCCGGAATCCGGCGACCGATGGCCGGAGATATCCTTGCCGGTGGAATCGCAACACCTCCTCCATCAAAAGCCCTCAATCTCTACCTCAAATACTCATCAATTGGTTATTCAATTTCATATCTAGGGTTTTCGACTTTTCCTTTGTCTTTTTCAAACTAAAGTGCCGGTGGCCGGAAATGGTGACTGGTGTCCGGCAAAAGCCACCCTTGGTTTCGCAGCTTCCGTCAACCAAAAAGCCCTCAATTTCCACTACAAATGGCCACCGGTGTTAGTGACAATCGGATCGCTCAAATTTGGCGATCCAGGTCGCGATCCTCGCCGACCTAGGGCGCTATCGATTGCCGATTGGGATCGACGACCCCGGAACGGGGATCGGAGGGGGGTGACCGATTTAGGTAACTATGGGATACACGATTACACACAAGATGAGAGATCACTTCGGTAGCTAAGAGTCGATGGTCGAAACTCGTATCCCTTTAAGACTTATTCACAAGACCGTGAATAGACACAAGGGTAAAACCTAACTTATTGTGAACAAAGTACAAGATCTCTCAAGAAACTCTCAAAAAGTTGTTGCAGTTCAATACCTTAAGAGTTGTGTTGAAACTCTCTAGGAAGAAGGAAAAGTGTTTGTGGTGCCTTGAATGAATGGAATTCATCCCCTATTTATAGTGTTCAAGAGCATTCGAACTTGTCAATCACAAAGCATGATTGAGGGGCACTGTCCATGAAGGTTTGACCATGATCAACGGATCATCATTGACTGAGAGAACCAGTCAAGAATAATCCAAATAATATTCCCCGTGAGTTAATTATCGAGGCTAAAATCAAGGAAATTCGAAACTCTCACTGTTGGGCATTACCACGAGTCGTGTTGGATCAACACGAACCGTGGTGACCACAACATGACACGTACCAGGCTCGCACAGCCCGTGTTGGCCTGTGCAGACTTTACTTGAGCATCTAGACGCCAAAACGACCAGTGTCCAGCCTGACACGATCCGTGTTGGACTAGTTTCAGCTCCTAAGCTTATTTTGGATCTTCCCAAAATACTCCAACATAGCTTAGTTTGGTGTTTTTGTGTATAATTAACTTTGTTTAAGTTGATTTTGTAAATGCAAAAAGATGGTTAGGACAACCGGAGCTCATGACCAACAAGTTTCACATAAGAGGAAAGGAGGGAACCTCGGAAAAGGCAGACAAGCTCAATCATCAAATTCCGGCATCTTGAGAAGTAACAATCCTTTTCGCGCTAGCAACCCTGAAGATATTGCTAAATACCAAATCCTTAGCCAATATATATAGTTCCCACAAGGTATTTTGATGAACAATTTTTAGGAACAATCGGTATGTCACATGATATTAATTGGCTGTTAGAAAATTGTAGGATGCTAAATTTTGCCATTATGAGGGAGCGAACATATCGTTCATTAACATTTGAACTTCTCAGCTCCCTCCATGTGGACTTGACTAAGGTAGATGGTAGAATACAATTTAGGTTGCTAGGGGATGTTCATGTTTTCACATTATTTGAGTTTACTATTCTTTATTCTCTCCCAGAAATCTTCAATCATAATCAGAGGATTATTCCTTGAAATTTGGAACACTATTGCTTTTTGGTGGTTCCAAACAACTAGGGAGGATTATGACCCTAGCAACTCTAAGTGCACCAACGTCTGCAACCCGGTTATCCGGTATGTACAGCAAATTTTATCGTTTTGGCATGTTCGGTAGGGGTGATAGTATGAACGTTATGGAGTTGCATGATTTGTATGTGTTGTGGGGTATGTATAATAATGAGGTGAATGTGAACCCTGCGGTTTTACTGCTCTTCATTTTGCACATGTTGCTTCTCGTTCCTTAGGGAACATAGTTGTTGGTGGCTTGATTACCGCGCTTGCTAGACACCTAGGGTGCGATCCCGGCGGTCATGATGATGACTTAGTGCTTAGGCCAAAAAGATTGGATGCTAAAACAATAGAGGTCAGAAAGTTTACAACTAAGTGAATGCAAATAATTTGCAAATGAGCAACTAAAAACTAGGAAAAAGAAAACCAAAATAAAAGAAACACTATAAGAAACAAAACAAGCAAAAACCAAAAATAAACAAAAGAAACTCAAAAAGTTTACAATATATACAAAGGCAAGGACACAAATTTTCATATAACCCCCCATACTTGGACAAAGCATTGTCCTCAATGCAAAGTATGATAGAAAACATGCAAAGGGGGCACAAGAAGCTCACTAGGATGGAGGTGGAGGTGGAGGTGGAGGTGGAGGCGGAGGATAGGGCTGGTGAGGATGCTAGTCATGCATAGAGCATAACAAATCAAGCATCTGGGTTTGATTTTGTTCTAGCCTAGTCTAGGAAGACCTAAGATATGCAAACTCAGATTCACAATAGGATCTTAAGGAGGCTTGGGCGGCTAGGATAGAGTCAAACCTCGTTTCATAGTTAGACTCTTCCGCCACATCATCATCATCACCACCATCGCCACACGCACAAGCTGGTGGAGCAGTTGGATAGGAATCCTCATTTCCTGGAAGGAAAATGATGTTCGGGACATGGTCAATAGACAAAAGGTCATGAGGTAAATGCACCTCAACATGATTGCATCACTGCGTACATAAAACTTTCTTCAGTTTACATCATTGCTTATGTAAAATTTTCCATAAATATTTCTATGAAAAATTTTACGTAAGCAATGATGTAAACTGAAGAAAGTTTTACGTACGCAATGATCCAATCAATATTTTCGTCCACCTATAACTATGTCAAGAAGCAAGGGGAAGGCAGAGGCAGTTGAGAGTGAGTGAGTTTACTTAAGATTGTTTTCAACTTTGAATTGTTAAAATGTTCTAAGTTCTTCTCTTTTGAGAAAGCAGTAATAAAATAAGTCTGTTTTTATAAATTCCAATATCTTTAATCTATCCAAAAAATGATATAATCTATCCAAAGGACTATCAACTACACAAATCGCTAATTTTACCAAATAGGACCTAAGTCCTCAAACCTAACAAAGAATGTCTTGTTTGGCGTTACACACATATTAACTACATCTTTAATCCTTAAAAACAAAGCCCCCTCCATTCCTTCAATAATGGTGAAAGAAAATCCACCTTGAAGAGATGATGCTATGTTTTTGAATAGGGGTCATGCATAGTAGCAAGGGACAAGTTATGAACAAGTTGCCCTTATCGAAGGAACTGATAGCACATATCAAGTTTTGTTTATGTGTACTACAAGTATTTGTGAAGAGTGACTTCTGATACAATAGTCATAGGCATTACCAATTGTATAATATGACTATGTACTGTAAATCCTTCTCTCTAAAAGGACGATTCACATAGAGTCGATTGCTACATTATAACCCCTATTCAAATACTCATAACATCAATCTATTGCTAAGGCTTTGCATTTACGAAAGATTAGTGATTTGCCTTCCACATGATAAAAGATATATTATTGTGTGTAAAGTCAAACAAGACATCCATTGAAAGGTCCAAGTATCTAATGAAATGAACGAACTTCCATAGTATAATAGAAGTAAATCCCAAACATATCCATTATCGTGCCAATCATCCTCTATAGAGGAATGGCAACGAACAAGGAAAATAACCTTCATGTAAGATTAAGCAAAGAGAATAGAGGAAGAATGAAGAACAACAATAAAGGAGGGGAATGGCCAAGGAAGAAACAAGAGAAGGACAAGAAATTGAACAAAAAAGCACCCCAAGAATAAGCAGAATGGTTTGTTCACTCAATAATTTCTACCCACTCCATTAGGTTTATGCGCTTGTCAACCCTTTAAGATGTCCAAATTACTTGGGCAACTTCCGTACATAAACATTCAATTAGGTATTTTTTGCTTTTATACCATTATAATTTGACAGATTCAAAAAAAAACACAAAATATAATGCATTTTTAATTGGTGTTGCCTTTTGCAAATTTGTTGCAATCAAAACTATTGAGCATCAAGTATTAATTCACGAAATTGACATTCTTTGTTCTTAATCTTTCACATTTAAGGCAATGTGGAAATTCTGTCTAATGTAATTTGGAAGATTACAGTTCAATAACTAGTAAAAATTTAAACATTAGATCAAATATAATATATAAAAGTAAGCATGAAGCTACCAAGGGATAAGAGTCCAAAATCTTCTTTGCTTTCCCTTTCATAAGGCAGACCATCTTATTTAATCTCACGGCACATAACTTGAAAAGCCAATTCACAATTAAGTTCGTTTGGACCATCCATAGAGCAATTGATTGATAATTACCCAAGGCATTTTATAAACCATCACAGTTATGAGGAATTTTACATACATATACATATATACATATATACATACACATACATACACATACATATATATATATATATATATACATACATACATACATACATACATATATATATACATATATATATATATATATATATATATACATACATATACATATAAAAACTAAAGTTCAGCGTGTGTGCATAAGTATTACCATAGTGAGGGGTGTCAACATGACTTTACAAAGGTAAGGGTGTCTAAAATGATTTCCACGAAGGTAGGGAGTTTATGTTAATATTCCTACATAAATTGACAAAAAAGTTGGAATTAAATAATCCATACATTGGGGGAACTGGAAGAACATAATCCTAACTTACAATATTGTTATGACTAACTTGAACATTGACCCTAATTTTTTTTGTTGTCCACAACGAAGTTAAACTCATCGAAGAAGATGTGGTAGACATATACACGTGGAATTTTTACTAGCTCAAGAAAAAACAAAAAATGTGCCTTTGTTACATCAGCATGATCACAGATGTGTTTATTTTCCTTTTTCTTTTTTCTTTTTTGAGGTGTTTAACTTGGTCGTGGACAGCAAAAATAATTGGGATCAAAGTTCAGCTCAGCGATAATAGCATTGTAAGTTGGGATTATTTTTCCAATCCCCCAAAGTATGGACTATTTAATTCCAATTTTCCAAAGTTGAGTACTCTATACATAACCAATGGTGGAGAACTATTGGTCCTTTATTTTTTAATAATAATTTATTATGGTCATGTTTTAACGGCATACTACAAATGATTGTAACATATCAATCATGTATTGGCATAATGGTTCCCATAATTAATTGGTTTCAACTGTGTCAAATGGAATTGGATATTTATTTAATAGTACACGTGTATTTAAGTTTGTAACTCTCCAAGTGAATATTTGGCTTCCCTTTATCTTGAACTTAACATTCTAGTCTCTTATGGTTTGACCTAAAATATTTTCATGCTTTCATTATTTGGCATTTGACACCTACCTTGTAAATTATGAATAAGAGTAGACTTGAGGTTATTAAATAATCATTTTGAAAAGACCAGTTACAAATAATAAAAACTATTATTCATTAGAAACCTGATGACTAATTAATATCACCACTTATCTTGAAAGTTTATAAGGTTCATTGTATTGTTTAAACAAAGCTTGAAAATCCAGATAAAATACTCAACCTTCTCCTGTACTCTCCGACTCTCTCCACTCTAAACCAGCAAAAAGAACAACTATGCATTATAGATAGAAGTACAAAACTATAACTTTTTTCAAGTGTGGCTCTCACAGAAGCAAATGTGAAGATGTTCGTCTTCACAATTCAAAATGAAGCTTCACCACTATCAAAATGGAGATGACAAAGCTATTTTTTACCTACCCATCCCTAGCATTGCCTTTGTATTATAGTTTATTTATATTCTTTTATATCATCTTCAATTTCATAGCAATGTTCTTTCTTTCTTTCTTTTTCCTTTTTGGTCGAAATGACAGAATAAAGGGAAAAGCAATAATTTAGGCACCCGACATCAATGGTTTAGATTATTTAGAAGGAAAAGAATGGATGCACAATGCATCATAAAAAAGCTATAAAACCAGAATGTAAGCTATCAGCTATCCACAAAATCAGCCACGTCTTTCAAGCACTGAAGAGACAAAAACTCTTTGATTTCCTACTTGACAAATACTCCATTGCCAAAGCCGCCTTCTTCACTTTCCTCCTAAAGTAACCCTCTCAAGCTAGAAGATGGATTCTAAGGTAATTAGAAACAATCCAAGAAAAACAGAGGCATTGAACAGTATTGATACTTCAACAATCATACCCAATTTGAAAATCATTAATTCAGCAAACATCAAGTTTCAAATGAGCATATAGCCTGCAATTTTCTCATGAGTTTCATAAAGAGTAAAGTAATTTTAATTTCACATACAAATTATTTTGCACTACAGGATGAAGAGTGTTCCTCCATATACTAAATCATATTATTTCACTAAATTAATTTTTTTAAAAACAGAAATTCCCCGATGTTTTTAGCTCTGGTAACAGCTATCACCAACATTTACCCCTTTTTTGCATATTATCACAAGTCAATAGACTCTCATGAGAAACTTCCGAAATAAAATCATAGTCCCCAAATATATTTCACTTAACTATCTTTTTATGCTCCACAAAATCCATCACTTTACAATCTCAATGCAATAACATTATTTCAAAAAAAACAACTAAAAGGGCCCTACATTTTGCCGTAATTATTTTAAGGACACTGTGTTTTCAATATAACTATGGGGTGACATTATCTTTGTGGTAATTATTTTTGGGTGACAATCCACCAAAAATCTAGTGGATATGGCGGGAAGACTTATTCTTTTTGTTTACCTTCTTTTTAGCACATAAGCCCATCCTTTTTTTGGATTGGAAAAAGATACATTAAAAATGTATTTAATGAAGATTATTAGGTTCCCTATTTGTTTGAACACCCAACAATTGATGATGCTCAACTAAAAAAATCAAATCTCAACTCCCTCTGTCTTCTTCATTCTCTTCCTCACTCCCTGACGTTGGAGGATGTTGTTTTCCATTTTGCCAAGAGTTATAAGGAAATTGTTTTGCTTTTAAATTACACAGTAAATATTTTTGAAGAATATAAGCATGAGTTGGTGAAATCCGAGACCTCTGGGTTTAAACAAACAGCAAATTTAATCTTCAATTAATACTTAAAATGAGCTGACTTGCTATTAGAAAAAGATAAACAAAAAAATGTCTTCCGGCCATTTCCACCGGATTTTTGGTCAGATTGTCACCCAACAATAATTAGCACAAAGTTAATGTCACCCCATAATTATTTTTGAAAACATAGGGCCTTAAATAATTATGGCAAGATTGTAGAGCCCTTTTAGTTGTTTTTTGAAACTATTGGGTATTTTTGTCAATGAAATTAATTTGCTCCAATCAACTACTATTTTCTTGGTACCTTTCTAAACCTCCAAAACGACAATTATTTAGGAACAGAGAAAGTTTTAAGGCTTCATTTGAAAGTGAGATGGACACTAATTACAAAACACAACGTAATTTCTTTCATTTGGCATACAAAAAGTGGAAGAATAAGAGTTAGACGGAAGACATACTGAAAATTTGATTGAATTTTCCTACAAAATTTTCCTTGCGAAATTGAGAGGAAAGCGGGACAAAACTTTGATAAGCTCATTGGGAATGGGGGATTTTGGTGTGGGGGGGGGGGGAACTAGTGGTAAACAAGATTTAAACTAAACTAGCAAGGAGAGAAATTTTTCTTTCCATTTTATTTTTCATGAATCAAATAGAGCTTAAATGGAACCAAAGATGCCCAAATAAGCTTCCAAAAGAGGTTCAACACAATAATTAGGCAAAGGCAAGCTTCATAGCAAGGCAGCATATTCAAGATCCCCTTCCAATGGAGATCTCACCTAACCAGACCAAAAGAAGAATGCCCAATCATAAAAGCATTCAGTGTATTGAGAAAGGAAATAAGAGTAGCATAATTGCAGGCATCCTGAGCACAGGCAACCACACAAAAGAGCTGCACAGATGCTAACAATAAGTGGCTGCAGTAGCATCTCTATTAACTGCAAGGGCATAGAGAGAGGGAAAAAGGTCACCCAAAGAAGCACCTTCACACCACCAGTCATGCCAAGAAAAGATGATACTCCCAACACCAACTTGAACAGACAATGGGGATAAAATCATCTCCATCTTCTACATATGTACCTCCAAGGCCCAAGCTTGACTTATTTATGAAATTTAAACCAGATAATATTTGAAGACCTAAGTTCCCAAACTAAACTACCAGCTTTATTGTCACAATAGAAAAAGAAAAGTTGTGCCATCAAAAACTATATCTACATCTAGCATGCATACACAAGCTATCATGTATCTGAGTGCTTGTTTGGCTTAGTTGTTGAGAGTGTTTTTGGAGTTAAAAAGCACAAACTAGGCCAAATAGTGCTTTTCTTAGAAGCTAATAATTATTTTCCAAAAACAGTTTTCGCCAAAAATAACTCCAAAAGCAGAAGTAATAAATTGTTGCTTCTACTTCCTACAAACTAATCACTACTCAATCTATGGGGTTCTTTATTGATTAGTTTCCATAATCTCAAATAAATATTATGATTCTTATAAAGATAGCATTTAAATATTTTAATATTATGTTAGAACCTTTAATATTATGTTGGACATTTTTATTATCTAATTCCTTTACAAATATTATATTTAGTAAATTTTTGATAGATAAATATTTAATTTAAAGAATTCTTAGTTAAGTAAGATCATATAGTTATAATAATAATTATCATAACTGTAACTATAACTATACGATTATAACTATAGTTAAGATTAAAATATAATGATTTGTTTAAAAATTAATAAAAAGAGAAAATGTAAATAACCATATGATAATTTTACTCCAGAAAAACACATGATAATTTTTAAAAGTTAGGCTAAACAATTATATTTGGTAAAAGCACTATATCATAAGTTAAGGCAAACACTTTAATTTAGTAAAATCATTTATATCATAAGCTAGGCCAAACACTTCAATACTTCTCCACAAATAGTTTCTATAAAAACTGTTTGTAAGAAGCAAAAATAGTTTATTATTGGGTTTTTGGATAATAATGTACCGACCTCTGGGGTGTTGGATTGTAACATACCAACCTTTATTATTGGACAACAATATCCCTGACCTTTATACCTAGGTGACATTATCATACCAACAGTAACTAAGGGGATGGTGAACCGGTCTCCATCTTGATGTGGCTGGCAAAGGGAAAAAAAACTATCCCAAGCCAATAATCCCGTTAACCCCTCCGTTTTTCTCACTAACCCACATTACAAGGCATTGGTTGGTTGTGTGCCACGTCACTACGAAGATCCGTTCACTACCCTCTTAATCACTGTTGTAGGGCCGATTTTTTTTTTAACGTGGATTAGTGAGAAAAACGGAGGAGTTAACAAGGTTACTGGGCAAGGGCCGGTCATTTTCACTTCGCTTGTCACATTAGAATAGAGACCAGTTAACCAGTCACCACCCCCTTAGTCATTGTTGGTATAATAATCTCACCTAAGTATAAAGGTCAAGGATATTGTTTTCCAATAACAAAGGTCGGTATATTACGATCCAATACCCCCAAAAGACAGTATATTGTAGGCCAAACAGGCACTGAGTAGTGATCACATTATTTTTAAAAGAATAACCTGATTTCTAATAAAACCACCCCACGATAGCATTTGAAAAAATTAATACTTCCTCTGTCCCATGATAGTTGTCGCTTTAACTAACTTTCTTTGTCCCACAATACTTGTTGCTTTATAATTCCAATGCAACTTTTTTCAACTAAATACCTTTTATATTAATATTTTTTGACACAAAGATAGAAAACGTAAGAGAAAAAAATACAAGTAATTTAATACTATTGTTTTACAACTTTCCATGCAACAGAATATTAACAAACCTATTGTCTTGGTTTTTGAAATTTTAGCTAAATGGACAACTATTGTGCGACGGAGGGAGTAATAATTAAAAGTAAGGACTCCTTATGCTTCAAGAACCATATTTATTGACCCCCATGTAAGCAATAATCTCATTGTTCCAAAAAACACTCATCTACAACTTGAGAACGTCGTTCATCTAGCGAGCAAGTTTAATGCCTAGCTCTCCTTCCTGCTAAGGATGGCATACATCATCCTATTTGAATATTGTATGCCAATAATGGGTTCATAGATAGACAAAAAGGCAGCTTTCATGATTTTCTTAAATTTTCTAATTGATTGGCGCTGCTAGCCGGAACTCAAAATGGTAAAAATGAAACAAAGGAAACCACATGAGTTCAATATGTACTTTGCAATAGACTCAATCTACCCTCTTAGACAAGAGTCTAATTGATTGGCGCTGCTAGTCGGAACTCAAAATGGTAAAAATGAAATGAAGGAAACCACATGAGTTCAATATGTACTTTGCAATAGACTCAATCTACCCTCTTTTATCAAAATTCATGGGTAACTCCAATTTATCAAAATTTACCAGCTTTTGAATTTACCAAAAAAATACAAAACTTAAAAAAATAAAAAAAAAATGATTTTGATATATTGGCGTAAATTTGCCAAAGTTATCAAAATTTACCAAAAGTTACCAAAAATTACCAAAAGTTACCAAAATTTAGCTTTTACCCAACTATTTTTTACCCATAAATTTGCCAGGCCCATTAGACAAGAGTTTTGATTCCACCTTGTTAGTCCCTCATGAAACTTTTCCAAACTGGCTCCCTTGCAATTGTAAACTTTTATGTATAACCTATAGGAAGAAGAAAGATACTCCTTCCATATGAAAATATATGACACTTTCTCAAGATAGTGGGACAACCAATAAAACTACCAAAATTTGTATGGGTAGAAGAGATTTGTGTAGAAAGTTGGATTGAAGGGATGTTTTCAGTAGTGGGGACGGTGGTTGTTAGAGAGAAAATACTGGCAAATAAATAAAATAAGTGGAAATATCACATTGGGATTATAAAACGAAAAATATTATGGGAAAGAAAAAGTTAGTTAAAAAGACAAATAATATGCGATGGAGGGAGTAACTAACTAAACAACCAAATCAGCACACTTGTTTAATCTCTAGAATCTCATTGATAAAGATAAGAACAGCTTAATTGATAAGCTTAACTTCTAGGCCACAATAGCTTCAAATAAGAGAAAACAAGCATCTGGAGTACAACAAATTGCCCTCGTAAAATTATTGAAACCTTATTGTCAGGTCAACAAGATTGAAGTCTTCAACATAGAAATGAATAACTGACAGTGCATAATGGATCATGTTGCTAGATTAAGAAGCTGACGGTTCGCGATTGATGAAACTCTAATAGAAAACAACAAAGATACAACACAAAACCAATTTCCTAAACTTGCTAAGAAAGCTTGTGGACTAGTTTCACATTCAGAATAGAATAAGTTGAAAAGCTAAATGATAAACCATATTAAAAACTATACCTTGTTTTGAGCCCTGGATTTGCTCTTTTTAGAATTTGTAGTAGCTGCTGCATCGTCGTCTACTTTTGCCTCAAAAACTTCCACAAGACCAGCATGCTTCAACTTGTTACAGATCTAGGGAGGAAAAAAGAAAGAAAGAAAGACCATAAGAACTCTTTTGAAAGAATATCGGCCATCTTATCTGTATGGAGGGTGAAGAGCTGATGAATGTTTACATTTCGCCAAGCTCTGTGTCCTTTCGTTTCTCGGTAACCAAGTTCTCGTTTAATATCTGATACAACCAGAACCTTCAAGAGCAAAATAGCATGGGATAAGAAAAGCACATGTCAACCAAGGAAGCCCCCAAGATACTGAATCAACCTAAACAATTTAATAAAACAAAAATCTAAATTCTGAAGGTCAAAAAAATAACAAACCTTGCCTTCAGCTTGCTCAAGTCTATCACAGACAGCTTTCAAAGGAGGCAGGAAGTCCTTCACAAGCACATCATCTCGGCCAAATTCCTCCAATATGCAGTCTCCTCCAGCTACATTCTCGCCAAGACTATCATCCACATTCTTGTTTTCTTTAGTAATTTCAAGTCTTTGCTGGGAGTCCAATGGCGCCGCATAACGATGCAAGCGAATCAAATTGGTATGTACAGGTTGATTACTTTTGGGCTCCCTGTCACTGGATGCTTCTTTTGTCCTCACTATTGTTGACTGTCGGGTAACTAATCCCCAGGATTCGAGCCTCTTCACCACATAAAAGAAATTATTGGCAGGAGTTCCCAGCTCCTTACACAGCTGATTTTGTGTTACTCCATTTCCTCTGGAATAATGCCAACAAATCAGTTAGTCTGCTGCCAGCAGTATAGGAGCCTTCAAACTGGAGCGGATGTTTGAGACACTGTGAATCACAATCTTTAGAACGTGCTGAAAATAGCTCCATGATAAAGAATTTGTTCACAAAGCAGCTATAGGTTGTCTCGTGTTGTCACATCATTCTCCGATAGAGCCCTTTTTTTCCAAAAATGAAGTGTTTCATAGTTGCTACAAGTTACAAACATGGTGCAAAGACGGAGGACGCTGCTATCTAGACTAATTTTATTGCATAAAGGGGTTTATGCTGAAACAAGTATCCTAGGCAACATTATCCCTTCATTCTTCAAATGAAAACGGCCATATTTATAGATGAACAAATTACTAAGATGTTAAAAAATGGCAACATGGTAGGGAACCACAAAGTGGATTATACAAAGGTAAAACACACAAACAAAGCAAGCGAATTTGACAAGAAGAAGAAACTTAAAAGGAAGCGAATGGAAGCGAACCTTGCGAGGGCGAGACGCTCGAGGACCCGGTGCTGAGGAGCGGTGATGTTGGAAGACTTGACATCATAAAGGCCGAGGAAGCACCGGCGCAGCTGCTGGTGGGCGAAAATGACCAAGTCGAAGCGCTGACATTCCTCAAAGGAGTTGGATTTGGGGTCGAAATCGGAGCCCTCCTCCTTGGCTTGGAATCGGAGTCCGGGGACTCCAAGGAGGGCGGACCAAACGGCACGCTGGACGGCGGGGCAGAGGCGGAGGCCAGCGGAGGAAATTGCAGGGTGGAGGCGAGGCCAGAGGAGGGAGAGTGAGAGTCCATTCACTCCTTGAGAGCAGATCTCCTCCAACGCTGCGTGTACGATGCTCTCCATTGTTAGGGCACAGTTGGAGGCCGCCGGAACATACAGAAGTTATTGTTTCAATTGGAAGTCTGAAGTCTTGCGTTCGAATCTGTGGCTATTTTCCAATACTGCTTTGCACGGGGTTATTTCCAAATTGTTAGAATTTCTTTTATTTTATATTATTTGTTACATTGAAAATTATATTAATACTTTGATCATAAATTTTTCAACATATAAAATAATATAGGATATAATATCATTACCAATTAAATTCATAATTATATATATTATTCAAAAAAATTGATATTGCAATTGACAATAAAGTATGATATTGAATATCATAAAAATCAACTAAGTGGTAAATAATATAGAATAAAGTGAGTAGAATAAATGTTATTTTGTAAATTAAAAACACGTCTTTTTATTTTATCTACCTCTTATTAATTTCTTTGTAATTCTTACATATGGTGGTTTATGATAAGTTATTGTAAAAGTACCTCACATAATTCGTAATCACCATCACAAATTGGAAATAATTTATAATCACTGTCATAATTTGGAAAACGACAATAATTATTTATTTGACACAATTCATAATCACCATCACAAATTGGAAATAATTAGTAATCACTCTCACAAATTGGAAAAAAATGAAATAATTTATCAGACGATCTTATGATTACCTTAGGTTATTAGCATAATTTGTTCATCACGGTTCTCATTCTCATTCTCATTTGCCCCTCTTTTCTTTTCTTTTTGTTTTCCATATTGTATCTCTCTCTTCTTTTTCTTTTAAGAATTCTGATAATATAACCTACTCATTTTAGTTCTCGTTCCCTACTCTCCCCAATATTTCCAAGAAACAGAGCACCCGAAATGGAGACCCAAATCATTGTCAAACAGAAAGCTAGTTTGCATTAATGGTGAAAATTCAACACATCCTTCACCAGTTTTAGAATTTATTTCCATCAATCTCCTTATCATCAATAAAGTTGTCATCTACCCACGATATTCAATCTTGTGCTGGGCAAAGTGATTTTGTTACTATAATAATAAGATAAGATATGATAAAATACTATGACAAACTATTAATCAAGAGAGACTGATACATTTTTTTAAAAAAATAGTTTTCTTTAATATTAATAAAAAATGAAAAAAAATAATTACAGTAATATTGTTTTATTCTCTTGCACTAATAAAATATTTCGCTAGAATGTTACACTAATCACCCTCCATTTTGAATTGATAAACAAGAAGAATTCTCACTTAATTTTTTTTATTTGCTCCCTTAATATTTAAAGTTTTTCATTTCAAAATGATGTTAATGTTTATATTAATTAAAAAATCAACTCAAAGTTGATTATACTGAAGACCATACTATCTTTTTTTCAAAATTTGTTGAACACTATTAAGGCCCCGTTCTTTTATACGGTTGGTTGGTTATCGTTCTACACCGCACCACAACTTTCCATATATATTTCACCACACCCTACCTCAATCCATCACAATCTACCACAACTCAGCACAATCTACATTTTCAACTTTAATTTATCTTTTTATTAAAAGTTAAATTTATCAACCTATTTACAATAATTTAAACCACAACCCACCACAATCCACCACAACTTTTCCCAACCCACCACAATCCACCACATTTCTTCCCCTCCGCACCGCAACCAACCGTATACAAGAACGTGACCTAAATGACAAGATAAAATATGATAGCAACCGTAGTACATACTTACCACGTCTAAATAACTAATATTATTTGTGATTTTAATTAATATTTTATTACCCATAATATGTGTCATTTGAAAATTACAATACACCACCATTTTCTCAATAATCTCTAATTAACTATATTTTATTAATTTTAAGTCAATGAGCTTGTAGTTTATCCTCCCACCACGGTTCGATTCCTAATAATCATAATTTCTTTGGTGGGAATTATTGTTGATTGAAAAATAACAATCAATTTATTTTCTTATGCTCGATCGGAAGATCAATAAGGCTCCATTCTTTTATGCGGTGGGATCGTTTGCGGTTCCACTCCGCACCGGAAATTTTCATTTTCCACCATAACTTTTCATTCCCTTTTTGTTAAAATTGATAACTTTTCAAACAAAAAAATCAAAACTTTCATTTTATACCAACTCACATTCCATTATTTCTATCATAACTTTCCACATTTCACCACATTGCAACCAACCGCTTATTTTGATGATTGTGTCCATTTCATCTTTCTATGTTTGTAATGTCTTTGGGCAGGGAATATTTAGATTGAAATAATTAAAATTAGCGTTTAATGGCATTGATAAGCATATTAATATTGGTTTGTTATATTTTCTAACATTTATCGATTTAGATAAACTATATATTACGTAGTATTTGGTGTGGTTATGATTATTCAATGGTCATCGTAGTGAAAAAAACTAACAGAATTTGAAGAGTAAGAAAGAAAGAGATAAGAAGGTGTCCACATGTATCAACACAAGCAAAACACCTGGAACATGTATTATATGGTCAGATCATGACAAAGCTCAACTAAGCAGCTACACAAGCTGCAAAAGACACAACACAAACTCACACTTTTATTCGATGTAAAGGACATGCATTTTGTGAAAGTCTGGCAACTTATATAGTTGTATTCCTAAGTTGCCTGTAGATCTTCTCAGTTTTCAATATGTTTTCATTGTTTTGTCAGCCTTTTCATATCATAAATTTTTACCATTGATTTTTTTTTTTAAAAAAATGTACAAGAATTTATCGTATAAAATTTATATTATTAGAATAATTATAAAAAATACTATTACAAAGTATGTTTTTTAATGCATTTTGTGAAAGTCTGGCAACTTATATAGTTGTATTCCTAGGTTGCCAGTAGATCTTCTCAGTTTTCAATATGTTTTCATTGTTTTGTCAGCCTTTTCATATCATAAATTTTTACCATTGATTTTTTTTAAAAAAAAATGTACAAGAATTTATCGTATAAAATTTATATTATTAGATTAATTATAAAAAATACTATTACAAAGTATGTTTTTTAATAAAATATTGTGAAAGAAATTATTGATTTAAGATGAACCTTCAAAGCGTGAAAATTATAGTTATTTTGGAGGTATTACCGACCACTTTTCCAACCAAATTAAAACGGTCGGACCTTTTATCAAGGTATCCACATAACATAAACATATAATAACTTCCATAGAAAATTTAATAGGTTGTTTAAGTTTTTTTCATTGCTAGGGGTGTCCATGGACACCCTTAAGTCTTATGGGGCTCCGCCCCTGCTTCTACTAGAATTTTGGAAGTCCCATTCATGATTCATCCATAATTTTTCTCAATTCTCAAATGCATTCTAGTAGTCTCAATTTTCTAGAAGCTAAATTAGGATTTGTTTATTTAAAATTTGTTTGTGCAATATAATTAAATTGGGATCTACTTATTTAATATAATTGATTTGTCTTAACCCCACTCGCAAATTATTAGGCGACCTTAATGAGAAAAAACTACCTAGAATTGCTTAATTTTATCCTTTGGAGTTTGATGTTTGGGGCTTGGAGAGGGTTATGGATGATCTTGGTAATTTTATTAACCATGGATGAAGTGATGAGTTTTTAATGATGTTACCATGACCAATGTATGTTATATGAGTTTTAAAATAATGTTGTTACTTATTGTGTGGATGATCTCTTCCAAAAAGTGTCCAATTAGGCTATAATTGATCATTTTAGAAAGATGTATGATCGTTGATTCGAAATTTAGGTATGCATTTCCGTTGAGTATCATTTTCATAACTAATATTAAATTACACTATTTAGGTAGCATTTATGTTTTTTACTGCTGCTAGATTTTGAATTTTTGGTAAATTATTTTTGACTCCTGTGAAACTGAATCCTGAATCCGTCATTGCAATACATAGCACATCATTGTTCACCCAACGAAAGTAATAACGGTTACTTATTTAAAATGACAGTTAAATATTTTTGCTGAATCAAATGTTGAACCGTGCTCCCATTTTTGTTTGAACCAATGGTAGTATAGTGGAATTTGAAATAGATGTGAAAATATGGAAGATATTCAAGACCAAATTGGAGATCGACAAGTTGCAAAAAAAAATTGATGCTTATGTGTGATTAAGCCTCTGTATGAATTGGCATGAACTGAACAATAGCCTACTTGATAAATCGAACCCCTAGTAAAGTGTTCAAAGGAAAATCCCCCTATGAAGTGATTTACAACACCAAGCCCAATTATAACCATATGAAGGTATTTGGACGTTTGTGTTATACTTGGAATAGGACCACCAAAATATTTTCCCCTCGTAGCTGAAATGTATTTTTGTTGGGTATCCTACTGAGAAGAAAGGTTGGACTTTGTATGATATTGAGAATCATGAATTCCTTGTTAGCAGAGATGTGCAATTTGTTGAAAACACCTTCCCTTTTAGTGAAATACCAGCACAAGATCAAAAGAAAGTTATTATGGAGAAAATAGTGAGTGAAAATTAGTTCTTTGATGATGACTTAAACGACTCAAGGGCAATAGGGACTACACTGATCCAAACTAAAAGCCCAATTGTGGAAGAAAATTATGGTGGAGTGGATTTAGGCTCAGGGGGAACACAACCGCATATCATATCTATCTCTAGGCCAAGGACAAATGAAAGTGAAGTAATGGGCTCAACTAATCATCATTCTCTGGACTCTAATAGAGGCATGTCTCCAACCCAACCGCACGAATCCAATATTCCAGATGCTCGAAGATCAGAATGGTTTAGGCAGCCAAAAAGTCAAGCTGACTGACTATATATGTGACAATATTGGTATCAAAGACCCCGTCCCTACTAGTCTGCCTCACCAAAAAGCATCCTCAGGTATACCTTAGATTGAAATCACTTCATTTCAGGTCCATGTTTAGGTAAAATTATTTTTCTGGATAATTTATGGAAAAAAGTTAACCTTTTATTTTCATTTATAAAGTAGAAAGGAAACTTTCTCCTCGAGATTTGAGTTTTTATCATGCGATGATTATTGTCCTCCTTGCCTGTGTGCTTTCATTTTGTAGCCTATTTGCCTGTCTCCCCATTTTGTTGTTGGTGAGAAACTTGACTCTAGTCACCTAATTGCTTGTGTTGAGTTAGGTGTCTAGACCTATTTAGGCCACAAGAGGAAGTGGGTCTAATCTAATCGAAACCACCCCGATTAGGGGCGGCATATGAATCCTTACTATTAGGATTCCCACCTAATCTAAACTAATCTAACCCAAATATAAATAACATAATTTGTTAGGATTCTCAGGGCGTAGTTAGCAGACAAACAATAATAATGGCGAAAAATAAATAAAGATTCGACACAAGGAATTAACGTGGAAAAACCCAAACTGGGAAAAAACCACGAACGATGCACTATCAGAGGATTACAACAGTGTTTCAGAGATTCCCAAACCTCCACAATCTCTCACAACCTCCCTAGAGTTACAACCTGAGAACTCAACACTCACAGATGAGCCTCACACAACTCCCTCAGGGATATAAAGATTAAAGGTCAATCTCTTGTGGTATAAGATGAAACACTCTCAATTGCTGTACAAATAAACCTAACACCTAGGTCCTATTTATAGTCAAGACTACAACATAATATTGTGGTTAATAATAATATTAACTTTCCAAAAACATGTGTTTCCTAATAATTTGATACTATATTCCAAAGTAATATTATATTTCCATGTGATTGCCCCATCACAATTTGGTAACAAATATAATATTTTCCACTTTATATAATATCTTTCCTTAAATAACACAATCTTGGAAGATCTTCAATATTATATGAAATTTGCCCACCAAGCATAATTTTGGCTTTCCAAAATTCATCCCACCAAAATAATAATTTGGGCTCCACACAATTAACCCAACATAATTGAAATAGCAGAGGTGGTATTACCTCGTGTCTCTTAAAATGATCATCTCGACCAACCTTGTACTCTTGAACGCTCCGAACTGCAAAGGGACTCCGAGTAGAAGATTCCAAATAGGAATCCTCCAAAAAAGGTCCATGCAGCACCTTTCGGCACGACTGCTAGACCTTTCAACCCCGGTCAAACCGCGGTCAAAAGAGTATGTTTAACCGTATCTAATACAGTCCGTCCTTCCTGTAGGACCCGAAAAATTCCCGTTCGGGGAATTGTTTTCGGATGCGCTACTTAAGTGATCGGGAGCCGACTAAGGTTGCTTAATCCTTAAATAAGGATATTTTTATTTTATGAAATTCATTTTCGGGGTGATGAACCTTTATTCATTTTACAAATCCGTTTTTATTTATTTAAACACTCGAAATTACACCGAAATTCTTAAAAAATGATTTAATATCAACCAAACATCCGACCTAGGCCCAACAGAAGGCAAATGGCCGCCATGGAATGTTTAAACCCGCGCGGGTTTTAATACGCCGTGGGCCGGACCGTACGCTTTCGTGGACCAGAGAAGATGGGTTGAATTTAATAAAACCCGTGGGAGTTTTTATCAATTTCTGACCCATTTTCTCTCGGTTTTAACCTTGGATTAGTGTGTGGAAAATATTAAATCATTTTAAATATTTTGATGTAAATCCGTATGTTTAAAATAATTAAACAGATTATAAAAAGAATTAAGAATCGCCAGCCAATTTAAGGAAACCGACAAACCATAAAAATAATAAAAACAACTCCGGTCTACGAAACCCGATTCTAAGTTCCGGGGTAAGGTTACGAATTCGAGAATTATAAGAATTCTCGAATTCGCCTGTTAGAAAACAGACTCTACTAAAATCGACATTAAAATGAAAGAGAGCGGGGAGAAGTTTAACAGATTTCGCGAAGTTATACTCTTAACATGCAAGGTAAAATGGGATTTTTAGTTTACAAAATATGCACAAGTAATGAAAATAAAGTAAAATCACATGATTGAATAATAACGAAAAGCAACGTAAAGCGAACCTCTTTGACTTAGGAGCCCGAATGCGCCGGTTGAATTTCCTTGACTTCGCCTTGACCTTTGGACCTTGATGGGAATATGGAAGTGGCTTAGAAAAGTGGTATTAGGAGGATAATATGGACGATAGGATTTTGAGAGAGTTTTGGTATGGAATTTGAGTATAATGGTGATGGTTGATGAGAGTTTAGTAGAGTAAGGGTAGTATAGAGGGGAGATTGTTGGTGAGAGTTTGGGTAGAATAATGGTGTAAGTTGGTGAAAATGAATGCAATGGAGGGGGGGATTTATAGGTGATGAGGGTAGTGTTTAGGATGGAAATGGAGGGAACACACCCCTAATATCATGCCCTCCATCTCCATGCAATCACAAACCCGTGCGGGTTATAGGAGGTCAAGGCAGAAGGTCAAAGCATGTGGGCTAAAATCAAGGATGATCAAAGATGTTGGCACCAACTTCTGGAAATTAAAACCCGCGCGGGTTTTATAAATCCCACACACGGATCGCTGACGTGGACGGAGCAAAACGACGCGCATCAGGCGATAGAAAACCCGCGCGGGTTTTGTAGTTGCTGGGTCGGATCCGCTTCTGGGCCGCTTTTGTTCTGAGCCGCTTCTGACATCTAAAACCCGCGCGGGTTTTGGCAGACTTCTGGGCCGGATTTGCTTATTGGGCCGGATTTCTGGGCCTGAGAGTTGTTGAAACCCGCGTGAGTTTTGAACTGGTTAAGTGTAACTTCAAACGGCCATAACTCTTTCATCCGGACTCCGATTGAAGCAATTCAAAAGGCGTTGGAAAGATTATGATGTGTACTTTACTCTCATCAAAAGAAATAGGGCCAACGAGACTTGTGGAAAAAATGTGATTCGAAATGGTGGGCATATGTATGTGGAAAGGGTGGAAAATGAAGGTTTTTTGTGGTGGGTTGGCCCGATAGCTTTTGATTGATGTAGACCCAAAGGCTTGGCTTTCCTTCTAGCCTCTTTCTTGTTGCTCCTGATTTGTAAACTTGTCCCGGTGCAAAATCCGGTGTCTACAGAGAGCCCCCACTTTGATTGAGTCCAAATAGGACGAAGGTCAAAGTAGCCTGAGATGCTGTCTGCTTGATGTCTGACTTGAAGATGGATGCTGTCGGTTGTCTTCTGCGAAGATGATGCCTTTCAACGGCGTCCTGAATGAAGATGGTCACTTTCATGTCATCGGAGGCCTTTAGGTGGCAACCGTTAGATGATTAGAGATGTCGATGATGTCATCGGAAACCTTTAGGTGGCAACCGTTAGATGATTAGAGATGTCGATGATGTCATCAAAAACCTTTAGGTGGCAACCGTTAGATGATTAGAGATGTCGATGATGTCATCGGAAACCTTTAGGTGGCAACTGTTAGATGACTGATGCTGATGATGGTGTCGTCGGAGGCCTTTAGGTGGCAACCGTTGGACGAATGAAGATGCTGGTGATGTCGTCAAAGGCCTTTAGGTGGCAACCGTTGGACGACTGAAGATGTTGATGATGATGATGTCGTTGGAAACCTTTAGGTGGCAACCGTTGGACGACTGGAGATGCTGATGATGAGGTCGTCAGTAACCTTTAGGTGGCAACCGTTGGACGACTGATTTTGAGGATATCGTTAGAGACCTTTAATTGGCATCCGTTGAACGACTGCTGTTGCTAACATCGTCAAAGACCTTTACGTGGAATCCGTTGGACGATGGTTGCTGACGACATCGTTGGAGACCTTTAGGTGGCAACCGTTGGATGACTGTCGCTGACGACATCGTTGGAGGCCTTTAGGTGGCAACCATTTGACGACTGTCGCTGATGGTGCTCTTTTATGTGGCTACCGAATGTTGGTGCTCTTTTATGTGGCAACCTGATGACGGTGCTCTTTTATGTGGCAACCTGAAAATCACAAGAAAAATTAAGTATTAGTTTTTTTTGAAATGTAAGATGGATTATTGGATCAGATTTTTACCTGAGAGGATTATGAGTCTCGGAAACCCTTGGGCTACAAGCTTTGGGCCGACAACTTTGGACTGTGCTGCCGGTACTCTTTTATGTGGCTACCGGAAGGTGGATGATGATGACGCCTTTTAGCGGCGACCTGGTGTCTGTGATGACTCCCTGCATAGAAACCGAAGCAGAATGTCAGATCATTTTGAACAATGATTTAGAGATATAGAGAATTACCTGTCTCATAGATTGATGATGATGTCCAACGGATTTTCCCGATGTTGATGACTCTTATTGCTACGATTACGCCGAGCTCTGCTGGCGGCTCTGGATAATGGCAATTTGATGCTGAGGAACTTCACCGAAACTCTGCCGATGACCCTTATTTTCCTTAAATTTTGCTTTAAGCACATAGGTGCCAAAATTTCACTGTGTGGAATGGATTCTTGAATTTGCCCGATTGTTGATTTGTACTAGTCAAGTGAAGATTCTATCCTTCGTGTCTGGCTGATGATGCATGACTTGACTGGATGCTAACTTGTCCAGCAAGAGTTGGATTAGAGATTGCTCTAATCTTGCTCTCAGTGACTGGAAACCATGTCGACCGGTCTGATTGGGCTTGAACAACCCCCCTGTGTTGCGTTTTGGAGCAATGATGTGGCACTTCCTTCTTTTTTTTTTTCATTTTCAGATATGCCGGTATGCATGCAACTAGTCTACTAAACTCTTGCACAAACAATGCAATTTTGTTTTGTTTTTGACATAAGCATTCATACACTCATGCATTTATGCACGACTATTGACTTTATGTACGACAAACTGACTCGATACACGATAAATTGATTCGATACACAACAGACCGACTCAATGCATGACAGACCGGCTTGATGCATGACAAGCTGACTCAACGTATGACAAACTGACTTGATACATGACATACCAACTCAATGTACAACAGACTGACTCAATGCACAGCAGACTTACAGACTGACTCAATGCACAACAGACTGACAGACAGACTCAATGCACAACAGACTAACTCAACGCATGATAGACTGACTTGATGCATGACAAACTGACTTGATGCATGACAAATTGACTCGATGCATGACAAATTGACTCAATGTGACTCTGCCATGACATATGGATGCAATGCAACCCTATTATGCTTAGACAGGACACACGTATGATGCTCTATGCTATTCTACACATGCAATTCCACATGCAGACAACCCCTGACTCTATTTTTAGACAAAGATTTTCTCGGACAATGATTTTCTAAGACAATGCTTTCCTAAGACAATGTTTTCCTAAAACTATGACTCCTTAAGACAATGTTTTCTAAGGATCAAAGCCACTCGTGGGGATTTTCAGGAAAATTCAAGATGAGTAATGTTTCGATCCACGGGACAGGGAACAAAGATGGGGGCAACAGGTATGAAGGATGCGTTTCTTGAATGATCATGTAGATGACCTTGATTGCTTGCAAATGTATGCTGATGTATGACAAGCCCCCCCGGTTTTACGTAGACTCTTGATGACACTGTCCTACTTTGGAGAGCACCTTGGAGATTTGCAAGCCCCCAATTTCGTGTGGATATGATGCACGGAATAAGAGGAGGCATAGTCCTTAGTAGTGAGTCTAAATCTCTCCTTTTGCCTAACTTGCCCAAAGGGTTTTCAAGTCAGCCCCTCTTTTCTTTTTTTCTTTTTTTCTTTTTTTTTTCTTCTTCTTTTTTCTTTTTTTCCCCTTTTTTTTCTCTCTTTTTTTCTTAATGAGGCCACTATTAGGACGTCAATGAGGTTGAAGATGCAGGACCTTGTACGATAGGGGGTAAGTGTCCCTCTTTGAAGCTATCTCCGATAAATGTCTTGAACGATGTCCCAAAGGTAGCGCGAGCCCCAAGTTTAGAGTAGCTTGCTTCTGAGTTTGTTCATGATCATGTGGTTGCCAGTTTGCCGCTGATCTGATGTGGATCTCTTTCGCTCTTGCTGAGAAGTAAGCCACACAGTGCCTCATACTTGCATTAATGATTGAGCTGAAAAGTCCTCGGAGTGTGAGATGGGATGAAAGGGTTGGTTAGGAAATGTTTGGGGAAATAGACGGTGGACGATGGTGAATGGGATGTGGAGACACTTAAGAATGATCCCGTCTTGAAGGGGAGAAGAGATGGTCAAATGGGATAGACATCATCTCTGGAGAAAGGGTTGAAAGGGATGATAGATGAGACTTTGTTGATGAATGAGATAGGAAGACACTCAACAATGATCGTGCCTTGAAGAGATGGTCAAATGGGATAGATGTCATCTCTTGAGAAAGGGTTAAAAGGGATGGTAGATAAGAGTTTATTGATGAATGAGATAGGGAGACACTCAAGAATGATCGTGTCCTGAAAGGGTGAAGAGATGGTCAAATGGGGTAAGACATCATCTCTTGAGAAAAGGTTGGAATAATGTCCAAGTCTGACGGAAGAAAGGTGGAGGGTTGATGACGATGATAGATAGAATCCAGGGTTTCCTCTCCTTTTGCCTAACCTGCCCTGACAGGTTTTCAGGCTAACCTCTCTTATTCTCTCACTCTCCTTTTGTCTAACCTGGGATTCCAAGCTAGCCTCTCTTATTTTTCTTTTCTCTCAAAGACCAACATTTTGAGGACAAAGGATGCTCCTTGCAGCGGCCGAGCCTCAAAGAGGTTTTCCTACGTATTCGAGGTGGAATCAGGCCAGTCGTAGTTCTTTAAGCGCAACTTTGATGGATAGTGCCTCGAGGAAGGCTTAACGGTTATAAAGGTTTGAGGGTTCATATGAAAGGTTATGGATGGATGAAAGGTTTGTGAAGGTTATAGAAGGCTGAGATGTATGGATGATGAGGTGAAGGTTTGAGACGAGATTTTCTGAGGTGTGCATGATTCTTATTTTCGCGTTCTCACGTCTTATTCTCCTCTAATCCCTTTTTTCTTTCTTCCTTTTTCTTGTTTCATTTCCTTCTCAACTTCTTCTCTTTTTTTTTTGAACTCCATTTTTCTAGCTCTCTTTTTTTTGTTTTGTTTTCTTTCACCTTTTTTTTCACTTTTTTAATTTTTATTTTTTACATTTTTCTTTGCTTTCTTCTCTTTTTTCGACTTTCTTCTCCATGGGATCGACTCCTATTCTCCTTTGGTCATAGCACACCTTAAGGGTTTGAAAAGGGTTGAGGTTTGATGGAGAGGTCAAAGATGTGAGTGGTAGGTGGTAAGTCGGGATTGGATGAAAAGATGAGGGTAATATGGGTGGTGAAATGAAGTTTGGGTTCAAGTCCCCTGTCCTCGGCACATTTGGTTGAGTTGCTGGTCTAGGAGCATAGAGATGTCCACTTTCAAGAGACTGATGATTTTGATCTTCTCTCCTTTTGCCCAGCCTGCTTGATGAGTTCAGACTGGCTTCTCTCTTTTTTTCTTTTCTTTTTTGTTTTTCTCTCTTTTTTTCTTTTTTTTTCCTTTAATTAAACCCTGGATTCGAAAAAATAAAAGATGGGAACGAGGTACACAACAAAGATGGGAGGATAAGAGAAGATGAAATTTGTCAGACTTGGTTTGCACGGATGATGGATAGATGAGAGAACCTCTCAACTCAAGTAAAAAACACAAGCACGAAATTCTGTTTAATCACATAGCAACAAGAGCAAAGAAATGAAAGAAGAACTGACTATAACAGACTTTGAGCATGAAATGCTTGACAACTAAGACTGTAGCTACTTCTAAAGCTCCTTTGATGATATGCCCTCCTTGTCCTCGTATGGGGAATCCAAAGTCTAACAATTCTCCATGTTGTTCCCTCGGGATCTATGGTAGTTACAGAATTTCCCGTCATCCAAAATATTCCTTTTATGGTTAGCTCAGGCTTTGACCCTGACACTAGACAAATGAAGAAAAACCCATCCCATTGCATGCATGACCCAAATGACCTATATGGACTTCCTAAAATGAAAAGCGCTTATATGCTGACTCGGGAGAGACTCACCCAGGACATGGGTTTGAATGAGCTGAATGACCTACATGAGACTTCCTAGGATGCAAGACCCTTACATGCTGACTTAAGGAAAAGACTTACCCACGGGATGTGTCTACATACCCTAAATTCTATGTGAGACTTCCTAAAGTGCAAACACCTATATGCTAACCCGGAAAACGTTACTTATGACACGGGTTTTCATGACCTATGAATCTATATGAGATTTTCTAAAGAATGCAAGACACTTACATGCAGACACTAACACAAAGACTCATCATTTTCAAAAAAAAAAAAAAAAAAAAAAAACACAAAGACTCATCCTAGACCTTATATAATGCTTTCTAATGAATGTAAGACACTTACATGCAGACACTAACACAAAGATTCATCCTATACCTTATATGATGTTTTCTAATGAATGCAAGACACTTACATGCAGACATTAACACAAAGATTCATCCTATACCTTATATGATGCTTTCTAATGAATGCAAGACACTTACATGTAGACACTAACACAAAGATTCATCCTATATCTTATATGATGTTTTCTAATGAATGCAAGACACTTACATGCAGACATTAACACAAAGATTCATCCTAGACCTTAATTATATGATGCTTTCTAATGAATGCAAGACACTTACATGCAGACACTAGCACAAAGATTCCTCTTGGACCTCATATGATACTTTCTAAAGAAAAAGACACCCATATCTTGACTTTAAAACAAAGACTCACCCATGACCTGGGTTTACACTAGACTTTCTAAAAGAGACAAACACACACTAACCTAGGAAAAAAACTCATTTATGACCTAGACCAAAGACTCACCCATGACCCGGGTTTAGACTTTCAAAAACAAAACACACATATTGACTTAAGGAAAGACTCACATATGACACGACTTTGTATGAGACTTTCTAAAGACATGAAAGATATTCACATGTAGACTCTGAAACTAAGACTCACCCATGACCCGGGTTTACTAGACCATATATAAAACCTCCTAATGTGTAAGACAATTATACACTGACTCAGGAAACAACAGGTTTGCGTGCCATAACCTCTATATGATCCTAAGATAAACAACAACACTTTTTACAACAAGAGCATTATAAAGGGTCGGATAAAGTCAAATATAGCGAGTGGACCATAAATTGAAAGGCACAAATCAGTGTTTCTCAATTCGGATGGGCCCAATCCACGTGCCGATCGTTTTAAGGAGAATCCGTAGCTTGGCCCAACAATTCAGACAACTCAAGCTATATTGACTATTATGCGGACTAGAATAATGCTCAAAGAGACCGACAACCTCTTTTTTTATTATTTATTTTAACTCTTTTTTTTTTACTCAAGGAAAGTGGATGTTGTAAAGGACCGAATAAAGTCGTCAAAAGGCGAGCTAAAACAAACTTATAAACTCAATTATTAATTCCATCATGGATGGGCTTAACAACGGGCCGACCATGGATTTTTCAGCCTTAATAATCAAGTTTATAAATTTATTTTCTCTAACCCTGAGACTATTACGCGGGCTAGAACAACACACACTGACTTTGTTTGATTATTAATCAAATTTCTTTGGACCATAAATAAGAGAATATTGAGAAGGGCCGAATAAAATCATCAAAAGTGAGTTAAAATGAATCGATAAACAAGGATAATTAACCTTTAAAACGGATGGGCCTCACCAACGGGCCGGCCGTAACATTTAAGGTAAATTAATTGAGTTTATAAATTTATTTCTACTCAACCCAACGATTATTACGCTGACTAAAACAATATCTCAAAATTAGGTCCGACACCCAACATACAGACACATATTTACACATAGTATACAAGAAGCTTTATTTATTTACTCAGCGAAAACGAACATTGTAAAAGACTGGATAAAGCCAACAATAAGCGAGTTATAATTAATTTATGGGCTTAATCGACAAATCCAATATGGTTGGGCCTAACAACGGGCCGGCCATAAATGCGATGGATTTATTAATTAAATCGATAAATTAATTTTCTCGAGCCTATTGACTATCATGCAATCTAAGACGCTATCCATCAACTTTGTTGGACTTTTTTAATTAATTTTTGGACCTTCGTTAGGAGAATTTTGTAAAGGGCCATATAATATCATCAAAGCTAGGCGAGTCGATTTTTATTTATTAATTAAAATAATCATCCTTCAAGCATAAATGGACCCTTCCACTTGGGCTAACCATGATGCCTTTTGGGTTAATTATTCTAATTAATAAATAATCATTTTCTCAACCTAATGAATTTTGTATGGACTAGAACAAAATCTCTAAACTAGAGTCGACTCTAAAACAAAAGAAGAAATGGGGAAATGGGTACACATAGTACATAGCATACAACATGAAAGGACGCCCTAAACTAAGGTTCTATATTCAAGGATTTCTATGGTTGGATTACATGGCCTACCGCACGTTTTCATCTCGGTGCTCCATACCCTTAGGTAAGGAGTGTGAGGTATTTCTCAAAGAACATCAAGGAAGCCTTTGAGTGTAACGCGGGGAGAGGAGAGACCAAATGCTTGGCGATGTAGGGTGCATCACACAAGTAGTGGCCTACCCGCTCTCGAGGGAATCACCTAGGTATACCTAAACCGTCGCCTTTGTGCTAACGTGTCAAAAGATGCGATTAGTGGCCCGGTATGCAAAGGATGCTTAAAAAGAATTATAAAATCACGAAATAAATTAACTTCTTGATGTACTTCAGCCCACATCAAGCCCATCAAAGGAGGCCCAACTCATCTATAAGGAGGTAGATCGAATCTTGGAGAAAAACATGAGCATAGAGGCCCATAGGCCCATACATATTGTGTGCTCCTTATGGCAAGAGGATGTCCAAACATCCTAGGGTCTACAAACAGCACGCTTACCGAGCCCAAGAAAGGCCCAAATCACGTCCAAGAGAAGCTTCATTCTTAGTTTTAATTCTTTTGGATGTAATTTTATAGCTATTATTATTTTGGTGTATTTTAATTAATTAGGAGTAGATAAATCTAGAACATTCTAGATTGTTCTAGAATGTTCTAAGAGGATAAAGTAAACGTATGGTGTGTTAGTTTTAGGCGCCAAAGTGGTTGTTATCCTAGATAAGGTTGGCTTATTTTGTAACTAATCCATATTGGATTAGGAAAGCCTAAACCTATTAGGATAAGGTTGTTGTAACCAACTCCCCTTTGGATAAGGAGTCCTAATCCAAGAGGAAGTTGGAATAGTTAGGAGTGTACTACTAGGATTTCTTGGCTTGCACGCCAAGTAGGAGTAATCCTAGTCTAACTAGTATGGCTTGCACGCCAAGTAAGGAATCCTAGGGGAGTTAGGACTCTCCTAGTATAAATAGTCTAGTTTGCAATCTTTAGAATCAATCAGTTGAGAAATATGAATCGAGCTTTAAGCTTACCCCCTTGAGTGTTAGGATTAACTCTCTCCCCTCTTCTATTGTATCTTGGTGTGGTAACCAAGTGGTTTAGGAAGAACTTGATCCTAGGTTGCGGTCTAGATCAAGAAACCCTAGGTTGTCCTTCTTGTGGATTCAAGTAGGAAATCTAGCTCTATCCCATTATCTTTCTATTTCATAGAAAGATAATATCTATCCTCACCTTATACCCCCTCCAACGTCACTCCCTACCCCCCCTCCATACTCCTTCAAACGTCCACCCACCTCCCTTTTCACAAAATAGCTCAACCAACTCCCTCTCTCTCCATAACCAACTCATAACAACTTTCTCTCTCCTCCAACAACCTCTCAATCTCCTTTTCCCTTCAATCTCACGCCACACTCTCTCTTTCTCCCTCTCTTTCACGTTAACCCTCTCTCTCTCTCCTCTTCCAAAATCAAACCTCTCTCTTTCTTCCCATTTAAGACTCAACCCTTTTGAAATCACAAAAGCCCTCACGGCAAAATTCCCTCCATCTTCTCCCTTACCTCACGTGAACCACCCTACCTTTAGCCTCAATTTCACATGAAGCCTCCCACTCTTAGATCGTTTGCACGTCTCCCCTATGATGTGTAATTGATCAACCACACTCTTGATTCCATTATACATCATAATTTTGGTATCAGAGCTCTAGGTTGTTTTGAGTGCAAACCAAACACATGACCTTTTCCAACCCAATCCCCAAACCTGCTATTCCAATAGTTAAACCTGCTATTCCAATAGCTTAACCTGCTATTCCAATAGCTTTACCTGCAATCCAAACACATAACCTTCAAACCTTCAGTACCAACCTGCAATCCTAAACTTCATAAATAGCCCAAACACATTCCCTTCCTTACCCAATGTCAACTGGACGTTCCAGACTCCTCCATGGCTCACGAATTGTTCATCATGAGGCGAATCCTCAACAGTTCGATTGTTCTTGAAGATCAACAACAGCGAGAAGCTATCTTTCAGTCTCGCTGCAGAATCAAAGGGAAAGTTTGTTCCTTGATCGTTGACGGAGGAAGCTGCACCAATGTAGCTTCTACAACTATGGTGGACAAACTTCAGCTAGAGACTAGTCCGCATCCCAAACCCTACACCATTCGATGGCTCAATCAGGGTGAAGGATTACGAGTTAGTCAACGGTGTTTGATAAGCTTTTCTATTGGCAAATCCTATCAAGATTCTTTATGGTGCGATGTATTGCCTATGGATGCTTGTCATATTCTGCTTGGACGACCTTGGTTATTTGACAGGAGCGTGACGCACAATGGAAGAGCCAATACTTACACTTTGAGGCTCAACAACAAAAAGATAACCCTAGCTCCACTCAAAATATCCAATCCGTCCCTACCCCAGAAGAATGATCAAAACTTCGTTACCCTTATGAACGTTGAACATCATGAGTTTAGTGAGCATAAAGAGATCATTCTCCTAGACCAAAACACAAACCCTAACCATGAGAAACCTGAAGGTGATGATCAACCTGATCACGCCACCCATCCTCTCGCCACTCCTCTATTGGAGAAATATTCTCATGTGTTTCTAGATGAGATGCCCCCAGGCTTGCCTCCCCAACGTGATATTCAACATAAGATTGACCTCATTCCCGGATCAGTCTTACCTAACAAGCCAGCATACCGTATGAACCCTAGCGACACTCAGGAGGTCCAACGTCAGGTTGATGAGCTCCTAGCCAAGGGTATGATCAGGGAAAGTCTCAGTCCGTGTGCCGTCCCCGCATTACTGGTTCCAAAGAAAGATGGCAGTCAACGCATGTGTATCGATTGTAGAGCTATCAACAAAATCACTATCAAGTACAGGTTTCCTATTCCTAGACTTGAAGATCTACTTGACGAGCTCTATGGTGCCCAAGTCTTCTCAAAGATCGATCTGCGAAGCGGGTACTATCAGATCCGGATTCAAGAAGGGGACGAATGGAAGACTGCTTTCAAAACTAAAGGAGGTCTCTATGAATGGTTAGTCATGCCTTTTGGACTAACTAATGCTCCTTCTACTTTTATGAGACTAATGAACCAGGTTTTGAAGCCCCTTATCGGCAAGTGTGTTGTTGTCTACTTTGACGACATACTTGTATATAGCAAGAGTGAGGATGATCATGTTTATCATCTACAATCAGTAATGGAGATCCTAGCTCACGAACAACTATACGGCAATCTTGCCAAGTGTTAGTTCTTCACCAACAAATTAGTCTTTCTTGGTTATGTACTCTCCGCTGACAGGATACAGGTTGATGAAGAGAAAGTCAAAGCGATCAAAGAGTGGCCTACACCGACTAGTATTCACGACATCAGGAGCTTCCATGGCTTAGCCTCTTTCTACAGGAGGTTCGTAAAGAATTTCAAAGACCACTCGCTCCTATGATGAACTATTGAAATCCAAAGAGTTCTCATGGACGCCAAATTTCAACAGCATTTGAGAACGTGAAGCACCAACTCTGCACCGCTCCAGTTCTTGCTCTACCAAGTTTTGAGAAGAAGTTTGAAGTTGAGTGCGATGCTTCTGGAGTTGGGATTGGCGCCGTACTATCTCAGGAAGGTCGTCCTTTGGCCTACTACAGTGAGAAACTCAGTGATGCAAGAAGGAAGTACAGCACCTACGACAAAGAATTCTATGCTATTATTCGTGCCCTAGAACATTGGAGGCACTATCTTATTGGCCACGAGTTCATATTGCATAGCGATCATTAAGCATTGAAGTACATACAAAGGCAACACAAGCTCAACCCACGCCATGCTAAGTGGGTGGAATTTATGCAACCTTACCACTTTGTTATCCAACACAAAGCCGGTCACTTGAACAAAGCAGCAGACGCCCTATCTCGCAGGTACCTATTATTACATGTTCTTGACTCACGTGTGATAGGTCTTGAACACATCAAAGATCTCTATGAAGAAGATGAAGATTTCAAGGAGATCTATGAAACCTGCAAGAAGCGCCCCAACGATCAGTATCACGTGGAGAATGGCTTCCTATTCCATGGGAATCAGCTGTGTATTCCCAAGTGCAGTATTAGAGAGCTTCTTATCTTAGAAGTTCATGGAGGAAGTCTAGCAGGGCACTTCGATATTGAGAAAACTTATCTCATGGTGAAAGAACACTATTTTTGGCCTCACACGGCTAAGGACGTCGAGCATATGGTGAAGAGGTGTTCTACTTGCAACTTGTCAAAGAGTCACGTGCTACCACAGGGGTTGTACACGCCCTTGCCGATTCCACAAGGCCCTTGGGAAGATATTAGTCTCGATTTCATCGTGGGGCTACCAAGGACACAACGTGGGAACGACTCTATTATGGTGGTTGTTGATCGGTTCTCGAAGATGGCTCACTTTATTCCATGCCACACCACCTATGATGCAGTCAAAGTTGCAGATTTATATTTCCAAGATGTTGTCAAGCTTCATGGTATACCAAGGACTATGGTCTCTGATAGGGATGCAAAGTTCCTTAGCCACTTTTGGGTTACTCTATGGAAAAAGTTGGGAACCAAGCTCAAGTATAGTACTGCGTGTCACCCCCAAACTGATGGGCAAACAGAAGTCACCAATCGGACTCTTGGCTCTTTACTAAGATCCTTGGTGAATAAGGACAAGAAGGAGTGGGATACTCTTCTCCCACACGCTGAGTTCGCCTTCAATCGAGCACCTAGCAAAGCAACGGGGCGATCTCCATTCCAAATAGTATATGGGAGAAACCCTAAAACTCCAAAGGATCTCACGCCTATCAATACTACTATGAGCTACAGTCATGAAGCTAGCAAACGAGCCCAAGAAATTCAAAAGCTCCATGAAGAAGTAAGAAGAAGAATAGCTAAGTATACTCAACAAGTTTCAGACTTGGCTAACAAGAAGAGGAAGAAAGTGGTATTCGAACCAGGAGATCAAGTATGGGTTCACTTGAAGAAGGAAAGGTTCCCTTCCAAAAGGAAAGACAAACTCGTCCCTAGGGCTGATGGTCCTTTTGAAATCCTAGATAGAGTCGGAGATAACGCATACAAGCTTTCCTTGAATGAAGATTATGGTGGGAGTGCAACATTCAATGTGGCTGACTTGAAACCCTACTACGATGAAGAAGAGGACATCCCAAGTTTGAGGACAAACTTTTCTCAACAAGGGGGGAATGATGTATTTCAGCCCACATCAAGCCCATCAAAGGAGGCCCAACTCATCTATAAGGAGGTAGATCGAATCTTGGAGAAAAACATGAGCATAGAGGCCCATAGGCCCATACATATTGTGTGCTCCTTATGGCAAGAGGATGTCCAAACATCCTAGGGTCTACAAACAGCACGCTTACCGAGCCCAAGAAAGGCCCAAATCACGTCCAAGAGAAGCTTCATTCTTAGTTTTAATTCTTTTGGATGTAATTTTATAGCTATTATTATTTTGGTGTATTTTAATTAATTAGGAGTAGATAAATCTAGAACATTCTAGATTGTTCTAGAATGTTCTAAGAGGATAAAGTAAACGTATGGTGTGTTAGTTTTAGGCGCCAAAGTGGTTGTTATCCTAGATAAGGTTGGCTTATTTTGTAACTAATCCATATTGGATTAGGAAAGCCTAAACCTATTAGGATAAGGTTGTTGTAACCAACTCCCCTTTGGATAAGGAGTCCTAATCCAAGAGGAAGTTGGAATAGTTAGGCGTGTACTACTAGGATTTCTTGGCTTGCACGCCAAGTAGGAGTAATCCTAGTCTAACTAGTATGGCTTGCACGCCAAGTAAGGAATCCTAGGGGAGTTAGGACTCTCCTAGTATAAATAGTCTAGTTTGCAATCTTTAGAATCAATCAGTTGAGAAATATGAATCGAGCTTTAAGCTTACCCCCTTGAGTGTTAGGATTAACTCTCTCCCCTCTTCTATTGTATCTTGGTGTGGTAACCAAGTGGTTTAGGAAGAACTTGATCATAGGTTGCGGTCTAGATCAAGAAACCCTAGGTTGTCCTTCTTGTGGATTCAAGTAGGAAATCTAGCTCTATCCCATTATCTTTCTATTTCTTAGAAAGATAATATCTATCCTCACCTTATACCCCCTCCAACGTCACTCCCTACCCCCCCTCCATACTCCTTCAAACGTCCACCCACCTCCCTTCTCACAAAATAGCTTAACCAACTCCCTCTCTCTCCATAACCAACTCATAACAACTTTCTCTCTCCTCCAACAACCTCTCAATCTCCTTTTCCCTTCAATCTCACGCCACACTCTCTCTTTCTCCCTCTCTTTCACATTAACCCTCTCTCTCTCTCCTCTTCCAAGAATCAAACCTCTCTCTCTCTTCCCATTCAAGACTCAACCCTTTTGAAATCACAAAAGCCCTCACGGTAAAATTCCCTCCATCTTCTCCCTTACCTCACGTGAACCACCCTACCTTTAGCCTCAATTTCACATGAAGCCTCCCACTCTTAGATCGTTTGCACGTCTCCCCTATGATGTGTAATTGATCAACCACACTCTTGATCCCATTATACATCACTTCTCCCTTTTACAATTTCAAATTAATTTGATTTTTTCAAGTTTTACCCTCTTTTTAAGTTTAAGTCCCCAGTGGAGTCGCCAATCTGTAGGACCCGGAAAATTCCCGTTCGGGGAATCGTTTTCAGATGCTCTACTTAAGTGATCGGGAGCCGACTAAGGTTGCTTAATCCTTAAATAAAGATATTTTTATTTTATGAAATTCATTTTCAGGGTGATGAAACTTTATTTATTTTACAAATCCGTTTTTATTTATTTAAACACTCGAAATTACACCGAAATTCTTAAAAAATGATTTAATATCAACCAAACATCCGACCCAGACCCAATAGAAGGCAAATGGGCCGCCATGGAATGTTAAAACCCGCGCGGGTTTTAATACGCCATGGGCCAGACTGTACGCTTTCGTGGACCAGAGAAGATGGGTTGAAATTAATAAAACCCGTGGGGTTTTTATCAATTTCTGACCCATTTTCTCTCGGTTTTAACCTTGGATTATTGTGTGGAAAATATTAAATTATTTTAAATATTTTGATGTAAATCCGTATGTTTAAAATAATTAAACGGAATATAAAAAGAATTAAGAGTCGCCAGTCGATTTAAGGAAATCGACAAACCATAAAAATAATAAAAAGAACTCCGGTCTACAAAACCCGATTCTAAGTCCGGGGGTAAGGTTACAAATTCGAGAATTATAAGAATTCGAGAATTCGCCTGTTAGAAATCAGACTCTACTAAAATCGACATTAAAATGAAAGAGAGCGGGGAGAAGTTTAACATATTTCGCGAAGTTATACTCTTAACATGCAAGGTAAAATGAGATTTTTAGTTTACAAAATATGCACAAGTAATGAAAATAAAGTACAAATCACATGATTGAATAATAACGAAAAGAAACGTAAAGCGAACCTCTTTGACTTAGGAGCCCGAATGCGCCGGTTGAATTTCCTTGACTTCGCCTTGACCTTTGGACCTTGATGGGAATATGGAAGTGGCTTAGAAAAGTGGTATTAGGATGATAATATGGACGATAGGATTTTGAGAGAGTTTTGGTATGGAATTTGAGTATAATAGTGATGGTTGATGAGAGTTTAGTAGAGTAAGGGTAGTATAGAGGGGAGATTGTTGGTGAGAGTTTGGGTAGAATAATGGTGTAAGTTGGTGAAAATGAATGCAATGGAGGGGGGGATTTTTAGGTGATGAGGGTAGTGTTTAGGATGGAAATGGAGGGAACACACCCCTAATATCATGCCCTCCATCTCCATGCAATCACAAACCCGTGCGGGTTATAGGAGGTCAAGGAAGAAGGTCAAAGCATGTGGGCTAAAATCAAGGATGATCAAATATGTTGGCACCAACTTCTGGAAATTAAAACCCGCGCGGGTCTTATAAATCCCACACACGGATCGCTGACGTGGACGGAGCAAAACGACGCGCATCAGGCGATAGAAAACCCGCGCGGGTTTTGTAGTTGCTGGGTCGGATCCGCTTCTAGGCCGCTTTTGTTCTAAGCCGCTTCTGACATCTAAAACCCACGTGGGTTTTGGCAGACTTCTGGGCCGGATTTGCTTACTAGGCCAGATTTCTGGGCCTGAGAGTTGTTAAAACCCGCGTGAGTTTTGAATTAGCTAAGTGTAACTTCAAACGGCCATAACTCTTTCATCCGGACTCCGATTGAAGCAATTCAAAAGGCGTTGGAAAGATTATGATGTGTACTTTACTCTCATCAAAAGAAAAAGGGCCAACGAGACTTGTGGAAAAAATGTGATTCGAAATGGTGGGCATATGTATGTGGAAAGGGTGGAAAATGAAGGTTTTTTTGTGGTGGGTTGGCCCGATAGCTTTTGATTGATTGAGACCCAGTGGCTTGGCTTTCCTTCTAGCCTCTTTCTTGTTGCTCCTGATTTGTACACTTGTCCCGGTGCAAAATCCGTGTCTAAACTTCCTTAGGGCGGTTTCTCGGGAATCACCCCGAGACTTTTAAAACCGGGAACTTTCAAAGGAAAGATTTCGCCGGTATCCCTTGAATCTCAAACTAAGAGACTGGCCATTACAATGGCCACTTGGGATGGAAAGATAAGCTTTTCCATCCCAAAAGGACCCCCTTTTATAGGGGAGAAGGAGGGGAAATGAATGATTCGTTTCCAATGTGGGACGCGCCTACTAGGCATCACGACGGACCCTGGTGAGGTACAGATTCAAAATTTGCTTCCCAGGCTAGCACCAGGGATCGTGGTGGTGCACCACAGACCGTGGTGGCCCCTGTCACCCTCCGTGGTGCTTCGTTTTCAACCTCTAAGGGTTTTTTTGCCTCCCCGGTTGAATACTTTATTAATTCGACCCTTTTTCCAATATACTCTTGCCTTAGGGTACTGGCATGTGTTACCCTGTGGGACCAACTGGTACGGCTGTGATTGAACTGTTCAATCACTGATTAAGATATCTTCTAGCAAAGATGTTAATCACCGTGCCACGTTGGCTTGAGTACTCAGTTGTATTTGAACATTGTCGGGGCACTCCCAACAATCTCCCACTTGTCCCACAAGTGTTGAAAATACAAAATTCCCTTGTCACTAGATGTCTCGGATTCAAATAAGGTAAGTCAAGTTATCCTTATTTAGCCCGAATGTTTCTCGATCTCCGAGTCACACTTGAAAACAAATGATCAATTGTTGATCCATCCAGGCTTGACCAAGCACTTTCCAGTCTAAGCTCATCGAGTGGCCTATGAGACATGGAACCCTCAAAGAGGGTGGACAATGTCGTCTTGTTCAACTACAAATCACTACAAGATCGAAAATAACCCGGACACCACCCATTTCACCTCCTTTTATGAGAGGTTTCGGACGCACTCCAAAGTCATAACAAACCATGTATGAAGTGTAAAGAACTCAGGATTTAGGAATTTCTTTGAGTTGGTGAGAATTCTTATGACATTACAATAACTGAAAGAATTTCTCACTGTGGGTCAGTTCAGTGACTGTTCTCCAACATTACCCATGTGACTAGGGAAGGCAATGGGTCCTGGACCCGCCTCAGACCCGCTCGGACCCGCCCCATTTAGGCGGGTCTAGGTCAAAAAAAATGGACCCATTGGGTACGGATCGGGTCTGGGTCCATTAAAAATTTGGCGGGTCCGGGTCTAGGCACGGACACGTGGACCAGTCAAATTATATATATATATAACCCTAATGTATTTGTATTCTTAGAGTTGCATATTGCGATAATCATGAACTTCGTGATTTTTTCTTTTTTGTGCATTTTAAGTTGTATAGTTGCATTCTATAGTTGATATGTGGATGATTTTTGTAATGTTTTTATGTTGAATTTTGCTTATAGCCTCTTACAATGAACTATATATTTTTATTGTGTTGAAAATTTGTGTATTTAAATAGAATAGTCATTATTATAGAGTTGTGTACGTATAGAATTAACCCGAAAATTTGATAAATCTAGTAAAAAAAATACATAAGAGTGTTGGACCCAATAAGGACTCACTATGGATCTGTGGACCCACGGTCCCGGCGACTCAGGGTCGGGGTCCAAGTTTTTGGGACCCACCGGGTATCAGGGCGGGTCTGGGTCCAAAAAAATTGGCGGGTCGAGTCCAGCTGGACCCGCCCCATACCCTGCCCATTGTCATCCCTACATGTGATTGACTCTTGACATCCAATGTCCCTATGATTATGAAACTCGATCATCACATCAATCCCACATGCTAATTGCTTGCAATCATCATTGTCCCAACATGATGATCCAATTAGGAAATTGGTCGACATTCGACCAGGTCTAGCATTTCTAATTTCACCGAATGGAGATTCATAAGACCAAACATCATCTGTTCTTCTCATTTTGGAACAAGCAAACCTTTTGGACGTTCATTCAATTATATACCTTAATTGAATTCAACCATTAGAGTTTCATTGATGAATAAAGCAACTTGTAACTTGTGAGCTAGTGCAAACATGAGAAGCAAGTTAGCCGCATTCTCCAATGCGATTACAACTCATGAACTGTTCATACAAGAGCATTAAATTTCACGCATTCTCTAATGCATCTTATGACCTATAGCCTTAACATAACTATTATGTCAAGTTAAGAATAACCATTATGCTTTCCAAACAACAGGGGTTTAGACTTTCGTGACATTCACTTCAAAATGAACCTTACACATCTAATAATCACTCACTTCGAATAACATTCGAGTGATATGATTTCCAAGGGACATTCATGTGTGAACCTGTCCTGTGCCCTAGGCTGCCTAGCTCAAACTATGGCCCCTAAAAAGAAAACCAAGCTTCTGATGTGCAACACTAGGTGCTAACTCCTTCGATGAACTCCTTCATCCACACAGTCACCAAGGCAGCTTCCCGAACAAGTTAAGATGTACTCAGAATAAACTAGATTGGAACTCTTCCAAGTTACAACCTCTTCTTTTGGATGTGACCAGACTGCTTCTGGTAATCATCATTGTATGTTATGTGACAGGCACTGGTGTTACTCTTTACACACTTACCAATTGTCATTTCCACAAAACTAAAGGCATCTCTTTAGATTTTATCATGCTCTTGAATGTGTCAAACACATTAGTCTAATGTTTCAATCCAATAGAAACTCGACCTCACAAACTCAAGATATTTTGTTTTGGACAGCTCAATACTCATAATGGCATTATAACTGATCATATTGCCAAAGAATAGATCAGGTTTCACATCTACCCTTGGGATTCAGATGTCAACTACATCCTACTATACCAAATGATGTAATGATGCCATTATGGATCAAATTCCCTTCTTGGAGTTCTGCCAAACTATTTCAGCAACTTATCATCATAAGTTTTTTAATTCAAATAATTAAACATATCGATTTATCACCATAGAACTTGACTCCAAGATTGTATTGAGCATTATTGAAGTCCATTTAAGATTAAAAAACCATGTACCTTCAGTCTCAAAAACATCAGGTCAGGAAGGCCTTTTCAACTTGAAGTATGTCACCATATACATGACCAAACAGGACAAACACACTTTCACTGAAATTCTTGCAACTACAAGAATATTTGGATTCTTCAGAAGATCAAACTCTTTTGATCACTTGATCAACCATTGATCTTTAACTCCATGCCCTTGCTGACGATCACAACTGACCATTATCCGCTTATGGACCTTTCCAACAGGTTTGGGAACCTCAAAACTTCTGGAACGTGTCACATACACTCCCAGTTTCTGGAATTAAATCCAAGAAATAAAATTTTGATGTCCTTTTGCCATATGTCATAGTCATACTATGTGGCTGTGGCTAGGGGTATCCTAATGGACCTGTGGGTTATGGGCCCACTACTGGTTAAATAGTCTACTTCATAGTCACCACTAAGAAGGTAGATTACTAACAACCAGTAGAGCCTCATAATTACCCAGTTAACTATCCATGTCGATTCATTACCATAATGATCCACTTGGTCTCCTGATAGCTCTCATGCATCCAGTAAAGACCCCCAATTTCGGAATTATAAGACTCTAAGTCAATCGAAAGAATCTTGACTTTCAAAGCTTGTCAATAAAGGAATTCTTCCACTCGTTCTTTACTTAACCGTACCTCAACCCATTAAGTTCGATCCTCACCTCCTTAAAAGTATTGGTAAAGAAATAATGGCAACAAAAGTTTCACTCCTGTTGTATCTTTATTTTGTCCCACACAAGGAAAAAAATGAAGTTTTGAGTGGTTTTTATATTCCTCTTTCCTTGGTGTTGCGTTATTAGCTTCAAGGTGTATTTTATAGAGGAGGGATTGGTTTGGGTCCACACATGCGCGTGCATCGCCGTCCTCCGGCTGGTCTAGGTTACAAAGGATTGCGAGCTTTGTCTATCTTTTTGGGCAAATTCAGCCTGAGATCATCTGGTGGATTGGTTGTCGTAATCACATGTTACAATTTTGATTGAATTTAGTCATTTCAGAATTCTATCTATATTAATTCTTCAGGTCTTTAGCCTTCTTCATTAATATGCTTGATTGTCGCCTGCTTTTATTGTCTTTCTCTCCTCAGTTTTCCAATAGCAACAATCATATTCTCTTCTATAAAAGGAGCTTTTGTTGGCTTGTTAAAATACACCAACACACAAAAAGCTCTTCTCTGCTCTTCTCTACTCTCTTCCTTTTGGGCAACAAGAATTGCATACTCCAAGTTCTTAGCTACCTAAGAAGCACATACTCGGACACGAGTTACAGATACGACCCAACACAGACACAGGGATACACAATTTTGAAAAAAATAAGGACAATACACGTAGTCTGACACATACCATAATTATATCTAGTACTATAAAATTTCAAGTTCTATTTTTAAAATGTTTGCTAATAAATACACTTCTCTAATAGTTTTTGAATTGTAAAACTATTTGTAAAACCTAAAATCTAATAAACTAATGGAAGAGGGACAAAGTGATGTGAAAGAGGGACAAAAGTATATGTAAGATGGTAAAGCAGTAGGCAAAAACAATGATGTACTGGAAAAAGATGTCATAGTTGAGGATGTTTTGGAGGTAAACCACCCGAACAAGTGATGCCTATTAAGGATTCGAAAGTGATAGAAGGTTGGGATTCAAGTGTCCATCATGAGTCCTCCAAATATCGAATATTTAGTTTTATAATTATTTAGAGGAAACATTTTTTCACGTGTCTGACATGTGTCTGAGGAGTATCCAAGAGTATTAGTGTCAAATACGTGCTCAACACTGATACGCAAGGTCAAAAGAAGTGTCCGTGCTTCATAGTTTGCCACGAGTGTACATGTCCATGAGCTGTATGAGTTAACCTTGGGGAGCGAATAACATTACGTACCGATTGCCACCGGGATCGAGCCGTAATTGCTTTCAAAGCAATGGTCACTGCACAACTTAGATTTTATGTCCTTCCTACAGCCTTGATCGAACCTATTTTTCCAACAATATCACTCTTTATCTTCAACATATCTTTTAACCAATGGCGGATCTGATTCACAATGAATTTTAGGGGGAAAATTATAGAAAAATAAATTAAGAATAAATATGTACCTGTTATGTGAAGCTAATCATAATTAGTCAAGTGTCTTAATGGTGGCACACCTAATGTTTGTTGTCTATAACTTTTACGTACTTCTTCCATTGGTTTGAGGTTTGAAGCTTGTCCCATACTTAAAATCTTTTTTCCCATCTTGCTTCACTTCTTTGCCTATTCCAATGTTGATTCCCTCCGTGTGTTTTGAGTTCTCGGTTATGTGAAACATTGTTTACCATTTTGTAAATTATAATTTTATAAATTGACTAGATTTTTTTTTTTGCGTGTGTTTTAATTTCTATTTTATTACTAATATGATGTCCAATTTTATTATATAAGTTATAACCAAATATTAGTGAGAGTTTTTATGATTTTAATTTTTACTTTATTAATTTAATCTTTGTCACCGTTGTATAAGTAATTGTTTTTTTTACAATTATAGTTTCTAACTTTATTATTTTAATAGTCAAACTCATGTTAATGGACAAACTTTGATGCATTAGAGAGTAACTTTAATTTGGAGAGATTTTATGAATGGAATGGGTATGGAATTAGAAACCTGAAGGGGTGGGTATGGAATTAAAACCCAAAGCTGCAGTTGTTTGGAGAGAAAATCTTTGAGAAGGAAGAGCGCCTGGATTCGCCATTGCTTTCAACCATTTTTTTCCCCATAGTCCATAGTTAGAATTCCTTGATCCATCCCTAGTGGCAAAAATCTTGAGATAGCACCAAGTTTGGTACAAAATATCCCATCCCATAGTTAGATCTCCTAGATCTACCCCCAGTGGCAAAAATCTTGAGATGGCACCAAGTTTGGTACAGAAGTACACTAGGAGGAAGTAGTTGGTCAAATTTGGCCTTCTACATGAACATGGGTGCACCATATAATAAATTGAGAAAAGTTGGGCTTGATCTGGTTGGAGAATTTCGCTAGAATCTAGCTAGGCAAAATGTTGTCTGCCCCAAAAAATCAGGTCTGTATAAAGATTTTTTTGTTCATATTTTGATATTCACTGAATATTCGGACATAATATTTCTCATTATCTATTGTTCAAACTCGATTCTGATCCGAATTTAGTTTCGTCCGAATTATCCGACCCGGTTTTACCAGAGTAAAAACCAGATCTAGCACATAAATTTCTCATCCGAATTTTAACATTAACCAAATTTACCCGGACCTAAATTTTTGTGAGTACTAAATGTAGCTTTTGTTGGGTGAGTTGAATTCATTCCATGTATCCCCACGTGGGCACACTTCAAGGCAGTAGTTGGTTAAGGCATTTTAATTTATAGCAATTAGCAATATAATTGACCAAATTGACCAAGAAGATTCGAAGTAGGTCCACAAAAAGTCCACAGTCAATTTATTCCAGTTGTTACTTGTTAGGCGTGTAATCTCTCTTCTCTCTATAACCTAGACTTCTTGTGTCGGTTTAATGTTAATATCATCATCTTCTATAGTATTGAAAGTTTGTAATGTTGCTTATGTCTTATGTGAAATGTCGTAGATTTTCTAGTTCTTAATGTCGGTTTCATATTTGTGAGTTGTGTTAAATGTTAATATCATCTTGTGTAGCATTGAAATGTTGCTTAATTAATGTACTCTTTGAAATTCAACAAAAAAATGAAAAAAAAAAAATATCAAAGAGAATATTCTTCAATATATTTGGTTCATTTGCTAGAGTGGAGTTACTAGTTGCAATATTGTACTCTTTGACGTAAATGCTGTTAACAGGCAACAACAACAAACTCCCAACGAAATATGTTTAAGCATGGTCTGGAGAATGTAGATATATACAATCTTCTCTCCATAACAAAATTTAATGGATAATTCATGTGGACCCAAAAAACCTTTCGCAAATGACTTCGAAAACTATTTTCAACAGTGAAGAAAAACTAACTGGATAACAATTCGAAAACTAATTTGAATAAATGATATTAACAAACAATTGTTTTAATTTTTTAGGTACTAGTAAAAGAAGTGTCACATAATAATTTAAAGGACCCTATCATTAAGGTATCTCCCTAAATTATTTTCATATAAAATTTAAAATAATTTCAAAGTAGAAGTGTAGGACTATGATTTCAAATAAGAAAAAAGATTTGTGAAGTGGTTCTATCAATCATCTAATGAGCTGTTAATATGTTAATGTTAACTTTTTAACAGTGGCAAATCAAAAATAAAATCAAGTAGGATTAATGTCAAACTTAGAAAACTCGAAATGATAAATAAAAATTACAATATTTTTATAACAGTTGGGAAAACAAATCAAGCGAAAAAAAAAATGTTAAAGGAGATTTGAACCACCTGCGTCATTCACGTATAAGATCCCCATACTCTTACTCTCTCAGCAACCAGCCTATCAATGAGACAATGACTCATAATTTATATTAATAATCACATATTCTTTATTTTAAAAATTACTAAAAAAACAAGATGGAAAAATTGTTGAAAAGAATCGAACACATACATATATCCTTATCCTTATCCTTATTAAAGTAGAAATGGCACTTTGTCTTGATGTTTGTGCCAATTATTTGAAGTGTTGTGTTTTGATGCCTCCTTGCTTGCTTGTATGCCCTTCCTTCCTTCCGTTTGTTTTCTTTTTTTTCCCTTTTTCTTTCTTAATCTCTTGATAAATGGTGTGATAAAAAATACATTTTTTTATTTATTTTATCAACAATTTGAAAATGGGCCCATATTTAGGAATAATATCTTAATTTGTATAATGATTTATCATACAAAATTGATGTCGTTAGATTCGTATAATATTATTATTATTTTTTGTAAAAGCTTTGTGTTAAAAATTATTGATTAAACATTGACACTAAAAACCGTGAACGAACCTTAATTGACACTTAAACTAACTTTTTCGTTCCAAAATAATTGTCACTTTCCATTTTTCAATATGTAATTTAATTATTTTAATTTAAATAATTATGTTAACTTTTTACTTTTTCAATTAATGAAAATTACTCCAACTTACATTCTCTCACGGCCTACACTTTGATATCCAAAAAAATACATTGGAAAAATACTATTATTTACTTATGTGGGTAGTTTTTTAGTTAAACCTAGGTATGTAAAAAAATTTGAAATATGTTAATTAATATGGAACAGGGGGAGTATAATAACAAGAGTTTGTCTTGTAGTTTATGTTCACATTCAAATTTACCATTTTATCCTTGAATACAATTGATAACAATCGACTTGTTCTGTAGCTTATATTCACACGTGAATTTGTTGTTTTTCCCTCGAATACAATAAATAAGGATCTTAACATCATTGAAAATTATGTTATTAAACCTATAAATTCGGTCGGATGGGTTGAATGCAGATTGTGTATATATTTGGTAAAGGTCAGTGCACGTCATATATATTTCCGGTTGAGAAATTTTGACATTAAAAGTATAAAGCGTTGTATCTATATTCAAATAAAAACTAATAATTTTAATAGTTACAAAACTTGGGTCATATTCTTTTAGAGTGTAAGATAGTTGGAGGGTGGGATGGAGTGGGTGGATAGGATATATTTGGAAATGTAAGTCACTTATTTAAAAACAAGATTTTTTAAATATAATTATAGTCACATCACTCATAATATTTATTAAATGTATGCAGTTTTAAATATATATTATAAAGGTACATAGGAAGTATGAATAATGTAAAAAATGTTGGATAAAGTAATTAAAAATGTCATAAATAAAATAAATTTATCATATAAAAAAAACAAGATCAAACCCGTCCGTAGGACGGGTACCATAACTAGTATATACTAATTAGAGAGTGCAAACTTTATTGTTTGGACATCAGCTGGTGAGCTACGCTACAAATTGCTATTTGAAGATGTCTTTTGTGGTAATCATATGAACCTATTTATTAGCAGTATTTTTTTTCCTAGCACCTTCGATTTTTTTTTGAGATCACATGATTCAATGTGAACCCATCCTAGATTCGCCTTACTTCTCGATAAATATGGTAGATAGTACTACCTCCGTCCCAAAATATGTGTTATTTGACTAAATTTTGACCGTTAATTATTATCAAATTATAATGAGTTACGATATGAAATTATCACTATTAGAAAGATACATTAGTAAAAAGTACAATGACAATACTCATTGTAATTTGAGAATAATCAACGGTCAAAATTTAGTCAAATGACATATACTTTGGAATGTAGGTAGTATACTGTAAGTGTAGTGTATGTATACTAACATGTATATTTACTCTCTCCATTCCAAAATATTTGTCTTCTTTGATTTTGCACGTACTTTAAGGAAAATCAATAAATTAATCTCAATTAGCAATAAAATACTAGTAATACCCTTAATTTAAATTTAAAACTACTACTTATACTTTTCCCTATCATATTTAAATACTTTTAAAATTCAAACTAATGATATTTTAGTAATTTCAATAAAGTAAAAGTTTCCATTTTAGGAAAGTGAACATATTTTTAGAGCATCCAAAAGGGAAATAGTGGACAAATAATTTAGGACGGAGGGAGTATATCATATTGACAAATTAGACATGTCAATTCGGGTAGGTGAGTCGGTTTTAGGTGGGTTCAGTACATGTCGATTTTAGATTTATTTACGTTTCAGGTTTGGCAATTTTGTTCAACTCTTCAGGTAGGTTCAAGTCGATTTTCGGGTCGAGTCAAATTCTGCTAGGTTTAAATTTTCGGAAATGGATCGAGAAAATTGTGTTCAAAACCTATAACTTTCAAGCGAGTTTAGATCAAATTATCGAGTTGGGTCAAAAATCGACATATCAAAAATTAAATTGTTGGGGTTATACATATATCCTAATATAAACTAACTTTTTCATTGTAAGTTCCCTCTATTTAAAAGCTAAATTTAAGCATTTGAAAAATATGACATCGTTCCTAATTATTAGAAAATAAAATCATTTTCGAGCTCTTCAGTCATATTTGTGGTTGAGATAGTTTCTCTTGACATGAAAGTTTTGTTAAGTGAAAAGTCTCAAATTGTTTAAGGTAATGTGTAAGAATATAAAATAATAATTAAACCTTAATCATTTAATATAATTTGTTAGTTAAGATGCTTCCCCACTAATGTCACTAGTCACTCACGTATCTTTTCTTATATATTTGACTTTGACTACTAACAAGAGGGCCAACTTTTGCCCTTTTTACTTCATTGTTTGTCATTCAATCATGTTAACAAGAACACAAATATTAATCAGTGAAATTAGAATTTTAAGTCCTTCAAAATGCTATAGATCCATTTTTAAATCAATCACATTTGATAAGTAACTCACATAAGATTTGTCCCCTCTGGCAAAACCCTAGCAGCCATGGCTGATGGGCGTAGTCATTGTTGTGTGAAGTTTCTTCCCTCCGTCTGTGTAGGACTAAGTTGAGTGTGTTCCTCCGTTTGTGCAAGGTACTGGTACGCTTGGGAGTTTTATGTGGGTGTAGCGACAACTTTCCTATCCTAAAAGTTTTGATCTTTCATTTTGTGTTATAGGATTAAGTTGAGTGTTTCCAAAATCCATGTCCCTCTTTCGTTTGAACTTTCTATCTCCTACTGCTTGAGGAACGCATGGCATGTTTTAACCGAGAAATTCCCATGCCTCGTAAGACCCCACTCTAAACTATTATAGGTCTGGTCTCCATCCCTTAAGGGGATTGTGAGGATTCTCCGGGTTGTTTCCTGATTAAAGATCTGCCTCACAAGATTGGCATTCTACTGTTTCTCTTAGGACCACAACTCAACAACTTTCTTATCCCTCCATTGTGATTCATTAATTTCATCTCTAAATTTAGCATTCGGTACATTATGCCACCTATGTTTGTACAAGTGACTTTGTGACTTTGATTTATTGTTATTTGAAATTACTTGATTGGGTACTATTTTGCAAGATTTGATACTCGAGTTATTGATTTTATTTTTGGGCTATGTCTTTTGCCTTAGCCAGTTAAGGTATGAATGGACCTGTCGATCGACTTGTATGTGCACTACTGTGTATTCTGATATGTGTATCTAACTCTGTTGGGTCCAATTTTGTTTGTATTTCTCCGCTGCCATGGCCCATGCTACTGAGCTAGTAGGAGCTTTCTATTGCCCATACCACTGGGCTAGTAATAGCTTTAGGCCCAAATTCTGTATTGAGATTTTGATTGCTAAATTTTGATATGTACTATGTTATTCTACCTTAAACCAATTGTTCCTTGTTATCATATTTTGAAGTTTTAAGCAAGGTAAAGTGTTTGTGAAAATCCAACATCTTGTTGGGTTTTGTGGCCCATTGGATCCTCGATGGGGTCCAGAACGAGAGAAGCAGAGGCAACACGAGAGACGCGGCTAGCGGGATCTTGGCGCTTACCAGCGCCTCATGATGCGGAGTCACGGCACAGGCACTACTCCCTCCCTTTGGACGCTGCCAGCATCTATCACAGAAGCCAACAAATAGGAGACGCGGCTAGCGCCCTCTAGGCGCTGCCAGCGTCTCGGGGTTCCTGTTTTGTCTGCAGCGCGGTATGTCTTTTGGGCCGAAGGTTATAATAGTTTAACCTAATTTTCTTCTTCTAGCCACCCTATAAATAGGGTTCAGGTTTCTCCACTTTATTTCACAGCGAACGACAAACGACAGCATAGTATGATAGAGAGTCAGAGAGGGAGAAAATATTGAGAGAGATTTTATTTCATCAATATTTTCCCCATGTATCCCGAGAGATAGTGAGAGTGTGAGAGAGATTTATATTGTAATATCCTCTGTTGTTGATCGCATCACACCATATGATAGTGATCAAGTTGTACTCCTCCTCTCATAGTTGATTATTTTTCTGGTTGTTGCTGTCCGTGGATTTTTCTCCAAGTTCTTCGGTTTCCCATGTAAACTTGGTTTTGTCTCATCGCTTATTTTTTGTTCTTGAATTTTGTCGTAATTTCCGTCATCTCGTTTTATTTGCTTGCGATGTAACCTCGCTAATTTTCTCTAACAAGTAGTATCAGAGTGAGGTGGATATGGCTTCAATCATAAAGTGCAAGATTCCCAAATTCGATGGAACAAGGAGACTGCAGATGAAGGCGATCCTGATTAAGCATGGAGTACAGGATGTGATTGAGTATCCCTACACGAAGACTGATGAAACAATGAGCGATGAGGACGCATGAAGAGTTGAGCAGGTTGAGGCTCAAGGTGGAGCCACTGAACTTGCAGTCAGGAACAAGCTGCCGATGATGCTCCTAAAACAGCTCAGGTTGATGAGCCTGAGATCGAGACTGAAGTTCCTCAGGTGGAGGAAGAACTGAGAATGGCAAGAGATCGTCCTAGGAGGGAGATTAGGAGACCAACATGGTATACTAAAGAAGCCAATGCTATGATTGCATATGCGCTGAGTGTTGCAGATGAGATGGAGAGTCTGCAGAAGAATTATACATGGGAGCTGTGTAAGTTGCCTAAAGGGCGACGAGCTCTTACTGAAAAATGGGTGCACAAGAAGGGCTATGTAGCGAGTGACTGCTGGAGAAAGTAGAGAGACCAGAGGTAGGATAGTAAGGATAACTGCACCAAAATTGGTACCATAAACTGTGATGAGGTTAACGTTGCAGGAACAAAACAGAAGAAGGTGTCCTAAAAGTGTGCAGGGGTTCCACGGTTCAGATGAAGGGAACCAAGAAGGGCAACCTATACACCCTACAGGGGTCTAAAGTGACGAGAACTGCAGAGGCGGTCTCAAACCCTGATGAGTTCGACAACATAGGGGGTCTTAAATAGTCATCCAGGCAGCGATATATGATGTTTACCGCTTGAGAGCCATGTGGGGCTATGCCCTGTGGAAGGGCGTGTTGATGGCAACAATCGAGATGTTTATCTGGACCGATGACTCCGATCATGGTCCAAGGTGGATTTTGTTGGGTTTTTTGGCCCATTGGATCCTCGGTGGGGTCCAGAACGAGAGAAGAAGAGGCAACAAGAGAGACGCGGCTAGCGGGATCTCGGTGCTTACCAGCGCCTCATGATGCAGAGTCACGACACAGGCGCTACTCCCTCCCTTTGGACGCTGCCAGCATCTATCACAGAAGCCAGCAAATAGGAGACGCGGCTAGCGCCCTCTAGGCGCTGCCAGCGTCTCGGGGTTCCTGTTTTGTCTGCGGCGCGATATGTCTTTTGGGCCGAAGGTCATAATAATTTAACCTAATTTTCTTCTTCTAGCCACCCTAGCCACCCTATAAATTTCCCTCAAAAAAAAAGAAAAAGCCACCCTATAAATAGGGTTCAGGTTTCTCCACTTTATTTCACGGCGAACGACAAACGACAACATTGTATGATAGAGAGTCAGAGAGGGAGAAAATATTGAGAGAGATTTTGTTTCATCAATATTTTCTTAGTGTATCCCGAGAGATAGTGAGAGAGATTTATATTGTAATCTCATCTGTTGTTGATCACATCACACCCTGTAATAGTGATTGAGTTGTACTCCTCCTCTCACAGTGGATTATTTTTCTGGCTGTCGCCATCCATGGGGTTTTCTCCCAGCTCTTCGGTTTCCCACGTAAACCTGGTTTTGTCTCATCGTTTTTTTTGCTTCCTGAATTTTGTCGTAATTTCCGTCGTCTCAATTTATTTTTTCACTTCCGCTATTATCTTGCTTATTCCCTAACAAGTGGTATTAGAGCTGATATCTGAGCCTAACAAGTGGTATGAGAGCCTCACAAGTGATATCTGAGCCTAACACATGTTTTGCTACTAAACTGTTCATTAACTTTGACCCACCCTATGTTTTACCGACCTGCCTATCCCAGATAAGGTGGTGTATGTTAAGCTACTTATTTGCTTTCAAGCTCATCCGTTCATCTTCCTATTTTTTTTTTCAGGTTGCGATTTTTCACTTTTTGGTAGTGTTTGAGTCCTAAATGTTATCAGAGTTGCGCAATAAATTGTAGTGGGCGAGGTTTTGTGTAGACTATGTCTCCTATTGTCGATTTAACTGTTATGTAACTTTGTAAGACTTCGATATGTTTGACTTGCATAATTAAGTGTCCTTCCTAGTTAGGGCCATTCAATCAACTACTCTATTTTCCAAGTTAAGTCTATTTTTGTTCCTTTGGTCTATTTCTGCCTTTTGCATGCTTGTGGAACCAGGCCCTATTAGTGTGCGGCATCTATCATTTCCTGGATTACGTGACATCGACTATAAGAGAGGGACAGGCTGTGAGCGAGAGTTTTATTGGGGAAGAGAGGAGGGGGATTATTTACCAACTTTTACATTATCAACATATTCCACCCATACCTACTCATAGGACTGTTCATATTTTGGTCTGGTCCGGTTGACCCAAAAAAACCGGACCAAAAACCCGACCGAATGATAACTGGTCCGGTCTTCAGTCCAAGTTTTTTATGTTTTCGGGTTTCAGTCCAGGTCGGTCTAAACCTGGAAAAACCCAAACCCGGACCGGAAACCCAATTATTATAAAATTTAAATTTATTCAAAAAAAATATTCATGATATTGTAGACGTTAATCACGTATATCTAAAAATTATCACCTAAAAAAAAATATTATATCCTAATTCAACGGCCCCTCCCTTCAAAATTAGAAAGATAAATATTGTGACATATATATCCTATTTTAACTTTGTATAAATTCACGTAAATGGTAATTAAATTTTAGCAACTTTGTATGTATTTGTGTGTGACTATAAATTTTGTCATATTGTTATGTATTCAACCATATTATTATATCATTTAAATTTTTATAATTCATTACTTTCTAAAATTTCCCACCATAATTCCATAAATAATAACTTACAATACAAAAAAAAAAAAAGTAGTTTCTAACAAAATGACATACATTAATTAACAACTAATCAATCATTTTACAAATTTGAATAAAAAATTTTTTAAAAACATCTCAACTGGTCCAAACCGATTTAGGTTGGTCCGGTCCAAATCCTAATTGGGTTGGTCTGGGTTGGGACCAGTTATTTCCGGTCTGATTTTTGGTCCAAAGTTTTGGCTATTTCGGATTCTGGTCCAGTCCGGTCTGGTCCAAATTGGTCCGAGTTTGACCCAATGAACACCCCTACCTACTCATGCTTGCGTACTTCTACAAAACTTTTACCAACTTTATTCAGCGTACATCTACTTACGAATGAAAAGAACAAATCCCAAGGTCAGTTCAACACAACTTAAATGGCTGAGTATTTGGTACCAAAGATTTATTAAGCATCGAGTATGAATTTTTCATTCACAATTTTATCATACTACAAGAGCAAGTGATTTGCGAACACAATAGTCTTGCACTCATAACAATACCCTTACAAAAACTGGGGTGTACTCTAAAATGATTCGTGATCAACACAATAGTTGAAAAAGCGAAAAAAATTAGGAATAAAAACATACTTAAAAACTCAAAAACAAATGTACCAAAATAACTACAATAGAAAGTGTCACCATGATCAACACACTACTCTTGCACTCATAACAATACCCTTACAAAAACAGGGGAATCTGAGGGGGATCCCTTTTTTTTTTAATCATAATCACAGAAAAACAAGTGATTATTTATTCATAATCACAAAAAAAAAAAAAAATCTATAAACGCTCAAGATAACTAGTAACCTTAAAGCAAGATCACTCCATAGTATGATCTTCACTACTGCCTCTCTGAATTGCATGAACCAGAAGATGGAGCTGGATGAACAGCTGAGTTTTTACTGTCACCTTCTGTGTTCTTCCCACATTCAGCCATCATTTTCTTCCCCATATCAGTAAAAATCTTGGCTTTTACCCCACCTCTTTTTGGTGGAATTCTCACTATTTTCCCATTTTCAGGCAACCCTTTTTCCATTTTCCCCCTTAACCTTTTCTTCTGTGTTAATTAGAAGAGAAAAATGATATCTAAAAACAGAGGAGAAGAAGAAGAAGAAGAAGAAGAAGAAGAAGAGATGTGAGTTGATCAGAGTGGAGTAGGAAAGTGAGTTATATAAGCAGGAAAAGTTGAGTGATGGTCAAATGGTTTCACAATGTGAAAGCTTGAATGGGGGTTCAAAGACATGGACAGTTTGAAAAAAGGGTTTTTTTTTTTAATAAAAACAAACAAAGCTATAAACACTTAGTCACTTACAGCTGTATGTATTTGTTTAATTACACACATTTGACTTTGGTATTTTGATGTTGGCAAATCAGCATATTAATGGGGGTTGGTTCATAGAATATAAGATGAAACACAGGTATGTCAGTGACACATGATTCCTCTTGGCTACTTATAGTTACAAGTTTGCAAATATCAGGTTGACTTGAGAAAGTCCTCCTGTGGTTCATGTCTTGCACAAAATTTTATTTATTCTGGGATTTGACAATATGATGTGATCTCAGCAGTATGATAAGGGATGTGTGATGATGTGGACCAATGAGGTGGGAAAAATTTGTTAGCAACCAATATATATTATATATGCCTAACCAATATATATAACATGGGCATAATGTGTATGCTACAAGATATTGCTAGTAAATAATCATAATAATAAAAATGAACAATCATAGTAATAGAAGCGAATAATCATAATATTTAAACACATGTTCCAAATGCACCTAATAAATGGGTTTGAGTAATTTCGGCTCTGGAGGAATTAGATGAACAATAAATGCTTGATCCTTAGTTTTTTCGTTTTTTAGGTTGGATAATTCGAAAAAACCTAAATATGGGTTTAAATTATAAAGGATAAGAAAAAGAATATTGAATGTCAATATACCGACCTTTGGGGGTATTGAATTGTAATATACATAAAGCGGATGCATAAACTGCGAGGGGCTCATGTTGTGACATTGTCCATTGTTTTGACACAGCACCTTGACATTGTCCGTCGTGACCCCGTTCTTTTATGCGTTAACGCACCCAAATGCAACGCAACTTACCGCAATCCTACCGCAATATAATGCAAATTACCATTACTTTTTAACTATTTCCACCGCAACTTAATGCAACGCAAACGTAAAAGCAACGCAACACACAAAAGAACGGGGAAGGAAAGCCCAACTTGACTGTTTGACCAGGTCAAACGTCGGCAAAACTAGTAGTTAAGGTAAGCCAACCATAGTTCAATTGAGCCTTGGAAAGCTCACTTCCACCCTAACTCAAGTTTCATAGCAAATTTACTTCATTACCCTCAAACATCGTTAAACTGTAGACTCTTCCCAATCCTCTCTTCATCCCATATTATTTGACAATATATATTATATACATTTAAAGTATGTGGTCCAAATATTTATGAGTAAACAGTCATAAGAATCAGAGTGAATAATTGAATATATGTGGGTGAACAATCGTATTATCTGAAACACATGCTCCGGATACACCTAATAAATTATAATTATTTGATATTTAGTTAACTATCACAATTTTTAATGTTATTTTTTATTGATAATTTCTTATTAACATTTTATTAACAATTGCAATATTATATTTTTAGTATAATATTTTTCATTATAAATCTATTGATATTGATTTTAAATTACAAATCACTATATATATTAAAAAAATTTAAAATTTGACGACATAATTTAAAAAAATAGCAAAAGAATTACTTAAATGAATGAATTAATTGGAAAGAGCCAGGGTGCCTTGTTCGTCCCTGCACTTGTAAAATTCTTGACCCGACCTGGTAATCGACCCGATGGATATTTATGGGTTTTCGACTGAACCTGAAAAAATTAAACTTGGAAAATCCGTAATTAGGGGGTCAAACTGTCAAACCCGACCTGCTCATATGATCCAGAAATTTTACTTTCAATGTTGGAATTTGTGACCTTTTATTAGAATTTCTGCCTATTAAACCAAATGAAACTCATTTATTTGTTATTTCTCTAATTTAAATTGAAACATTCATCATAATTTATCGTTATTAGCAGATAATCGTATGTTATTTTATATATTGTACAAAATAGAGTACTATGACCCAATTCTTTTACACGGTGCGGTGCAGTACCACAACTCACTATACCACTCAATATTCTTCCATACTTTTACCTTACTATACCATACCACACTTTACCATAATTATTACAAATATATCTCCTCACTTTTCTCCTCTACTTTTCAAATTCTCTCTCCTTACCTAACATACCAACTGCACTTTCCACAAATTTTACCGTATCATTCCACACATTACCGCACTTTTCACAATTTTACCATACCACACCATTTCCATATCTTACTAACCGCACAGGGACTAAGAATTTTTTTTTCAAAGGAAAAATGGTAAAAAATCGCCGTCATAACGCGTTGGGTTGACTAAGAACCGAAATACACTGTTTGGATTTACCTGAACCCGAAATATACTCGACCAGTATTTATCCCAACCCGAGGTACACCCAACCCATACTTAACCCGCAATTTGACAGGTCTACAGTCGTCCCAACCATAATACATGCATATATACATGACTTGATTGGAAGAGTGAGAGATCATCATTTTCAATTGGGTCTGAAATTGCAATGCAACTGCACTAGAACTTATATGCCTTGTGTCCCTATTTTTTCTGCAGGAAACAAGGATAATGCTCCTGTACCCAGGTAGTTCATATCCAGAGTCTTAATTCTTAAAGCCTATTAGTTAAAAATTTGAAAATTTGCAACTTGAATTGCATACTTGTGCTGTGAAAACAGACACAAGATCAGTTTTTTCATGACATACGAGTTCAACACATCTGATGCATTTCTATATGCTATTCCTTCTGCAGTCACCACCACCTTAATTTTCATCTCGTATCAGACCATATCAAATTTGGAATGGTAGCCATTTGGTGAACATTAATATCACATTATCACTCACCAAAAGATCACCTTCAATCTGATGCCAACCAATTTGACACTGGACAAACAAAGCCATGTCAAAACATGTCAATTTCTAGAGAATCGGAGAATTTGGCACGCAGGACATGTAACTGTGTTCAGAAACAGGTCTGAATACTACAATGCTGCATTTCCCTCAGTAAGAAAGAAACATTGAAAATGATCCAAAAAATCCTGATTTTGGAAGCTAAGCTACCACACTGCAGTATTCCAGGTTTAATATCTAAGTTCACCTACTCTCTCATATGCTTATCAGAATGAAACAAGGCCTAAAAAGGAACTCATGTAAAACCCTGCTTTGTGAGTAGGCAACTAAATACAGGCACTCAATAAGAAGCAAATAAACACCGGTTCACACTCCGCTAAATAGGTTGCCAGTGTTTGTATTCAATGTAATGAAAATTAGTGGAAATCTGATCAACAAAGACCTACGAAATATCAATTACCCTCGGTGCCCCCAACTGCAATTAAATCATCCTAACAACAAAACCAAGCATAAGGGCAAACTTGTTGCCACTGCGCATTTGGGACAAAACGTTGGAACAGTGTCTGTGTCTGGGAAAAAGATTCAGTTATTTTCCAGTCAGGCGCTTGAATGAAATCACCATCAAATTGACCCAAAGATACGAGAAACTTGATCACACATTCTACAAATACCCCCCCCCCCCCTCTCCCACCCAAATGTAACAACCTAATGAAATTCCCAGTGAATCCCATGATATATTTTCATCAATTCACCAATGTTACTTCTACAATTATAAATGAGAATTACATGTTTTCAACCAGATGTTGACACATCAGTCAGTATGTTCATCTGCTCAGCTAGGATGCCAATAAGCTAGTCAACATGAAATCCTGGTCATCACTACAAGTCCTATACACATCTGCTTTGTCAAATTCTTCTTCTCAAAAGATACTCAAATCAAGTCATAATGATGTGTACACAGTTTGAATGACATTGAAAAGCAACATCTCCCTCATCACAGGATAGCTTATGGAATGAATAAACAGCCATTTTGCATTGCTTGAACATATAACAAAAGGGTTTAATTCTACTGCATGTCTGCATCTGAACTCATAATGCAATTCATCAACTTCACCTCTAAAAATTCCCACTACAAGCAAAATGAGGCAAAAAAGAACCAAAAAGCAAAAGACTTACAACAAACAGAGGATCTTTACACAGACAACATTACATCACTACTGTCCACAACCACCTTGATAAGATTCATCAAAGGAAAATACCCACTTGATCATTTAACAAAAGGGTTTACTTCCATTCCATTTGAACTCATAAATCATAATACAATTCATCAGTTCCAGCTCTACAAATTCCCACTACAACCCAAAAAAAGATGCAAAGAAAGTGAAAGACTTATAACACATAGAGGACCATAGCAGATTCAACAAGGAATTTTACTTTAATTCGTTACAATATGAGATGAAAAACATAATCTTTTTCAACTAACCAGATTATGGGCATATAAAAAATCAGAATCAAACAAGCTTTCACTAGATCATATGACAAAAGGGTTTAATTTATTCTAATTGAACTCATAGTACACTTCATCAATTTCACTTCCAAAAATTCCCACTAAAAGCAAGCAACATGAGGGCAAAAAAAGAAGCGAAGACATGAAAGACTTGCAACACTTTGATCAGATTCATCCAAGGAAAAGACCCACTTGATCATATAACAAAAGGGCTTAATTCTATTCCAATTGAACTCATAGTACACTTGATCAATTCCACCTCTACAAATTCCCACTACAACCAAAATGGGTCGAAAAAAAAAAGGAACCAAAGAGAGTGAAAGACTTACATTACAACAAATAGAGGATCATACAAACACAACATTCCTCCTACTGACCACCTTGCTGATCCTCGAGCTTCTTAACATACGCCTTCAAAACCATAACCAACTCCCTCGCGGGAGCCTGCAATGTCCCCACGAGAGCACTCCCTGGCGCCTTCAACGACCCCAAAATCTGGCCATAAACCTCCGCTTTGGACGGCATGGTTTCCAACACCTTAAAATCCTCCGGCCCATAAAACTTCCCCTCAAAACAGGCCCCAGTAAAATCATTCCCTTCGAGCTTCTTTTCCTTCTGGAATGTTCTGTAGGGTTTAAGAGCGACGGGAATCTCCTCGGTCTGGACGAAGAGCCATGCATTCATGCCGGTCATGCAGGGCTTGATGGCCTCCCATTTGGTGTTCTGGACGGCCTTGTAGACGAGGGTGTTCTTGGCGACGACGAGCTTGGTGTTTTCAGGGAGGGATTTGCGGAGGTCCTGGAATTGCTTGACGGTGAGGCCCTTGTAGTTGATGGCGGCGAGGAGGTGGGAGTTCTCGAGGTGGGTCTTGACGGTTTCGACGGTGGCTTCCTTCTTCGTGCGGCTGATGGCGGCCCGGATGGTGGTGGTGCGGGTGGGGGTGGCGGTGGAGGTGGTGGTGGGGAAGGAGAGGAGGAAGAGGGGGTTGGGTTTGTGAGAGGAGAGAGAGGTAGAGAGAGAAGGGGGTTTGGAGAGAGAAAGGGTGGTCTCCATTGTTGAAGAGAAAGAAGAGAGGAGAAGAAGATAGAGTGAGGAGGATCAAGATTCAAGGATGGGGCTTATCTATTCGGTCTATGTAGAGTAGAATACAGGTAGAGAAAAGGGGAAGGACCGGGACAGTGAGTAGTGGAGTGGAGAGAGTGGGAACAGCAAGTAAAACCGTAGTTTCTCAGTGTGAGGGTCGGCTTCGGACGACGTCGTTTGGTTGTTCGCTCTTGCAAAAATTTATCATTAAAATTGGTCAATATTAAATTTAGATTCAGACAGTTAGGATTGTTCATCGGTTCTAAACCAAACCAAGTAAACAAAAAAGAGGTAAAGTATGAACCGCAAACTGGACCGAATTAAAACTAGTTTGGTTTGGTTCTCGGTTTAATGCCTCTATTTGGGTTTTTCATCGAAATCGAGCCGAGACAAAAACAAACCGATTAAACCGAATAATGGATAAAGTCCATACCGAAAATTGAACTAAATAAAAATCGGTTCGATTTGGACCTGGTTCGGTTCTCAGTTTATTCGGTTCAAAACCGAATAAAGCACACTCCTATAGACATCATTATTTTGTCGTTCCTTTACTAAGGCTTGCAAAAAATTTATCCTGGTTATATTTGGATTGATTGAATTGGTCAATGTTAAATTTAGATTCAGACAGCATCGTTTTGTCGTTTCTTTATGAGTGGATTGCATCCGGGTTAAATTTGGATCGGTTAAATTGGCCAATGTTAAATTCAGATGAAAGATTGTGAAAACCTCTACTCGCTCGCTGTATACTGGAGTAAGTGGAAGGAGTGGTAAGAGCAAGTAAAAGGGAAGTTTGTCAATGTAAGACATGGCTTCAAACGACATCGTTTTCCTATTAGTGTTGACTAAAGTTGGATCTGGATTATAGTTGGATTGGTCAAGTTGGTTAATGTTAAAATTCTTATGAAAAGTGAATAACTGCTACCTGATTTTTTCTTCGGATCAAACCACGCTAGACAAGTTGGACAAATGTATACTCGGGAAATAATTGGGTTTGGATAATAGAAATATAAGAAATGTTATGTCGGAGTTTTCAATGAATGCTAAACTTTGGACGGAAAATTCATTACCGTACGAGGTTGGACAAACTTGGGTAATTGGATCAAACAACCCTTTGCCAAATCTATCATTTATTATATTTCTGTTTTAAGTTTTCTACAGTAATAAAATTTTATTTTATTTATTTTTTTACTATTCTGAGCTAGGAAATGTTGTTTAACTTACAAGTAGATTGTAGATCAAAGTTCAGCACAATGTAGCAGCAAAACGACTAACTAAAATTAAGCAACAAAAAAACAATAGTGTTCCAGGCTTCATTAAGAGCTCTCGGCGTCCAAAAGCACCCCATTGACATCATCCTAAATATCTCCACACAAGGCTTATACTGTGATCCCCTTGAGTCAGGAAATGTATCATATGAAAAATTCATGATTGTACCCGGTTTTTTTAGGGTGGGACAAATTCAGGTATTTGGATCGGAGAAGATTTTTCCAGCTCTATCCTTTATAATTATTATTTTTTAAGTTTTCTACCGTGTTAAGATAATTCTATTTTTATTATTCAAAGCTAGGAAATGTTGCTTAGCTTACAGTCTGATTGTAGATCGAAGTTCAGCACAACGTAGTAGCGAAACTGCAAACTAAAATTAAAATGATTATTCAAAGCTAGGAAATGTTGCATTCACTATTTTTTTTCATTCTATCTTTTTGGCTTATACTCCTTACTAAGATGATTATGCAAGTTGGCTATTTGACCAATCACCATTTGGTTTCCATCATCAATGCCTCAATCAAACCCTCATTGCCTAAATTCCAAAATCTTCATTAATAGGTTTTGTCATGTCCATGATAACATCCTTATCACACATGAAATTGTTAACAAATTTCAAACTCTAATGGTAAAAAAGCTTGGATTGATAGGTTGCTCTTAAGCTTTATATGAAAAAAAGAATTTACGATTGGCCTAAATGGAATTTCCTCCTTACAATGCTACATTCTTTTGGATTTCACACGAAAAGGATTAACTGCATTAAGAAGTGTGTCACTACGGTCCTCTACTCTCTTTTAGTTAATGAAAAAGTATGTGGTTTCTTACAACCTTCTCAGACATCCGCTAAGATGATCTCCTATCTACCTATGTTTTCATCATGGGGACAAAGGTTTTCACTAAGTATCTCAAAGTTGCTTTCGCACCACCTTGCAGTGGTATTGGGTTTAAACTTGCCCCAACAACAAACAAAACCGCATGCCTTCGCTTTGCAAATGATAGTTTACTATTTTGTAGAGCGAACCTTGAATCTTGTGGGGCATTTAGTGACATTTTTAATGCCCTTTATTCAACCTCAGGACAATTGATTAATTTTCAAAAATCTTCTATTACTCTCCAAAAAATGCAAAGTCTTATGACCAAGATATTGTTAAAGGACTTTTTAAAATCCCCCACCACGACTTCTCGAGTAAATATTTAACTGCCCTGATTTTAAAGGTGTCCCTAGGAAGTTAACTTATTCTGAACTACTTTCTGAAACGGTTAATAAACTACAATCTTGAAAATATAAGTTTATTTCTAAGGTTGGTAGGATAACGCTAATTCAGTCTAATCTCGAATCCATGCTACCATAAACAATGTAGTACTTTCAATTATCTATGGCTAGGAATCTTCTATGTAATACTAATAGAAATCTTTGTGGGTCCCACTGAATAAAGTAATGAGAGCGTTTCTAGGAGTCTTGATCAATCACAATGCAGAAAATTGTATAATTTTGTTTTTCTATTTTCTTTTATGACCTTTGTAGAAAATTGTGTATTTTTGTTTTTTTATTTTCTTTTATTACCAATCACAGTGCAGAAAATTGTATATTTTTTCTATTTTCTTTTATTTTAGAATTCAAATAACGATTCTGACTAACTTTCTTTTAATTTATTTTCTTTACTAATTTTTAACAGTCCGTATCTCAACTAATCACCTAAATATCCGCCAAGATACGATAAGCCATTACCTAATTGGTTGCCAACATATTCCTTGCGGCTAAGTCAATTAGATTAATGAGTCTATGTATAATAAAAATCATTGTGGGTCCCACGAAATAGAGTCACGGGAGTGACTATAGGAGAATTGGCCAATCATAATGTAGAAAATTATTTTTTTTCTATTTTCAATTTTTTTTTCAATCTGGATTTTATTTTAAAATTGAAAAAAATCAGAAAGTATTACTAATCCTTGACTGCTTTGGACTCTGAATTAAATTATTTTGATGCAAATAACAGTAATTATTTTGGTGTTGCCTATAATGACAATAATAATAATAATAATAATAATAATAATAAAAATAATAATCTATATATTATAATGGAAATCATTTTGGACCCCACGAAATAAAGCCACGGGAGCGTTTATCAGAGTCTTGACCAATCACAGCGTAGTAAATTGTATTTTATTTTCAATTTCTTTCCAGATTTTATTTACAATTAAAGAAATTAAAAAATATATCTTTAATCCACGTCTGCTTGACAACAATTACATTCACGGGTCCTACTAAGTCTCAAATAGTGGTGTTCAATTTTAATTTTAATTGTATTTTATTTTCTATTTCTTTCCAGATTTTATTTACAACTAAAGAAATTAAAAAGTCATATATAATCTATATATTATAATAGAAATCATTGTGGGTCCTACGAAATAGAGCCATGAGAGTGACTGTAGGAGAATTGATCATTCACAACGTAGAATATTGTATTTTTTTCAATTTTTTTTATTTTCAATCTAAATTTTATTTTAAAATTAAAAAACCAGAAATATCACTAATCCTTGACTGCTTTGGACTCTGAATTAATTTATTTTGATACAAATAATAATAATTATTTTGGTGTTGCCTACAACAACAACAACAACAACAACAACAACAACAACAACAACAACAACAATAATAATAATAATCTATATATTATAATAAAAATCATTGTGGGTCCCACGAAATAGAGCCATAAGAGTGACTGTAGGGGAATTGGCCAATCACAGCGTAGAAAATTTTATTTTTTTCTAATTTTTTTATTTTCAATCTGAATTTTATTTTAAAATTAAAAAAACCAGTAATCTAAATATTATAATAGAAATCATTGTGGGTCCAATAAAATAGAGCCACAGTAGTGACTAAAGGGGAATTGGCCAATCACAACGTAAAAAATTATATATTTTTTTTCAATTTTTTTTATTTTCAATCTGAATTTTATTTTAAAATTAAAAAAACCAGAAAGTATCACTAATGCTTGATTGCTTTGAACTCTGAATTAAATTATTTTGGTGCAAATAACAGTAATTATTTTGGTTTTGTTAATAATAATAATAATAATAATAATAATAATAATAATAATAATCTATATATTATAATAGAAATCATTGTGGATCCCACAAAATAGAGTCACGAGAGTGATTGTATGAGAATTAGCCAATTACAACGTAGAAAATTAATCTTTTTTCTGTTTTCAATTTTTTTTATTTTTAATCCAAATTTTATTTTAAAATTTAAAAAAACAGAAAGTATCATTAATCCTTGACTGCTTTAGACTCTGAATTAAATTATTTTGGTGCAAATAACAGTAATTATTTTGGTGTTGGCTATAATAATAATAATAATAATAATAATAATAATAATAATAATAATAATCTATATAATAATAATAATAATAATAATAATAATATTAATATTAATATTAATAGTAAAGTTTTGGGTCCCACTGAATAAAGAAAGGAGATTAATTGTAGGAATTTCGACCAATCAAAAAATATATAAATGCTAAATTAAATAATTTTGGTGCAATTACCAGTAATTATAATTATTTTGTAATAGTCTATATAATATTAATAGTAAATTTTGTGGGTCCCCTGAATGGAGAAAGGAGATTAATTTTAGGTATTTCGACTAATCAAAAAGTAGATAAATGTTGAATTAAAATTATTTCGGTGCAACTATCAGTAATTATAGTTAGTTTGAAATAATAATAATAATAATAATAATGATAATAATAATTTCCTCAAAAAAAATAATAATCTATATAATATTAATAGTAAAGTTTGTGGGTCCCACTTCATGGAGAAAAGATATTAATTGTAGGAATTAAGACTAATCAAAAAGTAGATAAATATTGAATTAAATTATTTTGGTTCAACTATCAGTAATTATAATTATTTTGGACTAATTTTTCTAAATTATAATTATAATTTCTATTAAAATTTTGATTTTGTAAGATGACTATTTTAATATTCTCCGTGCATCGCACGGGTTGAGGCCTAAATTAAATTATTTTAGTGCAAATATTAATAATTATTTGGTGTTATCTATAATATATAATAATAATAATAATAATAATAATAATAATGATAATATATCTATATAATATTAATAGTAAACTTTATGGGTCCCACATAATGGAGAAAAGAAATACTAAATTAAATTTTTTTAACCAATCGAAAAGCAAATAAATACTAAATTAAATTATTTTGGTGGAAATATCAGTAATTATTTAGGTGTTATCCATAATAATGATGATGATGTTGATGATGATGATGATGATGATGATGATGATGATGATAATAATAATAATAATAATAATAATAATAATAATAATAATAATCTATCTATCTATCTATCTATCTATCTATCTACATAATATTAATATATAGTATCATTTTTGGGTCCCATAAAATGGAGAAAGGAGATTAATTGTACGGACTCCAACCAATTGAAAAATAGATAAATACTGAAGTAAATTATTTTATTACAAATATAAGTAATTATTTTCATTTGAATAACTTATTATATTGGTATGTACATATATAATTTTTCATTCGAACAACTTATTATGTATTTTATGCAGTTTCATTCGAATAACTTACTAGTATCGAACATAATAGTACTCTCTTTCATTTAATATTATCATATAAGTCTTGATATTTTTATTTTTCGTAGGTTAGGCTATGTGATATAATGCTATTTATTGTTTGTTTTAATATTAATATGTAAATATTTGTATTAATATTGGTACATGCATATATATTGAATTCATAATGTCATTTTATGGTTTCCTTTTAAATAGGTATGCACATACATATTTCTTAATTAAATCTATCCTTGTGAAGAAAAGGAATTAGGTGAAAAGTTGGCAATGGAAAAAAGTTCTATTTTGGTTGGATAACCGACATGTTAGCAATAATTTAGCTCACCTTAATAACATTGAGGATCTTAGCACTATTAACACTTCTCCAATAGTTGTTGAGGTCATCAACCGTGATAAAAATTGGAATTTGACTCTTGTTAATTCTTTAGTTAATGAAGATAGTGTTACATTTATTCCTGGCAACTCCGACTCCACACAATAGCTTGGATGATGAAGTTTGTTAGGGTCTCTCTAAGCTCTAGCTTAGGAGACTTTACTACGAAAGCATCCACTTAGCTTGCACATGGTCTATATTCAACATGTACGAATGCATTGGACTTTAGATGGATATGAAAACTAGATTTCTTGCTCAAATTAAAAGTGCTTACGTAGCACCTCTCTCGTAGCATGGTCCGAATGCATTGGCCTTTAAATGGAGGAAGGGATGCTATGCTTGCTGGATATAGAAATATTATGTTAAAAAGGGATAACTTAGTTCTTATCAATGTAGTTAAGGGTATCTTTCATGTCATTGAAAAATTTCTACACTGGTCCAAGTCAAGCATATATGGAGGCTTGTAGTGTTGTTCGTATTTATCACATCTTTTGTCAAGGGAATAGAGCTATCGATTGGCTAGCAAAATATGATCTTTCTATTCAAAATGTTGTTGTTTTTAATGCTAGTTTTAATAAGGAGTTTTCTTTGATCGTGTTTGAGGATGTTTTGGGTAGATCATTTGAGAGGACTACCTAGCAGTAATTTTTTTTACCTTTGTAAAAATAAAAATAAAAATGTAGCACCTCTGCTATAACACTCTTTCTACTAGATATGTCCTCTCTAGAAGAAGTATTTAGGTGGATCCTACTTGTCCACGGTGTAACACATTCTCAGAGGACATGAACCACTTATTTGCTAATTGCCAAATATCTTTGGAGATTCACCAACTTTCCCTTTATTACAATTGGATCAAACTGCATGCATTAGCCCTTCTTAATGAGACCATTCTCTCCTTTATCTCTAAAGTTAAAAATGATTATTCTTCTTCTAACCTGGATTATATAGTTGCTCTACTTGTGAGCATTTGGAAATGTAGACATAACCTTATTTTTCAGAATGAGTCTTCCAATAAGGTGTTAACCCTTATCAGGGCAAAAATAGCTAGCACTGAATGGTGTATTAGAAACTTGCTCAACGCCAACGTCTAAAACCATCTTCCTCCATCCTAAAAAAAAGTGTCTTTGGGTTGCTCGGCAAAAACCACAAAGAGGATTCTTAAAGATTAACTTTGAAGGGACAGAATCTACCTCTTCAGTAGCGGGCAAGTATATCTTAAGAGACTAGCAAGGCGATTTCATTCAAGTCTTCATGTTCAACCTCAAAGATGTTTCTATTCTTTTAGAGGAAGCTACGATGCTTTGTAATGGTGCCAAGACTGCAATTTAACAAGGTTTCCTACATATCAATATTGAGGGGGGACAACAAAATCCTCATCCAATCAATTTAGGGCATTATCCATCCCCCTGGGAAAATCCAAAGTTTGGTTCATGATCATTAGGTTTCGCATCTCATGGTTCTAGTATAACATTTAATCACATCTTTAGACAAGGTTATCGTGTGACTGATTGTCTTGCAAAATTCGGTATCTCTCTCAATTCCAGGCTTGTGCGGAATCATGTTCAGTCTCAAGTTAGTGATTTTGTACGATGGAAAGCTAGATATAACTCATGAGAGAAGGCTACCTCGGTAATGTGCCTTACTCTTTAAAAACAAAAAACAAAAAAACTCAAGTAAACCATTAGTATATTCACATAGGGTTCATGTGAGTATTGATATATAATAAATCAAAAGTTAAATTGTTGCCACTCATAAATAATTAACGGTTTATCCTTGTTCTCAAAAAAGAAAAGCTTTATCCATTAAATTTTTTATGATATAAGTTTTAAAGAAGGGAAGTTCCATATGGTAGACACAAACTATCACCAAATCCAAGATGTCAAACATTTCTCAATGTATTCCACACTGACATCTTATTTTGATAAAAACATTCTAAGGTGTGAACTACTCCTTTGGCATCAAGTATTTTGATCAATGTCCTCATAACTTCCCTCTTTCCAATCCCTGTCAAATCCATCTCTCTTTGTCGTGCTTCTCCATTGTATCTCTTAAAAAATACTGTAAAAACATATTTCTCTCTTAAATTTTGGCAAATTAAGTTTCATCATTCTTCATCCCTCTCCAGCCAAGTAGAGATACCCAGAAGAGACCACCACCAATCACCATCGTAATAGATACCCCATTCTTCCACCAATCTCATTCCTTTTAATTCGAATGTTATTTTAAGGTTAAGTTTTTTTCTAGGAGGATGATTATGTTCTTGCTTCTTCTTTCTAACTTTGTTCAAGATTTGTTTTCTAGTTTTAAAGAGATGAAATTTTAGGTTTGACTTTTGCATTTCTTGTTTGTTTGATTTAATTTATTTTTCTGGATTTTAAAATGTAATTTCTGGGTTGTTTTGTTCAATTAAATGCAAATTTTCTAGGGTAGTCACTAGTCAATTTCTTTCTATATTGAAAGCCGACAAATGACAAATGTAGGAACCCTCCTCTTCTTGCTCGAGATCCGTTGATAATTTCTAGATTTGCATTGCTTGAAATCCAATCAGTGGTTGCATTAGAAACAACTACTAATGGTACACATAAACATCAAACAATTCCACAATTTGGAGTAACTTTTAAAAATAAGATGCCATTTTAGAATACTTTTACAAATGATTTATATCTTGAACTTGGCAATACTACTTGCCTACCATTTGAAATTTCCTTCTAAAGAAAATGACTCCATGATATATCAAATACATGTCATCTTATTTGCAGCTCATGGTGTTACTCAAGGAAAAGATTGTCCAACAATATTTTCCCATAGTGATGTGAAACTATCAAAAGAGCTTTAAATTTATGATGTCTTCCCCAAACTTACGTTCTAGAAAAAAAAAAAAAAAAAACTTGCTTCACATGTTGCTATAAGGAGGCAAATGTTCATGATAATAAGTCACATACGCATCTCTCCCACCAAATTAGTACCAAATTTGCAGGATAACATGGGTGCCCAATACACAAAATTGCATTTGTTTTTCACCAAAATTACAGTTAAAATATACAAGTCGGTTATGATTAATGTGAGAACTCCTTCTCCAAGATGTAGTCCACCGCGTCTTCCACAGTATCCACAACCTGCAATAAGCATCCAAATTAAACCACAACATTAGTTGGTTTCTAACTTTCTCCAGTTACCCTTTGCGATATCCTAGTTCATTTTCCCGACAAAGGAGTCATAAGCAAAGAACACAAAAAAAGATGAGTTCCATTAATGTTATCTAACATGATCGGCAAGAAAATGGGCTAGACCTACCTAATTTCTGAAGATTTCATACACACCTGCAAAGAGCTAGGACTAACAAAACATACACTAATGTTTGAAATAGAACAAATCCTTTTCTGTGTTGGTTGGTGCTCATGGATACTGTTCCATGAAGGGTCTATGCTTCCTACAACCTGCAGTTGGTCCTTGGTTGACTCTTCATACAGTCTTCTTACGTTGAGACCTTTCGATGTTGCCTATTTTGCCATGTGTACGTGCTCTTACCTGCCTTCCCGTGCTAGTCAAGGTAAACAACATGGCTGCTCGAACTCTACTCGATCTACTCCATTCTTGGCATCACCTACGGGAAACCTTCCTCACGCATAACTCCCTCCTACTTATCACCCGAAGCATATGTATGACCTCTATTTGATCTTTCTCCACAAATATTTGTCCTTGGGAACTCTCCTCGAGTTGTTCCTCTGGCATGGTCTCCGATTTTTAGATCATACTACTATCTACTAGGCACGACTTTCAAACTCTGACTTTCATGATAGCTCATGGTAGTCAAGTCATAGAATTCCATTTCTTTCCCATGACAAAGCTTATATTTCTTAGAAAGCTCAATGTTGTGTTTTGAGAATGCAATTCTCACACCAAGGTCAACCTCAAAATACTTCTCACAAGCATCACCACTATGAGATCTTGTTGGACCTTTTGAATTCTCTTCTTTTATACCAGACATAGGAGTTAAAGGGGATTGCAATCCAATTTCCGAATCTCCTTAGACATTGACATTGGCATTGGCATTGTTTGTAACCAAAACCTCCATTTTTCCTTCATCAATCTTTTTATCCCCATCCACCTTTAAATCACTAGAATTTTGATCATGACCCTTCTCCACCATTTCTTGATCCTTACTCAGGGGTTACCCTGAAAAACTTTCCTCAACCTCCATTTTTGTGCGACCGTCTCTCTTGATTCTGGACCATTTGCCTTGAGCATGCTTTCCACTATTCAACTCCTAGAGTGCATCTTTATTTCTTGGATCCATTTCTTGGGCACACTTGAGGTCGTCGAGTGCCTCATCACTTCTACCTATTTTGACCCAAGCTTTACCTCTACTAAAGTAGGCTTTGACATTTTATGGGTTGATGTCCAAAACATAGTTGCAAAAGAAGATAACTTGATCAAAGGTTCCAATTTTAACCCACAAGCAACCACATACAAACCAATTGAAATGATAATCTCCAAGAAAGCTCTAAGTCCTTGCATGAGGGCTCACCCAAACTAAGGAATTGGAAGGCTAGGTGATACGTATAACTGGCCTCGCTAATTTTACTTCCCTTAAAGAGATTGTTCCCTTCTTCCTTGAGGTCCTTGCTCTAAAAATAACAAACCAAGGATGATCCATTTGTTGAACACAAGCAATGACCTCCTCAATGACCTTAAACTCCGACTCAATGTTAATCGGATTAAGAAAGTTGATGGGAGGGAGAGCCCTCAATAGATAACTCTAATCTTCCACTCTCCAACCAACACACCCAAAAGCACAACCAGACTACAGAGAGAACCTGGCCACAATTATACCAAACTGGAAGAAAGCTTAATGCAACCACTTCCTGCCCTCTGACACTACTTACTCAGATCACCAACAAGCAACCCACACAAGAACAACTAGCGCAAAGAAAATCAAATTCAAACAATTACCTTCAAAATGCACGGCTAAGAAAAATACACACTAAATTCCACCACCATCTCAGACTTCAACAACCCAAAAACACAGGCTAACCAGAAATTAAGAAGACACCACTTCAAAGACAGACAACCACCTATCAACACTAGCACTAATTGGCACACTACAAACCCGAGGAAACACACTGAAGGAAACGGTTGTCAATGCGCAAGTCCTGCCACCAAACTAGGACAAACTTAGAGACAGAAAAGAGGAATTCTTTTCATGGTTAGGTTTGTGATATCAATCTAACAATGCATATATCATGAATTCATGACAGGAATGTTTATTACTTAAGGCTCCATTGTTCAACCTACCAGATCTGCTGGGTAGTCTTTGTGATTTCCTACACCTCGGAACACACCTGTCCTGGTTAATACAGATATCCAAGGATGGCCAGCCTGAAAATCAACAGGTCAATTTTCTCCAGTGAAGCATTAACTAATGATATAAGTAATTAGGGGAGCATGTAATACTCAAACTCTTCATTGACCCTCAAATAACCAGATTGAACTCTAGGTAGTCAAAATACTTGAATTTGAAATCCAATCAAAACTTGAAAACCATATTCAAGTGTTACTACAAGATCCATTGTTCAAGTTTAAGGTTGAGTTGAAATAGGCTTTTGATGGTTCCATAATAAAAACCCAAATTCTTTACGACAATAAGCAAAATTTTCAAATCACCAGCGTGGGACATTCATGAGCACGCCTAGTTTATATAAGGTTGAATTAAGTGGGAATCGTATACATTTATTTTTCATGCCAAGCACCATTTCTAAGAACAACGCTCAATTCCACTACATCAGTGTGATACATGGCATTGGCACTTCATTTCAGACCATGGAAACACAAAAATAACAAAGATAGATGAACCAGGCACATGGACACATCTATAGGTCAGATTCAATCTACAGTTTTACCCAAGGTTGAGAGCAGAGAAATAGTTTGAAGTATGTACCTGTATGGCACCTTTTATGTCAACTGCTGGATTATCACCTATCATATAAAGAGCTCTGAAATGATGTGATGCATCTGTGTCCAGCTGAATGTCATGACACTCCATGCAGCAAGCTCCACAGAGCTGGTTCAGTATGGACTCCGCATTCTTGAAAACGAAAGGCTTGGGTTTCCCAAAATGACAGACTCAAGTGGTGTATGGTGAACTCTGCATAAAATGGATAAACACGATTCAAGGCGAACATCGGAGATATGAAAAGAGAACAGGCATAAGCAAATGAGCATATGCAGGTTTGATTATGTGAACAAGTTAAATAGCCTGTGATTAGGAATAGGAAAATCCTGCTTATTGCCAGTTCAAGTTCATTTTCACATACAACAATTGACATTTGACCGAGAAACTACCTGCTGAAAATACTTTCCAGCGCAATCCGAAAGGCCCCTACACCAAGGCGACGGACAGGGAATGAAGCCTGGTATTGACATTGCCACCAAGAAAATATCCTCAAAAGTTCACAAATTGTACAAATCTCTGTTAAGAATAGAGCAGAAGAACAAGCCCAGCAAGAAAATATTGAAAGGAACTGACAAGTGAAAGCAGCATATGGCAGACCAGTTACAATAATGCCTCTTCAAACACCCAACCAAACACTCAGCCACTCATTACACATATTTAGTTTGATCAAAAGGGTTTTGGATAACACTTAGTCCATGAACACAAATTGCTGGAGTAACAAATTACAAAATAGTTGCTGCATGAGAACTTCAACTTAAGAATACAAAGTTCAAAATTGCATTAAGCATATGGAACACGTCAGAAAAATATTGTGGGCACGAGGATGGAACCTTACTCCGAACGCTAATCTTAGGATATTGAACATGTTGAATTCTCAGTAAGTATAACTGAAGTAAACTAAACATAAACAAAAGCAAGTTCCAACCACAGTTTGTGTGACTGAGATTCAGAAGGACTAACCTGGTATTCGAGATCATCCGCCGCAAAATAGAGAGGTGGTTGGACCCCACTCTTGTGACCAGGAAGGCCTCCAGATCTTAGAATGTCACAAAGAACCTGAGAAAAGCATCAGTGGGTTCAGGGTGTGCAAGGAGGGTAGAGAAAAAGTAGGAACGAAAAGCAACAGATATCACGAACAAAAAGAGTGAGATCATGTTGCACCCCAAGTATCCTTATAAAAAGAAGGGGAAGAGCAAAAGCTTAAAGTGGAGGCTCATTTACAAGAGTCTGCTTCATTAGGTCCCAAAATAATACTACCTCCGTTTTTATTTATGTGTCGCCTTGAAAATTGTGTTAAATATTTTGATCGTTAATATCTTAATTTGTATAATGATTGATCATAGAAAAATAATGTCATTAGATTCAGAATAAAAAATACTATTAGAAAAGTATAATATTATATTTTTTTATAAAAATTTTATTTTAGAAATTATTGATTAAAAATTAGCATTGAAAACCGTAAATGACAGATAAAAAAAACGGAGGGAGTAGTGGATACTGTAGTCCAGTCCATGACAGGAGGAGAAAAGCAGGGGGCAGTATCTCTGTGCTTTCACGTCAAACAAAAACTTGTTTAAACTCAAACATCAGTTCAACATGCAAAATAAGATCAAAAGAAAATTGTTCACTCTTGTCAGTTTTGACTAATTTAGTTAAAGTCTCTTCTTCCCCACCATTATCTCACTTTATTTTCTCCCTTCCCAATCTTCCCTTCCCCTCTTTCTCATTTTAGCTTATCTCATTTTCCACCTACTTCCCTCTCAATTTTAGAAGGGAAATGTTGTCAAGAACATCAATCAAATGTTCCATGTAACTTCTATTCTTCCAAAAAAAATTTAAGCTAACTAGCTAAATAAACAAACGTAATTCCAAAATTTTCTTTCCATCTTATTTTCCAAGAATCAAACTAAGCTTTTAAGTCCCACAGGCTAAGCAGGGGAGTCTGGTGATATTCAAGCATGTCTAGCCACAAATGAAGGTACTAAGGTGTCAAAGGTTCCATTCTTATTCCTGTTTAAGCAGGAAATCGTTACATACGGTGACCTGCCCCAGGACCCAAACAGTGGAAGTTAGCTTATTTCCCTTTCCCCCTTTCATGAGGGGTTATGTTAGTCCTTACGGAATTTAGACTGACACTACAGTAGACAGTAACACGAGGATTCACTCATCATGGGATACTCCACTTGTCTATTAGGCTCTTCCACTAGCCTCAAGGTGATCCTCTATGCTACTTACTTGTACTTCTAATTTCACCTCAAACACCACTGGATATTTGAAATTTTGCTAAGGATATTGATGCTTAACCCTTTATTTTGGACTAAAAGTGTAGCAACTATAAGAGAATGCCCATGCTAGATTTGGACCCTTTACCCAACACCCCAAAAAGGATGTGACTGAGTCCGAGCAACACAGACGGTTCTTTACGTAAGCGGATATCAGAATTCACCAGAGAAACCAGGACACCCTACAGAAGAATCAGAACTAACCAAAACCAAAACCAATACTTCGAAATGCCGCCCAGGCAAGGTGATTAGGGGTCAAATGTACCAGTCCTACCCCTTAATTTAGAGAGCTTGGTTCCAATTGACCCACGATTTAAAAATCCGTCGCTATCTACTAATCCATGGAAAAGAAGCATAGGACGTTTAATGAGGCATTTTGCTTTAGTCCATTACAATCTAAGTTGAAAAAAAATAATCTTTTCTTTCATCCAGATTATGGACATACTAGAGAAGAATCAGAACTGAAAGTGAAAATTACCTGGATATCCCTACCCCAATCAACAGGATCACTGATTACAAATGCTGCCTTTACTCTCTCGCTGCACACATCAAAAGAAGGCTTTGCTTTATTTAGGCTGCTATTTCCATCAATTGTGGACAATGTTGTCCAGTTCTTATACTGTGATACCGGATCAATCGACTCGAAGTATGATGCATATTCATCCAGAGAGAGCACCTTACTGCACAATAAATCAGATAGCTGATGGAAGTCCAAAAGAGGCAAATATCACAAGAAATGAGGAAAAAAATCTTTATGTGACCGTAACGTACTTGAACCCATACTCACTCATAACCAATGCTGGTTCGCCCTTTCCAGTAGCAACAATTAGTTCATTACGATACCTACAATGAAGGGGAAAAGAAATCACAAAGAAAATCCTAAAAATTAAAGGGAATATAAAGAGACAAAGTCATTGCACAAGTTTTCAAATGAAATGAGATGCATGATTTCTGACGAAGTAGAGGACGGGATAGACAGTCAAATAATGTCCTATATTGCAACCTCAAAAGTTATACACGAGAATTTTCTTCAATATGATACACCAGTAGGACAGACCAGGTCCAAGCAACTGTAAATAAATGGCCAAAGAAACTAACATAATTTATAAAGATACATTTTTAACTCAACCAGTAATTAAAATAATACCAGAAATTAATATGGAAACATTAGCAGAGGCATAGCAGATTAGCAGTTAGACCTGTCTTAAGCACCACCAGGTACATAATATTCACAAGCAAAAGGCTTTCTATTACACTTTCAAGTTGAGTTCACTTTGTATGAACTAAACATAAAAGTTTTAAAAAGTGCCCCAAAAGCCAAGTCGCTTATGAATTACACCAAGGTACAAGGTCAATATGCAAATAATCTTCAGCCTCACATTCAAAGAATGAATGACCACTCCCAGCACTGAAGCATATATGGATCATAGCAATGCCAGGCCCAGAAATTTATTGTCCCAGAACTCCATCTCATAGAGGCCTCAGTTTGTGGGGGCGTTCAGATGTAGCTTAATGAGGCCATTTATGTCCAAGATTCAGAAGACAGTAAAAATTCCACCCCACGAAAAGACATGGAGAATAACTTAGTGAGACATTTTGCTTCGGCCTACTATTGTCCAAAGTCAAATAAATAATGAAAGTCTACAGCTGTAAAATTTTCAACAAATGAAATATGCAAACTAAAACCAAAGCACTCATCTGCTTATGGATTGTGGAAATTATCAATTTATCATCACTAAATTGCAGGAACTTCTTGTCTTTACCCCCCCCCCCCCCCCCTCCCTATTTTGTCACTTGAGCCCCAACTGTGATCAGAGTCACAGTGTCTATAATGGCATCACAATTGTGCATGTGTCTGTCTCTATTTTGGCATAGTTTAGTGGACCTTTTTTGGTATCTATTTTCTTGAAGAATGACATCCTAAAAGTTTTTTAGCTTGACTTTGATGTTTTATTGCATGAAACTTTGAAATCTCACAAGCACTTCCAGCTATCCCCACGCTAGCCAAGTATATTATTGCATGGACATGCTTTTGCTAACGGCCACAATTGTGAGATAAGTCAATGGTTCTTTAAAAAAAATTCCTGTATGCGAATTGTGTAATTAGAATAAGTATCATGAAATTTTGTCGTTCACCACCTTTTGAAATTCACTTCTTTGATGCCCTATTCTTTTACTTCTTGGAAGGAATGAATTTCATACATACCAATCATATCTTATTTCTAGCATTGCTAATTGATAGCTCCTCCATGAAACATCCCTGCTATCATATCATATTGCCCAATGACTCCAATCAAAATTTTGTCATAATGCAATCTTACAGTCCTCCACTCCTCCATCTAACAATAAGCAAAGATTAAGAGAGCATAGTCTTATCCTCTGTATACATCTCCATAATTGCTAAGGTCCCTTTATCTCTTAAATGTTGCATTCTAATTTACACAGTGAGGAATGCCATGTAACAAACCAACAGTTTCAACTTAGTTTCATTCCTTTTTCCTCACTAAATTCCACATTTCCTGAGTAATGCAATCCTAGTAACTCAGGGTAGAGATTTGATTTACTTCTGAGGACTTGTGAATCGTGATGGACTGGTTAGCTATAGCATCAGTTGAAAGGCTCAATTGAAAGCAAGTAATAGAAAATGCACACAAACAAAGTTTTGAAAGGCAACAACATCTATTATTACATAAAAAGTTAGAACTAATACAAAAGAAACCTACAGCTTACACCATGACACTTCTCACCTTTCCAATAGGCTTCTGAAAGAAGAATGCCCTTGCACAATCTGCACGACATAGAGGGAGGGGAAACTATGCCAGATTGACATCAGCAGGAGTCATGGCAGAAAGTAAACTATAAACCACTCTCGTAATCCATCAAAGCTAAATGAATAGAACCAAACTACCTGACAAGGCTCAATATTCACACCTAGTAGTTCACTTAATTCCAATGCTCGCCGTGACTCTGGCACACCCCCTCCTGTCCAAGAAACATAAAGTTGAAGGTCACAAACATTTATTATGGATTACTATTAAACAGCTTGAAATATTCAGCTATTTAATTCAAAAGGCAATGATAAAAACAGGAGTATCATTCAGACTTAAATAGCAACTTCATGGATAGAATTAAGTAATTTAAATTAACAGCAATGCATATAAAAAGCGAAATATGTCCATAACCGGGATAGTTGAAAAAGATAAATTTTTTCAAGTTCAATTGTAATGGACTAAAGTAAAATGCTTCACTAATCCTCATGTGCTTCTTTTACGTGGAATAGTAGATAGTGAACGGTTTCTAAATCTTGGGTCAATTGGAATCAATCTCTCTAAATTGCAAAATTTAGGGGTAAGATTGCTAAATCCGACCCCTCCATTCCTCGCCTGATGGGATTTCAGAGTATTGGTTTTGGACTTTTGGTTTTGGTTTGCATATAAAAAGCAAAATGTAGGGCACTCATCATAATAAATTAATAGATAAAGAACGAACCCGCAAAGTAACTAGTCTAAAACGGAAAGAACCCATGCAAAGAATTGATTACATACCATTTGTCAGAAACAGAAAGGGAATCCCAATAGTGCCTGCACAGAAGGATTAACCAACCAAAAGCATCAGTCTACAGTCCAACCAAGAGTGAGTATTCAAGTTGCAGATGCATACAAGCTAAAAAGAAAAAACTGCAAATCAATTCCAAACAGGCTAGTTCTGTTCTGTTTGACTTTGGTTTTGAAAGGCATTAGTTGGTACTTCTTCTTCAGAACAAAAGAAATGAAGACAATATGGTGATATAGTTTGCTCAAGTCCATTGTAGTTTAAACTCCAAAGTTTCAAAAAGAAATGAAGATAATCTGATTCCTTCAACAACTGAGAATTTCATACATGAAAATCCACTAACTGGCTACTCATTGCAAAGAGTATAAGATTCATCAAACTAACTCCGGGGAAAAAAAAAAAAAACGACGTGAGATCATCAGTCTTCCTACTAATTCCATAACTCATAAACATTTTTGCTCATCAGCAACATTTTCAATTAGTTGAATTTGTAATCACGAGAAGAAAATTACATATATCTAATTGAATCCATTGAGTACATTGAAATGCCAGATGATAGTTACCGGAATCGTCGAATAATCTCCGAAGAGCACGACGAGAGCCTCCAATGGGCTCGCGTCCGCGAAGAACTACTCCATCAATGTCGAACGCAATACCAAATCGTTTAAGTTGAGGTGAAGTAATGGAGGCACGGCAAAATGCAGGCAATCGAGCTTGAGATTGTAACAATGGCGGTTTGTTCTTGGTGTGGAGAACAGTTGAAACCGAAGAGCAACTCATATTTCCCTCCTTGGCAGATGATTCGCCGCCAAGGGATGGTTGACGCTCGACACAGCATGCACCAAGCGTGCTACACCATGAGAAGTTTTTTTTTTCATCAAATTGTTGGAGATAATACACCAATTGCTATAAAATAAGGAAAGAGTGTTTGGACGGTAATGTACTAAACTTTTGGGATATCGGACAATAATGCATTGAACTTTGACTTTAGACAATAATACAATGTATTTGGGGGTGTTGAACAATAATGCACTCAATATGATTTTGACAGTGGCTAACTTGGTGGCAATCCTATCTAGCTTGTCCCAAACTTAAATATTATTTAGCCTATTCGTCTTCTCGGTTTGCCACGTAAGATTGTCACCAAGTTCGCCACCATAGAAATTATATCGGGTGCATTATGGTCCAACACCCCTCTAAATTCAGTGCATTATTATCCAAAACCGAAGTTCAGTACATTATTATCCAATACCTCAAAAGTTCAGTATATTAGCGTCCAAAAATTCAATCGGAAAAGATAATACGTCTGAACACATGTAACAGTGAATTTGACCTTGACTCATTGGATGAGGTAGAATTTGTGGAATCCTATTAAGAGTGTGTAAATTTATGCATAAAAAAGCAGCTGGGTAAAAGATGAATTTTGTTAATTTTTGGTAAATTTTAACAAATTTATGGTAATATATCAAGATTAAAAAACTTTTGTTTTTAACTTTAGTAACTTTTGGTAAGTTTTGATAAATTTAGGCAAAAACTGGTAAATTCTGATAAATTGAATTTACCCTGCAATTTGACAGGAGTGTCAAATTCATTGGTAAAAAACAGTTGGATAAAAGTTAAAATTTGGTAACTTTTGTTAATTTTTGGTAAATTTTGATAACTTTTGTCAAATTTACCCTAATATATTAAAATTATTATTTTATTTTTTTTGTATTTTGGTAAATTTAAGTAAAAACTTGTAAATTCAATTCACCCACAAATTTGACAGGTTACATGGTAATTGATCCTCACATGTGAATATGAACACGCGCGAATATATATATATATATATATATGTATATGTATGTATAGTACAAGCTAACTGCTTCTTCAATAGCCTTACCGGGTAGTTGATCCTCACATGTGAATATACCTTCCGACATTTTCACCCACAGTCATCTGCTAATTTGATACAAATGTTGAAATGCACAAGCAAACATGACAGTCATTTCATGGTTATTCAACAAATGATGCACATATTACATATATCAAATCATTACAGATTGTTCATTATGTGGTATCAAACACAACAACCACATCCCGATCTCGCCAGAACATGTTGCACATATACCGACCATCAAACCTGACTCTGAAAAACTATTGCCTGTTGATGCAACATATTTACCATGTTTTGAGCATCACTAGCTTCAAAAGCTTGCATTTTAAGGTTATCTTTCTGCACATAGTTGTAAACATCTTGCAATGTGGGTTCGAAATTAAGAGACGACAGATTGGATATGCTCAAAAAATTGCATGCCATATCACTCATTTAATTATGTTGAAATTCACTATGTATCTGACTGGTCTCATCAACTCATTCATTTTACATGGAAAATTTCCACGATTTCGTAGGATTGAAACCAGATTTACCAACTATACATATGCTGTAACCACTTTCTTTCACTTCTGAGGATAAATCATAGATGGAGATTCTGAAGTTCGATCTGTAATGCTTGGAGTTTTTTCTCCATGTCTATCAGTTGCTCCTGAGTGTTGAGTAACTTATCTAGTTTTTGTTGGGCGGCTTCCTCATACGGTTTCCCGATAAGGGCCACATAGTTCTCCATGTTCTTGACTGCGGCTGATAGATCCTTCTGCATGGCTTCCTCGATTTCTTGCCCTACAGCATCTGCAATGCTCTTCACCTTGTCTACTATCTTTTGTCTACGGGTAGGAAAATTCGAGATCGCCAGCAACCTGACACAAAAGAGATTGGTTAAGAATGGCCAATGCACATAAAAATACAGGTAAAGTTGATGCAGAATAAATACACTCGGTAGTGCGGGCAAAATCCGGCTGACCCGCATGCCCGAATTTGTCTGGCTCGAATTAAACTGAGTTCGGTCATCAGTTTTTTGTCCGAATTTGAAATTCGGTCAATTTTGTCAAGTCCTATTGCAAAATTGGGTCGGGTTCAGGGTAAGAAACCAAAGCCTAACCCAAATTTGAAAGAAGTTGGATAGACACTGCAATTTGATCTAGATGTCTATAGTTCAACTAAGGCTTGTTCACAAACATAAACAGCGCATATTGCTCCACGAGTATTGTACAAAAAGAAAATAAGTTTTCAAAAGCAACTTGAAGATGGAAAATAATAGTGAGGTAAAATGCACTATGAGAACTAAGCATAGGCGAGTGGAGAAAGATATATCACCCGCCAGCAGAACAAAGGCCAAGGGCAAGAAGGTCTTCTAACGTGGTCGGTAGCACTGATGTAAGAAGAGAAGCAGATAATCCAGCAGCACCTAGACCGCCAAACGCTGCAAAAAACTGCACACGAGAAAGGACAAGCAGTAAAAACACTAATAAAAGACAAGTGAAGAGACACATTGATGAGATTTATCCGTTGCATGAATATCATGTAAAACGCAAGGCAAAACATCCATTGCGGTGGTTCCACTGTTAGTCATACTAAAAAAATGTTAGTCTCTTTGCATAAATAAGATAGATATTTAGACACATAGACTTCTGTTTCTCCAACTCTTCATTTTCATAGAGATATACTCTTGATATTTGAAGAAGAGGAGGGAAGAGATCAAGGCATTTTCACACATTCTTTCAGATGGATATCCAACCATATTACGTTGAATAGTTATTACGTTCATATATATATGGAGACAGACGTACAATTAAATAAGAAAATTATGTAGAAGAATAAATACCTGTGGTATTTAGACACATACACCTTTGTTACTCCAACTCTTCATTTGTATTATGTGAATGTATCACGCATAGGGGTGGGCAATGGGCTATGTCCCCAAAGGGTCAAGCGAATTGGGACAATAAAAAGGGGGCCAATTAAGGGTTGGTTCATTAACAGGCCGACCCGTTTAACTGATGCTAAGGGGTCAGAAAACAGGCCACGACGGGTTTGCCCATTAACGGCCCAACATAAGTAGGTTTTCACATTAATTTAAATGTTACATTTAGTTAAACATATTAATAATACTTGCACATTAAATAATCATTATCATAACTAGTTTTTGGTACAAATACACATCATTTAAGACTAGAACGGGCTACCCATAGCCTGACCCTCTTTTTTGCTTGGAAAGACGGACCCGGTCCACAACTTCAAATGGGGCGACCAAGATCCAACCCGACCCTACAAAGCTCACAGACCAACCCTAACCCAGCCCATCGCCCACCGCTAAATTCATGCATGTCAAGTGTAAACTACACTGTAGATGTAAGGTTTAAGTTATCCCTCCTTTTTTCATTTCACTCTATTTGACAGCTACTTGATCATGGACAGAGTAAAAGACTAAACATGACTTGCTATCCAAAAGCCAAAGAGAAAACAAACAATTCACCAAGAAGACAAGTAATCAGAAAACCGCCGATGCCTCAAACAAAAGATTCACATCAGCGCTTCACTAATACTGAGCCACTTTATCGAAAGCTAAACAGAGCATATCACTATTTGCTCGAGTATGTGAAAATAAAACCAAGACATTGAATAAATATAGATTAAATAAGATAACTCACCACTTGTCGAATTTCTTCGTCAAGTACTTTTGAAGCAGCAGCAGCGCTAAATTTCTCAATGGATTTTATGCTGTGAGCATCCGCTTCCCTCACAATAAAATTATTACTAAATTCCATCTGATCTGGCAATTCAATAAGGGATGACCATCTCTTCTCAAATGTCTCCTTATATCGCTTAGATTCATGCACATTATTCTCTCTAAGCCAGGCTGTATACTCCCCAGCAACCCTCTGTTTCACAAACCAAAAAAAAAAACAAGAAAAGTTACACAGTGTTTGGCTTTCCCTTGTTTGAGATTCAGTTAAAGAGTATTCTCCAACATATAGGAAACCATTTTTAACCAATAAAAACGAATGGACATAAAGTTCACTATAACCCTATAAGACTCCAAAGAGATTAAAATTTAAAAAGTAGAATTGACTCATCCCTAGGGGTGGTAACGGGCTGGGTCCCATTGGGCCAAGCAGGTTCGCCCATTTGATAAAACAGGGTCAATAATTCGCTGGCTGTTTGAAATTATGAATAATTAAACACGCTTTAACAAAATGTCTAAAATATGTCAGGTTCACATTAAAACACTGGATTTAAGTAAATCTATTACTAACACTTCATATGAAACAATAATTCTCACAGCCAAGTTTTTGAGCAAATACACTTTTAAATTGATAAGCTTTCAGCTGCATTTTTTTGTATTCTTCAGGCATTGGATATCTGTCTGAAGTTGTGTTCCGTGTCGTATGTCTCAACTTCTATCCTTACTTTTTGTGGTGTTTATTTCGCCAAAATTAAGATGCTTTCGTTGTAAATGATCTCAAAAATAAAATAAAATTGTGCGCTTCAATTATCAAAAGAGACCGGAAGGAACAAAACCTTGAGAAGCACATAACAAATTATTACACGTGAAATATAAAGGGACCAAACTGTTGGAACAAAACTGGTAAAATGAATACTATACTATAAGTTCAACTAATTTGTTAAAATGATAGTCCTAATGAAGTCACAAAATGCTAAGTAACATTTACTGCTAATGATCATTTACTTACTGGTTACCATTTGCAATTCCTTAAAAGAAACTTTATTCCATTTACTGGTAGCAATGAGTTGAAGGTCAAAACAATACACCCAAACAGCTCCAAATTTATTACCATTTGCTAGACATTAAAAGAAGAAGGCCCAAGGTATTCCTCATGTGATTTTTGGGGATATTTGGAAGGAAAGGAACCGGAGGGTTTTTGAGGGGGTTGAAATCCCTCTTTGGTGATTGAAAAACAATTTTGTCAAGTCTCTCTTCTTTTGCGTTAATGGGAAGTTCAACTCTTCCTTTTTTTGATGCGATAGATTTTGTGTACAGTTTGTTTTTTGGTTGTACATAACTTTGTATAGTGCTAGTTGAGCATGAGTTCTTTGTTTCTGTTATTAATATATATCTTTTTCCTACCAAAAAAGCAGCTCCAAAGTCCAAACTGATAAATAAAGAAGGGATAAACAGCACCTCTCCCAAACAGCATGTCTATCGTGGTTACAATTCTACCAGCAATGACTAAGCACAACCTTTTTTTTTATAGGAAGCACCGCGTATTTTTATGAAGCTAAGAGAAACACTAATCATATATGCACTTCAAGACCATCTTCATCACCACAACTATTCTATTATTTCTCCAAGAATATAGGACAAAGCAGAAGATCTATAGCAATGAAGGCATTAGATCAAAGAAATTTCAGTTTTGTCCCAAACAAAACCGACTCCTATAAGAATGAGTTCAAAATGACAGATGCAAATATGCTATATCACTTATTATTTCATACATCAAACAAACTACTCCCTCCATCCCACAATAGTTGTCGCTTTAGCTAAAATTTCAAAACCAAGAAAATGGTTAGTTGAGTATTGTGTTGCATGGAAAGTTGTGAAACATCAGTATTGAATTACTTGAATAGCTTTTTCTCTCTCTTACTTTTTCTATCTTTGTCAAAAAATTTAATAGAAAAGGTAGTCCATTGAAAAAAGTTTACATTGAACTGTAAAGCGACAAGTATTATGAGACAAAAAAAGTTACACAGTTAAAGCAACAACTGTTATGGGACAGAGGGAGTAATAAACTATCCAAGATAAACGAAGCCTCCGGGAACAAATTTGTTCAGGTACTTCGTAACAAGGACTTACTAGAGCGTCAGATAGTGCCGGGCCAACGATCTCATTCTGTATACTTTGTGTGGCAGGGATTGATGCAGATTTGTCACTTTTGAAAACCAAGGATAAAGCAAGATCCAAATTGGAGAGCTGAAGAGTAGACTCCACCAGATTTAAGACCCGTCCTTTTGCACTCTCAACCTAGATTGACAAAAACGATGACACATTAAACCATGGCATTCGGTGTTTACATACACGACATTACATGCAATCCTAGAAAGATGCAACTTACACCTTACTAATAAAAATATCTAAGATACGTAAAATTAAAGCCGCATACCAGCAAGAGAATTTGGCGTCTCCAAGAAACACTCTCATTTTCCATTCTCAATGCATATTCGGCAACAGTGCTCATGAACTCCTTGACTGATGCCAAGTCCTTCTTGGCATACCGGCAGTCTTGTGTAACAAGTGTTTGACAAGAAGACAGTAATCGGTCTGCTATTGTGATAGGTGTTTCAAGCTTAATCTTCATTCTCTCAAGTCCATTACTTGTGGTACCATCCAAAAATCCATACAAGAAATTCTCAAAAGCCTCAAAGCTATCCGTATTTGAGCTAGTACCCAATGCTTGCAAATCACGTTGAACTGTCCCGTTGTCAGTGGAAGCAAGTTTTGCAAGAAGAGCAGCTCGTGCAGACACAGGAAATATTGTAACATGATCTATATTCAGCAACTTTTTGACATTTTCACCGACAAATGTTATGGCTTCCTCCAACTGCATCAAATTTTATATGAAGTCATCATTGATCCAGAATTGATAAGGATTATAAAATGGGTCTCTTAGTAACAACTCACAGCCTCTAAAGTTTCTAGTTCTTTGTAGTCAATTCACAAAACAGTTAATTTCTTCCTTTTTTGGGCATTAGGCAATAGACAACTTTTAATCAGGATAACAGAAACAACCTCCTTTATGACTCAACGAACTCAATATCCATCCCTAGGCAAGGCTTCAAGGAACTCAATAAGTCAAATATGGTTAACAAGGCGCATGCTATCTGGAAAGGATTTAGAATTACTACAAGTGTTGTAAAGTGTGGAAATTATATTATACACCTGTATGTTCAGTATTTATGTACACCAATCCTTTTTAATGAAAATTAACGTTTATGTTTATGAACAATAGACAATTTTTCTTAGGAAAATTGGATTCTAATAATCCCTACTTTTAGCAATTGGACAATAATGATCCCAACTTTGGAAATTTACACTAGTGGTTCCTACTTTCAACCTGTTGTATTATTTGGACCACCACCGATTTTTGGGGCTTTGACTTTGTGGTTTGCTGACATGGCATGCCGGAAATTTACTTGACCAATTTTTAAGCTTTAACCGCTTATTTGACATCCAAGTCAGCACCCTCTCTCTCCTCAATAATCTGCTCTCTCCTTACTCCTCTCTTCTCTGAAAACCCCTCTCACCTCCCCCTGTCTCACTGCCTCCCCAGGCAGACATTTTTTGTGAACATTAGGATAGTTTTAAGGAAGAATGTACAATATTCTTAAACCATAGTGCATACAAATAACAACTTGCTGAAAGTGGCATTCCACCACTACAATAATGTCACTTTCCAACAACCGTTCATTGTATAGGGAAAAACCATAAATTGCATTTGCAAAATGACATTGTGCCACTGCTATCTACACATTGTCCCGCGTCACTGAGATCTCTTGGAAGGAGAGTAAAAAATGGGGAGTAGGAGTTCATAAGAGTAAAGGAGGGTGAGAGTATGGGAGGGTTCATAAAGGTAACAACTTACCCCTACTTGGGAGAACATTTTGGAGAGTTCATAAGAGTAAAGTGTTAAATGACATATTTACCCTTTTATATTATATGTAATTCAATATAATACAATTAGGGTTAGGGCTATAATGGTCATTTTCTATGTTATGTATGACATAATTATATGGAACACTTGTTTACACCCCAAATTGGGGTGTTAAAAAAACAGGGGTAAAGAGGTGTAAAGGAGAGTAAACCCTACTCTCCCTTACCCTCCCATACCCTCCCTCACTCTCTTCCCAAGCAGGAGTAAGGAGGAGTAGGTACCCTCCTTAACCCCTCCTTACTCCCCTCTACCCCTCTCCCAAGCAGACCCTTAGTGGCACAAAGCTAGTGTAACCATAACAATTTTTTCCAACATATATAGTAAATAACTACGTACCTCGTTTGAATTCCTATACAAGTCGGCTTTATTCAATAAGAAGACAACTTTTTTCTTCCACTGTTGTGTATACCGAAGAAAAGAGACCTGAAAAACTCCAATTAAGGATGGAAATTAGCCAAAATTTCTAAGCAAACTGCAAACGTTTAATCTTAAGCATAGCGGTAAAGAGGGAGACAAGGTTAAATGTTTTATCCTTCTTCCTGAAATGGTTGTTATCTTTAGTTCTTTACTTTGTGTGGAATAATTAAAGGGAAAACTTTTATCCCATGCATAACCTTACTACTTTATAGCAAAAGGCTAACAAGATGTTATCATAATCAATACATCATACTGTGAAAAGTAAAACTGTCCAAGGATATTAATATCGGACTACATTTGTTTAATGAAGACAAAAGTATTGATTAACAAATAATTTAATTCCGTGCCTATTTTATGAAGTAAAGCTATAAAATCATGATAGGAACAAATTGTACCTCACTCTCACTCAAAGGACGATCAGCAGACAGAACAAAAAGAAGCAAGTCTGCCCGAGGTAAAAATTCTTCAGTAAGGCGTTGCTGCCTCTGAAGAATGACATTAGTCCCAGGAGTATCAACAATGACCATCTGCATCAATAGATAATGAGGCAATATTGTTCAACTCATGAAACAGCTGATCGCCAAAAACAAAGAAGTAAAATATGAAAGAGAAACAATTAAATATGCAAGCAGTTTGTACGCTTGCAAAAATAATGAAGAAACTGTATCAAAATAAGTACCGAGATGATTACTGCGAAACTTCCACCTTACATCTTGTGAGAAGGGGAAGATACACCACACTGGCTCAAATGGTAATATAAATAATATTAATACCCCTAGCAGTGATTCAGTGATACGATAAGCTAGAGTCAGCTACACTCCAAATCATCTTTACTAGAAAAGCACCAATTTGCCAAGATCCCTCCCCTATTTCAGTCATTGTCTGGTCACGTGTCCATGTTTAATGCAATGCTTCCTAAACAAACAAAAAAAAAAAAAGGAAACCGCTAAAGGGGCCGAACGCTTCCGAATAACCCCCTTCAAAAAGAGATTAAGCACAAAACAATGGAAGAGATAAAGATTTGCTTCTCATGTTTACACGTTAAGAAATGGGTCAAACTAAGTGATGCTAATACACAAACAAAAGCTTAACATCACCATGTCATGTTTTCAAATCTATTCCAATAAGGTTACTTGAACACCAGAGAAAAGGAAACACAAATCTACAGGCATCATTACCTTCTTTAGAATTTGGGAAGATAGGTAGCAAATATACTGACCATCTGGAAGTGTTTCAAATCGTTGTTGCTCCCTGGAGTCAAATTCACAATAGCGCAAAAAGGTGATTTCATTCGTGGTGGGAACCACGCCCTCCTTTAAGAATTTTCCCCCAAGAAGTGCATTGATTACACTTGATTTTCCAGAGTTAAATTCACCCTGTAAAACAATAAACTGAGTGATTGAATGCTAAGTTTGCATGAGGGAGATGAAGATTAGAAATGAAGTCTAAATAACGAAATATTGGAAACAATCGTGGATTATGAAAATTGTTACCCTAGTTTGATATTATTGTCACTTCTGTATAGATAGATTACTATGCTCTTAGAAACAGGTGATACCGAAAGTATAAGTTGTATAGATTGCTTTACATTACAATACACCACCAAAATAAAGTCACCAAGTACTGCATCATTAGATTACCATACAGAATTTCTATCTAATCTATTGTCCGTTTTTCCCCACTTCTCTTCCTGCCTTCAAACCTCCACCTTTCTCTCATTTTGATTCCCGAACTACCTAAAAAGTCCTCTCCCTTACACCGACATCAGTTTGAAATACTAAATCAGTATCAGACCATCCCATCTACATCATTTCAGTGTTAGAGAGTTCCAATCTGCATTATTACCAAATATTCAAATCCACTCAGCAGAAAATGTGCGATATCCAACCAAGATATTCTGACACATACCATGACAAGACAGTTCTCATCAAACACAAGGACCGTTGGTTCCAATATACTGCGTATCACCCCATGTTGGGATTGAATTCACTCTTAAACACATGTAAAAATCAATGCATTTAACTATATAAATCAACATGGGTCCCGCCGCAGTAATTACATCTTTTCTTAAAATCAAGTGTATCTATAAGATAAAAGAATTAAACCACGGTAATAGGAATCAATGACTCATTCCATATAAAAGGTCCATGTAGAAGGGACTACTTCCCAAATGTATAAACCTTCACTGGTTCTAAGACACAACCATTCTTAAAAGAAGTAGAGCTATAATATCATTCTTATCAATAATTTGAAAAACTGTTGGGAACACTATTTCAAACTTAATGAACAAACGAAGTTTCAACTTTGCAGTAGAAATCATTAAGCTTCAACCCATGCTTACATGGTCCCAGATTTCCAATGACAAGGCCAGATATGAGAAAGCTTGACTACATAATCTGGGCCAATAAGATCAACTCCTCTCCTAATGAAGCTACTTTTATTGAGGAAGCTATATCAAAGAAAGAAGGAAAGTGAACCAGTCCGCTTCACACCACATGGTGTAATTCATTAATACGTAAGTCAACTAAGTACAAGACCCTTGCTAGACCAAAGATATGAGACTTTGCCCTTTCTTACATAGAGCACTAGGATCTCTCATATCCACATTATCCTAGTGCGTTGTATAGAATGGACGGAAATCTTTAGGCTAGCATACAAGCCAGACCATGAATGAGGAAGTGAGATCTAAGATATGTAGTCAAACTATGTGAATGCAAACAAACATTCAACTATGATTATGTCTATCATGGAAGAACTCGTGAAAGACTAAGTAGAGTTACTTAGACAAGCATTCACAAGATACAGAACACTAAAGATGGTCCGCTATAGTCGCTTTTGACAAAATAAGTAGTAAACATATTAGACATCTAACAGATTATAAACAGGTAAACACTAGATGAGGATAATTTCTGTATTGGTGGGTAAATCACTCCTATTATGCACAAAAACAAGTAAAGGGAAAACTATAAATTCACTTATCCTACTATCCCAACACAACTACATTCTCTACTAGCAAGTACTTAAAAGGAGAGATTGCATTGAAATATAGAGCTAATACCCATATTATCGTTGGAACCAGAGTTTTGTTGAAGTTCAGCACACAATTACCACTATGACCAGCAGAAACGGTTCATCAAGTTGAGAGATAGCATCATTGAGAAGTGAAATTTCCTCCATCTGCGTTAGAAACCAAGCCCAAGTCAAGCATTAGGTACAAGTAGAGAGAGCCAAGTGAATGTCAATTTAATCAAATTCAAATACCCAATGTTAATTATAAATGTTCACCAGTGGTGCAGCCTTCTCAATTGCATTAACTGCTTGGACCAACAAACGTCTCTCCTTCTTAATAAATTGTACTTCTTTGTCCTCCAGATTGACAAAGCCGGAAATTCCTGCTTCCCCAGCAAAGCCATTAGATGTCTTCAACACATCCATTTTATTAGACTTCGGAGTTCCATCCTGGATTCTTTCATTCGTAGCAGATGTTGTTTCATACAACAGTTTGCTAAGTGAATCACCAATGGACTTCAGCTCCTCTAATGTAATAACAGCACCACTGGCACCAGATGTGAGTAGCTTTGATACCTTATTTGATAACAGATCATTTCTTATTGAACCGGTTTCAAAAAATAGTGGTATCTTTACGCTTGCATTCATTGACTGCATCAACATATCACTTTCCACAAAAGAACTACAAATAAGAAAATCGGCACCTTCTGAATTAGTTGCACTCAGTGCAGTGTTCACAGTTTGAACACTTCTCCCTACCACTGGAAGAATCACTGTCTCATTCTTAGAGCTCATCATTGTACTCCTTGCGACAATAGCAGGAAGGCCTATAAATACAGAAGCAGTATTAGCATATCAAAGAAACAAGCTAAACATTAAGTTACAAGTTAAAACATACACAGAGCCACTAAATTGCTCAAAACTGTCTAATATAACCTCCTAAAGAACAGTTCCCCTAAAGGAACAATCGATCTATGCTATCATCATGCCATTAAGTATTTGTTAGTTTCCAATCACATTGAGAAACAAAGCAACTGATTTATACATAGAAATTAAACTTGCGAAAGAAAAAGAAACAAAGCCAGTTAATCCATTGTTTCCCAAAAATCACTTTTGTTGCACTTTTACTGCTTTACATATTTCATCCTTAATCTGGATAGTTAACCAAACCAAAACCAATACTATGAAATCCCGCCCAAGCCTGGTATGGAGGGGACACATGTAGCAGTCTTACCCCTAAAGTTTGCAATTTAGAGAGACCGGTTCCAATTGACCCAAGATTTAGAAATTGTTCGCTACCTACTACTTGACCCAAGATTTAGAAATTGTTCGCGACCTACTACTCCAAGTAAAAGAAGCAGAGGAGGTTTAATAGACATTTTACTTTAATCTAAATAGTCGAACAGATTTTTTTTTTTCGACTTATAATGTAATAGACTAAAGTAAAAATTCCAATCAAAACTACTCTGTTTTTTTTTTTTAATGGGGTAGTAGGTTGCGAACAATTTCTAAATCCTGGGTCAATTGGAACTAGTCTCTCTAAATTGCAAAATATAGAGCTAAGATTGCTACATCCAACACCTCCATATCTCATGTGGCGGGATTTCATAGTATTGGTTTTTTTTACTGTTTTACATATGTATATCAAACCATTAAAAACTGCACTTCCATAACAGGAAATGATTCATTAATATACATTGGCCACAAAAACTACTTACAAGCACAATCTAACATTGTGGAGTCCTTATACAACATGTAATACCAATCTAAATCCCATATCACAACAAACACAAATAAATAGAAGATCTGCCAATTCAGTCGGGTTGGGTCGGATCAGTTTCAGCTTTATTTAGGTTTGGGGTTTGAAATCATGTTTGCAACCCTAAACTATCGGTCGGGTTCAGGCCGATTTTCAGGTCGGTTCAAATTCTGTCAGGTCCCCATCAATTAGTACCTCAGTGTCCTTATATAACATGTAACACCAATCTAACAACATACAAAATAAACAGAAGTCATAAATACCCTTATACTCATATCAATCAGTACCATAGGAGTAGAGCTTGCAAAATTTTGTCCAACTGGAGTAACCGAATTTGTCCGACCCAAAAGAAACCGGGTTTGGTCATAGATTTTTTTTTCAGAAGTTTGACATTGGTTGAATATTCAAACACAACATTTCTCTTGTTTCTATTGCCCGGACCCAATTTTGACCTGAATTAGATCCGTCCAAATTGTTAGGTCCCACCAAAAAAAAAACAGCTCTGAACATCAATTTCTAGGCTGAATTTGACCGACCCAAATTTGACCGAACCCCAAATTTTGTCAACGCCACTACTAGAAGTAATTTTTTGAAATACCCACATCAATGAGAACAATATACAACAGAATTTTGAAATACCCACATCAATGAGAAGAATATTTGAGTGAATTTTGAAATACCCAGATCAATGAGAACAATATATAAGAGAATTTTCGAAACACCCACATCAATTAGAACAATACACTATAGAAGAGGAAATTATCACATACCCACATCAATTAGTAGAAAACTAGAGCAATTTCGAAATACCTTTATCGGACAAGACAACCCCACTAGCATTCACAGCAGCAGCAATATCAACCCTCTCATCAATCAACAAGTACGCCCGATCCCTAACCACAGACTTGAGCAAACAAGCAGCCTCATACAACTTCCCCCCACCACCACCCTGACCACCACCAACCACCACAATCCCCACCCTCTTCGCCACCGCAGCATCCACGAAATTCAACGCCGATTCATCCCCCAAGACCTCATCCGCATCCACTCGAAGCACAATGGTGGGTACTTTGATCTCCGGGCGCTTGTACCCTCCTGGGAAGAGGGTTCTAAGCTGCGATTTCGGGGCGAATTGAGGGAAATCGGAGTCGGAAGCGTCGTTTTGGAGGGATTGTATGGTGAAACGGCGTCGTTGGGAGAGTTTGGAGAGGTGGTGAGGAATGTGTAATTGTGAGTGTGAGATGGTGGGGAAAGTGAAGGAATGTGGTGGGGAGAGAGAGAGAAGAGATAGCATTGTGATGGAGAAGAGATGATGATGATGATGATGATGATGATGTGTCTGAACTCTCAAGTGTCAGCCATGGTTGTGGTTTTGTGGAGGGAAGGAAGGAGATTATGAAGGGGGGAATGTGTTTGAGATGTTACAGAACAGAAGTGATGATGGATGGATGTGAGAATGAAGAGAGAAGAGGAGTGAGTGGGGGGGGTTGGACGGAGGAGCGGGAGAGTTAATTGATGGGTGGATAAGATGAGGAAGGATAGAGAAGCCTATGGACAAAATGTGCATTGTAATCTGTGAGACTGCTCGGAATAGCAAAAGATTGGGGAGTGTTTGGTCAAATAAATTTCATCTGAGGCCTTTTTCGGTAAACAAAATAGCGGATAAAGATTGATGTAGCGAATAATAATTGAGGTTGCGGATAGCGGATGTAATTTAGCGGATAGTTGATTGTTGTTTAGGTAGCTGTTTGTAAAGACTACGTTCGATAAATTAGCGGCTAGATTTGCTGATGAATGTAGAATGATAAAAAAAGACATCATCTATATTATTACTATTTTTTATGGAAGATCATTATTATTATTGTTACAACTATTATTATTCTTCTTGTTGTTGTTGTTATTGGGTGTTTGCAATATTAGTTGTGAACTAAAGAGTACTTAATAAATTATTATTGGGTGTATTGGCATTCCCCCAATATCTTGCAACATGGAAATAGAATAACTTGCCCACCAAACACTCTTTTTCCAAAACAAAAAAAAAAAAAAGAAAATAACAACAACAAAAAGAAGCCATGAGAAATCAAGTTTGAGGGAAATAATTATAATTTCAATAGCACTTGACTACTTGAGGGCATCATTGTAAATTACTATATCAAACGCTACATCACACTCATAAACGTTAACGTGTATGACATTTGGGATTTTATGTGAAACTAGACGATATTTCATTTCAATTGTTCCTCATAAATTTAAGAAATACAAACAACCAATTGGAATTACAAGCTAAACAAAAAGACAAACTTTTATTAAAAGAATGATAAAGTAAAAATTGAGACTTGTAAGTCTGGAGACAATCATAAAAGTGAACAACAAAACATTGAAATCAGATCTCAACAAGATAAAATAATAATATCAATCCCACCAAATCCTCACACCCATTTGTTTCTTTTCCATTTTCGACTTTCTTCCTTCTTCTTTATCAGCAACACCAGTACACAGTGGTATTCAATCACTCCCCTATCTCTTCTTTCTCTATTAGTAGCAGCATCTGACAACAGACCATTGGCTAGTTTCTATGGTCTCTATTTCTTTTACATTTTGTCTTACTACTATCTCCATTCTTTGTCTGTTAGCGAAAACATTGCGCGCGATGCGTGCAGTGGACTTGAAGGCATTAGAAATAAAGTATACCCTACAATGGTCAAGTTGAACTCAAATATATTTTGTGTTTTCCAAACAGTGGACAGAAGACGAATATGGTGAATATCAGTTCAAAAGGTATAGCTGCTAATAAGAAAAAATCGTTAACAATAATTAGGCTGAACAATCTAGTAAATATCAACAGAAGACAATACGACACATGCCCAATCTATCAACTGTTGATATTCCAAAGAAACGGTGAGGCAATATGGTCAATTGACCAATGCCTCTTTTTGTTTTGGGGCTCTGATGCTTTGTCCTTTTGTTTTTCTTCACTTTCTTGAGTCCTTCATAGTTGGCAATCCAAACGTCCTTCCTCATCTGTCTTTTAAGCCTTTCTCCTATGCATCTTCCTTCCGACTTTTTTAGTGCCATTTGAGAATGGTTTCTTGCCTGTTCTTCCGGCTCTATGCAAGTAATGAACTGCACTTCTAGGCAAGTCTAAAATGTAGATGTGAATAGTATTTGACAGGTAAACTCCTCTTGTGGCGATAGAACTTCTTTCTATCTCACCTATTCATGGTTAAATGTCATGTTAGTACATCACACCCGCATGAAGCTAATCAAATGCTCTCATATCATGGAATCAACGAAAGTTTTTAAATATCCAACTACCCTGTTATCAAGAAGACTATATCAATAGATGACGAACCATTACATGGTCACTATTAAACCATCAGCGACATATGTTGAGTTGTCCCACATCGGCCTTTGACACCCATATTGTTGTGTTTATAATGGCTTGGTTACCTCGACCTCTTAAGCTAGCTTTTGGGGTTGAATTGGGCTCAAGTCCATTATTTAACATGGTATCAGAGCCAGGGTCATTGATGTTGGGGCCGCGCCTGCAGTTGTCTGCGCCTCGTGGTGAGGGGGGCGTGTTGAGTTGTCCCACATCGGCCTTTGACACCCATATTGTGGTGTTTATAATGGCTTGGTTGCCTCAACCTCTTAAGCTAGCTTTTGGGGTTGAATTGGGCTCAAGTCCATTATTTAACAACATAAATGAACAGGAAAGACGGAAGTTCTGGCTGGGACAACATAGTTGCACAACTTCATGTCCCAAAAATACATTCAAAATCCTTTCAGTTACGGCCAGCCAACGCATGCATTTACAACACATTATAATGCTTCATATATCTTCAACATATACAAGACAACCTAACTTCAACCAATAAGCTAAATGCAAATGTACAAAGTAAGGCAAACTGTAGTTAAATCATTTGAATTTTCCTAGGAAAATTTTTAGAACTCTTATAATTCTTCAGATAGTCATAAAATGTAACGCCCCGGCCCATTTTGTAACACCCTGGGTATATGGTTAAGTGTGGCTTAAAGGGATCGAAATAACTACTTATATCACCAAAGTGCACCTTCTTTTATGGTAGCTCATCTGTTGGGAACTCCTCAGTTAAGCGTGCTTAGCTGGGAGTAGTCATAGGATGGGTGACCTCCTGGGAAGTATTCCTAGGCAGCGTGTGAGTGAGAACGAAGCACGCTGGAAAGACTCGTGGTGATTTGTGGGGCCAGTCAGCGATCCTTGAAGTGGTTATCGGTAATGTCTGCGGCCCGGGAAGGGCCAGGGCGTTACATAAAATAATAACTTGAAAGTATACTCACCCTAATAACATTTATGACTTGTCAAAAGTTTTGATCTAATGATTACAAATTTGAGTTTGAATTCGAAAATTGATCAGTTACTATGTTGCAAATTGTGTCCATGATCAACATTTGAGGGGCGTCGATTTTGTTAATTCATAATAATTTTAATTATGTTTTGTGCTTGATCAGTTGAAATGCTAAGATTAGATCCAAGATCTTTGTGACATTGATTCAAAAACTAGCTTTAGAGTACACAAGACTGCTTATGTTTTAGTTCTTTAAGAAGTAGCCCAAATATCACTCTTTATTTACCTAAAATTCGGGAAGAGGTCCAAACCCTCACAAGAAACTAAATTTATTGGCATACGAAAGCAATAGTCAATCCACATAAAAATTTAAACATTGAAACTTCATTTAATAATTAGGAGGATACTTGCATGACAGACATTGGCGTTAAATGACATTTGGATTAGAAGGAAAGGGTTAAAACCAGAGGTCGGACATATCCAAACAAAGATTTGAAAGAACATACCAAAAGAGATGTTGCGCGGGCATTGAAATTCATGTCATCCTCCAGAAGTGTATAATGAAAATTTTCCCTTTGAGCTCTTCAAAAAGACAATCAGATCAGTTGTTGTCAGAATATCAACTTCTCAGACTTCAAAAAGTAAAATATTAATTTAGCGGAGTTTCCATCAATCTCTCATTACTACCACTATTTTCGAGTACTGTTAACTTTCAGATATTCAATAATATTTATACGCTCATACATGAAAATAGGTTTGGGGTGGTGGGCACAACATCATTTTTGTAAATATCACAAGTCACAACCCATCTTTTTCTATCACCTTGAAACCTTTGAATCTACCCTAAATCAGACATAATTATTCTTCTGTTCTAGTTGTTCCCATCATTAGCAAGCTCCAAATTAGAGTCGACTTCAACTAGGTAACGAAGCGACCAAATCCCACATCCACACAGTGCATCAAGAACTTGTAGTTTGCACTTTGATCGCTTGTGAAGGGCAGTAGCAAGTTTTGAGAAGTGTAACTTGTAATTTTGATCAAATGGCACAACTCACAATTTGAAAACTTCTACATTGATTGGTGATACAATCCTAATTTTTAGAACTTGCATAGGGTATTAAGACATCCAACATGATATCCACACAGTTTGTATAATAAAAACTAAAAAAAAGATGCGTGAGATACAAAATAGCTTGAAAGTATACTCACCCTAATAACATTTATGACTTGTCAAAAGTTTTGATCTAATGATTACAAATTTGAGTTTGAATTCGAAAATTGTATGTGGCAAGTTATGTCCATGATCAACATTTGAGGGGCGTCGATTTTGCTAATTCATAACAATTTTAATTATGTTTTGTGCTTGATCAGTTGAAATGCTAAGATTAGATCCAAGATTTTGTGACATTGATTCAAAACCTAGCTTCAGAGTACACAAGACTGTTTATGTTTTAGTTCTTTAAGAAGTAGCCCAAATATCACTCTTTATTTTACCTAAAATTCAGGAAGAGGTCCAAACCCTCACAAGAAACTAAATTTATTGGCATACGAAAGCAATGATAGCCAATCCACATAAAAATTTAAACATTGAAACTTCATTTAATAATTAGGAGGATACTTGCATGACAGACATTGGTGTTAAATGACATTTGGATTAGAAGGAAATGGTTAAAACCAGAGGTCGGATATATCCAAACAAAGATTTGAAAGAACATACCAAAAGAGATGTTGCGCGTGCATTGAAATTCATGTCATCCTCCAGAAGTGTATAATGAAAATTTTCCCTTTGAACTCTTCAAAAAGACAATCAGATCAGTTGTTGTCAGAATATCAACTTCTCAGACTTCATAAAGTAAAATATTAATTTAGCGGAGTTTCCATCAATCTCTCATTACTACCACTTATTTTCGAGTACTGGTAACTTTCAGATATTCAATGATATTTATACGCTCATACATGAAAATGGGTTTGGGGTGGTGGGCACAACATCATTTTTGTAAATATCACAAGTCACAACCCATCTTTTTCTATCTCCTTGAAACCTTTGAATCTGCCCTAAATCAGACATAATCATTCTTCTGTGCTAGTTATTCCCATCATTAGCAAGCTCCAAATTAGAGTCGACTTCAATTAGGTAACGAAGCGACCAAATCCCACATCCACACATTGCATCAAGAACTTGTAGTTTGCACTTTGATCGCTTGTGAAGGGCAGTAGCAAGTTTTGAAAAGTGTCACTTGTAATTTTGATCAAATGGCACAACTCACAATTTGAAAACTTCTACACTGATTGGTGATACAATCCTAATTTTTAGAACTTGCATAGGGTATTAAGACACCCAACATGATATCCACACAGTTTGTATAATAAAAACTAAAAAAAGAAGCGTGAGATACAAAATAGCTTGAAAGTATACTCACCCTAATAACATTTATGACTTGTCAAAAGTTTTGATCTACTGATTACAAATTTGAGTTTGAATTCGAAAATTGATCAGTTATTATGTGGCAAGTTATGTCCATGATCAACATTTGAGGGGCGTCGATTTTGCTAATTCATAACAATTTTAATTATGTTTTGTGCTTGATCAGTTGAAATGCTAAGATTAGATCCAAGATTTTTGCGACATTGATTCAAAACCTAGCTTTAGAGTACACAAGACTGCTTATATTTTTGTTCTTTTAGAAGTAGCCCAAATATCACTCTTTATTTACCTAAAATTCAGGAAGAGGTCCAAACCCTCACAAGAAACTAAATTTATTGGCATACGAAAGCAATGGTAGTCAACCACATAAAAATTTAAGCATTGAAACTGTTAGAGAAAAATAATAGTAGCAAGGTAACAGCGGAAGCGAATAATAGAATCGAATTTGAGATGACGGAAATTACGACAAAATTCAGGAACAAAATAATAAGAGCGATAAAAGAACACAACCACAAGTTTACGTGGGAAACCGAAGAACTCGGAGAAAAACCCACGGACGGCGACAGCCAGAAAACAATTCACTATGAGAAATGAGGAGTACAACCGGATCACTATCACAGGGTGTGATACGATTCACAACAAAGGAGATTACAACACGAATGCCTCTCCGTCACAACTCTCAATCTTTCTCTCTCGGGATTCACTCGGGAAAAATATTGGTGAGACATTTTTCCCTCTTAATATTTTCTCCCTCTCTGACTCTCTATAACTCGATCATTGTTCGCCGTACTCGACGACGCCAAGCGCCGTATGTCGGGCCGTGATTATAGTGGAGATACATATGTAGTATTTATACTAATTTGAGAGAAGGAAACTAGGTTAAATTATAAATAACCTAAATAATAAAGACAACCAATCCGCCGCCGCAGCCAAGAGTCGGTGACCTGAGACGCTGGCAGCGCTCTACAGGCGCTGGCCGCGTGAAGTGATTCAAGGCCGCTGGATGTAACGCTCCCAGCGTTAGAACAACAGGGAGTAGCGCCTAGGATGTCGTTTCCGTAACTAGGCGCCGGTATAGCCTTGGTCCCCTCGGTAGCGTTTTGTATCAAAAGACGCTAGTGGCGTCTTTTACCCCTGGTGGCGTCTTGGACCCCCTGGCGACGTCTTGTTCATGTGGGGTGCTGCTAGCGTCCCATGTGACGCTGGTGGTGCTCCGATCTTCCTCCCTCAATCTGGACCCCGAGGATCCAATGGGCCACACAAACCCAACAGAAACTCATTTAATAATTAGGAGGATACTTGCATGACAGACATTGGCGTTAAATGACATTTGGATTAGAAGGAGAGGGTTAAAACCAGAGGTCGGACATATCCAAACAAAGATTTGAAAGAACATACCAAAAGAGATGTTGTGCGGGCATTGAAATTCATGTCATCCTCCAGAAGTGTATACTGAAAATTTTCCCTTTAAGCTCTTCAGAAAGACAATCAGATCAGTTGTTGTCAGAATATCAACTTCTCAGACTTCAAAAAAATAAAATATTAATTTAGCGAAGTTTCTATCAATCTCTCATTACTACCACTTATTTTCGAGTACTGGTAACTTTCAGATATTCAATGATATTTATACGCTCATACATGAAAATGGGTTTGGGGTGGTGGGCACAACATTATTTTTGTAAATATCACAAGTCACAACCCATCTTATTCTATCTCCTTGAAACCTTTGAAGATGCCCTAAATCAGACATAATCATTCTTCTGTTCTAGTTATTGCCATCATTAGCAAGCTCCAAATTAGGGTCGACTTCAACTAGTTAACGAAGCAACCAAATCCCACATCCACACATTGCATCAAGAACTTGTAGTTTGTACTTTGATCGCTTGTGAAGGGCAGTAGCAAATTTTGAGAAGTGTAACTTGTAATTTTGATCAAATGGCACAACTCACAATTTGAAAACTTCTACACTGATTGGTGATACAATCCTAATTTTTAGAACTTGCATAGGGTATTAAGACTCCCAACATGATATCCACACAGTTTGTATAATAAAAACTAAAAAAAAGATGCGCGAGATACAAAATAACTATACATTTTGGCAGAATTGACTGAAAAAATTTATGTTCAAAAGCACTAAATCAGTTGCGGATGGCTTGTACTTTGATGTATGTATAAAAGTTTCTTAATTGGTTCTTATTTAATTTGATAAGTTAACATGGATTAGTTGCTATTATAAGAAAATAAATATAATTTATGATAAGCGAACAATGAAATGAAATACTCCAATATAATGTGGTTTATTAAGGTTTTTACTGTATGTTTGAATGTTCATGAAATTTGTGGAATCTATAATGTCAATATTAATTGCTCAAAATGCTTAGTATATGCCAATGCTTGAAGCAAATTATGTAAAACAAATCAACAAGAAAGGCAAGCATAAGAAAATTCCAATTACAAAGTGACTCAACTTCTTTGACTTTGGCCTTTCATTTACTTGATCATTATTTTTGCATATTCAGCGAAGATTGACCCTTTCATTTGAGACCAAAATAGTTGCCTCAAATTTATCAAATCAAGTTAAGATATTTACCTTATTTTCAAAGAATGGGCTCTGTTTAGATTCTTTACTGTGAGGTTGCTACTTGTTCTAGTACTCTAGTACATGATACATGAACATGATACTTGGACATGCTTGTAATGGATCACCACTTTCTATTCTAGTTTATCCTGTTTTGTTCACTCATTTGCTCGGTTAAAATTGCCATTCTAATTTCCCGAATAGTAAAAAACGTCACTAAATTTGAAAACATCCACTAAACCACACTAACCTTTCCCTAAAACTAAAAAATGCCAATTTAACCCATGTTAGTATTAAAAATTGCCAATTTAACCCAAGTTACTATTTAAAAAAGCCACTGATATTGAAAATATTCACTCAAAAATGCCATGCAAGAAAGCATGCTCAACCTATTAAAATGTCATCTTTGGGTTTTAAGAAAAGCTACAGTTTTTACTTAAATTTATTAAAATTTACCAAAACTTTTCAAAAATTATCAAAGTTAAAAAATAAAAAATTTAATTTTGATGCATTAGGGTAAATTTGACAAAAGTGAACAAAAATTACCAAAAATTAACTTTTACCCAATTGTAATTTTTCTCATGAATTTGCCACACCCTTAATGGACGTTTTCAAAATCATGTTCAAACAATATCAAAGGAGCAATATTATGCCCGAACATTGGTGAATGTCAAAATTCATACTGAAAATTATGACCAAAGCCATTTTTTTTTTTTGGTTAGGTAGGACAAATTTTTGCCACCGAGGGAAAAAAATCATCAAGTATTTAGACAAAACAGAAACTCCTAACAAGAAAAAAAAAAGGGTAAAGTATCAAAGCAAACTCACCATTCTACAAATAATCCGCCATTGCTGATAATCCTTCTTCCCAAACACGACCGCATCCAACTCTACAATATTGAACCGCTTATTGATCACCGTCGCAACCCCTTTGAAAAATACGGAAAATTGCCAGTATGTTCTGGATAACACCCCAACTGGCTCCTAAACAAATTTTTAAAAATTATTAACTAATTAAAATCAAAAATTATATTAAGAATGAAACAAAAGAAGCAAATGAGTCAAATAAAGTACTTTTTTCTTCTTTCTTCTTCTCTCCCTTGCTCTTTCCTCTGCCACTCTTGGGTGCCCATTTTTTTCTCATTTGGATACATTAAATTCACAACCCGAGAAGATTACCCCTAAGGAAAAAAGAAAATACAACTTTTAGCTTTCATTTATAAAATGCAAATTCTCAAAGAAAACACACATATAATATTTTTTAAAATTGTTAATCATCTAAATATATATTATACCGAAGCATATTGTTCAACATTAAGGACCCAAACAACCCAAACTTTCACAGAAAAGTTCTTGGGGAAGCTAAACCATATAGGATGTGTAGCTTGACAACTTATGAAATGGCTAGTAAGCAGAGGGAGTCAGAGAATGAATAAATTGAGAAGAAGAAACTTTACCCGCTTTCTCCCTCAATTTTCATCTCAAATCCCTCTCAAAACCCCCAAAAAAACCTAGAAATACCTCAAAACTTCTCAAAATCTAGCAACCCAATTCGAAGATGTCGGCGGTAGCGGAGCAAACAAAGCCTCTGATGGCCGAAAACCCAGAGAAATTCTGTACGTTACCCAATCCACTACCTAGAAATTTGAGAAACATACCTGATCCATGCCTTCATCAGACAGTTTCGGTCTTCTTCGTCGCCTCCATTCAAGGAAGCCATGGTTTTCCTTTCAAGGATTGAGTGTCAGTTCAAAGCCCTCGTGCATTCTGCTTGGAGTGGGAATGAGGTGGGAATGAAAGGAATGAAGGGGGCTCTTGAAAACCTTAGAACATGGAAGGATAAAATTACAAAATTACCCCATTGAACTGTAGCAATCTACAATAAAATCTGAAAGTGGTCATTTGCGCTTTTTAAAGGTTATAGGTGCTTCACCAAACTCTATCCACTAATTCTAAATGTTATTTCACCGAACATTAAAAATTTGATAAAATAGCGTTTTGACTAATTAAAATGCTATAAACTTCTACAAACATTGTTGTCGAACAGGGCTTAAGTCACAATTATAGAATTAGAAGTGATTATATTGTTGAAAGCGAACAATTTGGTATAATATTAGTGAACATGACATTATTTTTTATGGAAGAACATGACATTATTTAAAGCACATATTCAAGGAGCATGTAATAAATTGCAGCGTTTGGTAGGTAAATTAGACGAAAAACTTCCAGAATTTGGACATTTAGATTGGGAAGTAGAATGATGATAGCGATGTTGACTCTTGTAATGAGAGTCACCATTCTTATCATTGTATTCATAAAGGGGAGAGGTTTGAGACTCTTCGGACATTAGATTGTAACTAGACAGAAAGGAGAAGATATCTAATTTGAGGTGTACACTAAACACAACTATCCTTCCTATATAGAGCCCAGCTAAACTCGTGCACCCTTTACACAAACTATAATCAATAGCTTTGGTTATTCCAACTACCAAACTAAACCAACTATTTTCAACAAATATCGATGAACACAGAGACAATGATAATACTTTCAAACAAGAAAGAGTAAGTAGGCCACTCTCTAGATAATCCTAGCAATAAAACAACATAAGAAAGAAAAAGAAAAAAAAAGAGGGATGGAACGAACACACCTAAATTAAGAGCTAACTATTAACACCTCTCCCATCGAGCCCCTCCCATATCTCTTCCATCTTGGCCATCTTGTTTGGAAGAAAGATGATGATTTCATCCGACTCCTTGAAACTCTTAAATATTGTTGGGATTTTTTCAAGAGTATAAAAAGATTATATAGCATGAGAAGTTATGTAAAACAAGTATAAGAGTCATATATAGGATAAATATAAGAAATGTGATCAACACGGGTGAATACAAGACCAGCACGGGTCGTGCTAGTCTCCAATGAACTAGATTAAGCTTCATGGGATCAACACAGACTGTGTTGAGGCACCACGGACCGTGGTGCTCCAACACGGACTGTGGTGATCTCACCACAGACCATGTTGAAGTCCCGGAGTTGTTTTAATGCTCCAACGACTATATGATCTTCTCCATTAAGTCATAATCTTGATTTTATATCATATTTAAGTATCCAACAACTATATCCTCATTATACCACATGGTCAATAAACTTAGTCAAGGTCAAGATACTCATTAAGGATCTTAATTAAGTCCTTTGACCAAGGGTATGAAAAGGGGGAGAAGTCTCCTGTAAATAGGAGACATTCTCTAGCCATTTGAGCAGACCATCCTATAATCACAACCTCCTATTCTTGTCTAGACTACAACAATACTAGAGTGTTTCAAGTGAGAAACAATATTCTTGAGTGTGTTAAGTGCTAAGTTTTATCCCTTTGAACATTTATTGTATAGTAAATAGTTCTTAAGAAAAGTGAGTTCGTCACAACTCTGAGCGATATCCTAAGTGAGTTTACCATTGGAATCTATATCATACTCTCTTTCCTCCAACAATCTTAAGAACTATTTAATATGGCCTCACTTCGTGTTATGTCTAGCAATTTTCAAAAGCTAGATCGCTTTGAAGGAGTGGATTTCCGATGTAGGCAAAGCAAGATGAATTTCTTGCTTACTACTCTCAATGTGGTCTATGTGCTTAACATTGAGATTTCTTCCAAGGCGGTTCACGTACCTTCAATCGAGAAGGCGCAAACATCTTCAACCGAGAAGCCTTCCACGAAATCAACTGACAAGACTGTAAACACAAATTTCCAGGTCTAAATAAATAAACACAAGAAATTAGTGAACAAATATAATATATTAATTTCAAAGGATTTTGGGTACAATCTCTATGTATTTGTTACAAAATAAAATGTAACTCCTCCGATTCGATCTCCTTGAACAAACTTGAACGAGTCTTGAATGAGTATGCTTTTGGATGAATATAATCTTGGATGAATATACTCTTGATTGAATATGAACTTGGATGATTGTGGTCTTGAACGAGGGTCGTAGAGACTTGATCCCGATCAAGAGGAAGTGGTTTTGATCTCCCATGAATGAACGGCACGAGCTTAAACTTTGTTGTGCTTCTTGTGTTTGAGAGAGAGTATGAGAGTTTTTTAGTATTCTTTGGATGTTTTTCCACCCCTCAAAATGAAGGAGGAGAGTCTCTATTTATAGAGAACCTGGGCCAACGTTTAGGCCCATTTAACTCCTTTAAAAAAAAAGAAAAAATATTTATGTGTCACTCATAACACGTGGCATAATTTAATTGGCCAAAATATAATACCATTTAATTTATAATTAAATGATCTACCATAATTAATTTTGACATATGGCGGGTTATAACTGATCGAATTAAAATTATTTTAATTTTCACGTGGCGAGTCTCGAGTGGCTGACAAATTTTTTCCATCTACAAATGCCCCCTCAAGAGTTGACCGCATTTACGACTTGGTAGTATTGGCCGCGGTCGGGTCTTGAAGTTTGAACGTGATACTTATACGGTTTGGCTTTGTATATTACCCATATCAAGTTTGAATTTGGTAAGATACAACTCCCCTTTGACTGGATTCATTGTCTTGGAGTTGTTGGTGCTCTTGGACGAAATTCATCATATGATTCCTTCAACTTGTGATTATATTTTGATTTACTTTCTTGCTTTCGTCAAAGCCACTTTCCAACTTGTCAAATATTGATATATTATGTCATATTTGACATGTTGACCGACTTCCCATATATTAAGGGAAATATATGATGAGAATATTGTATCTTTTGGTCAATATCAATTATATTGATTTTACTTCCCTTATTCTGTCAATCGGAGGGTTTGAAAAATCAATTACAAGCACCCCTTTAGGCATTGTTCAATTCTCTGTAGCCGCTTTCCCATCAAATTGGCAAATCATCTGCTGTTTTTTTTGTAAGTCTTCTATCTCATTGCTTCATGTACTCAAATACTGGTTCTTCGACCAGTCACATAATTGTGCCAATATCTATTTCTTGTTTATTTAATTCTTGTATCTTGATATAAAGATATACATACATGCGGTATATCACGTGAATTTGGCTTCAACTTCCTTTGTCTCCTTTGTCTTCATATGACCCAAATTCACTTCCTTTCTCTCCTTTGTCTTCATATGACCTATTCCAATTTTCTTCTCTCTCTCTCTCTCTCTCTCTCTCTCTCTTTTTTTTTTAAAAAAAAAAGAGAAATAAGGGGAAAGAAAACTTCAACATGCTCCCTTTTGTAATATGAAGACCAAAGTGGTGGCCAAGGTGACACCAATTATTGCACTGTCTCATTTATTTGCTCGTATACACACACGTACGTCAATTTTGCTGTTTATTTCCTCCCTTCTGTACATAAAATAATTACTGAGGAGAAATAATTTTAGGTCATGACATGGAAATTAATATCAGGAGATATCCTTTTTGTGATAGTCCAGGACATTTTTTTTTTGAGTCTCCATTCTTGCTTTATTAATCAAACTTGATACTTGGTCAACCCCAAAATATTTTACTCACACTCCAAGTTGTACACAAAGTTGTTTGTCTGTTCATGCGAATTTGACTTTCCCTCTTTGTATATTTTTTTTTTGAAGTGTGATAAAATTGTAGTTGCCTTGTATCTTTTTGTGTACATTTGATTTCGCCAATTCCGCTCCGTCGATAACTAAAATAGGGCAATGCTCTTTTCGCTTATTTGCATTGTGTAGATTTCTCCACAATTTGGCGTTCTTCTGCAAGCCTTTGACGAAAATACCAACCTTTCGACGCCACATACGGTATATACATTTATTTATTTATTATCATTTTTTACCGTCTCGCGACCTCCCTTTTTTTGTGTATCCCTTGTTCATTTGTAGAGACATAATATCTTGTCGATCAAAAGACAAGCGGTGACCTTTGATTGTCCTCCTCAGCTGAGGACATCAATTCAAGTCGTCTTGAGCATGTATTGGCGATCAAAATATGAGTGGTGACGTTTGATTGTCCTCCTCAGTTGGGGACATCAATTCGGCCCGTCTTGAGCATGTATTGGCGATCAGAAGACAAGCGTGACTTTTGATTGTCCTCCTTCATTGGGGACATCAATTTGGCCTGTCTTGAGCATGTATTGCCGACCAGAAGACATTGATCAACTACCTACCACTTGCACCTTAACAACCCACATTTTTTTAAAAAGTTGTTTAAACAAATCATACTCTGATAACTCCAAACTTTCGTTTTTTGTCACTTTCGTTGTAGGTTCTTGACAATGATCACTTTTAAAGACATTGAGGTTCACAGTCGGCGATACCTAGTCATAAAATCAAATGATAAAGATGAAGAGGAGACAAGGCTAGCAGTTCGCAAATCCGCTCCATTGATGGCACAATCGACAACAACAAAAGGCCCCCCTAACCTTCGTAGCTGGTCCAAAGAGAATCTGAAAACAGGAGAGATATTCCTACTGTCAAGCCATCCTAGAGTCCTTGAGTACGCGCAGGCTTACGAATTGTTGCATCATGACATAAGTTCCGGGAAGAGATCATGGGGCCCGGACCCTTCACATGGAGAATTCACGTATAGGCCTCTTTATTGGGAATGGACAGAAGACGTGCTTGCGCGTTGCCACAAGGAGCTCTCCAAAATTCACATCTTCAACGCAATCCGTGCATCACTCTTTCTTTATGATAAGTGTCCGAACTTAATCAAGGCAATTTGTGAGTATTGGTGTCCGACAACCAACACCCTTCACACTACTAGAGGCGAGGTGTCTATATCCCTTTTGGATATCCATCACATGCTCGGGTTGCCGTTGTCAGGTTACTTGTATGATGAGGTTGTCCCTTCCTACAAATTTATGAAGGCTAACCTCCATGCGGCCTGTCAACATCTATTTGCTGCCTATCACAAACTCGCGAAAGGCCGAAAGAGCAAACCATCTCTGGAGGATTGGATTCGGTTCTGGTTTCACGGGCTTCCCAAGTACCACGTCTTGATGAAGTCTGATCAAGATGTCCGGGTCCCTTCGCTGAAAGCAGTATCCTCCATTATTGATTCTGCCATTCACGGATGGGGTGATCTTCAAGCTGTGTTCAAGGAGTTGCCGGTGGAGAAGGGAACTCGCACAGAGAAATTCCTAGCTGCGTTTTTGTCATGTTGGTTGTGCAACTTCATTTTACCGATCAAGGATGCTAGTCCTATTCGTCCTGGCACATTCATGATTGTATCACTTATGGTTTCAGGTCAAGCATATTGTCTCCCCACAACGATCTTGGCAAGTATATATAAAGGCCTTAATGATGTCTCATGTTCACCACATCCTAATCAGTGCAGAGGTAACTTCCCTTATCATTTCCTTTATGCATGGATTGGGATTCGCTTCGGCACATATAACCTTGGGGGCGAAGCCACCATCAGTCCAAGCATGGTGCAATTTTGTGGCCTCGGATGTGCTAAGACTTTTGAACTTGAAGAGGCTCGAACATTCATCAAGTCTGGCACCAACTTTCGATGGCATTCGTTTATGACTACTAGGATCAAGGAGACCCTCATCGATGACGATCGCCTATCTGCTGCTGACTTAGCCTTTTTTGTGATCATTCGATCGACATCACCTACCACTGTGAGGAGAATTCAATCATACAGTGTTATTGCCCCCATCGGTTTAGTAGATAGTTTGGCTTCCATCAAGATGTTCTTGATGATGTAGATCTACGAAGGTTCTATGACCCAGACGGAATTCTTTCTATTCATCAAAAAAAGATTCAGCGTGAAACCGGCTCAGAAGTCCGATGTCCTGGGCGCTGCACTTCCCTCGAGAGGTACGTCACCCGTGCTTTTCAGGAGTGGTGGGCCAAGGTGTTTTTGGCGTCGCCGCAAACTGGCTCTTTTGATGGCTTGAAGAGGAAAAGAAATGAGACCCTTGATGCGAACGAGCCAACAGAAAACCCTCTTCCTAAGCCCAATCTTAAGGTTAGAATCATTCATTCTAAGAAACCCTTACAGCCTTCTGTCTCTACAAATAATGGGGTTTCTCCGAGTGAACACATCCCCGGGGTAGGTGTTGCGAATTCGACTATACCTGCCTCTGATCCTCCAATAGCCAGTGTTCCGAGGTTGCATGTAGCTGATGATATCAACCTTCCTCTAGACTTCTTGCCGGCCGGCCCAACAATGCAGGGAGAAGTTGAAGTCTATCATCGTCTGTCCTATATTCGAACAGGAGGGGACAAACACCCAGGGATCCCAACTAGCTGGCAAGAAAATCATCACTCCTCCTTCAGGGGCAGAAAACATTCTAGATATTCTGGATATTGACCCGGCTACCAACGAGGGCATGGTATTATCCTTCCTTTGGTCACTTTGTACTTTCCTCTTATATATTCTTTCATTAAAAAAAAGGCAAATAATTTTTTTTTTATATGTATAGGGAGAAAGTGATGGCATAGATTTTGGCGAACAATTAGCGCATTATCCCTTACCCTCAGCAACATTTAGCTCCCGTTCCTTTAATATTCAAGAAAACGTTGCTATGCCGGTCGAGGAAAAAGTCAACTCCACCCCTAAATCGAGAGTTGTAATAGCCTCCCATTCCTCTTCTCATCGGAAGGTGCCCCATGGTGCAACCTCAGTCTTTCAAGCTGATGATCTCATAAGAGGGTCTCGAAGGGATGCAACTCGATTCTTGGGACAGGGTGTGCTCAATAGAGTGCGACGAAAACCTCCAGAAAAGCTTTATGAGTGCAAAGATGACTTCAACAACTTATACGATGCCATTGCTATGGAAGGTTTTGACCCTACTCCTTTGAAGGAGAAAGTGGAAGGAATCATCAAAGAGTCTTGTGACATTAAAGCTTTACAAGATGTGTACTCCGAGCGGATCACTCGAGGAGCACAAGACCGGTGTCGCATGGAGGTGGAGAGCAAACTCAAGGCAACTTCTGAATCCTTAGTTTCTGACTCTTCCCACCATCAGTTTTTGTAGGATAAACTAGCAGGAGTGCGGTCCAGACGTGAAGAGATATTACAAGAGCTAAAGTCTTTAGATGAGAACTAGAAAGAGTTGGAATCTTAGGTTGCGGCAAGCGAGACTCTACTCCAACAGCGGCAACAGACTGTCTCAACATTGAAGGGCGAACTTGGTATTATTGAAAATATTGTTCCGCTAAGTCAGGCCGAGGAGGATAGCTTGAACCAGATGAGGACTTTTCTTAAAGAATCTTATGCAGATGTGCTGAACTTCACATAGGACCCTTAGTTTCTCGATGATTTTTTTTATAATTTTATTTTTTTAGGACAGTCATCGCTATTTAACTTGGAATTTGTGATCGATGTTTGACTTCATACATGTATCTTTTGAGCCATAGTTGAAATAAAGTAAAGTTATTTCGTTTGACATACAATGTACCCATGTAAACATCGAGGAATCAGTGTCTCAACCGCTTGATCCCTTTTGTTGTGGTGGTTGCATTTGAGTATAGATTCAAATTGGGTACGTCCTTCAAGGGGTACAAACTCGGAAAAAAAATCAAGCTAAACATAGTCTGGGAAAGAGATAAAAAGTTTATTTATTTTTTAGTCGTTCACAGTTTATACTCTTGCGGGCCAGGAGTAATGCATTTTTTTTTCCGCCGTGCATAGTTTATACTCTTGTGGGCCAGGAGTAATGTATTTTTTTTTCGCCGTGCACAGTTTATAGTCTTGCGGGCCAGGAGTATTACAATGATGAAAAGAAAAGAGAGGAGAAAACAACTTTTTTTTTTATGTGAACAGTTTAGGCTCTTATTCGGGAGCTACAATGATGAAAAAGAATTTTTTTTTTTTTTTTTGCGAACAGTTTAGGCTCTTATTCGGAAGCAAGTCGACATCATTTCTTCAAGGGAAGTATGGCTTCAAGAACTTTGCATTTATCGGCCCCTTCATTATCGACTATCTTGTATGCACCATTTGAGTACACTTCCCGCACGACGTATGGGCCATCCCACTTTGAGGTGAATTTGCTTCCTGTCTTGTGCGTCATGACAATGGTCTCATCACTGCGAGCACTAAATTGTCGACTTGAAACGAGCGAGGTCGAACCTTCTTATTAAATGCCCGTGTCAAACGAGCTTGTTAGAATTCCAACCTTTGTTGAGTCTGAAGTCGCTTCTCATCAAGAGCTTCTAACTCAGCAAGTCGAAGCTTGTGGTTTTCTTCCTCATTAAAACTTTCTTTAATAGCAACACGCAGCGATGAAATTTCAATTGCAAGGGCAAAATGGCTTCTACCCAATACACCAATGCATAAGGGGTTGATTGAGTTGGCGTCCTCAATGTGGTGCGGTAAGCCCAAAGTGCTTCTCCGAACCTTTCATGCCAATCTCGTTTTGTTCTCGCCACCACCTTTTTCAGCAGGTTACACAACGTCTTGTTGAATGCCTCCGCTAAACCATTCGCAGGGGCATTGTACATCGAAGACTTGGGAAAATTTGAATTTTTCGCAAAAAGCGGTCATGGACTTATTAAAAAAAGGTTTGCCATTGTCTATGATGATGTATCGGGACACGCCATATCGATATATGATGTGTGTCCGAATGAAGTTAGGGATGACGATGGGTCGGGTTCGAGGCGGTAGAGTCGTACCCTTACCCGTACCCGTTTTCAAAATCAATACCCTTACCCTTACCCTTACACATTTTTAGCGGGTACTAAAAATTAGTACCCGTACCCACCGGGTATGTGGGTATAACGGGTATTATTCGGGTATAAATAAAGTTTAAATTATACCACCCATTTTATACCCATATCCACAAATTTACGAATTGTACTCGGGTACTTCAAGCACAATTTTAGGGCCTTTTTAAGTGCAATTGGAGGAATTTGGAGGAACCTTAAACTAGTATCTTGATAACAACACAATTGGAAAAATGAAGGAGGAAGTGTATTGACTTTAGAATTTAGATGTAATGCAATAATATTAATATTGGTTTTCATGATTTTTTTTTAAAAGTGTGGGTTGAATGCGTGAAACAGACTAGGCTAAGTCCAATTGGACGTGCAGTATGGACTACACGTGCGAGCGTTGTGTAGATTTTTTAAGTGCGGGTCGGGTTGGGTATTCACCGGGTCCTCCTTTGTACCCGTACCTGTACCTGTACGGCTGTACCCGTATTTTTTTAAAAATAGTACCCATGCCCGTTTTTCCATGGTCGGGTAGGAGCGGGTACCCGCGGGTACGAGTATTATTGCCATCCCTAAATGAAGTCCCTTACATTCTCCTTCTTAACTTCCCTTAATGCAATTGCCTCTGCCCATTTTGAAAAATAGTCAGTAGCGGTCAAGATGTACATGTGACCGGCGGAAGACTTAGGAGTCGCAGGTCCCACAACATCGAGCCCCCATGCTTTAAACGACCATGATGATATCGTGGGGTGAAGCGGCTTTGGTGGTTGATGTATGAGGTTAGCATGGAATTGGCATGCATCATATCTTTTTTCATAGTCCATGCAGTCCTTCACCATGGTAGGCCAAAAGTAGCCCATTCTTTTGATGCGATCTTGCAACTTCGGCCCTGATTGATGGGCTCCACAAACACCTGAATGAGCCTCCTCCATAACATGTTGTGCCTCTTCTCGGCTTAGACATCGCAACCAAGTGCCAAGGAAAGTTCGACGATAAAGAGTCCCGTTGTAGTAGAGAAAACGAGGGGCTCTTCGTTGAATTTCCGTTTTATGTCTTGGATCATCTGGAAGCTTCCCATGCTCTAAGTAATCAATAAGTGGTTGTCGCCAATCTTCTTCATTTATTTCACACACGCTGACTATGTTGACTTCTTTTTGCAGGTTTTCATCAGCGAGTGGAATGACCTATTAGCTACACACGGGAACACTTAAGCTTTCCTCATCTGCCCCCAGTGCCAAAGTGGCTACAAGGCTAGCAAGCGCGTTGGCCATCTTGTTGGCACTCCTGGGCACATGTTCTAGCATGACAATTTCGAGCTTATCGAGCAACCGAGAGGCATACTTGTGATATGAGATGAGATCGTCCTTCTTGACTTCATATTCCTTTAATAAATGTTTGATAACCAACTGAGAATCCCCATAGACATCTAGATCCTTTATTCCCATCCCAACAGCCATCTGTAATCCTAAGATCAACGCTTGATATTCTGCCATGTTGTTTAAGCACAATTGGGTGAGGGCGAATGAATATGTCAGAATATGTTGTTCGGGAGAAACAAAGACGACACCCGTACCGGCGCCATCATGTCTAGCAGCCCCATCGAAGTACATTTTCCATGGCGGGAGTGCTTCGATGAAAAATATGTCTTCGCCGGGCATATCGTCATTCAGCTTCCAATCATCAGGAATGGGGTGATCGGCTAAGAAATCTGCAAGCGCTTGCCCTTTAACTGCCTTCTGTGGTACATAGACGAGATTATATTGCTTCAAGATGACAACCCACTTTGCAAGCCTCCCACTCAATATGGGCCTTGATAGAATGTACCTCTGTTAGGTAATTCGCATATAAAACGTGTATTATACACATATTGGCGACTAAAGCGTTTTAAAAGCAAAAAGCGGTATTTTAAAGAAGCGGCCGAATTAAACGCTTAATTCGTTGATTCCCCGAATTATACGAATTATGCATCAATTTGCCGTTTGAAAAGGTAGATGTTTTAGGTTTTTAGGCCATTTAGGGTTACTTTAAAAAGGAATCAAATAATTATGATTTATATGGTACTTTTTCAACCCTATTCTTTCTATCTTTATTGCATTGTTTAGATCTTGTGTGTGTATTCTAAAGTGTTAGAGCATCAAACTACAATTCCTTCCCACCAATCAAATCCAGGCATCCATCTACTTTTGTATACAAGCTACATGTACGAATTACAAATTACAAAAGGCAGTAAGGCACTATAATATTATAATTTTATTATGGTTTATGACTTTTTGTCTTTAGTCTTTACAGTGCAATAGATTACTCCCTCTGTTCTATATTAATTGTCATAATTTTGACTTTTACGGTCTCTAATATCGCTTTTTGATTGATAATTTCTTACATAATATGTTATTAACAATTGTAATATTATACTTTTATGATAGTATTTTTCATACAAATCTAATGGTGGTAATTTTATATAGCAACTCATTGTATATATTGAGAAATTTATGGTTAAAATTTTTAAAATTTGACTGCACGATTTCCAAATAGGACAATTAATATGGAACGGTGATGTATATTTGGTCCCAAATACACATCATGGGAACCAAATAGAAGCTTACATTGAAAAGGAGCTTCATTCACTCACATCCCTCTCACAAATGGAAGATTTCATCGAGGGCAATCGGCTACTTTGCTCTATATCTCAAGAACCATAAAGCTATTGAGAAAGTCATCCTAGAGTCAAAGATAGGCCATTCAAAGAGCTTTCCAATGGTTTTTGAATCTTGAAGTTTGGAGAAGAAATGAGCAAGTTATCATTGTTTCTTTCTAGCTATGTACTTTTTAGTCTATTATAATGTCATACTTGTAATAGATGATGTAAGCTAGAAAACCCTTGTAGTCTTGATATAGTGCACGCCTAAGGGGTTCTAATCTACTATAAATAGACCCCTTGGAAGGCCCTTGTATTCATTCAATCATATACAAAGAATACAAATCAAAACACATATGTTGTTTTCTCTCTAGTTTCAAAACTAGAATTGTAGTTCTCTTGAGGGAGGAAAACGTCATCTCTACTTCTATTCTAAGGTTGGCATCCTTAGATGGTGAAAGGTAGAATTGGAGGAAACATTGGAGTGGTGTGCCTATATCTCCATTGAAGAATCCAAAGCCATTATCATTCATTTCATTCGTGAGTTCCATTCTTGATTCATTTGATCTTGTTTTTGTTTCTACATTGTTTCAATTACAATTTCATTTGATATCCCATCTTAAACATCCAAGAAACTTAAATTCCATTCATTCCATTCATCCATCTCATTCGTTCATTCATCCATTTCATTCGTTCATTCATCCATATACACGTTAATTCCATCATTATTCATTCATTCTTGTGATCAAGAATCAATCTATCCAACCCCTAAGTTTAAAGATCCTGTAGAATATTGTGTAATGAGATCTCTTTGATCTTATTATACATCAAACGGAGGGAGTATAATTCATGCACTCATGCTAAAGGTTTAGGGCTAGAATAGATTATAGGTAGAGATAGAGGGTTAGAGACTACTAGACTAGTAAAGTGCCTAGACTCTAGACTCTACAAGGCTACGGTCATCATAATTACAAAAGCATACTACTACCATAGTACCAAATTAGTATAAAGCTCAAGTTGTACGTTGCATTCACAAATCACAATGGTAAATTGGCAATCATGATCCAAGTGTATTGGTCTATATTTCTATATACTTTCTTGTTTGATTTGTTACTAATTACTACTTTATTTGACTAATCATTAATAATTACTAATAAATTAACAATTTGTCAATTACTAATATCAAAGTCATCCACTCATCAAACATTCAAAGCCATCATACATGCATGCCATTCATACGTAGTAGATAACAACTAAATTACAATTAATTGTCAAAAGACTCAAAACATTTAAGTTTACGTTAGTGTTTTCATTGATTAGTTAAACCCATCAAGAATTTATCAATTAATCATACATGATATATTCACAAATCACACGTATCCATTAAATTAATCTTCAATTGTTAATTAACTATAATTACTAACATACTATAGTTAAGTAATAATTTAAATTTAATTTAATAACTTTAATTCTTAATATTTACTATTTAGATAATAAGATCAAATCCTACATGATATCAAACTAGTTTCAATGTAATTGTTGTCTTTGCTTCTAATTCTATATCGTATTTGTATTTTTTTTTATGGCAGGTACCACAGTGGTTAGGAAAAAAGATTCGTTTTGGGAGTATGGATTGACATTAAATAGAAAGTTTCAATGTAACTATTGCAAGAATGTGTATTCTGGTGGGGTGACACGATTGAAATTTCATCTAGCTGGATTGAAAGGGCATGATGTTGAGATTTGCACCCAAGTTCCAAAGGATGTCCAATTGAAGGCATACATGGCAATTGGAAACAATTCTAAGAGACATCAAGAAGATGCTGACATTGATGAGGATTTCGGTATGTCTAATATTTCTCCCTCTTTAAGGAGCAAAGGTGGTTCGTACCAAACTACCATACCGGATATGTTAAAGAAGATGGATAAAAGTGATGTTGACATTGGAATCTATACCGGATATTTCTCCCTCTTTAAGACGGATAGTTTTTAAGGAAAGTGAGTTCGTCCACGACTCTTAGCGATATCCTAAGTGAGTTTACCATTGGAATCTATACCATACTCCTTTTTATCCAACAAATATCACCTCTTTGACACAAAAAAATCTCCCAAATATACTGATTAGATCTAGCTTTTCTCATAAATCTAAACCATAACACTATTGCTAGCCTACATCTGCAATAGCAAATAGTGAAAGTAATCGGCAAAACTGAGAGTCAAAGAGAAAGGGGATGAGAAATTGAGTCCTTTGACTCTCGACGTTCCATTTTCGTTCAAGATGGCCCATCTCGGCAACTTTTCTTCACTAATCTTTGCCAAGTCTAGCTAGGTTGAAAGAACTTTACTGAAATCATTATGATTTCGATGGGGCTTCATTGGTATTGTAGAACTAACATGACAATTTTCATGGAGAAGACTAAAAAACTGGATCCCCAATTTTTTTTAGGGCTTTCTGGAGTTTTCTGTTATCAATTTCTAGAGAGAGATGGAAGTCTCTCTCTCTCTCTCTCTCTCTCTCTCTCTCTCTCTCTCTCTCTCTCTCTCTCTCTCTCTCTCTCTCTCTCTCTCTCTCTCTCTCTCTAAAGATAAGCTCTTTTGATAAATTCTCAAAAAATTTTGTGGTTTTAATCTGGGCGCCTTGTTTATATACATTTTTGAGCTAGAAGGTTTATAGACATTTTAAGGTATCAAGGAGGTCTTAATGACTTAAGTGATCAACATGAAAGTTGTAGTACATCCCGCATGCTTTCTCGATTGTGGTCTTATGCATTCATAGAAGATCAGAGTAAAAAGTTATGGTATGTCAAAATCAGCCTCGTAACCATGTTGAACCAGAACTTGTAAATTGTTGAGTTGTATTCAAGCCACTCTTTGAGGTTGTTCCAAGGATTTTCAAAGGTTACGATAAATATAAGAGTTGTAGTATACCCTTTAAACTCTCCATAGATTGTTGTTACACCTTCATATGAGGTCAAGATTTCAGGTTATGATTTTTTCAAGTTCCGCTCTCAAAACTCTTTCACTATAGACCAACCATGTTCTTTGCTTGTTTTATGGCCTTTACACTCAATTTTAGACTTTAAACTAAAGAGTTGTTGCACCTGATTTTTGCTTACGAGAAAGTCCTCTTAAATGTCGTTTCGACTACTAGAGTTGTTAATTTCACAAAATTTCAAGAAAATATGAAACTTTTCAATTCTTTTTACTAAGTTTTTGTTATTTTAACTTAAAGTTAGGGAATTCTCTCATTCTCAAAACTCCAAAATTAATCTACCTTGTTGTTTTGCATCTCAAGTGTGGTTCATGAGGTCGTTGCTACTCTCTACTCGAGTTGTACAAGTATTCAAATTATTTTATTTGCAACTTGCAGCTTTAAGGTATGCATATTGCATGTACCTTACCTAAACTCACGTGTTTGAGTTCAATTAAAATGTTGACAATACCCAATATGGATGATATGTGTTTTTACATGTTTTTCTCACATAAATGTGGTCCCACTCCATTTTGTATATACCAAATTACATCAATTTCATATATGCCAAAGCGCATCAATTACCTCATAACCTGGCCAGTATCAACCAGTTAACTTCGCCCGGATCTCTTGATCGGTCCTGGTATGCGTATATAAAGGTTAAACTCGATGATCGCAAATAGAGAATCACTCAGATAATGATAATCATGCAATATTTATTTAATTATTTCTCTTTTTTTTGTCAGCAAAATGAATTGAAATGCGCGAAATGAATTGATTACTTAAATTGTTTTAACTGTTTAGGGATACGCGTATTGAGTTTCGACTCATTTGTAAAATTGTTTTATATTTTTTTAGGGAGTAATGTTAGGGGTAGCAAACTCAACACTGGTAAGAAGTCAGGTTGATCTGAAGGTAAAGACATCTTCATTTATGTCGGGAAGTCACGTTCCCTTGCGTATGATGTCAAGTTAATTGTGAAGGTTGTGCTTATGATTAGTGAAGTTGATTGTAAGTATCGGTTAGGCTATGTATGATGTTAACATAAGGTTTAGTGTGGCTCCTTCATATATAATGATAATTTAACATTCAAGCAGGTTCCTTTAGGTTTATCATGTTGTAATTAGAATTTTTAATTGGTTGTTAGCCTTGTCCATAGATGTGGACGACGGTAATATCTCCAGATATTAATTTCCATGCGCTAATCACTAGGTTTGTGTCCTCTTAGTCCTACTCGAGTAATTAAGGATATGAGGGTGTTACAACCAGACCTCTACTTCTTTTCGAAAATTCATCTACTACTAATAGGTTTATAACCTTTGGGTAAATCAGTTAATTCCCAAGTTTTATTGGATTAAGGTAATCTATTTCACTTTTAATATCTTCTTTCCAAAAGGTTTCATCAACAGATCCTATAGCCTCAACATAAGTTTTTGAATCTTCCTCAATCAGAAAAATAGACACTAATTTTTAGACAAGACGTTCACATCATGATTATAAAAACTTCCACAAGGAAAGAAGTAACAAAGTCAGGTCCAAAATCGTTTACAGTTCTATGACTCTTACTCCTTCTAGGTTCAATTACAACATCTCTATATTGGACCTATAAGCAAGCAAGCTCACATTTCAAGCATAGTATTAGGCACAACATTAGACACATTCTTTTTCAATGAAAAGACATGTTCAACAAACTCAACATCTCTATATTAAGAAATAAAATGGTCATTGAAAGACATAAAACGATAAGCAATACTATTTTGAGCACAACCAATGAAAATAACACCAAAAGTCTTTGAGTTTGTGTTGGTATGCCTTAGACTAGGTAAAGCCTCTTTAACTAAGCATACCCATACTTTCAAGTAACTCAAGTTTGGGCATACCCTTTCTAAAGTTTATATGGAATATGGTCTTTCTCTCTCTCTCTCTCTCTCTCTCTCTCTCTCTCTCTCTCTCTCTCCCCCTCCCCCCTCCCACACACATATTATCAAGTACTCCAAAACTCACAAGCATAGCGTTCATCATTTTGTTGAGGGTATGATTCTTACATTCAACTATAACATTCTGTTGTGGCGTATAAAGAGCAGTTGTCTCATGAATAATGCAACTTTTCTCACAAAAGAATAGTCATAAAACTCGAATCATATTCACCATCCCTATCAGACCTAATGTAACAGTCATATCTTTATTTAAAGTGCGCATTTCAATTAAGTTAATTGTTTATATAAATAATTACAGGACTCGAGCAATGCACCGACTACCACATGTTATTTCAGTCATCCACACATTATTTATTTTTATTGTGAAATTTAATTCTTATAACTTTTTCGTCACTATTAATATCTCAATGAGTCACTATTGTTTTTTTATCCCTCCTTATTTAATATAGAACTTCAAAATTTATTTCATACATTACATTACTTTTGCAATTTTTTTTTATCGTTTTAAGTTTACAAAACTAAACTTAAGGCTTTCAGTTGGCAATTTTAGATTTAATTTGAATAAGGCGAAGGAGTAGGAGTGTAGTAGTTTCATCTATGCAATTACAACTTAAAAAGGATTTAAATTTTTTCTCCTCTCATTCCCCATTTCAATCACAAAAGCACTCTGTAAAAGAAGAAATAGAGAGAGAAATTGGGGAAAAACTGTATATTGTATGATGATGATCTTAATTGCATGTACAAGAGTGACTATATATACAGAGAGATAAATAGGTTGTCGTAACAACCTCTAACAACCCAAAATATCTAATTCTATCTCAACCTAAATATCATTAGACACTCCAAAGCTTCTAACCAAAGCAAGATTGTAACAGTTCTAATTGATGCACAGGGTAAACTCGTAAATTTATTGTTAAGAAGTCCCAATGGAGTCTCTTATGATTCATCTCATTCCGATGAGGTGGGAAAAGACATGACTCATATGGTTCATGTTTAAGATGAGCACCCCTATATCAAGCATGAAGATGATACTAACAGACGTAGAATTAGACAAGTGAAATGAAAGGTTTGGGGTCGCAAATAGAAGAATGAAAATGACTATGCCTGCTCGAATCATGTGAATTGAGCTCTGGGAGCATTCATCAAGAGGTTTGTCAAACGACCGAGTTTGAGAACCTTATGGGCTTGTGGAAAATTTGAAACAAATAAGGTATTGTGAAGTACTTTGAAGAGATGCCCATGGATAAAATAGTAGGAAAAAAATCATGCAGTTTCTTATTTAATTTATGTAATGGTGATTGCTCTCTTGATTTTTTGGCTTGTTTATCTTTTGAGAAAATATAACGACAATCCTATCTCTTAGAATGGAAGTGCAAGTCCGCTCATTGCACATCACCCATCATTCCTATTTTTCGGAACTCCATTTCATTGTCTTCACAATAACAACTTGTTCGTATTTTTTCATTGTAAAATATTTGTTTACGTCACCCACTTTATCTAAATTACAATTTACAACAACAAATATTCTTTATGTGTGAAACAGGCAGTATGATACCGTTTCACATTTTAAAACATTAAAAAGATAAAAAAGCCATGCATTTACGGAACATTGCAGTGTTCACTATTTACCATTCCTCTAAACAGGCAGTATGATACCGTTTCACATTTTAAAACATTAAAAAGATAAAAAAGCCATGCATTTATGGAACATTGCAGTGTTAACTATTTACCATTCCTCTCACCACGTTCCTAGCTGTATAAGAATAAAGATCAATGTACACGTTCTCAGGCCAAAGAAGGAGGCGATGCATTTGCTCTGAGCTACTTTTTATATTCCCTCATACACTAAACTTTTGGATTTCCTTTACCTTTCTAATAATTATTTATCTTTTAGTTGATTGTCAAAGTCTCCAATGTAATTCTTTGATTGATGTTTTTTCATACAATATTTTAGTAACAATGATAATATTATACATTTAACATAGTATTTTTCATTATGAATCTAATAGTGGGAATTTGCAAATATAGCATAAGACCGTCTCGCGTAAACTTATTGTGAGACAGATTACTCACACGGTGACCTTTTTAATATGTTACCATGACTAATTAGAATGACTTTTAAAATGAACGTGATTAATAATTTATCAATGATTGACTTTACCAGAGTCCGCTCAAATAAACTATTAATTACCCCTATATCATAAATAATCACACAAAAAATTATACGTCTTATGATAAATTAATGATGAAACGATCTTACATAAAAATTACTATACTAATTTTATGTAATAAATTATTGCAAAATTTACAGTTAAAAATTTTAAAATTTGATCACAAAATTTTGAAAACGGAGCTATAATACATGTTCACAAGCATGGGTGTATTTGGCCAAGTACCCCCTTGTAGATATTGGCCCTTGCATAGTTACAATTTGCAAATATTGGGAAGCACTCAAACTCAAACTCAAAACTCAAAGGAGCTCCCCCATTCTGAATTAGCAGTAGCAGAAGAGCAAACTGCCAATCACAATCCCGAGTTCCGACGCCGACGAAGCAACGAAAAAGGGTCACCAAAAACTTCAGCCATGGATGATTATACCAGAGAAATGATGGACCTTAAAACCCTCGTCACCCGTACTCTTGAAAAGAAAGGGGTTCTCGCTAAGATCCGAGTAATTCTCTCACATTCTCACTACCCCCTTTTTGATTTTCGTGTTAGGATTTTCATGACGTGATTTCCTATCGATTCTAGATTCAAATGTGGGTATATATATGGAATGCTGGTTTGATTTTAGAGGACGTTTGATGGGAACGTTTTTTGGTTAGGGTTTGGGAATTTGAGAGGTTGGAATTGTTTGTAGATCTTCTGATTCTAGATTCCCTTTTGGGCTAAAGCACCATTTTTTAGTTTAAGTTTGAATTTTGAAGAGAATTTGCTGGTGGTATTGTTCCAAAAGCCAGCAAATATATTGTTCCAAAGCTAACAAAGTTTACTTGTATACAGTCATTTATCTGATTTTGTACCATGCTTTTGCTCTAAGACAGTGATCGTGCAATATAGACCATATTAATTGTGAATTCTGACAAATTTGTCATTTTCGTACATAAATTTGGAAACTGGCTTTTATCTTGGTAGTTTCCTGGGAAGGATGCCGGGAAAAGCTTTCTCGGGAGAGGCTCTCGCTAGCCTCCTTGGGAAAATGTTTACTGAGCTTGAGAGTCAAAGAATGGGTTCCACATTAAAACTTGTACATATGTTAGGAACAACTTAACATGGGAAAGGTTTGCAACCAAACGCATATGTTCTTTCCCTTTTTGTGTTGTTGTTTGTGTTGTTCAATTTATCACAGCCGTAGAAGTGTATACTTCCATAAGTAATGCAGATAAACGTGTGTAATATCGTGTTGTAGAAAGGAAAATCTACGTGGGTACATTGATGGGTTCATGCTCTGGGAAGTGCAATATGTTTTTCCACCTTGGATTTGTGTTTTAGGTCTGTGCTACGTGTGTGTTATTATGTGTATGGCTATGCGGGGCTAATTTTCCCTCCTTAATGTTATCAGGCTGAGCTCAGGGCTAGTGTCTTTGAAGCCATTGAGGAGGAGGATCGGGTTATAGAGAAGGATGAAGGCTTGCCTCCAGCATTGTTGGGTAGCTGCAATGATCGTGCAAAACAACTTCATGCTTCCCCTTCAGGTACGTCACAGATTCCCTCTTGTAATGCAAAAAAAAAAAAAAAAAAAACTCACCGGTTTTGGTGCGCGCACTTGTCATCCATTTTAATTTTAAAAGTTAGTTGTTTGAAGTGTTGATTAGAAAGATCGATCTTTGGTTCCACTATATTTCTGCGTGAAGTAATAACGAGATACTGACAGATAAATGGAAAGTAAGTAATGATCTTTGTTTAGTAGTAATTTCTGAACTTCATTTGACAAATTTTGTAGTCGAAAGAGGATTTGGCATCGTATTACATGTCTACTTACTCCACTTGTTAGTTGCTGAGGGTTCAGTGAGGTATTTTGGAGAGCCCGTGTGTTGTGTTTGGTGGGAACTTATAGTAAACTAGGATGATAAGATTTGAAAATTGTGGAGAATGACTTTGTTGAGCATTTAAGGAAGATTAGGATAGGTAATAGTATAGAAGAAACAAGCAGTGTGAGGTGTTTGTTATTTCTTCCTTGACATATGGATAAAGACTAAAGAGGGACTACTGAAGTTGTGTGAACCTGGGTTTAGTCATACACATATGCAATATTTAGGGCTAGAATTGTGAAGCGGATCTTAAGTATGACTGTAACAGGTATGATGATGGAGATCACAAGCAATAAATTGTAAATGTTCCATAAGAGTGAAAACTGAAATGAAAAGATTGATGTGAGACGATATTCCTCTACTATGAATTATTACAAACTTCAGTGGCAAAATCAATTCTGTGTATCTTGCTGTTAGTGACTTTGGAGGTCATTATGGTTGGTATTAATGTGCAAAAATGGGGAGATTTATAACAATTCTTAAATATTTTAAGGGGTTCTAGAAATTCTACAGTACTTAGCAATATGTATGGAAAGTTGAAAAATAGTCATTTAGACCAGGTTTTTGTGTTGTACCCTTGTATCCATAGTGACCTGACCATAGGTTCTAAATGAGGCCGTTTTGATGTAAAAAGGCCACCGTTAGAGGTTTCAAGTTGACGTTCGCTCAGCGACAACGAATGCTTGCTATGTGATTTCCTCATTAGCTGATCTTGCAATGTCACATCCCTCACTCCTACTGCATCCAGACCCCTTTTTGAATCTTTGTACATGACATGTCATAGGTACTAGAGATCTGGGTTGGATGTGCGATAGATGTCACATATGGAAAGGTGACATGTTATGGAAATATGACTTGTATTTGAGATGGCAACAAGGAACTTTTCGGTTTTCCATCTACTTTTTGCTTGCTTGTTTATGATACCGTCGATTTGGTTACCTGATTACATCAATTTGGGTTGTGAATTATGCGTCCTTTTTTAAGCAATTTCCGGTCTTAAGAGTAAATTTTCCAAAAAGCGCGTTCATCCCTATTGGTGAGGTTCCTAATATTCATCACTTGGCTCATTTTTTTCTTTTGGGAGTGGAGCGATCATAGCCCTTCTTTCCATATTTGTCTTCTTTTGGTGCATTTTTACAAACGTTTCTTAACGTCCTCTCATTCTCAGATTCATCACTTGGCTCATTTTTTCGGTGTGGGATTGATCATATCCTTTCTTTCTAAATTGGTCATTCTTTTGGTGTGTCTTATGTGAGCTTATCTATTTAACCAGAGATTGAGGGGATGGAAACTTAGTTTCAAAAAGCGCGAGCCTCATCCCCTACGCGCCTTATGGTACGCCTTATGGAGCTTTTTCTGTTCAGCTCATAAAAAATATGAAATGTTTAGTGTATTTTTAAAAACCCCTTCTTTGTTGGGAGGAAACCCTAGAACGTGCGACTCCCTCCCCTTCTACCTCGCTTCTCACGCAACTGCTTGTGTTATTTCTTTAGAAGAATATTTCAGTGTTATATCTTATGTCAAAGACGATTTGCGTGATTTTTCGTCATATTATTTGTGTCTAATCCATTATTTGATGCCCTTTTTGAGCTTATTGCGTGAAAATATAGCTTAGACAAAACTGTGCTTTGGTGTGCCTTGCATGTGTGAAGCGCACGCTTTCTCCCAGTGCTTCGCGCTTCACGCTTCGAGCCCCGGGGACATGTGCGCTTTTTTGTGCCTAATGCCTTTTTAATCTACAGATGGAAATAAAAGCTTTTGTCCAGAGGGGCGCATCTCACCTTATTCAAAAGTACTTTGTGAAGTCTGCCTATCTATTACATGTCTCTTTTCACTATTCTTGCTAGTGTTGCTAGTCATTTAGAGATGATCATGAGAGACTTCCCTAAAAAGAATAACTCTTGAAGTATTTTCGTTGGGTCAATTAGGATGTAAAATTTTCGTCCCATGAAGGAGGGAGGTGCTGGTATTAGACTATGTGATGAATGAAGTTTTAAAGTCCAAGTGGTTTTGAAGATTTGATACGAAGGATGATGCTTTGTGGAAGAATGTGATTAAGGCAATGGTTATGACGATATGGATGGTGGAGGGCAAAGAGGTTATTCCTCATAGGTTGGTTATTGGAAGTCCATCTTAGTGAATCTAGAGTACCTCAAATCCTATGTGCATTTTGAGCAAAAGAGTGGCTGTAGTGTCTTCTTTTGGCATGATATCTTGTGTGGTCATTGTCATCTTAAAGAGCAAATTCCATTTCTTTATAGGATGGCCTAGTTGAAGGAGGCTCTAGTTCAACTTGTCTCACTGAATGATAACTTTATTCATTGGGATTTTAATTTTTGTGATATCTCTTAATGATTGGGAAGAGGATAGCATGTTGAGTTTGTTGGCATTAGTTGCTGAGATGGTGGTTTTGGATGAAAGTAATGATGAGATTATTCGGTCTCTTGATTTGAAAGGGTGTTTCTAGTGTAAGGAGCTGTTATGGCATGCTTCTTGAGTTCTTGAAGCCCAAAGTGGTGTGGGTTTCCCTACAATGTCCATGTGGATTTCTAAGGGTCCTAATAAAGTCTGTTTCTTTGCTTGGGCGGCCACCAAAGGTAAGATTCCTATGGAGGACATGCTTAAAATAAAAAGTTCCAGTAGGTGCGTACCGTGGATGAGGAATCCAGGACTATCTTGTGCTCTGCACTTTGGCACATTGCCTTTTTGTTGAGTTTTTTTTTTTTTTTTTTTTTTTTTTTTTTGCTTTTTCCGGGGTGTTGTGGGTTCAAGCGTGTAATGAGAAGGATGTGTTCTAGCTTGGAGGAGAAAGATCGAGATAGGTTGGGTTTGTGGTGTTGGATTTTGATTTATTCAACTATCTGGCAGGGGCAGTTGGAAGGAGCGAATTTGACCGATATTTAAGGAGAAAGCTTTGTTCCTTGATGATTTCAAGGTCTACTTTTTGAGGATGTTGCATAATTGGAATATGGTGCTTAAGGGTAATTGAATTAATTTTTTGGATTTTGTCGACAATGTTATTGATGAGAGACTGAGGGCATAGTGTTTTTGTATTTGTCCCTTTTGGTACATGGGTGCATCCCTTTGGTGTCTTTGCAGTATACCTTTGAAAACTTGTCAAAAAAAGTTTATAGAAGAAGGGAGACGTGGAACAGCAGATTGATGAATTGGTACATGCAGCACCTTGGCAAAAAAGGACAGACGCAAACACATTTCTTGACAGTTAACTTGGAGTCCACACGCCATCTCTCTGCATGGGTAAATGGTTAGGGAGGATCGTGTTAACACATTAGCTATTGGCGCGATGGTCATAAAATGGATCATACATAGCATATGTTGTTACTTATAGACTTCTTTAATATTATCTTTTTAGATTGTGTTAACATATTAGCTATTGGTTTGATGATCGTGAAGTGGATCATAGACAACATATGTTGTTACTAATAGATTTCGCTAATAATATCTTTTTGGGCTGTAAGCAGCTATTTGTAGCATGCATGGATTGCATTCAATGTCTTTAAAATCCCTGTTTATTTGTATTGACGTGCCAGTTTTCCCTCATCATGAAAGTGAAAGCTTTGTTATAGGTTTGTCGTCAACTTTCCCCCCTTTTTCCTTTTGACTAAATGTTGGTCGTGGACATGAGCCAACTATCTAGAAACTAATATAATTCTTTTTGCTTTTTTAATTCTATGAAATATTTGCAATTGTCAAAACTTAATCGGAGATAAACGTTAAAGAAAGAGAGAATTAAGTACGAAAAAGAGGGGAAAATCTGTCATATTTATGACCAACCTTTTGAGGAGTATTTGTATCCCTGAATGCTTACATGCTTTGAGGAGCGTGTACAGATTTATATCTATCCAAGATGTACCTCAGTCCGGCTAATATAGAAAGTAGCACTATACTTATTGATGTTCAAAATCTAATGAATGTACTAGTGAGTGCTTTGAGATGGTCCTAGTTTAATTAATGTACTAGAGAGTGCTTTGATATGGTTGTAGGAACTTTTGTGGTCAAAGTTGACAACTCGGTTGCTTCAGTCGTTTCTTATAATTTTTGACCCAAATTTTATCATGATTCCAAAGCATATCTTGGATTCCTTTACAAGGTGAGTCCATGCCCCTTTATTTTGAGGGAGTTGTGACTTTGAGTTTTCAAGCTGTACAACTTCTTTTCATTTTTTAAATATTTGGTTTTTCGGGCTTTATCATCTGCATTGTGGAAATTGGAATTGCTATTGAGCTGATCTTGTAGTCACTTTACCTACTATGCTTGGAAGCAGTAATTCCAACTTTCCAAGGATGCTGTGCTATGAAGTAGGAACTTTGGTGTCCCATACTTCATTAAAGTTGGCTAACTTATTCATTTAAGCTGCTTGACAGTTTGGTTTCTGGCTTATAGACTTAGCCTTGTTGGGTTGGAAGAGTGTATCTCGGGGTTGGAGTGCAGTGTACAGTAAAAACGCTCTGGAATTTTGGCTATATAGTTCAGAATAAGTTTGACTGGGCTTCTCAGGTTCTTGTGTAAGAAGAATTTTCTGTAATGTGGACGCCCACAGATTTGTTTCCAATGCTGAATAAAATCTGAATGTCTTGAATGAAATTGGAAGTCTTTATTCCCTTTTGGCATATATATAACTTCGCTTTCATTTTTTTTCTCATATGCAGGGAGGCTTCTGACTGCACTCATATGTGAGTACTTGGACTGGGCACAGCTTAACCACACACTCAAAGTGTATCTTCCAGAGTGTAATTTGGTATGTGAAGCAATCTTGAATCCTTATTAATGGAAACATGATTCTGGAAGCCTACCATCATATCCATTTACTGCTCTGTTATGTTGTGTGTGTGCATATGTCTTACAGCCAAAGGATTCTTGGAAGACCGAGTTGAAAGAGTTCAGTAGCAAAAATGGATACGACCTTAACCGGAATGGAGAAAGTGGTCCTGTGCTTTTAGATGTTCTTGAAGGATTTTTGAAGTTTGAGGTTTGTGGATCTTTACATTTTTACAAGCCTTAAGATATGATAAATATGTGACTTGTTGGAGATTCTGTCCTTTATTTTTCTGTCTTATGGTTGTGCGCAAGTATAACTAATCCAGAGACTAATCTGTGTGCCGTATTTATTAGTTTTCTCTACCTTTGTTCAAACCATTAAGCTATCTCTATCTCTTTTGCCACTTGGTTTGTTCAGTGATAACTAATATGTCAAGCTCTAACTTGTGGACTTGTGGGTGATCATAAGTTCGAACCTTTCTGGCTTAAAAACATGGGATTGTATCGATAACTGTTTGTACTTTTTGTGGTTAATAAGCAGAGATGTGTGCCCACCCACCCACACACACACAAAACGCTACTTTTTAGAGGAAGTTGATGAGAATGTACTTTTAGTACATTTAGTGCAACTTTCCGAGATATGAAACTATATCAGTTTGATCTATGCCATGTATTCTCTTAGCTGAGTTTTTCACTGAATGATTGCTTGAACTTGGTACACTGAATCTTAGAGCAAGCACCTCATGTTGTGGGCGAAGTGTACCCCCCCCCCCCCCCACCAAAAAAAAAAAAAAAAAAAGAGAGAGAGAAAAAGAAGAGAAGGGTATTCTGTGACACGATGTGGAAGGGACTTTTGCTATATTGTATGCATATAACTAACCCAAAGACTAAATTTGCATATGTTTTGCTAATTTGCTTATTTTTGTAGGAACTTTTGCTATATTATGTAAATATGGTGTAATGATCTTTGTCTGTTTTAAAAGATTAACTGCTTCACTCTCCTGATGTTCCAAGTACATCGCCGCTTCCAAGTTTTCTTGTGCTTTCTCGTGATCTGCTTGGTTGCCTTGTGCAGAGTCTATCTCAAGCAAGAGGCACTGGAAGGAGAATGGCTACCGAAAATGAATCGTCCTCAAATTTAGATTCACGCAACATGCGTAGACCATCCTCATCATCATCAGCTGTTGCAGGGGGCTTACCCCCTTTAGTGAGGTCCATACATCCTGCTTTTGTTTGACTCATAAATATCGGAAAATCGGATTACAATAATCTCTACTTAGGGCTATTGGATAATAACAATCGCTACAGAAATGTACCATGATAATCCCTACTTTGCTCCCATTGGATTATAATAATTCCTACTTTGGGTTATTGAATACATAATAATTTCTAGGATTTTTGGATGCTAATACACTGGCCTTTAGGGGTATTGGACTATAATGTAACAACATTTAAAACTGGACACTAGTATACTGACCTTTGGACTTATTTATCGTTAATGCACAGAACTTTGGGATGATTAGTAAAAATTGGACACTAGTATACACCACCTAACACGACTAAAGTACATTGTCGATGAATAGGTTTCAGTATACTTGTGTCCAATTCTAAAGGTTGATATATTATAGTCCAATTCCCCTAGAGGTCAGTATATTAGCGTCCAAAAATCCTGATCTCTACCGTGTAAATATTTACCAATGGGGGTTTACAACCCTGACCCTGCATTAGCGGGACCACACTGGGATTTGTTGTTGGGGGTTCGCAACATCCCATTGGTGCAAAGTAGGGATTACCTTGGTACATTTAAAGTAGGAATTATTGTTATCCAATGACCCTAAGGCCTAAGTATGAATCATCATAATCCCATTTCCTTAAAATATTCTTTTTCGGCTTCGTGTCCTCATTTGCTCTTGCTCTGTTGTGGACTAATATATATGACAGGGCGCTTCCAGGTTCACAGACATCTGGTAAGGAACACTTTATCCTTGCTTTCTTCCCTCTCTCATGGAACGTCTTCATATCCCTTGTTTTACTTTCCGTTTGCTGAATCAATACTCGGTGCTTCTCAGAGAGGAGAGCTGGTTCCTCTACTTCCAATTACCGGAGATATGATGGCGATGAATTGCCAGACGATGTAATTCGCGCTTCAGCAGCTCTGGAAAACCTACAGTTGGATAGGAAAACTCGGAATCTAACATCTTCATGGAGGTTGTATCCCTTCTCTCTGAACTGTGCTCTTTGTTGGTAGCTTTATTCTTGAAAGATCCTTTTCTTTTATAGGAAAAAATATTATTAATAGGGTGAAAAGGTCAGATGCTTAAGAAGCATCCTGCAAAGGTCAAAATATAGGCTATCCACAAAATCCACTGCATGAAAAGGCGAAGAGCTAAACTTCCCAGTCAGGGAGTAACCCAGAAGTAGAGAGACTTTGTAAAATTATATTTCATGCAAGTTATTCTTGAAAGTTTCTTATAATCATGCAGCTTCGTGCAGCATTTTTTTTTTTTTTTGTTTCTCACTTATTTGGAGTCCAATTGCTAACATACCTCTTGCGAGCCACCTCTCTTGGCTTTGTGTTTTGCCCGATTAGTATTTCAAGTGTATATGGTGTAATGTCTGACATCAGGCTGACCTGGCAAAATTTGACCCTACCGAAACCGCCCGAAAGTTTAGGGTTTTGAACACAATTTCCAAACTCGAAAGCTAAATAAACCTGAACCCAACTTGTACCAAACCCGCTGGCCCGAATCAACAGGTCACCTTCTACTGGAATTCTGAAGTTAGCCATGTTCTTTAGTCATCACCTAAAGTTTGGTATTTGGTAGTTAGTCACCACGCTATTCTCTGGTACTTTGTTGAACAATATCAGAAGAGAGATGCATGAGTGTATGACTGGAAAAGCAAGACATATTGCTTTGGCTTGACAGCCAAGATCTCATTGCATTTTTTGTTTTTGATTGCCCGGCATTGGTTGCTGTTAAGTTTTTTTGGGGCTAACTAATGTGAACTGACTTGGCAAGCCCTTGGAAAAAGCATCGATTGAACTAGTAATTGACCTGGTAAAACTTACCCAACCCTAAAGACCCATACGAACTCGACCTGATCCTAACCCGAATTTTTTAAAAATAACTAGCCTGAAATGGACCCGAATCCAACTTAATTTGACCCAAATCTATTGTTCACCAAAGTTCATTTTTTAAAGATATCTATCAAACAATAAAACGACCCGAAATCAACCTGACTTGAAGATGACCCAACACGAACCTTATTCGTCTGAATTGACCCAATCGAAATGGGTCTAGCCCGAACACGACCCGGGTGACCCAATTGCCAATTGCCAGGTCTAAATTTAAGTCTTTTTAAACTGGGCTCTACCCCCTAGCAGGATCGTGTTTTCTGAGATTGAACTCAGTTTCTCGCTTTAATCCCTTGGTTCGCTTTGTAGATATCTTCAAAAGTAAACCATGGTTCGCTTTGTAGATATTCTATGTGCGAATCAAAGAGAGAGGGGGTGGAGCAATTGAAAAAATAAATAAATTTTGATTGTCCACTTGGAATGCCACATCAGCAATGATGGGTCCCCTTTTCTCTCATAAATTAGGACCTCATGGTTCTCATGTCCGCCATGGCCAGTTTGCATTTTGGGTCATCCTTCATGGTTAATAACCCTATTTGAAATTCCCTATAGTTTTACTCATGCTGTGGGTTAGCCTTCATAGTTGTGATGTTCCTATTTCCCACTTATATTGTTATACCAACGTTTGTGTTTTATGTGATTGCTAAACATCATATATTGATTTGCAAGACATCTAATACTGGGATTTTGAGCTTGTTGCAGGCATGTTGGAGATGGAGTTGGCGAGGATGATGGTGGAGTAGATCACATGTAATGGTCAGTCGGTCCGCCATTTTTCGGTTGTAACTTGCATGTGTCTTGGTTTTCTACATCTGCTGGTGTTTGTGATTAGTTTATCCAGGTAGTAGTGAATCATATATTTTGTGGATCAACTATGTAATTTCGTCTTTCTCATGCTTTTTGATCTATTTATTTATACCCCGTGTGATGGGGATTTGTTTGTTGGAGAACTCATCAATAGTTAGTCATTTTCGCCTCATTTCTTTCTGTGTTCATTATAAGTTACCATAACCCTTCCCCTGGCCTCCAGAAAATGGGACATAAGTTTCCTACAAAACTAGTTTGGCTCATGCGGTTTGGCCGGGATGTGTTCGTATATGTATGTATGGTTTGCAATATATTTCAAGTGCAATTTATTATATGCTTCTAAAGTTTGCGCTTCAGATAGTGTGATTATTCGCTCACATGTCGGGTTGGGCTTGAATTGGTTTTTGGTAAAAGTTGGTCCGTTGATTGTAGGGTCAATGTTAGCTGATTGTTGTACAAGTTTGGGTAAGATTTGATTCAATGTCGGGTCATGTTAAATCTAGTTTGGTTAATTTGAAATCATATTTTTGACAACCAATAAAAGATATCTTAAAATTAGTAAAATTACTATCGTACGTTGCAACCCGTAAAAGCAAAATATTAACTTTTATACAAGCATATCTGGACATAATCTTGGCCAAAGATGAATCACTCTCTTCCCTTCTAGACATATATAGTTCAAAGGCCTTTTCTTTTACTAAGTAGCTCATTTCTTTGGAGCTATATATGATTTTATATTTTGGCCAATTATGGTTCTTTCCTAGCTAACTGAAAAACACGAATATCATTTGATAAGCAAATAATGAACTTAAGATGAATGACATGTATGCAATCACAGCTCATCTGGCTTGTGTTGCAAGTAATTGGGGATTGGAAATCACGCAATAGATTAATTTCTCATATGTCAAGGTTTGAACTAAAAAAGCTACCCAAACAATTAAATAGCATTATTAACTCTTCAGCTCCAATTCTTTGAACCCAGCTCAATATGAGTATGAATAGTTTTATTGAATGAAAAAAGTGACAATTACTACATTTTCCTACATTTTCCTAGGAACTATTTTGGAACAAGCAAATAAAACGAGGTGTTGACTAGCGAAAAGTGACAATTATTTTGGAACAAAAAGAATTAATTAAAGTGTCAATAAATATGAATCGGGAGAGAGTACAAGCAAATAAAACGAACTATTTCCTACATTTTCCTAGGAAATTGGTTAATTTTCTCATATTGACTTATTTCCTCATGTTTAGATGTACATTGACATTATGAAAAACTGTACGAGACCTACGCTTTCTGAAGGAAAGAGAAAGATTTCCCCGGGAAGAATTTCCCTGAGGTGCTATGCTCCCTAACCTTAACCAAACTCTGGGCCGATAGACATCGCTCACAGCAGGTGAAGAGTTTGGGCGATTTCTAATAGACTGACGGGGTGAGAATTGGGAGACGAAGAAAGGGCTGGAAATCAAGTTTAGCCAACATTTCGAGACGCACTTACATCGGCCTGCAATTTCACGACTGTGGAGTTGAAGCAGCAAATCATCGGAGAGTTTGTCGATATAATTCTGGTTGCGGACGTAATTTGCATGGGTTGGTGCATTTAAATCTACTGTTTTATTATCCTCCATGACTGTTTGAGCAATTGCATCATAATAATACTTCAACCACCAACAGAGGCAGAAGAAAAAAATTTGCCGTGAAGGAAACCCTAATTACAATGGAAATCTAGCTACGGAGTATTTATATATGGACTGACTGCTAGTTAATCTAAGAGTAGTACAGAACTATCGCAATATTAGTATTATCAACACAATCATACAATGGGCCCACTAAGCAAATTAATTGATATTATAAAGGTGCGTTTTATTATTTTGAGAGTTGTTAATATTTGTAAGTATAAAAAAATAATTATTATTCTGTACTATGGTTGATAAAATTGGGCTATTATTTATATTTTTTTAACCTAGCTAAACATTCTTATAGTTGATAAATATATATAATTACTCGAGAGAAATACTATTAAAGTTACAAAAAATGAAAATTATATATGGGCGATTCAAGATGCTTACAAAAATGCGAATTGTCTTACCTATCATTTCCTTTGAAATTGATTAGTATTTGATTTTTAGACCTAAATTTTTGGACTACTCCCAAGGAACCGTAAGGTACTTATGGTTCTAATAAGTAGCTCCGGCTTGGATAAGAGGTGGATTATAGCTTCAATGTTAGTTTTAAGCTTAGTATTGAAGTTTGACATCTATTGGGAAATAAATTCAAACATGAAAAGAAAAAGAAGAACATGACCACGGGCCGACTTATTAAAATTGTGGGTTGGGTCAGGGTTTTCTAGCAAAAATAAAGGTCGGCCCATGGGCTGACGTGTTTCGGCCCTAAAGTTGAAATAAAGTATACTTGTACCAAAAAAAATAGCTATGTTACTCATTGACTAATGTGGGGTATTAAAAATTAATTATATATTTCAGTAAGTTTAACATTTAAAATAATAGGAGAAACTACTTATTTTGAGTTATTGATAGATCGATCCGGTTCCGGTCCAGCTCATTCACTGACCCTTTTACATTGTTAAACAGGTCGATCCTTTGACGACCTCTATTTTCTATAGCCTAACCCAGTGACCCTCTTGATCCCATGGAGACCTGGTCCATTACCCATCCTTGCTAACTCATAGAAATTAACTTACTACGGGCCTGTCAAAAATCTGGGTAAAAGGGATAGGGTGAGTTTTTACCCAAACGTACCAAAATTTATCAAAAGTTGTCAAAATTTACTAGAACTAAAAAAACAAAAAATTTTAATTTTGGTATATTAGAGTAAAAAACTATCAAAACTTAACTTTTAGCAATGAATTTAACATGCCCTACATAGATGAGGGAGTATTAATCATGATTCATGACTTGCCAATATGGGCTTGCTTTGCTTACTACGAAGTCAGATATAGTGAGTATTTTAATACGTACTGTAAATTTATAGTTGTCTTAGTAAAATCCAGAGAATGTTAAATTAGACTACATAAATTCAAACTCATGTGGACAAATTGTATTCGACTTTCCTGCTTTACAACTTAATTCATATAGCCTTTTGCATAATATCTACATAATCATATAGCCTTTTGCATTATATCTTAACTCATAGTGATATAAACCAGAGAATGAAGTTAACGACATATAAGAACCCTCATACAAAAGACTCAATTATATAAATAATAGCTAGTATATATCCTCAAACAGCAACATCTAAAAATAACTAATATTTATATAAGAACCCAAAAACATGTGAGTAGCATAGAGACTAAAAAAGTATTAAGTTAAATAACTGAAAAACATCTAAAAAGACTCAATTATCTAAGAACCCAAAAACAAAAAACTCAATTATATAAGTAACATATTAACTGAAAATGAATTAAGCTGAATAATTAACAATGAAGTATTAATCTCTAATTGAGAATAGGGACAGGGGTAGGCCACCAAGTAAGTGTTAGGATTTTCAGGGCGTAGTTAGCAGACAAACAATAATAAGGGCGAAAAATAAATAAAGATTCGATATAAAGAATTAATGTGGAAAAATCCAAACCGGGAAAAAACCACGAACGATGCACTATCACAGGATTACAACGGTGTTTCAGAGATTCCCAGGCATCCACAATCTCTCACAACCTCCCTAGAGTTACAACCTGAGAACTCAACACTCACAGATGAGCCTCACACAACTCCCTCAGGGACACAGAGATTACAGGTCAATATCTTGTGGTATAAGATGAAACACTCTCAATTGCTATTGTGGTCTATATCAAGGAGAATAAGACCCCTATATATACTAGTAGTACAAGGGAGAAACTAGGTTACAAATTAACAATAACCTAATTAAAATAGCCGTCGCACGACTTGGGCTTGAAACACGAGCTGGCCTAACATGGACGCTGGTGGGGGGAAGAAACACGTTGGCAGCGTGCCCTAACTTGAAGCTACGGGTAGAGACGCTGGTAGCGTCGGTATCGACGCTGGTAGCGCCTGATCTTTGGAGGCTCGATGGAGACGCTGGTAGCGTCTATTGTGACGCTGCTGGTGCTCTCCTTCTTCCTCCCTTTTCTTTCTCCTCTTCTCTTATTTTAGTCTCCACTCCCAACAAATTGGTCTTCACACCCAACAGTAAGATGAATCATGTGACTACCATGCAACAGAGGACTGCCACTCGGTTTATTCGAGATTTCATTGACTGATTCCAAGGCTTTTGTTCGCATGTTGAACTCGGCAATGTGATCAGATGACAAATAAAAACGAAAATACAAAATATCTTCATCAAAAGGGTGAAACCCAATAATCGCACGAAAATAATCACTAATATCCTTAACATAAAATTGGTGTTTTAAGCACCATTTACCCTTGTCAATGTCATCATACTTCTCAAAATGCAATAGATTGATGTTGCGATTTTGGTTTGCAACAAATACCCTCAAACGTCCTGAATAGGACCCAAAGTAGCATATGTAAGAATGAGCGGGCAAATCAATGGTGCGTCGACAAACAACATTATTACTACTGCGCATCTTATCATCATCATCATCATATGCAAATGGATCAAATACCACAATATTTGAGCCGTCATAAAGATGCACCATCCCAGTATGTACCGCTAGAGGAACCCCAATCATCCATAATTTATGATGTGAGCCGAGGAAGGTCATCTTGCTCTTGACCCATCGACCAGTTTCAGAGTGAGACACATCCAAACTCAACTCTCTTAAACGGATACCATTGAATGGAATAGAGATAACCCTGTACCGGTAAGAATCATTCAAACAATATCTACCAGTACTGTCGAAAGAGTAAAAAGGTTCACATACGAGCACCTCTCTGGCAAATAATGTATTGCAAGATAAAGGAGGTAGCTTAACGCACTGCATGGTTCTAGGGTTGCAGATTACATATTTTATGTCCTGTGATCTCTCCATTCTTCTCTCCTGCAAAATTACCAAGTCCCCATACACAGAACACACATAATAACCTTGCATTTGTGAAAGAAACTTGAATGTAAACCCATTATACCGAAATTCAGTCGGATGGTACTTGGAGTATAACAATGGCCCTGACTTGTTTTCAGGAGTTACATAGTTAAAAACAAGTCCACAAGGAAGATGCTTGCTGTTATTTCTAATAGATTGATGGAGTAAGAATTGGGAGGTGAAGAAAGGGCAGGAAATCAAGTTTAGCCAGTATTTTGATACCGACTTACATCGAAATGCAGTCTCAGAACTATCAACTCGACTTAAGATTTCTATCACCAAATCACCGGATAACTTGTCGATATAGTTGTGGCGGCCATAATCATCTGCATGGGCTTCTGAATCAACTCTTTTCTCTATGTTTTTACAAAGTTTATTCCCTTTAAATCGACCCTCCGTAAGAAATTTTTGACCGTTAATATGTTTGGACTATGAAATATTGCCTGACTTAATATGTTTTTTAACAAGACGATTGTGAAATATATTTATACTAATTCATGCTCAATTTTGATCGCGAAGAAACCTATTAACACTAGGCTAGCTTAGTATCGCATAAATTAAGAAAGTCTTATTAGATTCAAAATTATCACAATCTTGAAAATGAGTCCCAATAGGAATATATAAATCTTAATATTCACACACTAATTTAATTATATTTGCCGTAGGACATATATTTTTCTGCTAATTTTATGAATATAATGACTTACTCCATAATAAAATTATTCCTCCCTCCCCTCTATATTAATTGTTCCAATGTCTTTTTTAATTAAAAATTTTTCATAGCATATTTTATCAAAAAATTATAAAATTATATTCTTATGATAATATTTTTTGTGATGAATCTAATGATAATAGTTTCTTATACTAAAACATTATATATGTTGAAAAATTAATGACAACATCGAATAATTAATATGGAACGGAGGGAGTATTGATTTCGGTATTAGAGATCATTTTAATATGACTCACTTGTTATAGTAAAATCGTCCAGGGATACAACGCAAGAATTCGTCTCACTATAAATTTTAGGTGAGATCGCTCCGCCCTAATATTTATGTATGAACACTGCAAAAAAAGTGGTTGGGAGATGTCATACATTTCTAACAATTGAATGGAAAGTGACCATTGTTTTAATACACTCGCAAGGGATCAAATCTTTAAAGAATTGGCTCCTAGGTGATTTTCAGGTCATAAATTGCAAGGCTACGGTGACAGTTTGTGAGAGTTATTATTTGTGCCTGTTTGGCCTAATTTTTGAAAGTGCTTATGGAGTTAAAAATAGGGGTGTTCATCGGTTCAAAACCGAACCGAACCGGGCCGAATCGAATAAACCGAAAACGAATAAGGGATAAAGTCCAAACCGAAAACCGAACCGAATAAAATCGGTTCGGTATTCGGTTTATTCGGTTTTGAACCGAATAATGCACAATTTTTATGGGGTTTTCACCGGAACCGAATAAACCGAAAACGAATAAGGCCTAAAGTCCAAACCGAATAAAAATCGGTTCGGTTTGGACCGGTTCATTTTGGGACTTTAGGCCTTATTCGTTTTCGGTTTATATTTGATTCTATTTTGGGTCATTTTGGGAAATCTATAATTGATTCTATTTAATTTTTAAAAAAATCATGTAATATTAATGTGTGCGTTAATGTGTATGTTTGCATTAATGACTCTTCTTCCTTTTCTTTTCTTTTCTTTTCTTTTATTTTTTATTATGCACTATTCTTTTTTCTTTTAAATAAAAAAATTATTCTTTTTATTTTTTATTATTGTATTTTTATTTATTTTTTTAATATAACATCGATAATATTTTCAACAATACATATGATTTACTGACGCCTCGTGCAACACACGGGTCTAAGCACTAGTCAATTATATGATTATGATCGAACATGTGATATTAGCATCTATCAATTTGAACATATCAATTGAAAAGAAAAAAAAAAAAGAAAATCATGGGGGTCTCAACACAATCCAAGCAAAATTGGCTTGAAATGTCGGCAAATGAAATAGACCGAGAAAAGCATGTATCAAGATCAGTTGGTACCAATAAAATAATGATAAACTAAAATAATCCAAGATATTACGGCGCAACTAAAAACCGGCCCGACCCGAACCCGACTCGGGTTTTCAAATATGAAATATAATAAACTTGAAATTTAGAATACGGGGCATACCGAATCCGATCCAACCTGAATTGACATTTCTACTTACAACTAAAGAACAAAATATGATAAGCCTCGGTTTTATCACATTTTTACTTCAGTTTTTATGGTCTTATCGAACTTGTTTAAGTTATTTTAGTATGAGTTTGATAATGTTTTGTCATGAATCTTTGCTGATTGAGACTAATTTATTAAATTGTCTTATTTCTGAGCAATTTTGCCACAAATGATGATGGTAATAGAGAAAAAAATATTTGAAGTAAGTGTCAACACCATCCCCTTGCTCTGCAAAACTTGAGCTACTAGCGATTTTGTCAATAGATAATGATGACGAACTGGCATCAATGGTGAACTCGCCAATTGGTGTCAATGGTGAATTAGGCTACTATGTTGTTGTTCTATTTTGGCTGTTACAAATTTACAATACCATTTTAAAGGAAAAATAGAAAGAATCTTTTAACATTAAAAAGTCTAGATATCACTTTACTATTCAAATTACCATTCACCACTATTCAAATGGCAATTTGGTAAATTTCTACAACCTGAACCCTTATTTTAAGCTCTTTTCTATTACTATTTTATTATAGTTTTTTTAATTACCTAAATCCTTTAACCATCAATACATATTTACTATTCCCATTTCATTTTGATAATTTTTGTTAAACTTTAGGGGTTATTTTCTAAGCTTTTTATTATTTTGTTTCATTATTTCAACCCTTAAGTCCTTAAATATTAAAAACTATGAATACACATTTACTGTTCCAATTGCATTTTAGTAATTTTGTTAAACTTTAGGGGTTATTTATAGGTTTTTTGTTATTTTGTTTTCATTTTATTTTCAATCCTTAAATATTAAAATTTTACATATACTTTTACTATTCAAAATAAAAGAGTATTACTATTCAAATGATATTTAGCAAATACTCCCAAGTTGAGAGTTTATTTTATGGCTTAGTTATTTTATTTATTTTTCCTTCATTTTAGTTGCTCAATGCTTATGCTATGACTTTGCACTTACTTTGCTTCAAGTGTTGTTGTTGGTATTGTTCATATGACATTTAATGAGTTTAACCACTTGAATGTTTATTCTATAGTCTTATTATTTTATTTACTTTGTTCTCTGGATGGTTGATTTAGGTTATGTAAGTTTTTTTCCGTAAATATTAGTTGGGAAGAGGTGTAAAATTTTGAAATTTTTTCAAAACATATAATAAATACTCGTATTGCACATTACCAAAATTAGTCAATTTTCAAAAATTTACACACTTTTAAATTGAAGTTCATATAGGAATACTTTCTTTTTCTTTATGTCCTTTCTCTAATAATGTTCTATCATATAATATAGTTACCGCTTTCTTCTTACTAGTATTTAAAAGATTTTAGAAAGAGTTTATTATACGTGGCTTCCCAAAATAAATTTATGGCATTGATTAATTTTTAATAAATTAACCATTCATATTGATCGACTACCCTATGTAATCGAAAAAAATTTGACTACCTTAAAATTTTTCTTAGAGATGTTGCATAAAAGTAAAGTTTTGATAACTTTTATTAAATAAATATAAAATTCCGTAAGTTTTGAAGAAATTACTAAAATTTACACTAATTTATAAATTAAATTTTTTGTAAGTTAGTAAGTTTTGTTAAATTTTTAGATAAGTATAGGTAAATTTTAGTAAATTAAGCTAAATTTCCTAGATTCCTAATTATGCTTATATTAATATTGTGATAGTGGTATAATTGACTAGTTTTTCCTAATTATGCTTATACTAATATTGCTAATCACCTCTTGCCTGAGTGGCAAGAGATCCACCTACTATCCCAGGTGTCTAGGGTTCTAATCATGGGGACAACATGTTGGAGTGTGGCCCATTTTTGGGTCATTGGCATCCCTCGTCTCGGTCCCTTACAAAGGCCTGTTCGGGTATACCTTTGAGATAGGGGCTCAATGGGTTGGACTTAGACCTGTCAGTCTTTGACCCGACCCGAACCCGCCCTGAAATTATGGGTTGTGAACACGATTTTCTCGACCCGAAACCGAAATATATCGAACACGAAAAACCCGCAAAATAGCGGGTAGGGTGTTCATCGGTTCAAAACCGAGCCGAATAAACCGGAAACCGAATAAGGGATAAAGTCCAAACCGAAAACCGAACCAAATTTTTATTCTGTTCGGTTTTGAACCGAATAATGCACACATTTTATGGTTTTTTCACCGGAACCGAATAAACCGAATAAGGCCTAAAGTCCAAACCGAAAACCGAACCGAATAAAGTCGGTTCAGTTTGGACCGGTTCGATCGATTCGGTTCAAAACCGAATAATGCACACCCCTAATAGCGGGTCAAACCTGACCCGCCCGTTTAACTCGAAAACTTTATTTTTACGTTCAAATCTATTAAAATTTGTGACTTTTCATTGAAATTCATGACTATTAAACTATATCCCAACTCATTCATATATTATTTCTTTAATTTAAGTTGAAACATTTATAGTAATCTATCGGTACTAGAAGATAATTGTATTTTATTATGTATATTGTACTAAAAATAATATTTAGAGACAAATTTTTTAAAAGAAATGTTGGCTAAACTTGATTTCCTCCCGTTTCTTCATCACCCAATTCTCACTCCATCAATCTGTAAGAAATCGCACAAACTCTCTATCTTTTGGACTCCTTTTCAATAATCAAATTTGTAAATACAAGGCGGGATCATTGTTGTGCTACTCCAAGGATCACCCCGTTGAATTTGGGTCTCGTGGGTTTTCGTTCGAATTCCTCCCGCATTATCACACTAATGAGCAAGGAGAGAAGATTCAAGTGCAAGGTTTCGTGCGGGCTGTTCATGAAGACTTGGTACTTCTGTCGATGAGAAGATGGCGAATGTCTACAGCCGAGATATTCGTGAGAAGCTATGTTGTCTGCAACCCCTAGAACCATGCAATGGGTTCAACTTACTCCTTTGTCTACCAATGATTTTGACAATTATGTCCAAATAGTCCTTGTATGGGACCGTTTTCAATCTTTCGACACCGACCGTGGTGTATGTTGTTCGAATGATACTTACAGGTATAGGGTTATCAGTATTCCAGATAATGGAGACCCTCATGAGTTGGATGTGTTCAAATCTGAAACTGGTCAATGGGCAAGTTGGTTTTTCCCATCCCGCAAAGCTTCAGATGTCGGTGGAGAGCGGTGCATAATAGGATGGTGCATCTTTGTGATTTCTCAAAAATTGTGGTTTTCGATCCATTTGCTTGTGATCAGATGGGTGGTGTTGTTGTGTGTCACATTATTGATTTGCCCAGATATTCTTTTAGTCATGGAGATTCTGACAGAATATCTTATATTGGGTCATGTTCAGGGCGTTTGAGGATATGTATTTGCCAACGGCAAGGGAATACTTTTGTTATCAAGGTGTGGGATCTTGAGGATTATGACAAAGATGGATGATGCTTAAAACACGAAATATCCCTCAAAGATATTAAGGAATCTCTCTACAAGGATGAATGGTGCATAAAACACCATATTTCTGCCAAAGAAATTAAGGCGTCTCTCAATGATTTTTGTGTGCTAGGGCTTCACCCCTTTGAGGATATTTTTTTTTTTATCTTCGTTTTCGTTTGCCTACGAATGATAATCAAGTTGCTAAATTCAACATGCGAGCAAAAACCATAGAAGAAGTGCAAGTTGTTATAAAAAAAAAAACCAGCTAGTAGCATTACGCTACAAGATGTTCACATTATTCATCTTCCTTGGTGGCCTACCCTTATTCCTATGCTCAAATAGGGGATAAATTCTTGGCTCTTTCAACTTCTTTTTACAATTGAGATGTTAATGAGATTAGTTAAATACTCAAACACCTTTTCGATAGATGTAGTTGATTTGAGCATGCTTGCTTAGAGTTTGTAGTATACACATAATCATATATTTATAATAAGATCAAGTGCACTTTTTTTCGCTTCCTTTCCTTGTGACATGTTGTGTATCTCATATATTCATCTGTTTTCATGTTTGTACCTTACTGCTTTTTGCAATTATTATTTACCTAACATTATTATAGAAGATCTTAGTTTAGTGATGAAAGAAATTGCAACTTATTTTTAAGTTTTTTTAAAATAAAATTTTTAGTTTCCCCTTTAGTTTGTCAAAAATTAATATTGCTTGAGAGAATTATTGAGTTCCTAGTCTTTTCAAAGATTGGTTTGCAAGTACAAGTGTAGCTGTATAGTTCTACTTAGCAACAATGAGCTTGGAGAGTCACAATTTATAGCAAAAATAGGCCACACTAGCTATGAGTTATTTGTACAAAACACATTGAAAGGGCAAGAAAATCTTGCTGGCTATGGGGTTCGAACCCATGCGCACTTATGTGCAGAAGATCTTAAGTCTTCCCCCTTAACCTCTCGGGCAAACCAGCTTTGATGAATTGTATTTCAATGTTATGATGTTTTGTAGAATTATGTGCAATTCTAGAGTACAATGGTTAAATGATGAACGGCAACTAAGGGCATGTTTGGTAAAAAGAGCGAATTGAGTTGCCCATAGCTATTTCAGTAGTGTAGCTGTTTTAGTAATAGATAAATGTTTTGTATTAGCAAATACTAATAACTATTAAAATAGTTGTTTGTAAAGAATATATTTAGTGTTTATTAAAATTAAAGGTTAGAGCAACCAATTATTGTAATATGACCAAAAATGACACTACAAATGTTATTTTTTTGTTAATTTTTTTTATCGTCATCATTAGGTGATGATTATTATTATTGGTGGTAAGTTTTCTTTTGAAATTAAAGGAAATTACCCCTAAATTTATTCTAACATTCAAATTAAAGGCTTCGTTCTTTTATGCGGTGCGGTGGAACTTGAAAAAGTATTGTGAAATGTGATGGGTTGTGATGAGCTGTGGTGGGAGTTGTGGTAGGTGAGGAGAGAGAATGTAAAAAGTAGAGGAGAAAAGAGAGGAGAGAGAAAAGTAAGAATATATTTTGGTAATGATTGTGGTAAAGTATGGTGGAGTGTGATGAAGTGTGGTAGAATAATGAGTAGTGCGGTATGGTGTGATACCACATCGCAAGTCACCGCATAAAAGAATGGGGCCGCCTAACTGGGCAATATCCTTTCTTCATTGGCATATTTGACGTTAACAATAGCAAGTCAACCAATCACACCTTCAGACGTTATTTGAGGATACAAAATGCTATTTTACAGAACAACTAAAATCTAAAATCTAATGAAATGGTGTTTCATTAAGCCAAACTGCGAACGTTAATCCAAATGTTGTTGCCGTACAGAGTCTTTAGAAAGCCCTCGTAAAATTCCATTCTTGCTTCTTGTATAATAAGTTTCATTCTTGCTTCTTGTCTTATTGGCTTAACAACTTTCCTAATTCATTCCATGTTCCAAATTAATTAACATATTTCACAATTTCTCACATACCATGGTTTAAACTAAAAAAACCTACCAAAATAATTAAATAGCATTATTCTCTAAGGCTTTTTTCGCATACCAAAGTGTCGATAGTATGATAACGTGAGTAGGAATAGTTTTACTGAATGAAAAACAACAAATTAACATAATTACTAAAGCTAAAATAATTAAATGAGGCATTGACAAGTGCAAAGTGACAATTATTTTGGAACGAAAAAAAATTAATTCATGCGTCAATTAATATGAAACAAGAGGGAGTACAAGCAAATAAAATGAACTATTTCCTACATTTTCCTAGGGAATTGGTTAATTTTTCCAGATTGACTTATTTCCTCATGTTTGGAGGTTAGTTGACATTGTGAAAAACTATACGAGACCCACACTTTCCGAAGGAGAGAGAAAGATTTCCTCGGGAAGAATTTCCCTGGGGTTCTACGCTCACTAACACTAAACCAACTTCGAGCTGATAGAAATCTCTCACAACATGTGAAGAATTTGGGCGATTTCTAATAGATTGACAGAGTGAGAATTGGGAGACGAAGAAAGGATTGGAAATCAAGTTTAGCCAACGTTTCGAGACGCACTTACATCGGCCTATGATTCCAGAACTATGGAGTCGAAGCAGGATTTCCAGCAACAAATCATCGGAGAGCTTGTCTATATTATTCTGGTCGCTTACATAATCTACATGGGTTGATAAATCTGCTATTTTATCATTCATGGCTGTTTGAGCAGTTGATAGGGTAATACGTACTCCAAAGAGTAACAATGGCGGAAGAAACCCTAATTACCAACAAGCAAACCTAGGGTGTAACGACCCAAGGAAAAACCCTCCTTAATATGTGTTATTAGCATAATTAATCAAGATTAACAAAATTTATTTACGATATAAGTAAAGCGCGTGCTCCTTTATTTTATTGACCCGTGTATGTTATGCAGGATTTGAACAGCGCAACGATCGGCTAATTGTCTCTTTAAGCTTTATTCTCTTCGAACTCTTCCGTTAAAATTTCAAGATATCTCAGTTCGGTTTCTAATTCTGTGTACCGGGATCTTTAATTTTTAGGACTCTCTTTTATTGAGGAATCAAGGGATGAGTATAAGAATTTATGAGGTGGTTGATATTTATTTTTGGGTTACCATGAGTATTTTATGATTATAAAAAAAATTCAGATATTTTAGGAACTTGGGGAGATATGTATTTATGAAGGGGAAACAAAAATTGACAATTTTTGGGTCTTATGGGCCAAGTGGCCGGTTACCTCAAAGAGAAGGAGGAGGGAGTTAAACTTTTGGGCCCTAGTAATTGGATGATGAATATATATACATATTAGAAAGGAGGGAGGAGTTTTCTTTGACTTTCAAAACTCAAAACACAACCTTGGCTCTCATTACTCTTGTGGCTCCTCACCTCCCTCGTGCCTCCTCCCTGTCCAACCGCCGCCACCGACCACCGACCTTGTCGCCGGCGTCCATCCCCGGCGGTCGCCGCCCGTCGCCGGCCACCGCGCCACCTTCCTCCCCTTTTTTCCCTTTCACCTCTTTTGCAAGTGTAATCTTCTCTCCTTGTCTCTCATCTTTTCTTATGGTTTGAATCTAAGTTAGAATCTGAATTTTGGTGGGTTTTTATGTTGTTTTCAGAGATTATAGTGAGGTTCTAGTGGTAGTTCAAAGGAAGATGAAGAATTCTAGTTCAAAGGAAGAGAATTGGGTGAGTCTTGATAACCCTTTGTTGTTTTAGTTTATTCCAAGCGAATTCTTTACAAATAGTGAGCATGCATGTGACTTTAGTTGGGTAATTTTCTGTGAAAGCCTAGAAAAACTGTTTGATTCAAGTGCATGTCTATAAATTGTTCATAAAATGAGAAAAGTGGGTGTTTTAAAGGGGTGCATGTAAAGTTTGATGTTAGTTTATGAAAATAGCTTTCGTTGCGAAGTTGCATGGACTTAAGATGGTTGTAATTGATGATTCTCTGGGCTTTCAAGGCTGGATGTTGTGTGTGTGAATATCGTGTTATGTTTCATGAAGGATTTTGGGCTAAAACTCAAAGACTTGAGCATGCATGTTAATGGATGTCAATGAGGAATACAATCTGGTTGAGTTTTGTTTTTCCAGAAAATAAGGAAAGGGATTCTGGGTGTTATTAAGGCTTAATTAGGTAGAAAAAAGTGTTAGCTAACACCCGGTTTTTACGGATCGGCGTTTCGTTAAGTATATTAGTATTTATGGCCAAAATTGTAAAGCCGCGCAAATCTGAAATTTTATGATGTCAGTTTGAAGTTGGGTGTTTTTCGGCTAGTTAGAGTTTGATATGGCATAAGGTCTGAACATGAAAGTTTTAGGGGATACTCTAAGCTTTTCAGAATGGTATGGTATGCGTCTATAGGACATCGGATGAGCAAGTTATAAGCTTTTGTTTGAAGGACAAAAATTCCGAATTTTTTCCGACGTAAAAATTTTAGTGGCTGCTCCTGTTTTAGGTTAAAATTCGACCTCTTCCTAAGATTAAATCAATTGGTGATGAAAAGGAAAGTTGGAGTATGAGTCATGATCTTTCTGTAGACAGCTTATAGGTCCAAAACCGAATAGTATAACTCAAGGTATCGCTTTCCAAAAAAAAAAAAAAAAACACTAGTCGACATGTGCAAATTTTGGGCAGATTAAGTGATTGAGTGTTTTGACCCTTTTAATCATGTTTTTGGCCCTTGAAGTTAACTGTAAAGTTGTAGGGCGTGTCTTAAGCTTTCCGAAAAGTCCTCTTATGCAACGATACGATGTCTATAGTGATAGTTATGCCCTTTTTAGTGAATGTGAGGGAATTAAATTCATAATTAAAGCCGGTTGATTTATTCAAGTTATCCATCCTTTCTTATACATAGATAGGGGTCTAATTCTAAATTTCTTCTCTTTTCTAAGTCCCTCCAAGTGGTCGTTGCTCGCCGCTGCTCAAGTCCCTGCTCGTGTTGTCGTGTTTTCTCAAGGTTCAGGTACGTGTACTAGGTTTTATGAGTTTCCTATAATTAATTATTCTCACTATATTTTGAACATGTGCCAGAATGGGTCTCATGTATACTTTTATACCAAGAATGCAAATATATTTATATGTAAGATTTATACATTAACAATACCCTCTTTATGGGGGAATTTTTCCTTAGGTGTTAAGAGTGGAATTCTATGTTTTTATAACCAAGTAATGACCTTATAAATTATGATTATTCCAATTCATGTTGTAAACACCAAGTTTAAGACTTGGTACGCAAAGCCAAGGGCTTATCTTCTAAGAAGCCTTTAAGAAAACTCAAGAATCATGTCAAGAAAGGTTCTTTTAAAGTTTTTGTTATGTTTGTTATGAAAAGATAACTTTATGGGTAAAGCTCCCAAAACCTTTTAAAGTTATTAAAGCCCCGCCCATGGTTTAATGTGCTTAGAAGCACACCAAGAAACTAATGTCATAGTACACACCATGTTCACGTGCTTTGTGCACCTCATGTAAATTATGTGTGTGCCTTTGTGCACCCAAGGAGTTATTCTTAGTGCCTTAGACGCACACCATGAAAATCTGGCCAGTAGGATAGTCATCCACCATCCGGATCTCCCGATCGGTCCGGGTATGCGCATACGGAGGCCTAGCCGATGATCGCAAGTAGGGGCAAATATGTTAAGATTCATCATGTCTTAATTTTCCTCTATTACTGACTCTTTTATTTTAGTCATGAAGTTATTTTGATCAAGGATTGTAATCCTTTCCTTACTCTCTTCTTAAGGCCAAGAAAAGGATTTCGAGGTTAAGTTTTGAATCCTTTTAATTCGGCCCATCCAAGTTGAGTCCTTCAATTGCAAACCGTGATCATGTATCCCATTCTATGAGGTTACTTACTTCCTTTAGCATATAATTTATGATTTTATTGCTTTGTGGATTGTTAAGATTGATCAATTTAAGGTGTTGTTACATGAATTTCATATTTGGTCCAAGTTTGGCTATCCTGTAAGTACGCGTTACTTATGTCTTCATTTTTATGGTTTTACTTTTAATTATTTACTTTGTGGAGCCGCGCTTAAAAATTTTTAAACTATAAGCCTTACCTTCTATTTCTTTTCCCTAGTCCGGTAGTATACGTACTGAGTTAAACTCACTTTTAAGTTTTGTCACCTTTAGGATCTCAAGGGAAGGGCGAGGGCAAGATCTCAGAAGGGCGAAATTCGAAGTCTACGTGAAAGAACATCAGGCGAATTTGGAGTTTCTTTGGGAAGTCTTGTAAGCCCAAATGTTGGGGAAGTATGTCAAAATGAAAGGCACCTCTTTTGAGTCTTGGTGGTTTTGTGTGGTAGTTATGAATGTCATTATGTTAAAGTTTATATTTTGGAAGGTTGTATGATTAAAGGGTCTCTTGTTGTTTTGTGGTGCGCGATTAAGGTTGATGAAGTTATGTTGTGTGTTGGGTGTTAGTCTTAGCCTTGTCCATTTTCATGGGCGGCGGTAATACTCTCAGGTGATTATCCGCTGCTAATCATTAGGTTAAGTGGTTTGTTAGCTTAATCTTGTGGTTAGTAATCTGGGGGTGTTACAGTTGTGGTATCAGAGCAAAATAAATTGGGAGAACCACCTTTGGGATATCTTTAGGTGTTAAGGGAAAAAGTATATGATAAACTTGGTGGTAATCAAGCAATATAAAGGATGGGATAAGAGTTATTATGCAGGTGATCTTTTAGAATATAAGCACACCAAGTACTTGTAGAAAGGCTTGAGTTCTGTTCTAAGTTGAACAATGAAATTGGGGTACGCAAAGGATGGTATGTGTATGGTGGTATGAAAAGATCTAGGGAATAAAGAGTTATGCGTGAATATGGGGAAAGTGAGTAAGGGTTGAAAATTTTAGGTTCAAGAATCGCTACAAGTCTATAAGTTTAGAAGGGTTTACTAAATGATAATGTTATGTATGTTTATGAGAAATGTTAAGTTATAAGTTGATGTGATATTATAAGTGTGGGGTCAATTGTGATACACGAAGTTGTTTAAGACTTCATATGGTTAAGGGTTTCGTCCGGATAAGGATTACGATATGAATCTATGCCGATCGAATGTTTACTTTATTTTCGTTAATTCGTAAATTGATATAGGATGTTATAGATGGTCGATCCCGAGACCCCGAACCCCTATGTTATGTTAATGAAGCCGAAAGATAGTGTTTTCGCGCACGTCATGAGGTTCATAGAGGTATTCCGCATACTGAGAGAGAACTAGAACTCTCGATATCACGACCCGGTGAGGAGGACTCTCTGTCTGTTAGCGTTTCTACCACACACGCATCCCCTGGACTTGGTTTCGACACAAGTACCGCAATTTTATCTATACTTTCGAGCAAAGCACCCACGAAGAATGATTTCAGATTTTAGGAGCATGGTCTGTGGTGACCTTTCAGCTGAAGGTCTACGAATATGCCGAATGCTGGGAAATGTAACCATGGGAATTCCCCTATTATTTCATGGATCCGTTAGGCCCCAGCCTACCGTTCAGCTTAAGGTGGAAGAGAGTGGCGGTACTAAGGATAATGGAGATGATGAGGACGACGAATATACCCCTTCTTAGGGAGTTCAGATTCTGTATAAGCAAAGAGCGGGGTAGAAGAATGAGAAGTGGTATTTGGTTGCGTAGTATGTGGAGAACAATGGTGTAATCATGGAACAATTATCTTTTAGTTTTATGCATATTGTGGTTTATGTTTCGAGGATAAGTTTGACTTTCACATGTTATGGTTGGGAATTAGCTTTTAATGTCTCGGGGTTGCATGTGTTTAGAACCTGATGTTTTAAGAAGTGAGGAAGAGGAGGTATGGTTATGTTACTGACTTGAGGGGAAATTACGTATGCACTAAATCTGCAAGTTAACCATGGATACACGATGGGGGGTTAATAAGTTTTGGGAACATGGGTTGTGATTATAATTATGTGAAGATAACAAGGGACAAGGGGTATGGTATGAAAGGATTTCTTGAGACTTTCTTCTTTAATGCCTACCATGTGAAGGGGTGGAATGATTGGGATTCAAACTAAAATCTTATGTTTACAATGTAGCATGTCGCACGCGCCAAACAACGACCACCCTTCAAACAAATAAGGGGAAGGAATTGCCGATTTCCGAGGGCAGAACCTACAACTATAGGGACCCCAAGGGGTACCTCAAGTAATCTGACATTAGGATCCTTAGCGAACATGATGCCCCCACCTAACCTTTGCCATCCCGAGATTTTAGGACAAGTGATACGGGAACTTTTACAGAGAATCCCAAATTCCGGTATGGAAGGAAGTAATATTGTTAAGCATGACGACCATGCTGATAGGGTAGCCAAGAGGAACCCTAGAACATATGCAAAAGGGTTTGACCTGGTGGAATTAGAAGACTGGATCCGAGGTATGGAAAAGATTGTGAGATCCTTGAGGTACCGAAGGAGAAATAGTTAACTATCGGAATCTTTTATTTGGTTAAGGAAGCAGATTTATGGTGGGGCACCATATCGAGCAAGTACTAAAGAACGGAAGTACCATGGGAGGATTTCCTAGTCGACCTCCGAGCCAAGTTTTACCCTCTCTCCTTGCAGTGTCAAAGGTGAAGGAGTTCATGGAATCAAGGATGTCCAATCATGAGGTGTCAGTTATGCAGTACGCTGCTAAGTTCAACGAGCTGGCCTGTTTCACGCCAGAGTACGTGTCCACTGAGTGGATGAAGGGTACTAGGTTCAAGGGCGGCTTGGACTATACGTACGAAGTCATCTGGCGGGTCAACCCTCCAATACGATGCAGGAGTTATACGAGCGCACCTCTGAGATGGAGAAGGGTGAAGAGGGAATTAAAAATTGTGTATCAAGACAAGGAAGGCCAAGCTAGGCCAAAGAGGAAATGGAACTCTTTTAATAAATGCAATTCCTATTTATGCTTGATTTAATTCTGGTGCATCGCATATGTTTAATTTATCGCTGCACATATTAGAACTGAGCTAGGCCTACAGAATCATGAAAGAGGCAGTAGCATGTCAAATACGGCTACCAAAGGACCAAGTTATACCATGTGAAAGGACGCTCTTGAATGTCCCTCTTAGGATAGCAAAGGAAAGTTTTCCAGCGGACCCTACCATAATGGACATAGCTGAATTTGATCTTATCATAGGTATGGATTGGTTATCCAAGTATGAAGCCAATATAAAATGTGATGAAGGGACAGTGGTGCTGAGAAGTCAGTTAGCAGGAAAAATCCATTTCGAGGTTGAATCTGAGAAGCCCAACTTCAAGGCAGTGTCTTTAATGACGACAAGAAAGTTATACGCTAGGGAGTTGAAGGATACCTATGCTATGTACTGGGAAGTAAGCCAGAAGGGCTGAAAATCTAGAATGTCCTCGTAGCAAGGGATTTTCCAGATGTCTTTTCCGAAGAGCCAACTCGCTTACCCCGAGGAGGGAAATCGATTTTGGAATAGAGCTAGTACCAATTATGCAACCAATATCGAAGGCGCTTTATCGTATGGCATCGTCGAGTTGTCAGAGCTCGAGACCCAGCGGAATAAGTTGATTGGTTAAGGCTCATGAGGCCAAGTGTGTCTCCCTGGGGGGCGCCCGTTTAGTCTGTTAAGAAAAAGGATCGAAGCCTGAGGCTATGTATCGATCACCGGGAGTTAAACAAGGTTACTATCAATAACAAGTATCCGCTGCCCATATTGATGAGTTATTTGACCAGTTGCAAGGGGCAGACGCGTTTTCCAAGATTGATATGAGGTATGGATATCATCAGTTGAGGATAAGGTCGAAATATATACCTAAGACAGTTTTTAGGACCCGTTATGGGCACTACAAGTTTATGGTAACGTCTTTTGGGCTTACCAATGCACCGACAGTATTTGTTGATTTTATGAATCGAGTTTCAGACCATTTTTGGACATGCTTGTAGTAGCCTTTACAGACGATATTTTGATTTTCTCGAAGGCTCGAGGAGAGCACGGACAACTTTCGAGAATAACACTACAAACGTGGAGAGAACATGAGTTATGTGATAGGTTAAGGAAGTACGAGGGTTGGCGGAAATAAGTCATTTTTTTTCTTTTTGGGCATATAGTGATCAAAGAAGGGATCAAAGTTGACCCACAAAAGGTTGAAGAGGTCATGAACCGGGCTAGACCCCCAACCACTATCGAAGTGAGGAGCTTTTTAGGTATGGCAGGCTATTACGGGCGTTTCATACGAGACTTTTCTAAGATTGCCTAGCCGTGATATATCGTTGATCAGTCTATTGAGAAAGACGACCAAGATTGAATGATCAGAAAAGTATGTGAAAGCATTTCAAGAACTCAAAATGGGACTCACCCTGGCCCCAATCTTGGCCTTGCCAGTGGAAGGGAAAGAATATGTCATATATAGTGATGCGCCCAAACGAGAATTAGGATGTATCTTGATGCAGGATGACAAGGTCATAGCTTATGCCCCCGGCAGTTGAAGCCATATGAGTTGAATTACCCTACACATGATCTCGGATTAACGACAGTAGTCTTACCTTGAAGGTTTGGAGGCGTTACTTATAGGTGTTTCTACCCAAGATCAGTAAAGACTATGGTTTAGGCATTCAGTACCATCCAGGAAAGGCAAATTTAGTAGCTGATGCGCTGAGTAGGGAAGATCAACACGACATAGATGTACAAAGCTCAGTCGGGGGGATCCAAGGAGCAGGGATTGAAGTAGTCTCACTAAACTATGTAAGGGCACAGTTGGCGGAACTTCAGGTACAACCCTTCATTTTGGTGGAAATCAAGGAGGAATAGATGAATGCTGATCATTTAAGGTATATCCGGGGAGGAATAGGGCAAGGAGAAATGCCAGGGTTTCTTTTTGGTTCACGAGGATGGAACCTTAAGATTCTAAAATCGTCTATGTATGCACGAAGGGCACAACGCCCCATACTCAGTTCTCCCAGGAGGTACTCAGATATACCGAGGCATAGAAGAGAAGTTTTGGTAGACTAACGTGCCGAGAGACATCGCCAATTATGTGAACAAGTGCCTCACATGCTAAAAGGTGAATAAAAAGCATCAGCGGCCGACAGAAGAACTAAGGCCATTGGAGATCCCTACATGGAAATGGGACTCAAACTCTAGGGATTTTATCATGGGAATTACCTTTGATAGTCACTAAAAAGAATGCGATATGAGTGCTCGTGGACCGACTAACCAAGTATGCTTATTTCATTCCAATAAATGAAAGCTGGAAAGTTGATAAACTAGCAGATTTATATGTAAAAGAAATGGTAAGGCTACATGGCATTCCAAGGGATATCATCGCTAATAGGGATACCAGGTTACAATCCCGGTTTTGGACAGCCTTGCAAGGGGCGTTCGACACTGAGCTGAACTTTAGTAGTTCTTATCACCCAGGGACGGACGGCCTATCGGAGCGAGTAAACCAGATTGTAGAGGACATGCTGCGAGCTTGTGTTAGGAATATTCAAGGGAGTTGGGAGAAATCCTTTCCTTTAGTAGAGTTCTCCTATAACAATAGCTATCAAGCCACGATCCAAATGGCACCATTCGAAGCCCTATATGGGCGAAAATGCAGGTCTCCCTTATGCTGGAGTGAGGTGGATGAAACTCTGATAATGGGACCCGAGCTAATGCAAGATATGACGGATAAGGTACGGGTGATCCAGCAGCACATCAAAATGGCCAAAGCCGACAGAAAAGCTATGCTTACAAGTGGAGGAAACCCTTAGAGTTCTAGATAGGCGATAAGGTATTTCTCAAGGTCTCACCCACTAAGGGCGTGCGAAGATTCAACGTCAAAGGGAAGCTGAGCCCTAGGTATATCGGGCCTTATGAAATCATCGACAGGATTAACCCAGTGGTTCATAGGCTAAAGTTACCCACGAACTTGGAACATGTCCACGATGTGCTTCATGTGTCACAGCTGCATAAAAATGTACCTGACCCGAATCCATTATCGAGCCGAACCAATAAGCTCTCATGGAGAATCTACCTTATGAAGAGGTGCTAGTTCAGATTTTGGACTGAAGAGTTAAACGTTTGCGCTCCAAAGAAATCCCGCTAGTAAAAGTGTTGTGGACCAATTACTCCACATCAGAGGCTACCTGGAAACCCAGGGAGGACATGCAGAACAAGTACCCCCATTTGTTCTAAGGTAAGGCGCCGAGTATATGGGGGTAGTATCCTTAAGTTTCGGGGACGAAACTTCTTTTAAGGGGAGTAAGATGTAACGACCCAAGGAAAAACCCTCCTGAATATGTATTAATTAGCGTAATTAATCAAGATTAAAAAAAATTTATTTACGAAATAAGTAAAGCGCGTGCTCCTTTATTTTATTGACCCGTGTATGTTTTGCAGGACTTGAACAGTGCAACGATCGGCTAATTGTCTCTTTAAGCTTAATTCTCTTCAAACTCTTCCGTTAAAATTTCAAGATATCTCAGTTCAGTTTCTAATTCTGTGTACCGGGATCTTTAATTTTTAGGACTCTCCTTTATTGAGGAATTAAGGGGTGAGTATAAGAATTTATGAGGTGGTTGATATTTATTTTTGGGTTACCATGAGTATTTTACGATTATAAAAAAAAATTCAGATATTTTAGGAATTTGGGGAGATATGTATTTATGAAGGGGAAACAAAAATTGACAATTTTTGGGTCTTATGGGCCAAGTGGCCGGTTACCTCAAAGAGAAGGAGGAGGGAGTTAAACTTTTAGGCCCTAGTAATTGGATGATGAATATATATATACATATTAGAAAGGAGGGAGGAGTTTTCTTTGACTTTCAAAAATCAAAACACAACCTTGGCTCTCATTTCTCTTGTGGCTCCTCACCTCCCTCGTGCCTCCTCCCTGTCCAACTGCCGCCGCCGATCACCGGCCTTGTCGCCGGCTTCCATCCCCGGCGGTTGCCGCCCGTCGCCGGCCACCGCGCCACCTTCCTCCTCTTTTTTCCCTTTCACCTCTTTTGCAAGTGTAATCTTCTCTCCTTGTCTCTCATCTTTTCTTATGGTTTGAATCTAAGTTAGAATCTGAATTTTGATGGGTTTTTATGTTGTTTTCAGAGATTATAGTGAGGTTCTAGTGGTAGTTCAAAAGAAGGTGAAGAATTCTAGTTCAAAGGAAGAGAATAGGGTGAGTCTTGATAACCCTTTGTTGTTTTAGTTTATTCCAAGTGAATTCTTTACAAATAGTGAGCATGCATGTGACTTTAGTTGGGTAATTTTCTGTTAAAGCCTAGAAAAACTGTTTGATTCAAGTGCATGTCTATAAATTGTTCATAAAATGAGAAAATTGGGTGTTTTAAAGGGGTGCATATAAAGTTTGATGTTAGTTTATGAAAATAGTTTTCGTTGTGAAGTTGCATGGACTTAAGATGGTTGTAATTGATGATTCTCTGGGCTTTCAAGGCTGGATGTTGTGTGTGTGAATATCGTGTTATGTTTCATGAAGGATTTTGGGCTAAAACTCAAAGACTTGAGCATGCATGTTAATGGATGTCAATGAGGAATACAATCTGGTTGAGTTTCGTTTTTCCAGAAAATAAGGAAAGGGATTCTGGTGTTATTAAGGCTTAATCAGGTAGAAAAAAGTGTTATCTAACACCCGGTTTTTACGGATTGGCGTTTCGTTAAGTATATTAGTATTTATGGCCAAAATTGTAAAGCCGCGCAAATCTGAAATTTTATGACGTCAGTTTGAAGTTGGGTGTTTTTCGGCTAGTTAGAGTTTGATATGGCATAAGGTCTGAACATGAAAGTTTTAGGGGATACTCTAAGCTTTTCAGAATGGTATGGTATGCGTCTATAGGACATCGGATGAGCAAGTTATAAGCTTTTGTTTGAAGGACAAAAATTCTGAATTTTTTCCGACGTAAAAATTTTAGTGGCTGCTCCTGTTTTAGGTTAAAATTCGACCTCTTCCTAAGATTAAATCAATTGGTGATGAAAAGGAAAGTTGGAGTATGATTCATGATCTTTCTGTAGACAGCTTATAGGTCCAAAACCGAATAGTATAACTCAAGGTATCGCTTTCCAAAAACAAAAAAAAAAAAAAACACTAGTCGACATGTGCAAATTTTGGGCAGATTAAGTGATTGAGTGTTTTGACCCTTTTAATCATGTTTTTGGCCCTTGAAGTTAACAGTAAAGTTGTACGGCGTGTCTTAAGCTTTCCGGAAAGTCCTCTTATGCAACGATACGATGTCTATAGTGATAGTTATGCCCTTTTTAGTGAATGTGAGGGAATTAAATTCATAATTCAAGCCGGTTGATTTATTCAAGTTATCCATCCTTTCTTATACATAGATAGGGGTCTAATTCTAAATTTCTTCTCTTTTCTAAGTCCCTCCAAGTGGTCGTTGCCCGCCGCTGTTCAAGTCCCTGCTCGTGTTGTCGTGTTTTCTCAAGGTTCAGGTAGGTGTACTACTTGGTTTTATGAGTTTCCTATAATTAATTATTCTCACTATATTTTGAACATGTGCCAGAATGGGTCTCATGTATACTTTTATACCAAGAATGCAAATATATTTATATGTAAGATTTATACACTAACAATACCCTCTTTATGGGGGAATTTTTCCTTAGGTATTAAGAGTGGAATTCTACGTTTTTATAACCAAGTAATGACCTTATAAATTATGATTATTCGAATGGGGGAATTTTTCCTTAGGTTTTAAGAGTGGAATTCTACGTTTTTTTAACCAAGTAATGACCTTATAAATTATGATTATTCCAATTCATGTTGTAAACACCAAGTTTAAGACTTGGTACGAAAAGCCAAGGGATTATCTTCTAAGAAGCCTTTAAGTAAACTCAAGGATCATGTCAAGAAAGGTTCTTTTAAAGTTTTTGTTAAGTTTGTTATGAAAAGATAACTTTATGGGTAAAGCTCCCAAAACCTTTTAAAGTTATTAAAGGCCCGCTTATGGTTTAATGTGCTTAGAAGCACACCAAGAAACTAATGTCATAGTACACACCATGTTCACGTGCTTTGTGCACCTCATGTAAATTATGTATGTGCCTTAGTGCACCCAAGGAGTTATTCTTAGTGCCTTAGATGCACACCATGAAAATCTGGCCAGTAGGATAGTCATCCACCATCCGGATCTCCCGATCGGTCCGGGTATGCGCATACGGAGGCCTAGCCGATGATCGCAAGTAGGGGCAAATATGTTAAGATTCATCATGTCTTGATTTTCTTCTATTACTGACTCTTTTATTTTAGTCATGAAGTTATTTTAATCAAGGATTGTAATCCTTTCCTTACTCTCTTCTTAAGGCCAAGAAAAGGATTTCGAGGTTAAGTTTTGAATCCTTTTAATTCGGCCCATCCAAGTTGAGTCCTTCAATTGCAAACCGTGATCATGTATCCCCTTCTATGAGGTTACTTACTTCCTTTAGCATATAATTTATGATTTTATTGCTTTGTGGATTGTTAAGATTGATCAATTTAAGGTGTTGTTACATAAATTTCATATTTGGTCCAAGTTTGGCTATCCTGTAAGTACGCCTTACTTATGCCTTATTTTTATGGTTTTACTTTTAATTATTTACTTTGTGGAGCCGCGCTTAAAAAATTTTAAACTATAAGCCTTACCTTCTATTTCTTTTCCCTAGTCCGGTAGTATACGTACTGAGTTAAACTCACTTTTAAGTTTTGTCACCTTTAGGATCTCAAGGGAAGGGCGAGGGCAAGATCTCAGAAGGGCGGAATTCGAAGTCTACGTGAAAGAACATCAGGCGAATTTGGAGTTTCTTTGGGAAGTCTTGTAAGCCCAAATGTTGGGGAAGTATGTCAAAATGAAAGGCACCTCTTTTGAGTCTTGGTGGTTTTGTGTGGTAGTTATGAATGTCATTATGTTAAAGTTTATATTTTGGAAGGTTGTATGATTAAAGGGTCTCTTGTTGTTTTGTGGTGCGCGATTAAGGTTGATGAAGTTATGTTGTGTATTGGTGTTAGTCTTAGCCTTGTCCATTTTCATGGGCGGCGGTAATACTCTCAGGTGATTATCCGCTGCTAATCATTAGGTTAAGTGGTTTGCTAGCTTAATCTTGTGGTTAGTAATCTGGGGGTGTTACGTAGGGAGTATATAACTACTACCTCCGTCCCATTATATTTGTCCATTTACCTAATTTGGGAGGACCAATTGCATATTGGGAATTGAGATAAAACGTTTGTAAATTACCCAAACTACCCCTACTTTAATTGAAGATAATAGTTGTTGGAATTGTAAAATGTGATAAATGAATTCATTAATTAGGGGTAGAAAATGAATTATAGTTGTTGGGATTGTCAATAGGATCGACAAATATTTTGGGACAAAACAGTTAGGTAAAAGGATAAATAATTTGGGACGGAGGTAGTATATATGAAGGGTCGCTAGTCTAAGTGTGTACAAAGGGTTTTTCATTTTTTTTGTTTTTTGGGAGGCAAGTGCAAGCTAGTAACAAACAAGTTACGTACCAAACACAATTAGAAAATTGGTCAGCCAATACAAAACAGGATTAGGAAATTAGGAATTACAAAACTATCATAATATTAGTATAAGCATAATTAGGAAACTAGGAAACATGTCTAGAATTGGTTATGACTAGGGATGGGTAAAAAGTACCGAAATTTAGCTTAATTTACTAAAATTTATTTAAATTTACCAAATCTGATCTAAATTTAACCAAATTTATTTAATTTAGTAAATTAGGATAAATTTTAGTAATTTCCTTAAACGTTTCTGAAATTTACATTTATTTAATAAAAATTTAATTTAGTAAATCACGGTAAATTTTAGTAATTTTTTTCAAATCTTACCGAAACTTAACTCGCTGCAACATTTATTTATCTATAAGAGAGTGAAGACATTTCATGGTTCAAACTCTACGATATAAATTTTGTTCCATAGCCTTTAGAAAGTACCCATCCATCATCTGACATTATATTGAACCATCTCCTATGATCAGTAATTAATCTCTTTTCTTCTAGGAGAAGAAATATGTCTTACTATCAAAATATGACTATTTATCGATGGCAACTTTAGGTTTGAGGCATGTATTTTTATTTTCAAAACTATATCATTAAACTCTATGTTATTTGTATAAGTTAGATTTTCAGAATTTGTTCCAATATAATTTTTTTATTAAATTTTATTTAAACACCATAGATATTAAATCTTGATTACGCCACTGCGGTTTGTACATATTTTTTGGAGTCAAACAAATGAAATAAGATAGTTTTGTGAATTATTAAGTAATTCCAAATACTATGAATTTTCTTTTCTTTTTTCTTTATTACTTTGCTCATTGAAATTAGCTTGCTAGATGTCCACGGACTAGGGGTGACCAAAATTTTCGGGAATCCCGGTCCCGTCTCGCTCCCGCTCCCGTTTAAGTCCCGGTCCCAAATTCCCGTTCCCGGTGGGAGCGAGACTAGGAGTGGGAGTAAAAATGAAGTCCTGGTCAACAACGGGACCGGGAGTGAGACTTAATCTTATTTTCCGGTCTCGATTCCCGATTTATATATATATATATATAAAGTGATTTCATGGTGATGGATAAACTTGGTTAACTTAATTTATATTCGCTCTTTATATTTATTTTATTTAGGGTTTTTGGATGATAATATACCAACCTTTGGGGGTGTTGGATTGTAATATACCAACATTTACTATTGGACAACAATATCCTTGACCTTTATATATGGGTGATATTATTGTACCAACAATAACTAAGAGGATGATGAATCAGTCTCCATGCGCGCTAACGTGGCTGGCGAAGGGAAAAAAACTATCCCTAACTAATAACTTCATTAACCCCTTAGTTTTTCTCACTAACTCACATTACAAGACATTGGTTGGTTGTGTTTCACGTCAGATACGAAGACCGATTCACCATCCCGTTAGTCACTGTGTTAGGGCCGATTTATTTTTTAACAGGGGTTAGTGAGAAAAACTGAGGGGTTAACGGGGTTATTGGGCAAGGGCCGATTATTTTCCCTCCACCCGTCACATCAAAATCGAGACCAATTAACCAGTCACCATCCCTTTAGTCACTGTTGGTATAATAATCTCACCTAAGTATAAAGGTCAGGGATATTGTTGTCCAATAGTAAAGGTCGGTATATCACAATCCAATACCCCCAAACGTCAGTATATTGTCATCGAATATCTCTTTTATTTATTACTATTTCGAACTTAACATATTATTTTTCTGGAAAAAAAAAAGTTATGTATTAGACACTGCGTAATTTTAATCTAGGAAAAAGTGGCTATGAAAACAAATCGGCGCTCTTGTGAAATTAGAGAAAACTTGTATAATTTATGTTGGTTTTTAATGGAAATAAATCAAATAATGGGTGAAAAATAAAATTAGGATATCGGGACTAAAAATCTCCCGGTTAATTTTCCGGTCACAGTGGGACGGGAGCGGGAGAAAATCTTTGCTCCCGGTCACAACCGGGATAGAGACCGGGAGCAAAATTTTGCTCCGGTTACAACCGGGACCGGGACTTTTGAAAATTACCAGGATCCCGGTCCCACTCACCACTACCACGAAATGTTGACCATGATTTGCCAACGTGGGCTTTTTGACTGTGAATTCAGACATGCTGAGTATTTTAATGTACTATAAATTTATAGTTATATTAATAAAATTTAGAAAACTCTAAATAAGAAGGCATAGATTCAAACTCAAGTTCACAAATTGTATTTGACTCAATTCATTTGATCGATTGATGGATTTCTTGGAAACTCTTGTCATTTATCAGAAGGCAAAACATCAAACAACAACATCTAAAAAGACTCAATTATATAAGAACTCAAAACCAAAAGACTCAATCATATAAGTAGCATATTAACTGAAAAAGAATTAAGCTGAATAATTAACAATGAAGTATCAATCTCTAATTGAGCACAGGGACAGGGGTAGGCCTTCGGGATTTCATTGACTGATTCTAGAGCTTTTGTTCGCATGTTGGACTCGACAATGTGATCAGGTGACAAATAAAAACGAAGATACAAAATATCTTCGTCAAAAGGGTGAAATCCAAGCCCTTGAAAATAGTCATTGGTATGTAATACGACGTTTGGAGGACAATTGGAAAGGCCCTCACTAATATCCTTAATAGGAAATTGGTGTTTTAAACACCATTTACCCTTGTCAATATCATCATAGTCTCCAAGATCCAACACCTTAATGTTGCGATTTTGTTCTACAAGAAATATTCTCAAACGTTTTGAATAGGACCCAAAGTAGCTTATGTAAGTATGCGTGGACAAATTAATGGTGTGTCGACAAATAACAACATTACTACTCATCTTATCATCACGAGATACAAAGGGATCAAATACCACAATATTTGAGTCATTGTAAAGATGCACCATCCCGTTATGTGCCACTAGAGGAACCCTAATCCTCCACATCTTATGTTGTGCGCCAGGGAAGGTCATCTTGCTCTTTCCCCATCAACCAGTTTCAGAGTAGAACACGTCCAAGCTCAAGTACTATCTTGAACGAAAATTATTGAATGCAATAGAGGTAACCCTGTGCCGGTAAGAATCATTCAAATGACATCTACCAATACTTTCAAAAGGGTAAAAAGGATCACATACGAGCACCTCTCTAGTAAATAATGCGGTGCAAGATAAAGGAGGTAGCTTAACCCATTGCATGGTTCTAGGGTTGTAGATTATATAGTTTATGTCATGTTTTCTTTGCATTCTTCTCTTCTGCAAAAGTGCCAAGTCCGCATATACAGAACACACACAATAGCCTTGAATTTTTGTAGAAGAAACTTGAATGTAAACCCATTAGACCAAAATTCAACAGGATGATGATTGGAGTATAACAATGGCCCTGACTTGTTTTCATGAGTTTTTCTTTATTTTTTTGTTAAGTTGCGGCCATTAGACCCTTTTGTTCAAAAAGACAGTGCCAAAGAGCAGCACTCCGAGCAACAGCTCGACGAGAGCATAGGACATGATGAAAGAGTTCAACCTAAACACACACATGAGAAAATTTGCAACCCCAATTAGGGAAACAAAACCAAACACAGACCCATCTGACTAAGAAGGCTACATATTTGAGACAATCAGATGCTAAATTTAGACAAGAGTGGCCTTGACAGCAACTCCACTTTGTACTGAAACAGTAGCCTTGACAACAACTCCAATGGCGTCATCTGTATGGGTTGATGAATGTGCATCAACTGTTTTATCCTCCATGATTGTTTGAGCAATTGCTAGATAATACTCCAAGCGACCAACAACGGCAGAATAAATATTTTGGCAGTGAAGGAAACCCTAATTATCAAACAAGCTTACGGAGTATATGTATATATGCACCACTAATCTTTTTTTTTTTTTTTTGAAAATAGGAGCGTACAAAGTTTGTTCCAAGTTCAATATATCGCAATATTAGTATTAACAAATAAATTAGGAAATTGAAATACAAATAAGGAAAATTGGATTCTAATACATCCTATTTTAGCCAATTAATGAATTATATTATAATAATCTCTACTCTTTTTTATATGTATTCTAGTAGCCTAAAAAAAATCGAAATTGTATTTTAGTCAAATCAATCATATGTTCAAACCCAAATTTTGTTGATAAAGTCAGCATATGTTCAAACCCGAATTTACACTAAAGTTAAAGACAATTTCGGTATTTTGTTCGAATTTCAAATTTGGGTTGATGGTCCCAAAAAAATACAAAAATAAATAATAATTTGGTGTGGAGAAAGAGTCCTTGTGTTCATAAAAGAGTAGCAGAAAATCACACATCCCAGGGGCAAGTGCAAATATAATATAATTAAACTAATGTTTGAAGTTTAGGAAATTATATAATATTATTCCTATTAGGACTCATCTTGAAGATTGTGATAATTTTGCATGTAATTAAATAACACTTTCCTAATTATGGCATTGACGGTACAAAGTTAGCCTAGTGTTAGTTATTGGTTTCCTTGGTGACCCAATGGGCCAACGTTGAGCATCAAAGCTTTCTTATTAAGCCGACTATATTCCGAAGTCCCAGCCCTAATATTAGGTCTTTTCCCTGGTGACTGCAACAAAGCTTTCTTATTACTTCCTTGGAGTGCCAGAAAATTTCTTATGGAGAGTCAATTTGAAGGGTTTAAACTTTGCGAAAACGGAGAGAAAACAGTAGCTTCAATAGCTCATGCCAGATGATTCTGGCCGCCACAACTATATCGACGAGCTATTCAATTAGTTTTCTGATTAATAAGTATTAAACATTTTTTTAAAAATTAGTAATTCAACAAAATAAATTAAGGTTTTTGGCTCTGAATAATTCAAAGTCAGAGGTGAATGACTCTAAACAGACTTTTTGACTGAAAATGTGTCAAACTTTTAACGTATTTACTTTTAGTAAACCAGAATCGAACTCCGACTTCAAAAAGCTGACTCGACACCATTAAAAAATTTAAAACTTACTAAAACTAATCTAAACTAACAAATTAGGAATTAACCTACTAAACCATTTAACTTTTCAAAGGTACCAAGTAAGCTTTCCGACATTGGAATTCGATTTTGGTTTAATCAGGGTAAATAGGTTAAAATTTTGACACATTCTCAGACAAAAAATTAATTTAGATTATTTTCAGTCATTCGCCTCTAACTCCAGATTATTTAGACTCAAAATCCAATAAATTAAGTGTCGATACATTTTACTTTTTATTTAATCTCATATACAACTTCGAATTCCGGAGTTATTCACTCTAATTCCAAAATGCATGTTACCAAGCTTCTTCTGTAAATTAATCGAAGTGAAGAAACAACACACTATATTTCTCATAAATGATAACACACATCATTCTCATATATGCACTTACATCTGCAAAAATCAGAAGAGAAAGAACACAACGCAAAATTTACAAACCCCCTGAAAACAACCATATATATGTAGCTATTAAAAAATTGGGTTACCAAATTCTAGCCTAACAAGAATCCAATTCTATACATTCTTACTCCATGGGGTTTGGACCTATGATTGTTTTAATCCAAGTAAATAAGGGTTCTAATGTCATTAGAAGAAACCATGTCCCTTGTAACATATTTATATCATGGGCTACATATAATAATAGTAACCCTAACAAGTGATTGATTGATTGCTATATACATTACATGCATTTGGAGCATGTGCTCCATATATTTGCAAGTGTACAATTATGATAATAAGAATGAAAAACTTAATATATATGGGTGAACAATCGTAATATTTGGAGCACATGCTCTGGGTACACCTAATAAATTGCAGATTGATTGAGGCAGATGTGGCAAATTGATGTGGAGGAGTTATCATAAATTTTTTTTTTAAAAAAAAAGTTGGAATCATTTGGTTAGCTGCGAGACCGAAAATTTACAGTGGTTTTTGTCAAAGCTGGTTTGCCCGAGAGGTTAAGGGGGAAGACTTAAGATCTTTTGCACACAAGTGCGCATGGGTTCGAACCCCATAGCCAGCATATTTCTTGCCCCTTTTTTTTAATGTTTTTAAATATATTAGATGTAAGTTAGATAAGGTGTAATAAAGTGGTGGGATAAAGCGACATAAGGTGGATAAAATAATGGTATAAAGTGTGTGGAGTGGGATAATCATATCACTCTCCTACCTCACATTTTCATTTTTAACATATCTTATATAGGACCGTCTCACTTTAAGTTATCGTAATACGAGGTGTCACGTCGTACAAAGTAAAATTGACGACACTCTTTTGAGCCACATTTGTGATATACACGCCATATATATAGCGTTTGATTTCTTTCTCCTTCCATCGGCAGACCCTAAAAGTCTGCATAAATTGTAGAGTTGTCGCCGCCCGACCTCAAATATCGCTGCCATCAAATATCAATGTCATCATATGATAAAAAAGTATTTTCATGATAAGTCGACTCTTTATATTAGAGTTCTCCTTTTTTTGATGGTTGACCAGAAAATTTTTTGGTAGTCCTATTTAACGGAGGTTTTCTTTTCGCAAAATATGGACAACGTTACTCAATTGGATGAGCACCATGGGAGGTGGTGACATACGGTACCCCTATCATGAAAGACATGAGAGTTGTGCACAATGAGAAATGAATGTTTCGTGACTCAGAGGAGAGAATAACACAACGAACAATTATTGCATGATTGAACGATTGTTGTGAGATGGCATTAAATTTTTGACTAGATCTTTTAATTGTGTTAGAATTTAGATGATTAATATGCAATCTAGATAGCTAATATTATGTTGTCTTGACTTCTCCTCGTCAGCTAATAAAAAATGTGGTAAAAAAATTGTACTAGGTATATCAATTTACATTAAAGTATATATGACTAGTAGTCAATCTATGGGTGACTAATATTAAGTTAGAATATATGTCACTAATATTCAATCTATGAGTGACTAATATAATGTTAGTATATACGCAACTAATATTATGGATGACTAATATTATATTTTACATGAACTAAATTGTATATTTATTTTTATGCGCACGTGACTATAATAGTTATGTAAGCATCACTAGCATAACAAAAAACCTACATCTATAGAGTAACATAATATTAGTCATCCTTAACTCATATAGTAGTCACCCATATTGTAATACTGTTAGGGCTATTACATGAATGTTTTGCCATAATAGTTTTTAGAAGGAAATCAGAAATATTTTTTGAAGTAGACAACTTTAATAATTATGTGACCGTGAAATTATAATAAAAAAATGTACATGTATAGAGTAACATAACATTGTCACCCTTACATCGTATATAGGGGCGGAGCCAGAAAAAATTTATTGGGGGTGCCGATTTATTAATATTCTTTCAATTGTTTATGTTGATAGTTTTGCTATTTGATAGTAAAGAGAGTGGAAGGTGAAAAGTCCCACATTGGTAGTGGAAGAGACTTTTCACTAGTTTATAAATGATAGTACTATTTGGGCTTATAATTAGCTAATGGGCTAGTGGTGGTACTAAGGTTCGCATTGAACCGCACACGTGCGCGCGTGTGTTGGTTGTCGCCTTATTAGGCGGCACTTAGCACTTTGTGCGCGGTGCCGGAACATGGAACATATAGTGGACTCAACTACACTATATAGTTTTTGTTTTATTATTTATTTGATTTAATTTAAATAAATAATTAATTATCCAAAAATCTGTTTCCTGGATAATAGGAAGCAGTTTTATACAATTTTATCTGTAAAACTGCTTAAGCCAACTGACAACCTCTCTCTCTTTCTCCCTCTTCCTTTACGTTATTAATTCACAGGGATAATAGGGAATTCTCAGATTTTGCTCTACTGAATTTCACAAGACTTGATTAATCCTGGAGGAATATTTGCTTATCTAGAGAGCTTCTGAGTGATAGAGGGCAAATAATTCCTTAAAAACAGTGAATTCGATTCACGTTTAAGCCTTTTCTTCTCAAAATCACTCAATAGTTTATCATAAGTTTAATAATCAAATTATATATTCATTTTTACATGTTTATTAAGCTTTTATCCAAGCTTTTTTATCATATCCCATTATAGTCTCGCTAGCACGAGGTCTGAGTAGTGTATGTATAGGTAATTTTCCTCTTATATATGAGAGTACATGAAGAGTATATGAAGAAGTTGATTCTATAGGTAAAAAATATCTTTTGGAAGGACTCATAATGAAATATTAAGATGAAAAATGGGGAAATATAATTCTATGAAAAGTATTTATTAAATTACTTAAAACTATAGTATTTAATATAGTACAAAGTGAGAAACAAGATTGTTAAAATTACTACTCAGAAAATAAAACAAAGACCATAAAATAGTTGATATAAAGGATGAATTAAACTACAAAATAAACTAAAAGAAATAAAATAACAAGTTAGATGAATGAATAAACAAACTGGGAATGCTTTGAAACAAAAATGTTCTTAATAAGATTTGAATCCATTACCAAAGATTAAATATTCTCAAAGTACTACCATCCAACTACCAAAGTACTCATGCTTTGTTTTACAGATACCAATTAATATACATAGGTTTCTTGTAGCATGGGGAGTGTCCTGGCCCCCACCATTCCCCCCCCCCCCCCAACAGCTCCGCGACTGATCGTATATTAGTCACCTATATTCTAATACAATTAATACAATTGTTTTTGTATGTTTTAACTAGATAACTGGAAAAAGTCGACCAAACAGAATATTAGTCACCCTTATATCGTATATTAGTCATCTATATTCTAATACAATTAATAGACCATGTATTAACTTTTTTTTTGGTGCAATTAAACTAGATAATTGGAAAAAGTCGTGATACTATGATCTTTAAAAAGATAATCTTATAAAGAAACAAGAACTTTGTGTACATTGATTATAATTAATATTATCACTATTTGCGTGTATTATAATTGAACAAAGATATATCTGAGATGCATATAGGATTTGTGTAAATATGATATATATATATATTGCCACGCTCACGATAAATAACCACGTATACCACATCAACCATGTATTTTACTAAATTTAATCATAATTACATCTAACCAACCATACAAAAAATAGGAAAAGTTTGCTTCTATAATTTTAAATATCATTGATTCTAGAAGTTACAAATAATTACCAATTATAAAAGTTAACAATATTTTATTGATTATGTCAACAAACATAAATGATAGTGAAATCATATTAAATATAATAGATAATTATATATTTTAAATTGAAATATATAGTGTTTCAGTCATCACGATATTGTGTTGTGTAGCATATACAAGCATGTTCACCTAATTAAATACAAAATTATCAATTTATCTTGAGATTAACTATTTTTCTCTTTAACAAAATAAACCAATTAGGTATCTTCTTTTTGGTTCCGATATTCATGGTGAGTCCTAAGTGGAATAGTATATGAAAATTTTCATGGTAGTCTAATAAAAATAAGAGATGATACGTGTCTTGAGGCAAGACATTGTTTAAGTGTCTTACTCCTTATGAAATTAATACTTACTATTATTTTTAATCCTAATTTTTTTGACAAATACTATTAATTATCAATTATGATAAGCTTGGAATGTGTTGGCTATGCCAACAATTAAAATTGACACTCTAACAAATGAACCCCATCTATTGGACATATTTTAGACATTTTTTGTAAATTTTAAAATATATAGATACAATCATACAAGTGTGATTTTATACCATTTATATATATTATATAGTTATAGAAGCCAATCATGTAATTTTTTTCACTTTAATTTACAAACATACAGGTTTTATACTATAACAAGATACTTAATATGCGTCTTACTTAAGACATTCATCATTTTCGTAAAAATAAATCTAAATCATTCAATTACCTGCTATCTACCTATTTCATCGTTCTATGGTCCACCTTAGTGTACCTACCTAAGCACATTGCTTGTATCAATTTTTTTTTTAAAAAAAATCATCAACATTAATTCTAAAATTCATTTTAAATTTATTGATACTATTACAAAATCCATCAATATTTTTTAAAGTTATCAGATATTAGCAAAATTTAATCACATAAAAAATTGCTATATTCAATGTACGTGATGTATCTGGATACTGAGATGTATACACCACGTGGAACTCAATAATTTGCGCATCCCATATAATAAAATACTCCTATTATTAGTATTTTTCAAGTAATTAGGGTTTCCTGGTGGTACAAGGTTAGCTTACAGGTGGTACGTTTTCTTGGCGATCAATTAAGGCTGCCTAACGTGCATATTCCAAGCCCTAAAGTTTTTTCCCCCAAGGTGAAAATAAATTTTGATGAAGTCAATTGTATTCCAAACCCTAAACCCTAAAGTTTACATATATAACATATCCATCATTTTCTTTCTTGAAAATTTTGACATATATTAGGCCATTGTTGGTGACGGCAGAAATTTGCTTCAAAGGATCGAAAGGCTAAAAACTATGGCGGAGAATAGAGAGAATCATATAGACAAGTTATCGGACGACCTGTTACTGGAAATCTTCATCCGCGTCCACAATTGTGAAGTAGCAATCCGATGTAAGTATGTCTCAAAACGTTCGCTAAACTTGATTTCATGCGCTTTTTTCGTCTCCAAATTCTTGTCCCATCGAAATAATAACAGCAGGAAGCACTCCCTACCATGGGGACTAATTTTTCGCGGTCCGAATAAAAAATGCAAGCCGAGATCAATGGTGTACTCCAAGGAACACCAAAACATCATCGTACTCGATCCGTTTGTTTCTGATCCGAGTAGTAAAAATGGCCTTTGTCGCACCATTGATCTGCCACTGTATTGTCGGGTGGAAAGTCTCGGGACATGTTTGGGGCGTGTGAAGGTGTGTCTTGTAGACGAAGAATGGAATCACAGCGTGTGGGATCTCGAGGACTATGACAAGGGCGAGTGATGCTTGAAACACGAATTTTATATCAGGGATCTTGACCCTATATTGTGGATCTTCAGTTTCACCCCTTTGATGAGGATATTGTGTATCTTAATTTTTTTATTTTCGTGTTCTTCCCATTGTTGTGCTCAACATGCAAACAAATGCCATGGAAGAGATTGATGCAGTTATGAAAAACCCAGATGGTACTCTTCTCTTTATAGATAGCCGTGCTCACAGGATTCTTCTTCCTTGGTGGCCTACCCCTATCCCTCCGCTCAAATAGAGATTATTATTATTATTATTATCATTACTATGGTTATAGATGTTGGTGTTTGAGCATATAAAATAAGGTTTCAGAATAGAGTGTCATACTACCTGTTGCCCTAGGAAGTGACCAAGGAAATCGGCAGAAAGCCAGGCTCTGTGGTATGTATGTGTGTAAAACTTGACCATATTGTAATATGTGACTCTGTGCTGTGTTATGTTACTCGGACTCGCGGTTTGAGGGTGTCGTACCAGGGTCGACACGACCCAACACGGGACACGACACTTAACACATGTCTGACCCGACAAGAAAGCTGAGACGCGGTGGAGGTCGATTGAATGCATAGATCTAGCCAGTTAATAGGAGCTCTGTTAGGGTTTCTTAAGCTTATATTTGTTTTCTTTTTCTTTTTTTTTCTATGCAATGCAAGTGGTATGTTGCATTGCTAAATGAGTTTGGGCTTTTATCATTAACAAAATACAAGTAGCTGTAAAAAAAAAAAAATCTAATTATGTTTTGCAACTTATTTCCTTTACAAATTCTAATATATAATCAAATATGTTATATAACTTCTGGGTTGTCTAACCCCCGCTGTGTTGGACCCTTGGAAATTGCATCCTTGCATCAGCAAGTTTTAGGGCTGTCATGTCGGACCCTTGGATACCCGTGTCCAGAGTCCAGGTAACATAGATGCTGTGTATCACAATGATTGGAATCACAATAAGTGCCATATCAGCAAATCCAATCCCTTGAAAATTGAAATATGATGAACCCACTGAAAAATTATCACCCAGAAGACCTACTGCACTGTGCTATAATAGTAATTACTCAAGACATAAGAAGAAGCCAAGCTGAGGTTTAGTCTAAAACAGACAGAAGGTGCAACACACAAATTACATGGGCAGAACCTAAAAGAGTCCCACAAAAATACTATATTTCCAAGATCCTAAATCTACCTGGCACTGCATAAGCTAACCAAGCATAACCTAACCAAGTCGTCACCACATCACTGAATTCTTTCTTCGTTGGACAAAAGCATGTCAAGCACCTGACAATCTGACATATAGCTCATCACAACCACCCCAGGATGCTCCTGTCAACAAACACCAATCACAAGAAGAGTAAGTCTTTGAAAAACCCAACTAAAACAGACAATACATAAGGCAACCAAAATTACAGCGACGGAAGGCTACATGGACATGTAAACACAGCTAGAGAGACACACGTGCAAAAAAGAATAGAACAGTGATGTTCGCTGCAGCATACAGCCACAACAAACAGTAAAATCCTGCTGTCCGAAGGTCTTATTATATAATACGTGATGAATAAAGTCCCCAACATATAAAGCATCAGATTTATTGTCGAGCACATGATTTGAAGAACATATAGTTTGGGTCAGAATAACTTGAGTATGAAATGCTCATTTAAATGCAACTTGGAAAATTTTGTCTGAATGTATACAATGACATAACCAGGAAACAAAGATACAAAGTGTTCGGGTAATGAGGGTTAACCAAATGAACAGGGGACAAAGATACAAACTGTTGACCAGTTTTTTACTGCAAGTTCTTCTCAACCAAACCGAACAGTCGAATTCGAATTCGGTTCCTCGTCTTATACACGGAAATCTCAATCTAATAACCATGAGAAGATTTTCTTAACTTATCGTCAAAATCATTGTGCACAAAGAATACACGCCAAAATGGAAGGTGAAATCGCCAACAACAAACATCACTTGCCCGAGTTGCCTCACACTTGACAGTCACTGTCAACTCAATGCCTAAATTAAATTCCTTCGAAATCATACTAGAAAACCTAGAGTATCATACACAGCCTTATTTCAACCCTAAAATGAAGTTTGGTTAGTAAGGACATCAATGTCTTGGAACCCCCCCCCCCCTTCTCAACACAAAAAAAATGAATAAGAAAACAAAACACGCACAAAGGAAACATGTTAAGGTAAAACAATTGAAATGTACTTCCAAATAAATAAATGATAATATATTAATGCATGGCTGCAAGAAACCATGCTTGAAACAATGACATATAGCTAAAACATACAAACAATCAATAAAGTTTGAGCACAAAGCAAAGCTTTAACCATCAGGTAAGCTAGAAAGGAGAAGGCCATAACTTACCATAATTATAAACTCTTATCCTATGCTGAAGCGGGAACAGGGGTAGGCCACCAAGGAAGGAAAACCCAATAAATCCTACTAAGGAGTATACCTTTATCACTCACAGAAGTAATGGCACCAATATCTTGATATTCATATACCACACGTGACATTCTCATTTGAATGTTGCACTCGAGAATAGAACAGTCATTGAAAACATATATAATATCTATGTCATACGGATGGAACCCCAGCACCCTCTTATGCAACACGCTAATGCCATTAATTGTATTGGCCTCAGCACCCAACAAGTTTGCCATAGAAATTGCATGCTTTAAGCGCCATTCGCCTTTATCATAATCCTTAAGTTCCCACGCCTTGAGAATGGATTGCTTCCAATCTGCCATGCAAAATAGCAAAGACCCCGAACTTGTACCCAAATGTGTAAAACAATTGAGCGCATTTGAGATCGCAGGCACATCAATAACACAACAACTCACACCGCCACCTTCATCTTCAACACCGAAAGGATAAAACGCCACAAAATTTGATCGGTTTAAAAAGTGAAGCTTGCCATTGTATATTGTAGGGCTGGTTACGCTACAAATTATGCAGGGTAGGAACAACTTCTCCCATTGATGAGTTTCAGACTTATAGACATCCAACTCGGTTTGTCCTACACCAAACGGATCGGTAGGAGGTACTGAGAAAACCCGGTATCGGTACGAATCTTGAATGCAATGTTTACCCTCGTTCTCCGACGAGCAATGAGGCTCACAAACAATGGCAGTGTTAAAATAAACATCGCGTCCATAAGGAAGATGAGGAAGTGAAATCCATTGCTTGGTACGGGGATTGCAGATAACATATTTGCAACGGATTGGAAAGTCAATCAGATCGTGTCTTCTCCAAATTCTCTCTATCCCAAACAACAGCAAGTCCATATGAACTGCTTCTAATCGAAGTTTTTCTTGCTCATTGCAAAGTTGGGAGAGGAAATTAGGGTTTATGCTAAAACAAGTAAATCTAGCCAGATTATCCTTTGAATACACATGAGTTCTCAGCAAATTTTGAGCTTCAATGAAATACCTACTCACTAGGGCAAAAGGCAGAGAGTTTTTGCGGCGATTCTTTTCAAATTGTGCGGTGAAGAAATTGCTAGAAATCAAATTAAGCCATTGTTTCGAGACGCACTTATATCGGATTGCAGATTCAGAGTTAGGGAGACGAATTAGTACTTCGAGCAACAATTCATCGCCTAACTTGTCTATGTTGCAAACATCATCAACGGGTTTTTGAACAAATTTCCTCGGTCTTTCTTCGCTGAAATTGACCACCGAATGAGAATTCGTCTGCATTTTGGGGTCAGAATTCATCAAGTTTTCGGCGATTGAATTCTTCAAGCAATGCAGTAAGCGAGCAACAATGGAGATCGAAACCCTAACTACCAACAGGAGAATGAGTGATGAAAACCTCTAGGAAAAAAAATTTCGTGAGATTGTGAACTATTTATATCTTACGCCCTCTTAATAAGAAAGTCCGGATTGAATTGTTTGTATAGCAAATAAGGGGTTTTTTCAAAAAATTACTTAGAGGTACCCTAACTTTTGAAGAAACAATTTTTTGGTACCCTAACTTTTCAAAATTAATTTTGGGGTACCCTAACTTTTAGGATTAGAAATTACTAGGTGAATTTCTGGCGAAACTCCGATTGATTCAAATCATTTTCGTCCACGAAAACAAAGAGCATTTTCATCCACAAAAACACTTAATCAATTTCCCGCCTAAAACTCACCGTTGAATTCAAATAATTGGTCGAAAATTCACCTAATTATTTCTAATTCTAAAAGTTAGGGTACCCCAAAATTAGTTTTTAAAAGTTGGGGTACCAGAAAAATATTTCACCAAAAGTTAGGGTACCCCTAAGTAATTTTTTGGGGTTTTTTTTGTATTTTGGACCCCGAAGTATAGGGGTAGTTATTTTCTAATCTTATAGTTTTCATTGTTTATTTTTTGAACCCTAAAATTTATGAGTTGAATAAAAAAAGAACCTTAAATTTTGTAGGTTGAAAAAAAGACTCGTGTACTATTTTTCTTTTTCTTCCTATGTTTGAATTTATCTCACGATTAGTGTCAAACTTCAGGACTAAGGTTAAAACTAATATTAAAGTTGTAATACACCTCTCTTATTCATGTCAGGACTACTTAGACCCTGGACACTTCAGAGTCTAATTAGTTTCGACATGAATAAGAGATGTGTATTATAGCTTCAATATCAGTTTTGACGTTGCTCCTGAAGTTTGGCGCTAATCGGGAGATAAATTCAAACATGAGATGAAAAAGAAAAACAGTACACGAACCTTTTTTTTCAACCTACAAACTTTAAGGTCCTTTTTTATTCAACCTATAAACTTTAGGGTCCAAAAAATAAATAATGAAAAGTGTGGGACCAGAAAATAAAAACCCCTGTACTTCGGGGTTCAAAATGCAAAAAACGACTGGTTGGAGAGAAAAGTAGAATGGATTAGGTATGGAATTAAAATTTTAGGTGATTTGGTACAGAATTATAATCCTGAAATGAAAGTGTTTGGTGAGAAGTTGTTCGGTCTCGTTCCGAGCCGAATTTTATATCATTTATAGGGTATTTTTGCTTGTTTTAGCCCCTTAATTATATGTTAGATATGATGGTTTGTGTTTTGTAGGAAAATAAAGAGTTAGAAGGAAATTGGGCTTAATTGAGGACTTTAGGGAATCCCGAGTGATTTCCTGAGCCAACCCGAGCCGAGAACCGGGGCGAAACCAACCCGAAAACTCCATCTCCATTATTGGCGCAAAACAGGGGCGTAGCACCCGCTACAACCCTGGTAGCGGGCGCTACTGCCCAAGGAGTGAAGCAGATGGTAGAAGGCAGACGGAAGTCGCGCTCGTTACACAAGTCTCGCACCCGCTACAGCTAATTAAATAGAGCTTGGTCGCGCCCGTGACGTGCCACGGAGAGAAGAAAGCTGCCTGCGGATAGAGATGGGTCACACCCGAGAATGATTGTGTCGCACCCGCGACAGGGCCTTGTCGCGCCCGCGACTGGTTGGCTCGCACCCGCGATAGATGCTGAGCAATTTACGGAGGAAACGGGCAGAACAGCGTCGCGCCCGCAACGTGTTTGGTCACGCCCACGACTTGACGAATTTCTGCGGAAACTGGTGTGGCTGCTGGAGTTAATTGTAGGGTTTTGGGATATTTTCTTTCCTTTTATAAATACCCACATACATTCAACATTATAGGAATCTAGTTTTTAAGTTAGTTTTCATTAGTAGGAGTAGGATTAGAGTAGAATTAGGGTTTATTGCTTTTCTTTAATCTTTCATTAAGCCTTTAATTGTTCTTCAAGCTTTCTTCAATTTCTCTTGCAATTTTGTATTCAACTCTCTTTCAAGCAATTTCCATTGAAGCATTTTACAAAGCTTTTGCTCTCTCTCTCTCTCTCTCTCTCTCTCTCTCTCTCTCTCTCTCTCTCTGGTTTCCATTGATGCTTGATTTCATGCTTTCTAGTGCTAGTTACCACAAATCCAACTTTTAATCAGGAGGAGGACTAAAGGTAACAAATTTTACTCTCAGGTGAGGATTTGGGGATTCTTAATAATCCAATTCACAATTTTCTTGTTTGTTCGGGGGAAAATCCAATTGAAGGTTGAAGATTAAAGTGAAGATTAGTTCATCAAAGGTATAAGTGTTCCCAATTTCATTATTAGTTGTAGTTTTATTGCTTTCTTATTTCTTGCTCTTAATTGCTTTCTTAGTTGAAATCAGGTTTAATTCATCTTTTATGCTTTCTTGATTATTATGAATCCTTGTCTAGATTTTAGGTGATTTGGTACAGAATTATAATCCTAAAATGAAAGTGTTTTGTGAGAAGTGAAATAGACAAATCCATAGTTATAGTAGATAGTGGAATTAGAATCTTAAGGGTTATTATTATTATTATTATTATTATTATTTTATTATTATTATTATTATTATTATTATTATCATCATCATTATGACAATAATTAAATTTTAATAAATTAATAATTAATAAATATCAATTATTATTTAGCTATTATTAATATTAATTAATAATATTATTATAAATTATAATGTCAGCTCTAGGTTTTGGGCGGCCTATCTGGTTAGTTCAGATATCATTGTTGGAAGCTTCGACGGTTGTTCGACTGCGTACTCTCCGTCCGCCTATCTCATACTTTCAAAGTATATTTCTTCATTTTTTTTTGGATTATTGGATGATAATAAACTGAACTTTAAGGGCGTTGGGCAATAATGCACTGAACTTTTTTCTTGGACTCTAATACACTGAACTTTGAGGGTATTAGACAATAACGCACTCAAACCAATTCTGCTGGTGGTTGACACGGTGGCTGTCCTACTTTGTGGTGTCGTTTTTCTATTTTTTTTAAAAAAAAAACTTTTGCCGTGTAAGAAAGTACACATAAGCAGAATAACTAATATATTTTTTTGGAAAAAAAAATAGAAAAACGATATCTCAAAGTAGGACAGCCACTGCGTCAACCACCAATTGAATTGGCCTGAGTGCATTATTGTCTAACACCCTCAAAGTTCAGTGTATTAGAATCCAAGAAAAAAGTTCAGTTCATTATTGTCCAATATCCCTAAAGTTCAGTGTATTATCATCCAATAATCCTTTTTTTTTTCATTCTTGCATCTTTCTTTCTATACATAGGTCGGCTTTGTTCAAATAGATGTTTGTCGGAGGAGATTGGTGTGCTCCTTTGAGGTATGTCCTTCCGGTGAGTTGTTCCCTTTTTTATTTGTATCTGCACTGCGTTATAAAATCTTCGTCTTCGATCCTTTTTCGCAACGTAATAAAGAAGTCTAAAATTTATCTCGACATTTGTCTTTTATTTTAATTCATTGAATTCTTATTTTTTATTATTATAATTAATTATTATTCATTAATTATTATTCATTTTGTTTACTATTTATCATTTATAAATTATTAATAATTTATCAATAATAATAAATTATTATTTCTAATTTATTGTTTTTTTATTTTTTTAATTATTAATTATTATCGATTGCTAATAATTAACTATAATAATTATTAATTATTAATATTGTTGTTTATTAATTATTTTTATTATATTAATTATTAATAATTATAAATTATTTATAATTATTTATTATTTATTAATTATTATAAATTATTATTAAACAATTTTAATTTTTATAATTAATATATATGTTTATTATTAATTATTAATTATTAATTAATTATTAATAATAATTAATAATATTTACATTTACATTTATAATTATTATTGTTATTATTATTATTATTATTATTATTACTAGTCTTAAATCCGTGCGATGCATGGGTATATTAAAAAGTAAATATTTGTATAATAAAAAGGATAATGTATTAAAAACTAAATATCTATATAATAAAAAAAGATAACGATAATATAAAATGCATTTACAAATTATAAAGAAACAAAGACATAATAATATCATCAGACATAGGTTAATATATAAATGTACATAGAAATTGTAGAGGAAAAGACATAAATATATATACAAATTATAGTTGTTTCAATGAAAGATTCATTAAGCTAAATAATGATAAATACAGGAGGACCTCTTTACGTTATATTTTAAGAATAGATTTGACAAAATTGATCTATATTTACATTCCCAACAACGAACAACTATTGTTTCCATTAATTCTAACCGAGTAGTTGATCACCAATCGCTTGTATTATCTTCAGCTTCAATTTCTCAAATTTGTCCATGACATAGCCGCTCAAACTAACCTACAATGCTCAAGTAGGGGAAATCTCCTACTCGAAAAATCCATCCGTACCAAATATTAAGTGACCATTTTTTTTAATAAAAAAAGAGTCTGTTTTACGTTACGTTTCGTTTCGAACAAAAATAAGAGAAATACAATGACCTAAAATTATTCTTGCTTTGATCTGTTATGGAATGGAACACAATGAAATAGTAATAGTTCTTACTTGCCAAAGTGAACAATAAGGTAATGTATTCCAATAAAGAAGTATGTGAAGTTGAACAAATAGGGGGAGGGATTTATACTACAATAAATCATTAATTCGTTGCATGATGTACTTTGGGAAAAATGATTGGGTACTTACCTCACGAAATAGGGTGAATTTGATTTCTTTACTTCGAAACTATTCTGTGCTGTGGAGAATAAACCAACAAAGGATAAACACAATAATATCAACAACTTTATGTTCTGTAATGTGTTTATTGGTATGCAAAAAATATCAACAAATCAACTTTCTGTGGAGAGTAAACCAACAAAGGATTTACACAATAATATCAACAATATCTTCAGAAGAGCTTTGTTAACAATGCAAAAAATAAATTAGTATGTACTATTGTCCAATCTACAAACATCAACAATGATAGCCTTCCAATTTGATATGATATCGGCAGAGTTAACTTTTGTCGTATGGAAGTCGAAATTGAATGCAAACATGTAATTGGTTCTTTACCAATGAGGACAACAACACTAATAATATGTTGAAACAGCTGTGTTTGTATTTGCAGGTTTGTCCAAAATTCAATGGTTGCTTCAAATGTTGATAGTTGACAGATTGAAAGAGAATGAAAGATGTTTCGATGTTTATATATTAGATCGGGAGGTAGACTCTTAATTAGATTTGGATGAGAGGTAGAGTCCTAATTAGATTTGGGTGGAAGTTAGACTCCTAATTGAGTTGAGGAGTAGATTTCAATTTAGATAACGTAGAATTTTAATCTGATTAGAATTCTTGTTTATTATTTTTTTAAATCGATTTTTTTATATTATTTCATGGGTGAGAATTTTTCATGTATTTTTAAATCGATTTTTTTCTTTAATATGATTGGCCAATAACCCCTACAATCACTCTAGGTTGAGTACTTCAAATTTTGAATATATTACTTTTATATTATTATTATTATTATTATTATTATTATTATTATTATTATTATTATTATTATTATTATTATTATTATGAGGGGGTAAACCCTTATTTTCATGAGCTTTACCTTGTAGATGGATCAGCACACAACCTTAGTTAAGAGAGGTTGAGATTTGAGATTATCTTGATGGTGACGGTGGAATTATTATTATTATTATTATTATTATTATTATTATTATTATTATTTGATGTTGATATACTGAACTTTTGAGATATTGAATAATAATACACTGAACTTTGACCTTGGACGATAATACACTGTACTTTGGGGATGTTGGATAATAATGCTGTAAACACAAATTTCTAGTCTAAAATAAATAAAGTCAAGAAATTGAGAAACAAATTAGGTTGTATTAATATTTGGATAAATGTGGGTACAATCTGTGTATTAAATATAATGAAGTAGTCCTCTAATTCGATCTCCTAAAATTTGGGTGAGCCGAGGGGGCGAGCGCTTGATCTCGATCTCGAACGCAGGTTTAGCTGAAGAATTCTTGCAGTAGTTCTTGAGCTGAAGGTCTTGAGCGTTGATCCCCTTAGTGCTTGGTAGCTGGAGTCTGCTTGAAGTTTAACCGTCTGAAGGTTGACTGTTGGTTGTAGGTCTCCCGGTTGTTGGATGTGAGGGCTTAGTACTTGGTCTCGATCGATGAACCAGACGAGGAAGACGACTGCAGTCTTTGATGCGAAGAACAGAAGTTGTTGAATTAGCCAACGTTGGTCATTGGCGCTTGGTAGCTGGAGGTCGCTTGCAATTCGATTCTTTGATCCTCTGGAGTGCAGAATGCCGAATATCGGATGTAGACTATAGAACACGTTGAAAATGAAGGAGAGGATCACCCCTACTTATAAGCTCTGGAGGCCTAGGGTTGCCTAGAGTTTAAGTTGGCTTTGGGCTTGGGCCCAATTAATTAATTATTCCTTTATTTAAAATAAAGAAATAATTACTATTTTCTGCATCATAATTGATACGTGTCACGACGTTATTGGCCATGATATATTTCCATTTAAAATTTAATTAAATGGACCGTCATAATTAAATTTACATGTGGCGGATAGAAATTGGCCAAATAAATTTAATTTATTTTCCATGTGCCATTTTCTGATTTGCCGACAAATTTTTACCTCCTACAAATGCCCCCTTCGAGAACCAATCACGGACACGAATTTTCAGTGTTTGAATCGGCTGGGTCTCGAGTATTTTTTAGATAGAATTAGTTAAGTCTTCCCATTTTCTTTCTTTCTTTCTTTTTTTTTTTTTTGAAATTTCGAGTAACCCTTGCAAGTTGAACTTGGGTCTTTAAAATATTGTGCCGACCGAATAACAACTCCAATGGAGGTTGTACTTCTGCATTTTTTTCACTTATTTTCTGTTGCAAATATTAATTGCTCTGACGTCGACTTTTCTTCCTTCTCTCTCCTTTTCTTGTCACAACTCTTCAAATCAGATTAAATTTTATCAAAAATTTGGTTCTTAATATCACAATTTGAGTTGGAGTTAAACTTGAAACTGGAGGCAGAATTGGAGTTAGTGTCTAACACTTGGTTGTGCAGTTGTTATATGAAGGGATCTTCTTAACAGTTGTCTTCATCCATTAGCAATAATTCCTTCCAGTTGAAATTCATCTTTAATTTTCTTGAGGGGCGTCATTTCTTTAGTAATCGAACATGATGGAGATTTTGATTGCACACGGATTTCCTTTTCTCAGTTTTCTTTCCTGATTCATATCAATTTCTTCTTTTCTTTCTTTTTTATTTTTGGGGGGGAACCGTCGGTCATCATCATCATAATCTAGATTTTCATGATGATCGTGCTAATCATCATGATCGTCATCTTGAGTTGGAGTTTAGAACTAACCGTGACTTTGCAATCTTGATGATGAAGCCGATTGCTCCGCTGATGATCATCATAATGATGTGGGTTCGTCTCTTGATTTTGAGTCTAAATATCCCCATAATCTTGACTGTGGTTTGAGTTTAAAGATCATCATCATCTTATTCATGATCCTAATCATGATTCTGAGAAGATGATTGAGGAAGAGGGTCATCGCCACAATCTTGATCATGATCTGATTTTTTTTTTTTTTTTATCTTGATCATGATTCTGATTTTGAACAAATGCCATAGAAAAGTTGAGGGTTGTGAGTTAACATTGAAGGAAATATGGGAAGAGAAACAAAAAGGAAGAGGATGATATGCTGATGATTTTCGATCACAGTCCCTTGAATGATTCACCCACCGATGAAGGAAAAAGTGAGAAATGGAGGGTCTTAACAGTTGCCACAAATTTAATTCATCTGTCTCCTTTTGTGACACTTCACAATTCACATGAGGGTACATGGGCTTCTTTTTTGTATTAGCGGGCCAACATGATTTGAGAATGACCTTGTTTATCATATACACGTATGAAAATATGGAATTGTGCCACATTTGTTTCTTTTTTTTATTTATTCGTGGGCTCCATATAATGAAATGTAGGGTTCAAAAAAAATTGTCCCCTTTTCACATGAATGTGTACTTCAAAAGTTCAAATCATCTAGCAAATTTTCTTTCTTTTTTTTTTAAAATATAAAACCCCTTTTTTCATATAATTCAACTTTTCCCTTTTTTTGTTCTCTCTCTTTTTTATTTTCCTCTTTTGTCTTCTTTTTGTGTAGGGACCTAAGATGAATTTATCTTGACTGCTACTTGTCTGTTTTTTTTTAGAGTTGATTTCTGCTAGCGTCGATGCATTACCCATTCCTCAGCGTACTGATGCAGAGCTGTCTTAGACAACTTTCTTCAAGACTGTCTGGGTCGACAGTGTCGCCAACTCTGCTTCCGTGGACTACTCATCACTGTACTGACGTAGAGTTGTCCTAGACAACGTAACTCTCTCAGAAACGGCAGTACGGTCTGAGTTGACAGTGTCGCCAACTCTGCTTCCGTGGACTATTCCTCAGCGTACCGACGAAGAGTTGTCCTAGACAACTCTCTCAGAAACAACAGTACGGTCTGGGTCGACGGAGTCATCGCCCTACCATAGCTCATTCCCCTGGGTACTGACGTAGAGTTGTCCTAGACAACTCTATCAAAATCATCAGTATAGCTCGGGTCGACTGGGTCATCACTTTGCTTTGGATGGATTACTCCCTTGGCTGCTGGCGCAGAGTTGTCCTAAACAACTCTTTCAAAAACGGCAGTACAGCCAGGGTCGACGAAGTTATCGTCTCCCCATGAGTGAAATACTCCTCAGCGACATTCTGATGTATTAGACATCTTCAGGTGTCTCTTTTCAAGACCGAACTGGGTCGATGGAGTCATCGCCTCACTGCAAGTGGACTACTCCTCACTTTACTGACTTAGAGTTTTCCTAGAAAACTCTCTCAGAAACGGCAGTACAGTCTAGGTCGACGGAGTCATCCCTTCCCCTCAAGTGGGATACTCCTCAGTTTACTGACATAGAGTTGTCATAGACAACTCTCTAAAAAACGTCAGTACAATCTGGGTCGACAGAGTTATGGCATCGCCGGAACACTCCTCAGCGTATTGACGTAGAGTAGTCATAGATTTACTTCTCTTCAGGACTGTTTGAGTCGACTGAGTCATCACTTAGCCTCAAGTGGAATACTCCTCAACTTACTGGCATAGAGTTGTCCTAGAAATCTCTCTAAAAAACGACAGTAGAGTGTGGGTTGACAGAGTCGTCACTTCACTTCAACTTCCGTGGATTACTCCTCGTGGACTTTTTGCCGTCTACGTGCTATGAAGAGCAAATGTAAATTCTCTAGTGAGCCATGATGAGTCAGTCAGCCTTTCTTCTGAAGATCCATGATAAGCCACCTAATATGTTCTCGGCTACAAGCGTCATCGATTGACAGAAAAGACATCGCAAGTTGGTTTCCCCCCAATATTGACTTGAATGAGACATCGATGTCGCCAGCTTGAAAGAGTTTACCGTATAGCCAAAAGAGTGTGCCACTAATCTGAAGGACGATGATGTGACCTTGAACTAGAATTCAACCAACACAACTAGGATGGCACCACATTGCATGCTTGAAGGAAGTTGTCAACCATATTGAGTATTTCGTTGGTGGTGTTGACTTAGAGCAATCCACCGACATGAAGATGTTGGAATGCTGGAGTGCGGCTTGAAAGCCCACAATCTTAATGACTTGGCAATCAGTCCATTTATTGTACTTTTGACTTGAGAGTCTTCATTGTGATGACGTAGAAGTCTTTGACCTTGTCGACTTTAAAGTCTTGCACGGGTGAGCAATTGACTTTTCTGACTTAAGAGTCTCTCTAACTGACTTATGATTCTTTACATATCTTGACTTGGGAGTCTTTTCTTTGGTGACCTAGCAGTAATTAATTCTTTTCACCTTAGAATTTGATTTTAATGACTTGGTAGTCTTGAATTTGGCTGACTTGGAAGCCTTCAATTTTTGTTGACTTGGAAGTCGGTGGGTTTGATGACTTAAGTGTCTGAAGTTTGTTGACTAGAAAGTCTTTGAATTTGTCGACGTGAAAGTCATATGCATCGTTGACACGGGAATCTCAAATTTTATTAACCTGAGAGTCGTGATTTTCTCCTTGACTTTGAGTCCTTGTATTTTGTTGATTTGAATTTGATTGGCTTGTAAGTCTTTCATTTTATCGACTTGGGAGTCAGGAGACTTGTTGATGCGAGAGTGACTGACTTGGGAGTCTTTGTCTTGTTGTTGACTTGGAAATCAAGGGACTTGGTGGCTTAAAAGTCTTGAAGTTTGGTGATTTGAAAGTCTTGAATTTTTGCTGACTTGGAAGTCTTTAATTTCTTGTTGACTTGGAAGTCGGTGAATTTGGTGACTTGAAAGTCTTGAAATTTGTTGACTTGAAAGTCTCAATTTTTGCCAATTCATGATCCCTTTTTTGTTGTTATGTTATGGCTGTATTTGAGTCTAAACCCAAATTGCCTACGTACCCTAAGGGATGAAATACCCGTAGGGATCAAGCCAAACGTAGTTCAAATTTAAAGATGGAGAAATGCAAATTTTATTTATTAATTTCGCCGTACACAGATTATACTCTTGTGGGCCAGGAGTATTACAATGATAAAACTGAAAAGAACTAAAGTGCAAATGAACTGAAAATGAAATTGGTGAACACTTTAGGCTCTTGCTTGGGAGCTACATCTTCACTTTCCTAGATTATGACTTGGGAAGAAGAAAATGTCCCCCTCTTGCTCAAGCTCTTCATCGACGCTGTCTTTGCTTTGATGACCGGTGAAGATCATAGTGCGTCTCTTCACTCTAAGGGATCCTTCAGTCTTGACCTCCATCATTGAACAACGCTTCATGCGAGATGGGATGAAGCTTTGAACTTCATTAATGACCCCCAGGCGACTAAATGCATAGCTCTTTTTTCTGGCTAGGTTGTGATTTCGCTATCTCTTCGACGAATTTGATCCTTGAAGATACAGACAATTTTGATTTTGAACCATCCCGAATCCTGCTAAAGACTAGGACTTTACGACTTCCTTGATGCCCTATTCGTTCAAAGACCGATGCTTGTTTATGGGAAGTTGATGGTTCCAACTTATCGAACACGGAGGGCTTTGACTTAAGTTGACCATCTCTTTCTTCATTATTCTCTTCTTCAATCTCGAAGCAAGAAACCATGTTGACAACTGCAACATTGTTAACTTCTCCAAAGAAGTACTTCGGAAAGTATTCCTCCAGCATGACAGGAACAAGAGGACCTCACTCAAGTAACTCAATTGAACCCACTTCTTGTTTCTTGATGACTTCAAGCCTCTTCCTCTCCATCGATGGTTGAGGATTGTTCCTTCTCCTTTGATGCCTTTAGGGTAGTGGTGTTTGGACTTCCCTTTGCTCCCTAGTATACTTTCGAGCCACCGAGCTCCATCCTTCATCTTCACCAAAAGTTTCTGGTACTTGCTCATGTTCATCTTGAGATACCTGTACTAGCACAACAAGAGGGACTGGTTTCTGGCATCCAAACTGAATCATTAAGCATTCACTTTCCTTGGCTGGAATCGGTTGTGTTGAGACGTAATTGGCTTCGACGTTATCACCCAAGTCCAGTATTATCTTTTCTTCCTCAGCCAGCTTCATGATCCGCTCCTTTAACGTGATGCACTTCTCAAGAGAGTGATTAACTACCCTATGATAGCGACAATATGTTGGATCAGTGGTTCTTCCCGCTTCTTCTGGCCTCTTTGGTTGCAGGAGCTCAATAACTCCTGTCTCTAACAAGTCATCGAGCATTCCTGACAAGTTTGAGTCTGCAAACGGGTACTTTTCTTGAAGCTCCTTCAGCATAGGACGCTTCCTTTCAGCATCTTTCGAGGAAGTAACTTTCTCTCATTTTAAGTTTAGGTTTAGCAGAGATACGCACCGCCTCACACATTGAAATAGTCATGGACTCCTCTGTTGAAGTCTTCGGCGACTTGCCATTCTTCTTATACCCACTAGCACCGTTCCTTGATTCGGATGAAGATGAATTCCTTCATCGTCGACTTGCTATGATGATCTCCATATCATGTGCCTGGGTCACCAACTCTTGAAAGGTTTTAGGCTTGGCCATCTTGAGGACGTAGAGTAAATCCCAGTGCATTCCTTGAGCGCACATATCGATAGCGGAAGCTTCGGTGAGGCGATCCTTGCATTCAAGACTAAGAGCCCTCCAACGATGGATATAGTCAAGTACTGGCTCGCCCTCCCACTGTTTGATGTTTGTACTGGGACAAGTGTACAAATCAAGCATAACAAGAAAAGAGACTAGCATGAAAGAAAATCTAAAGGGCCTTCCTCAATCAAAAGCTATCGGGCCAACCCACCACAAAAAGCCTTCATTTTCCACCCTTTCCACATACATATGCCCACCATTTCAAATCCCATTTTTTCCACAAATCTCGTTGGCCCCATTTCTTTTGATGAGAGTAAAGTAAATATCATAAGCTTTCCAATGCCTTTTGAATTGCCTCAATTGGAGTCCGGATGAAAGAGTAATGGTCGTTCGAAGTTGCACTTAGCCAGTTTTAAAACCCAAGCGGGTTTTAACATTTTCCAGGCCCAGAAATCTGGCCCAGCAAAGCGCGCCCCGACCCAGAGAGCTCAAAACCCGCCTAGGTTTTGAGAAGAATAGCAGCGCGACGTCGTTTCGTTCCACGTCACCGATCCGCGTGATGATTAATCCAAAACCCGCCTAGGTTTAGAGTAATCTGGCGCCAAAATCTGCATGCATGCACGTAATCCCCTGATTTTTGCCCACGTGTTTGACCTTGCGCTTGACCTCCCAAAACCCGCCTAGGTTTTGGTCTTTGGATGACATGATTTATGGGATATGATCCCTCCATTTTCCCTCCAAATATCTCACTCCCTCACCTATAAATACCCCCTCCATTTCACCCTCATTTCATCTACTATCAACTATCATCATCTATTCTCATCAACTACCTCCATACTATACTCCAATTCTCTCAAAACTTTATCATCCATATTCATCTCTAATCGCCTCATAATCACACTCATCACATCCATATTATCACCCATAGACCACCCTTCTAAACCACTCACATTATTTCATCCAAGCTCCAAGTCAAGGCCAAGTCAAGGGATCAAGTCCATCACTTCTACCACCCTAAGCAAGATTTGATTTCATTGTTCATTTTGTTATAATTAATCATGTAATTCATTCTTTAAATCCATTACTTGTACATATTTTGTAAAGTAAAAACTGCATTTTATATTGCATGTTTTGAATAATAACTTCGCGAAATTAATCAAACTTCTCCCCGCTCTCTTTCTTTCAATGTCGATTTTAGTAGAGTCTGTTTTATAACTGGCGGATTCGAGAGTGCTTATAACTCTCGAATTCATAACCTTACTCCCGAATCTAGAAATCGGGTTCGTAGACCGGAGTCTTCTTTTTTTATTTTATGGTTTTTCGATTTACTTAAATCGGCTGGTGACTCTTTTACATTTTATAAATTTGTTTAATTATTTAAAATATTCATTTCTGCATAAAATAATTTTTAAAAAAATAATTTGGTTCATGTCTAATTGTAGGACCCCGGGAAGAGGGGGGGCACCCCTATTCTCCATGATGCGCTACTTAAACGATCGGGAGCCGACTAAGGTTGCTTAATCCTCAAATAAGGATATTTTTATTTTTGAAATTCATTTTCGGGGTGGTGAAATTTTATTTATTTTATAAATCCGTTTTATATTATTTAAATACTTGAAGTTACACCGAAATATATTAATAATGATTTAAAATAGGCCCACACCAAATTCAGGCCCACAAGGAAGCAGGTGGACCACTAGAACTGTCAAAATCCGCGCGGGTTTTGACAATTCTTGGGTCGGGCCGCCTGTTTCCTATGGGCCAGAGAACAAGGATTGGAAACGATAAAACCCGTGGGGATTTTATTGATTCCAACACATTTTCTCTTGGTTTTCCACTTTGAATTGGGTGAGAGGAAGATATTAAATCATTTCTTAATCATTTTAGTGTAAATTTCAATATTAAATAATTAAACAGATTATAAAAAGAATAAAAGAGTCGTCAGCCGATTTAAGGAAATCGACAAACCATAAAAATAAAAGTAACTCCGGTCTACGAAACCTGATTCTAAGTCTGGGGGTAAGGTTACGAATTCGACAATTATAAGAATTCTTGAATTCGCCTGTTTAGAAATTAGACTCTACTAAAATCGACATTAAAATGAAAAAGAGCAGGGAGAAAATTACTCGGAGGTACCCCAATATTTGGAGAAACTATTTTTCGGTACCCCAACTTTTCAAAACTAATTTTGAGGTACCCTTACTTTTTGGGTTAGTAATTATTTGGTGCTTTTCCGGCCATTAATTTTATTAAGTGATCGAAATACCCTCATTCTTCTTCTTTAAGGGTATTTCTTCAAGAAGGGAAGAACAAGGTCATTTTGGTCACTTAATAAAATTAATAGCCGGAAAAGCACCAAATAATTACCAACCCAAAAAGTAAGGGTACCTCAAAATTAGTTTTGAAAAGTTGGGGTACCAGAAAAACATTTCACCAAAAGTTAGGGTACCTCAGAGGGGGTAGGCCATACAGGGTCGCATGGCTTGCTTCAAGTGGGCTGTGGGACCTTGGGTCGCTGAATTTTGGCATATATTGGTATAAAACCCGTGCGGGTTTTGTAACCTCCATTGGGTCGTTGAAAGACACTGGGCCGCAGCAATTGGGCCTGTAGAGCGCTCAAAACCCGCGCGGGGTTTGGCTTTGTTATTTCTTTTTATTTTTTTTCTCATGAAGGGAATCGATGTGGGCCATGTCTTTGTGTGGATAAGGATGTGCCACGCAGCCGTGTCTCCTCTTTGGGTGGCAAAGGGATGACCTTTGGATTTTCAACCAATGAAACGCATTTGGCATCTCGAGGCGGGTCCTAGAGATGAGCGGTTCATATTCACTCAACATTTCTATAAATACCAAGCCTCATTCACTCACATCTTCAACTCTTCCTTATCTCTCAAGCTCCTTCTTCTCTTTCTAGAAAAAATTGTTCTTTGAAGATAATTTGAGTTCTTTAGAAAATGCATCCCCGAGGTCATAGGAATCCTCCTCTTCCACATGCGGCGGCATGGTCCCATGAGATGTCTTCATGTCGCAATTTTATCCCGGGTGCGAATGCCGACCCTTCGGACCTTACTATTCAGCCTTGGAACCATGCTTGGTTCTACCGCTCCCATGGCAAGGTAATTTCCAAAACCTCTCTTTTTATGCTTAGTTTAATAAGAAATAAGCAAGCACGAATTTATTTTCCATGTCTTGTCGATTTTTTATTATTTTAAGCATGTTTTAAATTGATGCGTATGCATGTCTTCATGATGACTCTTTTTATTATTTACAACGATAACCCAATTTGAGAGAAAGACCAAACCCGACCCAAGAGGAAATCAATGTGGGCTTTATGGATGCTCGGCCAAATTGAAAAAGAAATCGGCCCATTAGAATAGAGAAAACCCGCGCGGGTTTTCTGGTCCATAAACCGCCAAAAAAGACATTGGGCCTGGATGTGCGGCCCATTAACAAACTAAAACCCGTGCGGGTTTTAGCTCCATTGGGCCGGCACATTTGGGCTGTGTTAATGCTTCCCTTTTTTTTGTTATTTTCTTTGTTTTCCAATTTATTTATCTTGTGGGCCATGGCTGTGAGCCCAGTGTCGGTGCTGGATCTAGCTAGGGCCCGAGAGAATATGCCTTGGTCCAACGTATTTAGATGAGCCCCCAACTTTAACTGGCCCTTTTTGTTTGCCTTTAGGAGGATAACTTGAAAACCCCCGGTGTCCTAAAGGATCCCCTTAAGGTAGCCGCCTCGATTCCTAGGGACTTTGTTGACAACACCTTGACCGCGGCAGGACTCATGCCGTTGTGGAAATGTTTGGTGGCTTGGAAGGGTCGTACATACCGTGTTATAGGTCGTGCTATAGCTGAAAGGTTTTGGGACACCACCAACTCCTTTCATTTGCCTGTGGGCGAGATGAGGGTTACCCCTACAGATTTTATCATGATCATTGGTCCTCCTTGGGGCGGGCGTGATGTAGTTTTTGACGCCAAGATTCCGCCGATGGTCTTGGATCTTCTAGGTCCAGTGTCAGTGCGCTTAGGCCAAGGACAAGGCCTTTCCAACCTTGCTTACGCGCACTTCGAGGCGGCCATCCGCGATGCCAACTTCCAAAACTTGCCTGGGGATCAACGCCACTTCATTTTCTTGGCATACATCTTTCCTGCCACCCTATTTGCAAACCGGGGAGATAACATCACCTTAACGTGGCTTCGGAATCTTTTGGACTTAAATAATGTCTGAAACTTGAATTGGGGCAAGGCGGCTTATGCGAACTTCATTCTCTGGCTTCACCGCGGCGTTAGGCTTTCACAAGATACCAATCCGGTTTACCTCCACGAGTCTCATACTCGCTACCAGTACGACCCTTCTCTGTGGAAGGTGCTCGAGGTATGTCCCCGAGACTCTTCTCTTTGTAGTTTTGCTACTCTTTCACTCCTTCTTTGACTTTATATTCATGCAGTCATGGGCATATGAGTATATTCTGTCTTTGGGCATTCGCTCCAAGAAGAATAAGACAGTCCCAGCTGCTAAACGCTGGTCTACCGAGGCCGTTCGTGGGAAAAAATTCCAGTCGGGCAGTCTCGATCACATTCGTCGTATGCTGGATGACCTCTCCCCGGTATTTCTTTATACCTAACGCCTTTATTTATTTTGCTTCTATTCTTGAAGTGACTTTCTCTCCTTCACAGGACCACGTGAACTGGCGTCCATGGGCGGATTGCCCACCCCTTTGCAAACGGTGGAGCATGATACTCGCCTCCGCATTTTGATGGAGGGACCCTCGGGCTTCATATGGTACTTGGGGGAGAGAGCTACGAGGCAAATCCTAGGGGGATATCCCGGCCTTATACCTCAGGATCCTCCGGAGTACATGTTCGAGCCATGGCGTGTTGCTCCGGGTGCCTTGGGAGATTGGATTCGCGGCCAAGACTCCGACAACTTTGTGCATGACGTCCCACAGGAGTAATTTGATGAGGAATTTCAGCGCTACTTGAGCCTTTAGCGCCCCGGGTGGTGCGTACCTTCTTCCCTTATTTCTGTCATGTTTTGGCTGATTTCTAACCATAATGTTTACAGCTGGGGCCCTATGCTAAGGCCGCGAGGTGGAGGCCCCACCAACTAGAAGAGAGATCGACGGTTTCTTGGATGTAGATACCAACAATCAATGCTCTGCACTCCGAGAGTTTGATCGGAAACCGATAAGTCTTCATGTTGCTCCCTTTTCTCCCTTATGCCATTTATACATGGCTGACCTTGGTCTCATCGTCTTCCAGCCAAGATGGGATGTCTTCCGACAAGTGACCAAGGAATGAAGTACTATGCTGAAGCACATTGACCGGGCATTCAGCTCGGCAGTATCGCAGAACACCACCGAAGGATCGATGGAGGCCGTCTGAGTGCATTCCTCGGGATCCCCCTCGGTGTTCTACTGCAGGGGTCCCTCGCACTGAGCCCCCACGTCGCTCTTTGACAGGGGAATATTCTTCCCAGGGCCGATCTCGGGAAGAGGTTGGTGGGTCCTCTTGTCCTCCTCTAGCAGTTGTGCTAGAGGGTCGCGGTAAAGACATCATGATCGAGGGTCACCATTCAACTGGGTCCCATCGCAGCAGATCCGGTAGCAGAGATCGTCGCCCTATGGAAGAGGACATGGCTCATGTGTCCTTGGAGGAACAACTTGGCCAAGGGGGGTCACATCACAGTGTTGGGTATGGTGGCGATACCCAGCCCTATTCCTACTGGGTGGAAGATGCTTCAGAGTCGAGCGCTACTAACCGGCCTTCTCATTCTCGCTGCACTCTAGCTTCAGTACGTTCTGCTCGTCGCGGTCGGGAGATTGTGGTGAGGGACCATGATTCAGGTGCATCCATAGGGTATCCTGGCAGTCAGGCCCTAGCGGATGACGCTACTTCACGTCCTGCACCATATGATGCCTCCTCTTTTGGCTCTGTCTCTTATTCTGCTGGATGGCCAGTTCCGACCCCTAGAATGGGTCCTTCATGGCCTGCAGGCACAAATGAGTGGTCTGCACCTCAACACTCTTGGCTAGGAGGATCTGCTTCTTCTGGTTGGCCAGCCCACGGCTACGGAATTGGTCCTGTATGGCCTACCCCCTCTGTTGAGTGGCATGTTCCTGACCATTCATGGCTAGCCGGTTCGCAGGAGCAATCCATATCATCACCGCTGAGCGTGCATGCTTCTGAAGTTCCCTTGTCTGGGCCACCGCAGACGGCTCCTGGTCCTGACTACTATTCTTGGGACACCTATTTCGGCACGGCTGGTGCCTCCAATGCTGGGACTTCTCATGCTGGTAACAACCCGGTCGAACACAGCGGCGATTCGGGCTCCCTGTGGTGATCAAATTGATGCCAAGCAAGACTCCATGCATTTTAGACATTTGTATGCAAGACTATTTTGTACTTTTTTTTTATTTTAATGCAGGACTCTTATGAGTTTTATTTCTTAATTTATATGCAAGACTCGGTGAATGCACGATTTTATTTTATTAATGCACATCTGAACGACTATCTACATGACGGGATTAATCCCAAATTAATCCCGCTTCCCCAAAAAGAAAATAAAAGAAAACAAAAACTTAAATGTCAGAGTAAACTCGAGTAAAAAAAATCTCAGAACCGAGCATCATTGGGCCAAGATCCGAAACATCAAAAATACATGAACGGGCCAGTTTAATCCCTGGGCCCAATTACAATCGAAAACAAGCGGGTCGAGCTGTTAAGAGCCGGCCCATGTTGACAGAAAACCCGCGCGGGTTTTCTCTTCAGCAGACCCTGGGCCTGGGCTTGGACAGGCGCTCGCATGGATCTGTGCACATCGAAACCCGCGCGGGTTTTGATAAATATATATATTTTTTTACTAGCCGTTGTAAATGGGCTAAAATCATGGGATATGGAGGGCAACGACTATGTGATCGTTGCTGGTTGCATTTTCTCCAGTTTGATCATGAATGGAGGTGTCATGTTATGCATATAATCATCACTCCTCATCATTACTTCAAAGCCTTCATCACATATTCCCTTAAAACACAAAGACAAAAGGCCTCCTGATTCCCTTGGCATTCGAGAACAAACTTGCAACTTGGATGATGTAACGACCCGCCCTAGACCCGTATTAATTAAGACCCTAATTACGGTAATTAGCCCAAATACGCTATTAAAATTTTTCTTTCTATTTTACCTTATTATTACCGTTTATTTATTCATGACAGGTCTCGGGCAAGGTGATGGCTAAGTGGGTTGATTATATGTTATCTCGGAATTAAAGTTATAAATGTTGTTATGAGTTTATGAATATTTTTACGATAAGTTATATAATTTATTTTATTATTCTCAATTTTACGCTTTTAACTGAGGAAGGTTATATTAAATTTTAATTTCCATTTCGGTTACGATTTATGTTATCCAACCTTCCTAATTTCATTTTATCGTTCAATTTATTTTATTAGTGTTATCCTACCAATTTACTTTTATGTGGTTCGATACTAGCTAATTTTATCCAAGTTAATTCCAAGTAATTTTATTTAGATTTATACTAAACTATTTTATCAAGTTTATGTCAATTAATTTTATCGAGTCTTTTACTAATTATTTTACCTAGCTTAATTTCCCTTGGTATCAACTAGCCTAATTACTAATTGAATGGTTAAGTTTTTGAAGAGAGAGTTTATATAAGTGTTGGGGGTTTATTTCTAATTCTTTCTAATTCATTTTCAAGACACACCTCACTCCCCATTCTCCCTCTCCTCTTCTCTACCAGCCGACTAGCCTCCGCTGCCCATTTTCCGGCCGGTTTCCGGTGGCCGATGACGGATCCGACGACCACCAGGCGGTGGCCGAGCACACCCTCTACTCTTCTCTTGTCTTTCTCCTCCAATTTCTCTTTCAAGTGGTATTCTCTCAAACCCTAACTCAATTCTTTTAATTCCTAATCTGAGTTTCACTTTCAATTTATGTTAATCATGTTGTTTTCCATCTCTTTTATGTTTTTTAAGCATGAATTCATGTTGGGGTTAAGTTAGATAAACTAGGGTTTGATTCTAGAGTGGATGCATGTGAATTTTGAATGGGTTTTGATAAGTTTCTTGCTAGATTATTGATGGATGATGAAATTACTTACTTGCATGTTGTTTTAGGAGAGAAACATAAGATTAGTGGACTGATTTAAGTTCTGGAAATATTGGTTATGTCATTTTATGCTTGGTTGGGTTGAATTAGTGTTGATTTTAATGAGGAATTGCTAGAATAAGTGTTGGTTATATTTATCTATGGTTGCATATGAATTTTTATGGAAGAAGATGAGTATTTTCTGGGTTTGTATTCTGGAAAATCAAGAGTAATGTTCAATTTGGACTTTAGGTTTGGATTAGTATAGGTTTAATGACGAAAAAGATGCATTTAAGGAGAAATCCAGAGTTGGTTTTGCTGCTGGTTGTAATCTGAAAATTCAAGGGGACTTAAAATGTGAGTTTAGCTCTGTTTCCTACTTTAAAAGATAGCCAAGGTTGTTAGCTAACCCTCGGCTTTTGAATTTCGGGATTCTGATATGTATAGCCCGAGTTGTAACCAAAACCGTGAAGGTGTGTTTTTATATACGTTTTCTAGAGTCAGTAGCTAAATGCTACTTTTTCGTCCATTTTGAGACCTTGTTGGTTTTAATGGTGAACATAAGAATTTTAGCTCACTCTTTAAGCTTTCCAGAAACATAAGATTTGCGTCCATACGATATCGGGTGAGTGAGATATGGTGTCTTGACTGAAGGACATTAATGAAGGTTCTGCCCAGAATTTTAGTTATTAATTCTAATTTTATGGCTGAAATAGGATCTTTTAAGGAGTTCTAAATAGATGGTGGTCCTTGTGTCAATGTTAGGATGGCTTGGAGGTGTTTTCTAGGTTGAAATAAGTCAAGTTGGTGTTTAAGGTTACGCCTTAACTCACAATCTTTGCATCGATCGTAAGGGACCAAATATTTAAGTCTAAACGTCTATATTCATTTCATGTACTTACTCTCTTATGTTTATGAATTCCAGTTACTTATTCTTGTTTTTCCCCTTTTCCGTTTTCAAAATGAATTTAAATGCCAGCACTAAAACCGTTTTCGAACGGTTTGACGTGTTGGAGGTTTGTGTGCTGAGTGTTTCCCCACTCACTTTGCGTATGTTTTCAATGTTTTGTTTTTAGGTGGTCCAAGCTCCCAAAGTAAAGGCAAGGATAAGCAGAAGTAAAACTTCCGCGTACAAGGTAGTCTTAAAGGGCGGTTTTGGCTGACATCGGTGGTCTTCATGGTGCCAGAGATTGATTTATATGGGAGGATGTTTAATATATATATATATATATATATATTTCTTTGATGGGTGTATAAAGCTTAATATATATGTTTTTGGTGATTGTTTATGTATGGGTTTAAGTGTAGTGTTCATTTGGTGATTTATGTATAGTTTGGTGGTTTGTGTGCCTTATCCTGAGTGGGGACGGTGGTAATGCCTCAATACTTGTCTTTTCCGCTGCGCTAATCACAGGTTTATGGCATGATTAATGATAATCTTGTGGTTAAGGGTGTTGGGGTGTTACAGTTGTGGTATCAGAGCAGGTTATAAGAAGAACTTGAGGATTTAGAGTTTCATAAGAATTTGTGATACGGATTTGAGCAATATGGATGTTATGTGCGATATATGAACCTTTATGGATTGAGATTGGGAATATGTGAAATGTATCGGGATGGATGTTGAGCATGAAGCTCCAAATGAGTATATGAAGTGTACATGTTTTCTTGCAGGAATAAAGTTATGTAAAATTTTAGGATAGTCCGATTTATAGGGAAAGTGCTGTTGAAATTTCTCCGGAATTTAGAGAGCTTTAGTAGAAAAATCTAAGGAAGTTTAAGTACAAATTGCAAGTAATCTAATAGTTTGATGCAAGTGAAGCGTGCTAAGCGCTTTTGGGAATGCGAGGCATGTTGAATTAGTCTCGAAAGGAGAATTTGAGTCATTCAAAGAAAAGTATACAAATCCAATTCCAAGTGGGATTGATGTAGAGCGCAAAGGAAGTGTTAAGTGCCTTATCATGGTGTGTTGTGAAATGTTTAAAAGTGTTTAAATGATATGAGTGATTAGTACGCTCCAAGTATAGTAAGTGAAGTCACAGGGATCTTAAGAGGGAACAAGAGTTCCTTTAGTATCAAATGAGGTTTAAGTTGGTTGAGTCTCGGACCTTGCCTTGATTTTCTTTTATTAATTTTAACGAGCTCTTATTTGCTAAGTTTATTAAAATTTCGCGTTCATGTTATATATATGTAATATAGAGGGAACCCAGTGGTGACCCTTTTCCCAACCCATTCGTAATGTTTATGGAGCCCAAGATCAATATTCAAGTCCATCTCAAAAAGTTGCAAGACGTTTTGACGCTCATGGTACAAGCTAACCCGAAATCGGAATACCACGACGACAGTGGTCGAGCACGTTGTGTTTTGGCCACTCTTCCCCACGGGAGTCCGTGGGATGCTATTAGAAGCCGCTATCGTCAATCACTCCTTCGAGGAGAACCCGGTCGACTCGCTTGGTGCCTCAAACTCGACTGATTTGGTAATTGACAAAGTTGGTAGGACATAGCTGCTGGCGTGGATTAACATAAAATACGGTTGAGAGTTGTGGAAGACTTTAGTAAGTTAAGACAAAAACCCATAAATGCAATATCGAGATCAACTAAGGAAAAGTGCAACATTCCTGACCTGCGGTGACCCTCCTATTTATTCACCCACGCATAGAATTTCTAAAATAGGTATCACGACTTCTTGCTACACGCGTAACCAGGATATACACGAAGAAAGGCCTCGAATGTTAGGAGCATGGCTTTGACCGCTATCAACTTCGAGTTGTCACCTACAAAGTATATGGATGTGAAGGGTATTCCCGAGGAGGGGATACCATACCCTTTTAACGACCTTTTGGGTCCTCAAATTTTTTTTCCCCCTTTGCCCGTCGTATGCTCGTGATTATATAAAGGCGGTACGAGTAGTCCCGGATATTGTGGGTGTCAAATTTGATTTCGCCAAGGAGAAAATAAGTATAGAAATGGGTCAAGAGTGACCCAAGATCTGGAGGAAGCTATGACTCAATCAATGAAAGACTACACCTCCGCCTAGAACGGTTGAGATAAAAAGTACAAATAGGTTATATGTAGCTAAGGAGAAAGTAAGTACTTTGTTATGCATAGTCGACATGGGAATAATTGGTATCCGGGTGTGATGGAAAACAAAGGATTATACTAATAGTCGTTCCATGCTTTAAGTGCTGCCAAGTTGTTCTTGGAATGAAGGAAAATGGGTCGGACTCTAGTAACGTGCAAGTGCAAAGATAGCACACGTAGTGGTCTTTAAAACAGGAATTTGGGACCAACGAGTAGTATACGAATCTTTTGGTCCATTTTAATATCAGCGGTAGATATTTACATATGTATATGACTCCCCGAACCTTGGACCATCACGTGATAATGCTTTCGAGAGTTAAGAGCAGCTATTAAACCCCGGATGACCGAAAGAATACGTAAATGGATAGTTGGCCACCTTGCCTTGACCAAGCTTGGGATGCGGTATTCCGAGGTATCAAGAGAACATACCAGTTTGGGTAACTCAGGTCTGGATGTAATTCTATAGAGATTCACCTGAAGTAATAAGGGGAAGAAGTACTTTATACTTATCTGACTTGTTCAAATGGTTTGAAGGGTCTAATAACAGTAGTCAATAAGATAAACAAGGGTCTTATGAACGCAGTACCCACGAGAGGGGCATTAGAGCGAATATAAGGATTTTAACGTTGGTCGTGGAGATAATGATAGCCACCTCTAATTCTGTATAAGCAAAGACGTTAGGGAAGGAATAAAAGGGGGAAACTATAGAATAATGATGAACATGCTGATATATTGAACTCGTCCTAGGAAGCCTCTTATCTTTTTTTCTGTCCTGGGTGGTTGCATCTCTTGGATAGCCTTTATCTTTGAAGGGTCAACTTCAATGCCCCGTTGGCTAACCACATAACCTAGCAGCTTCCCAGAGTAACACCGAAGGTGCACTTTGCTGGATTAAGCCGCATCTTGTATTTGCGAAGTCGCAGAAAGAACTTGCGAAGGTTAGGAATGTGCTCCTCCCTCGTTTATGACTTAACAATCATGTCATCCACATAAACCTCTACTTCTATGTGTATCATGTCATGAAGTAGAGTGTTGGCGGTTCTTTGTTATGTCGCTCCAACATTCTTGAGACCAAAAGGCATAACCACATAACAGGATGTTCCCCATGGTGTAGTGAATGAGGTTTTCTCCATGTCTTCTTCTGCCATTTTAATTTGATTGTAACCGGCATATCCATCCATAAAGGATAGGAGCTCATGTCCGCAAGTGTTATCCACTAATACATCAATGTGAGGTAACGGGAAGCTATCCTTAGGACTAACTTTATTGAGGTATCAGAAGTCTACACACATGCGCACTTTCCAATCTTTCTTGGGTACTGGGACAATGTTAGCAATCCATTCAGGATATTGAACTACTTTGATGAATTTAGCGTTAAGCTGTTTTGATCACTTCTTCCTCAATCTTCTTAGCCCATTCAGGCTTGATCCTCCTAACCTTTTGTCGAACTGGCTTTGCATTAGGAAGCAAAGGTATGGTATGTTCTGCAATTTCCATGTCAATCCCCGGCATGTCCTCATAGGACCATGCAAAAACGTCCACAAACTCCATGAATGCTACCCGTTCTTCTGCTGTGAGTGAGCTACCTAACTTCAACTCCCGAGGTTGTTCTTCCATGCCCACATTTATGGTGATGGTGTCTTCCAACACCGTCATTGTATGCTCATGTTCATTAGAAAATTCTTTTAAGGGTTCATTAAATTCCAGATTATTATTGACGCAGCAGTTCAGGGAAGAGGGGAAAGAAGAATCAGAGTAAGCAGAAAGGTTCATCTTATTGAATGCAGAAAGGAATACATCGCTAGCAGACTCAAGACCAGACTCACTTGACTCTAGACCCTTAAGACCATACCCTATGTCCTTAGGAACAGACTCTCCAACAAATAAAGCAAAATTATTCTCCTCAGCATCGACCCACGAGACCGCCTTAACTTCTCTGTCTTTACTAATCATGGAACTTGGATCGAAGCTTAGGTTGGACAGAGTAGCAATAACAGCATCAGCTTCAGACTTCTCTTGGACAGCTTCTTGTCCAAACAACATGCCAAAAATGTTGCTCCCAGCAAGATGAGTCCATTCTAATGGAGGCTGCTTGTCCCGAGCGGGAACAAAGACAGTAGCCATATTAATGGAGCAATCATTGAAGACTTCCAGCCCAGCAACTTGAATTCCTTTGTTCTTTAGATAGAATGGCTCAGGGAACCCATAGTAGGGGAAGTCATCACCTTCCCTAACAAATTGCCCATTCAGACTAAGTGGATAGGGCTTCATCTAGAATAAAGTGGGAGGATTGACCATCTTCTTCTGTTCAACGATAGCCATCTTTGCAAGCCTAACCTCCTTCTCAGTTGGCTTGTAGCCTAAGCCAAACCTTCCTTGCTGTTTAAAGGTATAAGAGGAATTTTGTTCTTCGGATTCTTCCCTAACGGCATCCCAGGGAAATAACATTGTCTCTTAAGCATAGCATGTACCTTGGGGTTTGAATAGGGATCGAAGTCGAAAGGTGCTTCATCCTGGCTCATCATTGCCACAAGCTCAAAGTTGTGGAGTTCTTCATCCATTGAATTGTGTTCCACTTCGAGAGTTGTCTGTTTAGGAGCGAAAATAGCATTGATAGACTCTCCCGAGATTGTGATCACTTGCCCTTGAACAGGATTTTCACCTTTTGATGTAGAGTGGATGCTATAGCGTTACACTCGTGGAGCCATGGTCTCCCTAATAGTAGATTGAAGGAGGCTGGTATGTCTAGCACCACAAATTCCACATTCCGAGTGACGCTACCAGTAGTAATGGGCAATACTATAGATCCGACTGATCTCTGAGGTGAATTGTCATATGCCCTTAGTTGTACCCCATTTTGAGCCAAGTGTTGTTGTTGAACTCCTAACTTTTGCGCCGTCCTCCAAGGACACCCATTTACAGCTGAACTGTTGTCGACCAGAACCTGTGGGATAGTTTTGTTGGAGCATTGCACTGTAAGGTACAGGGCTTTGTTGTGAGATGCTCCTCCTTGAGGCAGATCTTCAATCCCAAAAGTAATCATCTCCTTTTGGGTAGTTACATGAGCAACCAATGATTCGGGAGTCGTTGTAGGAGATACCGTGAGTGCTGTAAGGGCATCTAGCATCTTCTGTCTATGAGCATGCGACGTGCATATGAGTTGCCATATGGTGACCTCCGCCCTTGTCTTTTTGAGTTGAGAAAGAAGAGGATCTTCAGGGGAGACCTAATTGTCATTGCCACCATTGGTGTTGGGTTAGGAACAGCCACTGGGGTGGTGGTGTTCCTATGGTTGTGGCGGCCAGACCGAGTAAGAAATGCCACATTGCCTGGTTCATTTGTCTCCACCCATTCTTTCTCGGAATGCTCATCTTCATCACTGTCCCAAATTCCATGGATGAATAGTCCTTCAAGGAACCCAACTACTTCGACACAAGTTGACCCATTTCTACAATCAAAGTAGAGGGATCGAAACTGAAGTCGCCACAGAGAATAACATTCGCATGCTCGGGCATGGGACTACTTTGATTGTTTGGTTTCCTGACAGCTTTTGGTATTGATAATGTCCCTACCCTGATCACATCTTCTATTTTGTTCCTGAGAGTCCAGCATTTCTCAGTGTCATGCCCCCGACAATGGTGATAGCGGCAAAATTGGTTGGCATCCCAATTTCTGTCTTTGACTTCTGGCTCTTCTTTTGGTAAGGGCAAAACCAAGATACCCTTCTTGACTAGACGGTCGAGAGCCTGAGAGTAAGGAACATCCAATGGAGTATAAGTCTCGTACTTCGGTAGATAAGGCCCCTTGCGCTGGATAGAGTTAGTCTCCATAATCTTAGGAGGGTAGCTAGCCGCACTAGTGGCCCTCCTATTGGAACTGGACCCTTTCCATCCAGGCGAAGTGGTCTTATCATTGTGCATCGCCTCTAGTTGGACACAAATGTCCTTTAGGTAATCAAAGTCTTTGACGACATGGTACCCCAAGTGCTTGGATAGACTGCTCTTGAGTCCTTGCTTAAAGGTAGACAACTGTAGGCGGAGAGGGATTGTCTCATTGATGTGGGACAACTTTGTATGCCATCTTTCAAAGTAATCTATAAAGGACTCATCATCCCGTTGCTTCATGGTGGTTAGGTCATCCACCGTAGCTTGGTTCTTCTGTATACGGGTGTAATGGTGAATGAAAGCTTTGAACAACTCACTCCAGTTGGCTTTGATTTGCGGTGACAGGGCATGATACTATACCTTTGCTTCTCCATCTAGGGTGGATGGGAAGACGGTAGAGTATAAGTCGGCATCAATCCGGTTTAAAGGTGCCAGCCTCATGAACTCCTCAACATGATGAATAGGGTTCTCAGAAGGTTTGAACCTAATATTTGGCACTTCAACTTTGTCAGCTATCTTCAAGGTTGGTTGAATAGGCAATGGAACCTCCAAGTATTTGTCAGCAAAGGCCGGCACAGAGCTTATTGCTTTGGTGAGGCTCTCTAATTTCTTCTCAAGGGCCTTGACAGCGGGGTCCCTTGTAGGTTTTGAAACTTCGGGCGTGTTAACCTTAGCTTTAGATATCCCTACTCCTCCAGAATATGATGATGTCTTGATGATTACAGGTTCAGATTCATATCCTTGTATTTCTTCGTCATCCTCTTCAACATTCAGCCCTAACTTGGTGTTGATCTTAGTGATGGCCTGCAGCATACCATCCATCACTTGTTGTTGTTCATTTAGCCTTTTGCTCATCTTCTGCTCCTGTTCTAGGGTATTAGCGAACACAAGACCTTGCATTTTGGTATAGAGCTCGTCCAAATGCTTCGTGATGTTGGCTTCAGTGCTTTGAACCGGGACCTCTTGGAATTGCTCTCCAGACATGATGCAGTCACTGGTTGCAGATGGATCGTAATGCAGGTTCGGAATCAAACGACCAGTTCGCGGATCTCGAATGCGGGCTCGGAGTCGATCACAAATGATACCTGCATGGAAATTCAAAGTTAGAACACTCAATGACATACTCTGACATGTACTACCCGATGCATGCATGCCCTAAAAGACCTATATGATCCTAACTGACTCGACGCTTATATGCTGACACAAAGGACTCACCCACTTTTTGGGAGTGCATGACCTAACTCTATATATGGACCTATGGACAGAACATTATAAAGGGCCGAATAAAGTCAAACATAGCTAGCGGGTCATAAATCGTTAGGTTCAAGTCAGTGGTTCTCAATTCGGATGGGCCTAAACCACAGGCCGACCGTTTTAAGGAGAATCCGTAACTTGGCCCAACGATTCAGACAGCTCAAGCCATAATGACTATTACGCGGACTAGAATAATTCTTAACAAGAATGACGACCCTCTTTCTTTTATCCCTTTTTATTATTTACCTACTTTATATTTTTTAGTCGAGGAAAACGGATATTATAAAGGATTGAATAAAGCCAACAATAAGCGAGTCATTAATTTATTGGTTTAATCAATAAAGCTAATATGGTTGGGCCTAACAACGGGCCTACTACAAAAAACGGTGGATTTATTAATTAAATCGACAAATTAATTTCCTCGAGCTTAGTGACTATTATGCAATCTAAAACGCTATCCATTAACTTTGTGGTACTTTTTAATTAATTTTTTTAGGATCTTTGTTAGGAGAATTTCGTAAAGGGCCCTACGATATCATCAAAGGTGAGTCGATTTTTATTTACTAATTAAAATAATCACCCTTCGAGCATAAATGGGCCATTCCACTTGGGCTACCCATGATGCCTTTTGAGTTAATTATTCTAATTAATAAATAATCATTTTCTCAACCCAATGAATTTTATATGGACTAGAACAAAACCTCTAAACTAGGGTCGACTCTAAAACAAAAGGAAAAGGGGAAGGGGTAGCACATAGCATATAGCATACAACATGAAGGGACACCCTAAACCAAGGCTCTATGTTCATGGATTTTTCTATGGTTGGATCACATGGCCTACCGCACGTTTTCATCTCCGTGCTCCATACCCTTGGGTAAGGAGTGTGAGGTATTGCTCAAAGAACTTCAAGGAAGCCCTTTGAGTGTAACGCGGGGAGAGGAGAGACCAAATGCTTGGCGATGTAGGGAGCATCCCACAAGTAGTGGGTCGCCCGCACTCAAGGGAATCACCTAGGTATAACTTAACCATCGCCTTTATGCTAACGTATCAAAAGATGCGATTAGTGGCCCGGTATGCAAAGGATGCCTAAAAAGAAATATAAAATCGCGAAATAAATCAACTTCTCCCTTTTACAATTTCAAATTAATTCAATTTTTTCAAGTTTTACCCTCTTTTTAAGTTTAAGTCCCCAGTGGAGTCGCCAATCTGTAGGACCCCGGGAAAAAGGGGGGGCACCCCTATTCTCCGTGATGCGCTACTTAAACGATCGAGAGCCGACTAAGGTTGCTTAATCCTTAAATAAGGATATTTTTATTTTCGAAATTCATTTTCGGGGTGGTGAAATTTTATTTATTTTATAAATCCGTTTTTATTATTTAAATACTTGAAGTTACACCGAAATATATTAATAATGATTTAAAATCGGCTCACACCAAATTCAGGCCCAAAAGGAAACAGGCGGGCCACTAGAACTGTCAAAACCCGCGCGGGTTTTGACAATTCTTGGGCCGGGTCGCCTGTTTCCTTTGGGCCAGAGAACAAGGATTGGAAACGATAAAACCCGTGGGGGTTTTATTGATTCCAACACATTTTCTCTTGGTTTTCCACTTTGAATTGGGTGAAAGGAATATATTAAATCATTTCTTAATCATTTTAGTGTAAATTTCAATATTAAATAATTAAACAGATTATAAAAAGAATAAAAGAGTCGCCAGCCGATTTAAGAAAATCGACAAACCATAAAAATAAAAGTAACTCTGGTCTACGAAACCCGATTCTAAGTTCGAGGGTAAGGTTACGAATTCGAGAATTCTAAGAATTCTCGAATTCGCCTGTTTAGAAAACAGACTCTACTAAAATCAAAATTAAAATGAAAAAGAGCGAGGAGAAGTTAAATTAATTTCGCAGATTTATATTCTTAACATGCATTATAAAACAAGGTTTTTGTTTACAAAATATACGCAAGTAATGGTAACGAAATACAAATTACATGTTTAAATACTACAACGGTAAGAAAATGAGAGCGAACCTCTTTGATTTAAAAGCCCGAATGCACCGTCCGGAAATCTTGACTTTGCCTTGACTTGGTGGATGGAGAAAAGAGTGTGAGAATGGTAGTAAGATAATATGTGAGTGATGATTTTGGTAAAGTAAGGGGATGGTAATAAGAGAATATGATGAGAGATTAGTTGAGAATAATGGAATGGTTTATGAGTGTAGTTGGTGGGATTATAATGATAATTGGTGAAAATGAATGGAATGGAGGGGGGTATTTATAGGTGATGAGGGTAGTGTTTAGGATGGAAATGGAGGTTGACACATCCCAACAATCATGCCCCTATCCCCATGCAATCACTAAGTCAAGGCTTAAGGTCAAAAACACATGGGCTAATATCATGGGATGATGATCAAGTTTTGGCGCCAGATTCTTAAAGATAAAACCCGCGCGGGTTTTATAAATCCTACACACGGATTGTTGACGTGGGCAGAGCAAAACGACACGTATCAGGATGGAGAAAACCCGCGCGGGTTTTGGAGTGCCTGGGCTGGGGCGCGCCGATTTGATTTGATTTGTTTGCATTGTTTGCTACATTGGCCCAAAGATGTATCCGGCCCTTTTGACAAGTCGGGATTATATCGGTGCAAATTCCGGTGTCTACACCGATATTTATTCAAGGAGGGTTCCGAGAGAAATGAGCCAGAAAGTGATAAAACCTATGCATGTTTTATCACTTTCAACTCAATTTCTCTTTGGGCCGAGGAGACCAGTGGCCCAGCCTGGAATCCGCTAAAACCTAGGCGGGTTTTAGCAGATTCCAGTGACCCGCTTGTCTTCTCTTGGGCCTGAAATTGATATTTGGGTCGGGATTAAATTATTGTTATATTACTTTGTGCAATTTCGGATAATTTAAATAATAAAAACGGGTTTGTAAATAAATAAAGCTTCATCATCCCGAAAATGAATTTCGAAAATAAAAAATATCCTTATTTAAGGATTAAGCAACCTTAGTCGGCTCCCGATCGTTTAAGTAGCGCATCACGGGGAAAAGCGGTCGCTCTTTCCCGGGGTACCTACAGATTGGCGACTCCACTGGGGACTTAAACTTAAAAAGAGTGTAAAACTTGAAAAAATCGAATTGATTAGAAAGTGTAAAAGGGAGAAGTTAATTTATTTCGCGACTTTATTATTCTTTTAGGCATCCTTTGCATACCGGGCCACTAATCGGGTACTTTGACATGTTAGCACAAAGGGGACGGTTTAAGATAACTAGGATTTTTCCTTGAGAGTGGGAGGCCACGACTATGGGGATGCACTCCACATCGCTAAGCATTTGGTCGTTCCTCTCCCAGTGTTACACTCAAAGGGCTTCCTTGAAGTTCTTTGAGCCATACCTCACACATCTTACCTTAGGGTATGATGAACCAGGGTGAGAACATGCGGTAGGCCATGTAAGCCAACCATAGAAATCCATGAATTTAGAGCCTTGGTTTAAGGTATCCCTTCATGTGTATGCTATGTGCTATGTGCTATGTGTACCCCTTCCCCTTTTCCTTTCTTTTTGTAAAGAGTCGACCCTAGTTTGGAGGTTCTTGTTCTAGTCCATATAAAATTCATTGGATGGAGAAAATGATTATTTATTAATTAATATAATTAACTCAAAAGCATTATGGTTAGCCCAAGTGGAGGGCCTATTTATGTTTGAAAGTTGATTATCTTAATCAATAAATACAAATTGACTCACCTTTGATGATATTATATGGCCTTTACGAAATTCTCTTAACGAAGGTCCAAAAAAAAAATTAATTAAAAAGTCCAACAAAGTTAATGGATAGAGTCTTAGACTGCATAACAGTCACTAGGCTTGAGTAAATCAATTTATCGATTTAATTAATAAATCCATCACATTTATGGCCGACCCGTTGTTAGGCCCAACCATATAGGATTTGTCAATTAAGCCCATAAATTAATTATGACTCGCTTTTTGTTGACTTTATCCAGTCCTTTACAATATCCATTTTCCTCGAGTAAAAAATAAAGAAATAAAAGAGAAGGTTAAAAAAAAGTGGGTCATCAGTCTTGCCGAGCATTATTCTAGTCCGCATAATAGCCAATATGGTTTGAGCTGTCTGAGTTGTTGGGCCAAATTACGGATTCTCCTTAAAACGGCCTGCTTATGGATTGGGCCCATCCGAATTGAGAAACACTGACTGAAACCCGTCAACTCATGATCGACTCGCTATATTTGACTTTATCCGGCCCTTTATAATGCTCTTGTTGTAAAAAGTGTTGTTGTTACGCAAACCTGTGTTATAGTTGGGTTGTTTTCTTAGTCTAGGTGTCTTACAATAGTCCTAGATGAGTCTTAGTTTCGCAGTCTGCATATCTTTCAGTCTTTAGAAAGTCACATACAAGGTCGTGTCATATTTGAGTCTTTTCTTAAGTCAATATGTGTGTTTTGTTTTTGAATGTCTAAACCCGGGTCATGGGCGAGTCTTTGGTCTAGGTCATAAGTGAGTTTTTTTCCTAGGTTAATGTGTGTTTGTCTCTTTTAGAAAGTCCAGTGTAAACCCAGATCATGGGCGAGTCTTTGTTTTAAAGTCAGAATATGGGTGTCTTTTTCTTTAGAAAGTATCATATAAGGTCTAGGATGAATCTTTGTGTTAATGTCTGCATGTAAGTGTTTAGAAAGCATCATATAAGGTCAGGATGGGTCTTTGTGTTAGTGTCTACATGTAAGTGTCTTGCATTCTTTAGGAGGTCTCATATAGGTTCATAGGGCATGTAAACCCATGTCATGGGTGAGTCCTTTTCCAGAGTCAACATATGAATGTCATGCACTATAAAAGTCTCTCGTAGGGTCTACGTCATGCAAACCCTAGTCATGGGTGAGTCGTTAAGTCTCTTTCTTGAGTTACCATGTAAGTGTCTTGCATTCTTTAAAAAGTCACATATAGATTCATAGGTCATGAAAACCCATGTCATGGGCAAGTCTATGTCTAGAGTCATCATGTAAATATATGTCTTTTTATTGAGAAGTCTAGTGTAAACTCATGTCATGGGTAAGTCTTTTCTCGTGTGGGCATATCATGTGAGTGTCTTTCTTTTTAGGAAGTCTAATGAAAACCCGTGTCATAAGTTAGGTTTTCCGGGTAAGCATATAGGCGTTTGCACTTTAGGAGGTCTCATATAGAACATGTAGACCCATGTCGAGGGTAAGTCTTTTCCTTAAGTCGATATATAGAAGTCTTGCATCCTAGGAAGTCCCCATATAGATCAATTATCTCTTTCAAACCAATGTCCTAGGTGAGTCTCTCCCGAGTCAGCATATAGGCATTTTTTTTATTTTAGGAAGTCCATATAGGTCATTTAGGTCATGTATGCATTGGGATGGGTTTTTCTTCATTTGTCTAATGTCAGGGTCAAGGCCTGAGCTAACCATAAAAGGAATATTTGGGATGATGGGAATTCTGTAACTACCATAGATCCCAAAGGAACATGGAGAATTGTTAGACTTTGGATTCCCCATACGAGGACAAGGAGGGCACATCATCAAAGTAGCTTTAGAAGTAGCTACAGTCTTGGTTGTCAAGCATTTCATGCACAGAGTCTGTTAGAGTCAGTTCTTCATTCATTTCTTTGCTCTTGTTGCTATGTGATCAAACAGAATTTTGTGCTTCTGTTTTTTACTTGAGTTGAGAAGTTCTCTCATCTATCCATCATCCGTATAAACCAAGTCTGAAAAATTCATCTTCTCTTAACCTTCCATCTTTGTCATATACCTCGTTTTCATCCTTCAGTTTTCTTGAATCCAAGGTTAGAGAGATAAAGAGAGATAGTGAAAAAAAGAGAAGCCAGTTTGCACTCATCAAGCAGGCTGGGAAAAAGGAGAGAAGATCAAAATCATCAGTCTCTTGAAAATGGACATCTCTATACTCCTAGACCAACAACTTAACCAAATGTACAGAGGACAGGGGGCTTGAACCCAACCTTCATTTCACCACCCACATTACCCACATCTTTTCATCCAATCTCGACTTACCACCTACCATTCACATCATTGACCTCTGCATCAAACCTCAACCCTATTCAAACCCTTAACTCAATCCAAAAGGTATGTTATGACCAAAGGAGATAAGGGGTTTCAGTAGATTCATCTCAAAGCTCACCATGACCTGTGAACCTCTGTTCAAGCAGTTGAAGAAGGGAAGTAAAATAGAATGGGACGATCAATGTCAAGCTGCTTTTGAAAAAGTTAAGGAGTATTTGCAACATCCACCGGTCCTTATACCTCCAGTACCAGATGAGCCTCTACTCCTTTATCTTACCAGTAACTAGCACCACAATGGGGGCTATGCTAGCCCAAAAGATATAAGGTCAAGAGAGCGCCATCTATTACTTGAGCAACTCCAGTATTTGCCTCAGAAATCCATCAAAGGGCGGGTTGTTTCAGATTTCTTGGCCGCTTCGCCATCACAGGAACCTCCAAGCACTAACTTGGAATTCCCAGATGAAGACATTTTCCTTACAGAAGAAGATACATGGGAAATGTAGTTTGACGGGGCTTCCAATCAAATGGGTTATGAAGTAGGAGCACTACTGATCTCTCCAGTAGGGGCACATGTTCTTGTATCTGTAAAGCTGGATTTTGACGCCACAAACAATGTCGCTAAATACGAAGCATGTATAAAAGGGTCTGCAGGCCGCTTTGACCCTAGGGATACACCATATAAAGGTCTTTGGAGATTCTAGCCTTATCATTAATCAGGCTAAAAACACATGGAAGGTCTGAAATGAATACCTCATGTCATACCAACAGAAGCTCTTGAGACTTGCTGATTAATTTGAGAAGATTAGCTTCCAATACCTTTCTAGGGATCACCATGACTAGGTCGATGCTCTAGCCAAGTTATCATTGATGATATCGATCCCATCAGGCACGCTCCAACTACCAGTAGTAGTAGAGCGACAGTCTGAACCAGAATATGTCTGCAATATGGAGACACAAGAAGAAGAAACTGAGGAATGGTTTCACGACATATATAATTTTCTTCGGAAAGGAGAATATCCAGCTGAGCTAGACGCTCAAGGACAACGGGCAATTAGATCTTTAGCAGCACAATACTGTTTGATCCAAGATCGCTTGTACAGGAAACCGCCTACAGACATCAATTTGTTGTGCATCGACGCTAAAAGCGCAAAGGAGGAGAATGTGGACCTCACATGAATGGGCGTATGCTAGTAAAGAAGATTCAAAGGGCTGTTTGTTATTGGTCCGCTATGGAGGCAGACTGCTAGGATTTCGTTCGGAGATGTCACAAATGCCGAGAGTACGCCAATTTGCAGTATCATCCTCCCTCGTACTTGACTACTTTGACAACTCCATGGCCATTTTCGATATGGGGTAACGACATCATTGGCAAGAATACACCTAACAGGAACTGAAGGACATGAGAACATTGATTACTTTACTAAGTGGGTCGAGGCAGCCTCTTATGCCAAACTCATATCCAAGCAAGTGGCAAAATAAACATCATATGCCGACATGGTGTACCTCATGAGATTATCAATGATAATGGAAGTCATTTTCGTAAAGAAGTGGAAATATTGCTTGCCACTTACCATATTCAGCATCACCGGTCTTCGCCTTATCGACCTCAAGCTAATGGAGCTGTAGAAGCGACCAATAAAATGATGGCAGGAATTGGCCTGACAAATTGGCATTTGCCTTGTGGGGATACCGAACCTCTATACGAACTTTTCCAGGTGCAACACCATATTCATTGGTGTAGGGGATGGAAGCAGTCCTGCCAATTGAATTAGCAATCCCTTTGCTACGAATAGTGGCAGAAAATCAATTGCCAGAAGTAGAATGGGCTAGGGCAAGGTTCGAGGAGTTAAAAGGTTGTTAAGGGCATTACACAATGTGCAAGTATATCAAAATAAGATCACTCGAGCTTCTTATAAGAAGGTGAAAAGTCGCTTACTTCAAGTAGGTGATTTGGTACTTAAGGAAATGAAGGCACCTATACGACCCAAGGGGAAAATTTACGCCTAATTGGAAGGGTCCTTATATGATCAAGGATATTTTTCCCAAAGGAGCAGCTCGACTTGCTACTATGGAAGGAAGAAAGAAGAAAAAAAAGGGGGATTAGAGGTGAATAAGAAGTGAGAACGTGAAAATAAGAGTCATGCACACCTCAGAAAATCTCATCTCAAACCTTCACCTCATCATCTATACACCTCTGCCTTAACCTTCACAAACCTTTCATCCATCCATAACCTGCATATGAACCCTCAAACCTTCATAACCATCTTTTCGAACCGTTAAGCCTTCCTCGAGGCACTATCCATCAAAGTTCCGCTTAAAGAGCTACGACTGACCTGATTCCACCTTGGATACGTAGGAAAACCTCTTTGAGGCCCGACTATTACAAGGAGCATCCTTTCTCCTTAAAATGTTGGTCTTTGAGAGGGAAAAAAAAAACAACAAGAGAGGCTAGCTTGGAATCCCAGGCTAAGCAAAAAGAGAGTGAGAGAATAAGAGAGGCTAGCCTAAAAACACGTCATGGAAGGTTAGGCAAAAGGAGAGTAAACCCTGGATTTCATCATCATTAACCCTCCATCTTCCTTCCGTCAGACTTGGACATCATTCCAACCTTTTCCCAAGAGATGATGTCTATCCCATTTGACCATCTCTTCAAGACACGATCATTCTTGAGTGTCTCCTTATCTCATTCATCAATAAAGTCTCATCTACCATCCCTTTCAACCCTTTCTCAAGAGATGATGTCTATCCCTTTTGACCATCTTTTCACCCTTTCAGGACACAATCATTCTTAAGTGTCTCCACATCCCATTCATCATCGTCCACCGTCTTTTTCCCCAAGCATCTTCCAACCAACCTTTTCTAGCCTCTTCATCCCATGTCACCCTTTGAGGACTTTTTCAGCTCAGTCTTTAATGCAAGTATGGGATTGTGTTCTTAATGCCCACTCGTAGTACGTCTAAGTATGACTTACTTCTCAGCAAGAGCGAAAGTCGTCCACATCAGATAAGTGGCTAACTGGCAACCACATGATCATGAACATACTAAAAAACAAGCTACTAAAAAGTGGGGGCTCGCGCTACCTTTGTGACATCGTTCAAGACAAAGCTTCAAAGAGGGACACTTACTCCCTATCCTACAAGGTCCTGCACCTTCAATCTCATAGACGTCCTAATAGTGGTCTCATAAAAAATAAAAATAAAAAAAAGAGAGAGGGAGAGAAAAAAGAAAAAGAAAGAAAAAAAAAGAGAAAAAGAAAAATAGAAAAAAAAAGAGGGGCTAACTTGAAAACCCTTTGGGCAAGTTAGGCAAAAGGAGAGATTGAGACTCACTACTAAGGACTATGCCTTCTCCTATTCTATGGTCCCCATGCATCATCTCGTCAATCCATATCGAAACTGGGGGCTTGTAAATCTCCAAGGTGTTCTCCAAAGCAGGACAGTGTCATCAAGAGTCTACGCCAAACCGGGGGCTTGTCATACATCAGCATACAATCAAGGTAATATATATGATCATTCGAGAAACGCATCCTTCAGGCCTGTTGCCTCCATCATTGTTCCATGTTCCGTGGATCGAAACATTACTCATCCTGAATTTTCCTGAAATTCCCCACGAGTGGCTATGATCCTTAGAAAGCATTGTCTTAGGGAGTCATGGTCTTAGGAAAGCTTTGTCCAAGAAAATCTTTGTCTAAATATAGAGTCGGGGGGTTGTCTGCATGCATTGCATGTATAGATGCATAAAAGCATCATGTGTGTATCCGGTCTAGGCATAATAGGTTTGCATTGCATCTATAAGTCGTGTCAGAACCTCATAGAGTCAGTTGTTATGCATCAACTTAGTTTGTCATGCATTGAGTCAGTTTGTTGTGCATTGAGTCGGTCTGTCATGCATCAAGTCAGTCTGTCATGCATTGAGTTAGTCTATTGTGCATTGAGTCGGTCTATCATGCATCAAGTCAGTCTGTCATGCATTGAGTCAGTCTGTTATGCATTGAGTCAATCTGTCATGCATTGATAGTCTGTTGTGCATTGAGTCAGTCTGTATGTATCGAGTCAGTTTGTAGTATATAAAGTCAATAGTCATGCATAAATGCATGAATGCATGAGTGCTTGTGTCAAAAACAAAACAAAAAATTGCATTGTTTGTGCAAGAGCTTAATACACTAGTTGCATGCATACCCGCATATCTAAAAATAAAGAAAGAGAAGCAGGGAAGTGCCACATCGTTGCTCCAGAACGCAACACTGGGGGCTGTTTAAGCACATATGCTATCAGACCGGTCGACATGGTTTCCAATCACTGAGAGCAAGATTAGAGTAAATCTCTAATCCAACTCTTGCTGGACAAGTTAGCATTCAGTCAAGTCATGCACGAATGGCACGTGTCCGACACGAAGGACAGAATCTTCACTTGGCTAATACGGATCAACGACCGGGAGAATCCATTCCTCAAAGTGAAATTTTGGCACCTATGCGCCTGAAGCAAAATTTAAGGAAAATAAAGGCCATCGGCAGAGTTTCGGTGAAGTTCCTCAGCATCAAATTGCCATTATCCAGAGCCGTCGGTAGAGCTCGGCGCAATCGCAGCAATAAGAGTCATTGACATCGGGAAAATCCGATCTGCCTCGGAAAAATCCGTTGGGCAACGTCATCAATCTACCAGACAAGGGGTCATCATAGACACCAGGTCGCCAATAAAGGGACCACCATCATCAATCTTCCGCATAAAAAGTCGCCAGCTCACAGGTCGCCGCTCAAAGGGACCACCACCATCCAGCTACCGTAAGAAAAAGGTCGCTATCATCATCATCACTCAGGGCCATCAGCAGAGTTTCGATGCAGTCCCAATTCTGAGCCACTGGCATCGTGCCCGGTGAAGTCTCAATATTCGAGCCATCGGCATCGCGCCCGATGAAGTCTCGACCCCCAAGGCCATCAGCATCGCGTCTGGTGAAGTCCTTCGGCACCGAAAATGCCAACAATCATCAACATCGACACCGGGAAAGGCTAGAATCGACACCGGGAAAGACTGGAGCCGACACCGGGAAAGACTGGAACCGACACCAGGAAAGACTGGAGCCGATACCGGGAAAGACTGGATCTGACACCAGGAAAGATTGGAACCGACACCGGGAAAGACTGGGACCGACACTAGGAAAGACTAGAAAACTCCATGAACCATCGGCATCATGTCCGATAACAAGTAAGGCGCCATTCTCGCCCAAATCAATAACGACTCATCAACAGTCAAGTAGAGCATCATTCTTGCTCGAGATCATCCCCAAAGAGGCGCATACCGCCCACAGCTGTGACACAGGACGAAGCTTCTAAGTGTCAACCCACACCTTCAAGTAAGATGTCATTCTCGCCTGAGATCAACAACGACACATCAACAGTCAGGTAGAGCATCATTCTTGCACGAGGTCATCCCCAAAGAGGCGCATGCCGCCCGCAACTGCGACACAGGACGAAGCTTCCAAGTGTCAACCCACACCTTCAAGTAAGGCGTCATTCTCGCCCGAGATCGACAATGACTCATCGACAGTCAGGTAGAGCATCATTCTTGCTCGAGATCATCTCAAAGGAGGCACATGTCGCCCGCAACCGCGATGTAGGACTCAGCTTCCAAGCGTCACCCCAGGCTTTGCAATCCAAAGTCATAACCTCAGACTACTTTGACCTTCGTCCTATTCGGACTTGATCAAAGTGGGGGCTCTCTGTAGACACCGAATTTTGTACCGAAACAAGTGTACAAATCAAGCATAACAAGAAAAGAGGCTATCATGAAAGAAAATCCAAAGAGCCTTCCTCAATCAAAAGCTATCGGGCCAACCCACCACAAAAAGCCTTCATTTTCCACCCTTTCCAAATACATATGCCCACCATTTCAAATCCCATTTTTTCAACAAATCTCATTGGCCCTATTTGAATTGCCTTTTGACAGAGTCCGGATGACATGCTTTCCAATGCCTTTTGAATTGCCTCAATCGGAGTCCGGATGAAAGAGTTATGGTCGTTCGAAGTTGCACTTAGGCAGTTATAAAACCCAAGCGGGTTTTAACATTTTCCAGACCCAGAAATCTAGCCCAGCAAAGCGCACCCCGACTCAGAGAGCTCAAAATCCGCCTAGGTTTTGAGAAGAATAGCAGCGCGACGTCGTTTCATTCCACGTCACCGATCCGCGTGATGATTAATCCAAAACCCGTCTAGGTTTTGAGTAATCTGGCGCCAAAATCTGCATGCATGCACGTAATCCCCTGATTTTTGCCCACGTGTTTGACCTTGCGCTTGACCTCCCAAAACCCGCCTAGGTTTTGGTCTTTGGATGACATGATTTGTGGGATATGATCCCTCCATTTTCCCTCCAAATATCTCACTCCTTCACCTATAAATACCCCCTCCATTTCACCCTCATTTCATCTACTATGAACTATCATCATCTATTCTCATCAACTACCTCCATACTATACTCCAATTCTCTCAAAACTTCATCATCCATATTCATCTCTAATCCCCTCATAATCACACTTATCACATCCATATTATCACCCATATACTACCCTTCTATACCACTCACATTATTTCATCCAAGCTCCAAGTTAAGGCCAAGTCAAGGGATCAAGTCCATCACTTCTACCACCTTAAGCAAGGTTTGATTTCATTGTTCATTTTGTCATAAATAATCATGTAATTCATTCTTTAAATCCATTACTTGTACATATTTTGTAAAGTAAAAACCGCATTTTATATTGCATGTTTTGAATAATAACTTCGCGAAATTAATCAAACTTCTCCCCGCTCTCTTTCTTTCAATGTCAATTTTAGTAGAGTCTGTTTTATAACAGGCGGATTCAAGAGTTCTTATAACTCTCGAATTCGTAACCTTACCTCCGAATCTAGAAATCTGATTCGTAGACCGGAGTCTTCTTTTTTTATTTTATGGTTTGTCGATTTCCTTAAATCGGCTGGCAACTCTTTTACATTTTATAAATTCGTTCAATTATTTAAAATATTCATTTCTGCATAAAATAATTTTTAAAAAAAAATAATTTGGTTCATGTTCGATATTTATTCAAGGAGGGTCCTGAGAGAAATGGACCAGAAAATGATAAAACCTAGGCGGGTTTTATCACTTTCAACTCAATTTCTCTTTGGGCCGAGAAGACCAGTGGCCCGCTTATCTTCTCTTGGGCCTGAAATTGATATTTGGGCCGAGATTAAATTATTGTTAAATTACTTTGTGCAATTTCGGATAATTTAAATAATAAAAACGGGTTTGTAAATAAATAAAGCTTCATCATCCTGAAAATGAATTTCGAAAATAAAAATATCCTTATTTAAGGATTAAGCAACCTTAGTCGGCTCCCGATCGTTTAAGTAGCGCATCACGGGGAAAAGCGGTTGCTCTTTCGCGGGGTACCTACAATACCCTCTCACTACCAGTCTTGCTTTAAGCCTTTCAATACTCCCATCAACCTTATGCTTCACCTTATAAACCCATTTATTGTCTATTGGCTTCCTTCCTTCTAGTAAAGGTACAATTTCCCAAGTTTTGGTTTGAGAAAGAGCTTCTAGTTCTTTATCCATTGCTTTTGTCCATCCATCATGTAGAATTGCTTCCTCATATGTCTGAGGTTCTGTATGTTCCATATATGATGAACCTGTAGAAGGAAAAGAAGGAGAACAACACGCTATGTTATTTGGAGAAATATGCAAGTTAGTAACACAAGAGAAGCATGTTTCACAATCCTTTAAATATGTAGGAGTCCTATGAGTCCTGTTAGACCTTCTGATAGGTTCAACAGGGTCAGGTACAGATTCTACTGTGGGTTCTATATGAGAAGATTCATCAATTTGAGTAACATAAAATAGGTTGACATCAAGATCAGTCTCTGTGTTCTATGGAATAGGGCTACTGAAGTCTTTGTCAGTAATGGAATGGGCAGTGTTGTCATGAAATGGAAAACAATTTTCATGAAAAATAACATCCCTTGAAATGATGAGTTTCTGAGTCTTTAGAGAAAAACAACTTGTAGGCCTTTTTCCCTTGAGAATAACCAATAAAAACACATTGTTCTGCCCTTTCTTGGAATTTATGTCTATTGTGCTTCAAGGTGCTAGCATAACAAAGACACCCAAAAATTCTTAAATGATCATAAGGAGGTGCAACTTTGAAAAGTAGTTCATAGGGAGATTTATTTTTCAATAGAGGGGTTGGCATTCTATTAATAAGATAAGTTGTTGTGAGAATACTTTCTCCCCAAAACCTTAAAGGCAATCCAGATTGGAACATTAGGGCCCTAGCTACTTCAAGCAAATGCCTATGTTTTCTTTCTACTACTCCATTTTGTTGGGGTCTTTGGGTGCAACTAGTCTCATGTAAAATCCCATTCCTTTTAAAATAATTCACAGTATCAATACTCTTTCCAATTTCCAACGCATTACCAGATCTAATTTTCCTAACTATGCTTCCAAATTGAGTTTTAGCCATGGATACAAAAGATTGCAACAATTCGAAGGCTTCTCCCTTAGTGGTCATTAGGTATGTCCAGGTGGCTCTAGTGAAATCGTCTACTATGGTAATGAAATATCCATGTCCTTAATGGATCTCAACATGAAAGGATCCCCAAGTGTCTACATGAATCAAAGCAAATGGTTCTGTGGTTGATATAGAACTAAGATGAAAGGGCAGGGATTGTTGTTTTGCCTTTGGGCAAACATCACAACATTTAACATATTGATCAAGAGGGAAAGAAAAAATTGGCAACAATTCATTCTGGAAAGAGACATATGGTCAAGTCTTCTGTGCCAGAGGTCTGTATTTACAGCTGAGCTAGAGACTTTATTACATATTGTAACATCAATCTTAGAATCTAAAGAATGTGTTTCAACTATATGATGATAGAAACTATCTTCCAAAATGTAGAGACCATTGGCTTCCCTACCAAGAACCACTCTCGCAGAAAGGTCCTGCAAAATGCACTCATTTTTAGTGAAAACGGCATGGCAATTTAATTGACTACAAAGTTTCCTAATTGAGATCAAGTTAAATTTGAAATGAGGGACAAAGAGTACATCATCCAAGATAATCTTTTCTTAAATTTGTAGTTTTCCACTAATGCTTATGGTCATTTCACTCCCATCTGGTAGGATAACACTGATGGGTTTAGGCATTGCTTTTAAAGAATGCAGATACTTCTTATTATTACACATGTGATCAGATGCCCCTGAGTCCAAAATCCAAGAATCTTTGGGTAGGAAACAAGTCAGGCTGGTAATGTTTGAAAGTAGACTGATGATAGGAAAGGGTACATTACCAGACATATTTTCATTGTTGTCCCTGGATGACATGTTCTCTTGTGGTGTGAGGTTGTTCAAAAGTTATTATAGAAGTTGCCTTGCTTGTTCTTAATTGAAGTTGAGGGTTGGTGTAGGAAGCAATCCTTCTTCACCCCCAGTCTGGTGTTCTGTTTCTTGAAGCACAGCATTTGCCAACCTTTTTGTTGCTTGCTGCTCATTCTGGCTCTGCTGCCTTGCTGGGAGTTGTTTGTTTTGGTTCTTTGGAGGGTAGCCATGTATTTTGAAGCATTTGTCTATAGTATGTCCGGGCCTTTTGCAATAATCACAGAACAATGCTGCTTTCTTAGGATCTCGCTTCCTTTGATTGTTCTTACTGGCATATAAAGAGGCAGAATCAGTAAGCATTTGCATATTGTCTCTGACTTGTCTTTGTTTTTCTTCCTGAGAGAGTAATGCATATACTTGTCCCAGTGAAGGAAGAGGGGACATCATTAAGATGTTCCCACGTATTGCAGTGTAGCTTCCATTTAACCCCATCAAAAATTGAATGAGTCTTTGTTCTTCAAGATGTGCTTCTATCTGTTGATTTATGTCCATAGGCTTACATTTGCACAGACCACAGGCGCACCTTGGGAAATTTGTGACAGAACCTACTTCATCCCATAGCTTCTTTGCTTTGGTGTAGTAATTGGATATGTCCAAAGACCCTTGGTACAACTTGGAAATTTCTTGTTGAACTGAATACAATTTGGCTTTGTTAGATTGGCCAAATCTTTCTATCAGTTCATCCCAAAGACTTCGGGCATTGGTGGAGTAGAGGACGCTTCCACGAATGTTCTTGTGCAAAGAATTCAAGATTCATGACAGAACCATGTCATTTCCTCTCTTCCAATATGGAAAAAGAGGATCGTTCTCAGCCGGGGTTTCAAGAGTTCCATCAACGAAACCAATCTTGATTTTTGCATTGAGGGAAATAATTGTTGACCTTCTCCATGTGTCGAAGTCTTCACCGGAGAATGTTTCTAATACAAGCGACATTTCAGGCTGTTCGGACGGGTGAATGAAAAGAGGGTCACAAGGATCGGTAATTTGAAGATTTTTGGGAGACTTCTTGGCTGCATCTTCTGACATGATTGATGGAGCAAAGGAGGATGAAGGGAGGAGATAATCAGGATCAGAGGTCTAACAGGCTCTGATACCATGTAAAAATCCAAACTCTAGGTTGGATAGAAGAAATGAAATTGGAGAGAAAGAGGAGAATTAACGTTTTGAATTGTGTATTCTGAGTTTGAGAACCAATGGGAAGGGCTATATATAGCCTTCCTTACATAATGCAACAGAAAAAGAAAGAAAAGAACAAAGAAAGAAAAATAAAGAAACTCTAGCAAATAACTAGAAATAACTAACTCCTAACAGAATGACATGCAAGCAATGAAAATTCATTTGGCTTGTGTTGCCATACCATGCACTTTGATTCTTGAGATTCAACTAACTCTAATGCAATGTAATTAATGTTTGAATACAAAGAAAGGAATTGGGGATTGTAAATAACAACTTTCCTAATTCCTCCCTTGTTCCAAATTAATTGACATATTTCACAATTTCTCACGTACCAAAATTTAAACTAAAAAAAACTACCCAAACAATTAAATAGCATTATTGTCTAAGGTTTTTTTGCGTATACCAAAGTGTCTGTAGTAAGATAATGTGAGTAGGAACATAGTTTTATTGAATGAAAAAGCAACAAATTAACATAATTACTAAAGATAAAATAATTAAATGAGTTGTTGACGAAAAGTGACAATTATTTTGGATCAAAAAAATTTAATTAAAGTGTCAATTAATATGACATGGGATGGAGTGCAAGCAAATAAAACGGACTATTCCCTACATTTTCGTAGGGAATTGGTTAATTTTCCTTACCAGGATTGATTTATTTTGCTCATATTTTGATGTAGGTTGACATTGTGAAAACCTATACGGGACTCACATTTTCCAAAGGAAAGAAAAAGATTTCCACACGAAGAATTTCCTTGAGGTTCTACGCTCCCTAACATTAAACAAAGCCGATAGAAATCTCTCACAACAGGTGAAAGGTTTGGGCGATTTTTAATAGATTGACGAAGTGAGAATTGGGAGACGAAGAAAGGGCTGGAAATCAAGTTTAGCCAACGTTTCGAGATGGCTTACATCGGCCTACGAATTCACAACTGTGGAGTCGAAGCAAGATTTCCAGCAGCAAATCATCGGAGAGCTTGTCGATATAATTCTGGTCGCGGACGTAATCTGCATGGGTTAGTGCATTTAAATCTACTGTTTTATTATCCTCCATGACTGTTTGAGCAATTGCATCATAAAAATACTCTAACCACCAATAGAGGCAGAAGAAAAGATTTTGCCGTGATGGAAACCTTAATTAGAATGGAAATTATTATCAACACAATATTAGTATCAACACAATCAGGAAACTAGGGAACACTAAGAGCCTGTTTGGAGAGAAAAATGGAATGGAATAAGGGTGGGATAGGTATCCAATTCCTTTTCTTTGTGTTTGGTGAACCATTTCTGAAATGGGATTGGGAAACCCCCAGGTTTCTAATCCCCCTCAAAAGGGTGGAATTAGAACCCTCCCATATATGGGGGGTATCAAAAGGGTGGAATTAGAACCCCAGCGTTCTTCCAACAATGGTTGCTGCGGGAATGGGCAGAGAGTGGTGGTCGGCGGATTCAGAGGCGGCCGGAAGGTGGTGGTGGTCGGCGGAATCAGAGAAAAGGAATTATTATCAACACAATATTAGTATCAACACAATCAGGAAACTAGGGAACACTAGGGTGTCTACAATGGGCCCACTAAGCAAATTAATTGATAAGCGTGCTGGTTTAAGATGTCCATTTCACCTAAAAAAAACTCTAAATATTAAATATAAATATATTTAAATTATTATAAATGTATATTTCATTATTTTGAGAGTGGTTACGACTTATAATCTATAGAAAATAATTATAATTATGTACTATAATAAAATTGGAGTATTATTTATATTTTTTGATCTAGCTAAACATTCTTATAATTTATAAATATATATAATTACTAGAGAGAAATATTATTAAAGTTAAGAAAAATGTAAATTATATATGGGCAATTCAAAATAGTTACAAAAATCTGAATTGTCTTACCTATCATTTCTTTTGAAATTGATTAGTATTTGATTCTTAGACCTAAATTTTTGGGCTACTCCCAAGGAACCGTAAGGTACTTAAGGCTCTAAGTAGCTCCGACTTGGATAAGAGGTGGATTATAGCTTCAATGTCAGTTTTAAGCTTAGTATTGAAGTTCAATCAAAGAGGTACATTAGAGACCTTGAAAATCAATTATGACAATCAATATGGAATAGATGGAGTATCTACACCAGGCACAATGTGACAATGATGAAATAAATAAAAATAAAAAGTGCACACATGCTGTGTCTATATATATATATATATAGTTACTTGTGTCTACACTACAAGCTCTGAGAAAACACATGAAGATAAATTGTAAAAGAAGCTGAAAAGGGAAAAAGTTTGTCCTCTATTTGAGCACAGGGACAGGGGTTGGCCACACAGGAAGATGAATGATGTGAGCACCCCCAGTTAACATAATGTCTCTAGTTGTTGGTTGTTCCGTAACAACTCACATTGGTTCTATGGTTTTTGCTCGCATGTTGAATTCAGCAACTTGACCACCACTACGTAAAAGTAGAGATATCAAATATCCTCAAAGGGATGAAACCTTAGCACATGAGTATGAATAAGATTGATAGACTTCCTAATTTCTTCGGTATAAATTTGGTGTTTTGAGCCGAGAGATTCCTCAATATCTTTGAGAGATATTTCGTGCTTTAAGCACCATTCACTCTTGTCATAGTCCTCGAGATCCCACACTTCAATAACATAAGAATTTTGATGTCGGTCCCAAGTAGATACCCTCAAACGGTTTGGCCCGAAAGGTTATAGTCTTGTGATAGATTGTTTGAGCAAATCAATGATGCGACAAGTAACGACACCACCCATCTGATCGGACACAAATGGACCGAAAGCCATGATGTTTGAGAAATCATAAAGATGAACCATCCCATTATGTACTACCGATTGCAAACATATGAGGCCATCTTGTAGGCGGGGAAGGACCAACTTGCCCCATCGACCACTTTCGGAGATAAATACGTCCAACGCTGTTCTAAATTAAACACTTCAACTGGAATACGGACAACCCTGTACTTGTAACAATCATTCAAACAATATTTATCAGTGTCGGTGTTGAAAGGGTAAATGAAAGGGTCACATACAAGGACTACTTTGTAATAAAAAAAAACCGTCGATAGACAAAGGAGGTAGCTGAACCCATTGCATGCTTCTAGGGTTGCAGATGACATAGTTTCTCACCGACCTATCGGCCTCGGACAATCTTCGCCTTTCCATCGACAAAAGTACCAAGTCTCCATGAACAGCCCGCACAAAACCTTGCATAGGATTTCGTCTCTTTGGTCGTCATTGCGAAAATGTGGAAGAAATTTGAATGAAAACCCACCAAACTTAAATTCAACAACATGATCCTTGGAGTAGTACAATAATGTTCCCTCCCTGATTTCAAGAGTTCGATAATTCAAAAAGAGTTCAACAGGTGGAGAGTTTGTGTGATTTCTAACAAATTGGGAGATGAAGAAAGGGGATGAAATCAAATTTAGCCAGCGTTTCGATACAGACTTACATTGGATTGCAATTTCACAACGATCAAATCGACTGAGGATTTCCATCGCCAATTCATCAGATAACTTGTTGATACAGTTGTGGTGGCCAAAATCATCTTTATGAGCTACTGTTTTCTCTCTGTTTTTGCAAAGTTTAAACCCCTCGGATTGACTCTCCATAAGATATTTTCTGGCACTTCAAGGAGCAACGATGAAGGAATAAGAAGGCTTCTTTGCAGTCACAAGGGAAAAGACCTAATATTAGGGTTTGGACTTTGGAATATATTTGGCTTAATCTGTCTTCATTCAACGCGATTGTGAAAATTATTTATACTGATGCTCACCGTTGGTCACCAAGGAGATCAATAAACACTAGGCTAGCTTTGTACCGCCAATGCCATAATTAGGAAAGTCTTATTTACATGCAAAATTATCACAATCTTCATGATGAATCCTAATAAGAATAATATAGTATATAATTTCCTAAACTTCAAACATTTATTTAATTATATTATATTTGTCGTCTGCTATTCTTTTATGTATACAAGGACTCTTTCTCCGCACTAAATTATTACTCTCTCTTTTTTTTCTTTTAGAATTTATCGTTTATGTTTTTCAAGGTCAATGTTTAATCAATAATTTTTCATATAAGATTTTAATGAAAAAATATAATATTATAATTTTCTAATAATATTTTTTATTACGAATCTAACAACATCAATTTTGTATGATGAATGATTATATAAATTAAGATATTAACGATCAAAGTTTTTGACAAAATTTCCTAAGCGACACGTAAATAAAAATGGAGGAGTACTAGTTACTTTTGTATTTTTTTTTTTTTTGCGACCACTAACCCAAATTTAAAATTCGAACAAAATACTGAAATTGTGTCTAAATTCAGTGTAAATTCGGGCTTGAACATATGCAGAATTCATCAGCAAAATTTGGGTTTGAACATATGATTGATGTGACTAAAATACAATTTCGATTTTTTTAGGACTACTAGAATTTAAAAACAAAAGCGAGTAGAGATTATTATAATTTAATATAATTAGTTAAAGTATATATTATTAGAATCCAATTTTCCTTATTTGTATCAGTAGATCTATTTGTTTAATGTTTCCTAATTGTGTTGATACTAATATTGCGATAGTTTCGTAACTTTGTGCTCTCTAATTTCCTAGTTGTGTTGGAACCAACTTTTACGCTGCTATTCTAAAAATAAATAAAAAAAGATTAACGGTGCATGTACGGATACTCGGTGGATTTGCTTCATAATTAGGATTTCCTTCACAGACAAAAATCTTTCTTCTGCCTATCTATCAATTACCCTCTGTTTGTATTAAGGTTATGAAAGGGGAGAGGAGGGGAAGAGAAGGGAAATATATTAATCAACCCCCTTTCATCTTGTTTGACAAAAATAATAGGAGGGGAGGGGAGGGGAACTATTAACCTCCATTCCCTTCCATTAACCTCCTTTTCATTAACCCTCAATATGAGGCTTAATGGAGGGGAGGAGAACTCATTATATTTAAAAAAAAAAAATTACTTTATTAATATAATAACTACTTCATTTTTCTTCCCTCCCCCTCCTTCCCTCTCTTTTCTAATCCAAACACAACAATTAACCCTTCTTACCTTTCATTCCCCTCCACTTATGATCCAAACAAGATAGAAATAAGTCTCCTCCCTTTCCTTCCCCTCCCTTCCCCTTCCTTCCCCTCTAATACCCTCCCCTCTCCTCCACCTCTAATAACCAAACTGACTGTTACTCAAACATTCATGGAGGATAAAGTAGTTGATTCGCATTCATCAACCCATGCAGATTACGTAATTGGCAACGACAACAACTGCATAGACAAGCTACCCGATGAATTGTTGCTGGAAATCCTAAGTCGAGTCTCTACTTATGAAATCACAGTCTGATGTAAGTGCGTCTCGAAACCCTGGCTAAACTTGATTTCTTGCCCTTTTTCCATCTCCCAATTCTCAGTCCATCAATCTGTTAGAAATCACACAAACTCTCGACATTTTGGACTCCTTATTGATGATCAAACTCGTGAATCCAAGGCGGTCGGATCATTATTGTACTTCTCCAAGGATCAAGCTGTTGAATTTGGGTGTCGTGGGTTTTCGTCTGAATTCCTCCTTTGTCTACCTTCGATTTCTACTATAACCAAATGGTTCTTGTATGCGATCCTTCTATCTGCTCTTTCAAAACCAGCCGTGGTAAATCTTGTTTGAATGGTTCTTGTAGGTACAGGGTGATCTATATTCATCATGATGATGAGTATAAATTAGAATTGGACGTGTTTAATTCGGAAACTGGTCTATAGGGCAAGAAGTAGGTGTTTCCCAGCCTACAAGGTAGCTTTACAAGCGGGCGGTCTGAGGTACATAACAGGATGGTGCATCTTTCTGATTTCTCAAAAATCGTTTCTTTCGATCCATTTATTTCTGATCATATGGGTGGTGTTGTTGCTTCTTGTCGCATTATTGATTTGCCCGTATATTCAATTGATGGTAGAAATTCCAGCAAAACATTGTATTTTGGGTCATGTTCAGGGCGTTTGAGGGTGTCTCTTCCAGAAAAGTATGGGAATTCTTTCTTTATCAAGGTGTGGAATCTTGAAGACTATGACAAGGGTGAATGGTGCTTAAAGCACGAAATTTATCTCAAAGATATTAAGGTAGCTCTCTACAAGGACGAATGGTGCATAAAACACCAAGTTTCTGCCAAAAAAAAATTAGGGTTTCACCCCTTTGAGGATATTTTATGTCTCCACATTTATTTACCCACCAGTAATCAAGTTGCTGAATTCAATATGCGAGAAAAAACGGTGAAAGGAACGCAAGTTATGAAAAACAGAACTAGTAGTATTATATCGGAAGATGCTCACGTAATTCATCTTCCATGGTAGCCTACTCCCATCCCTATGATCAAATAGGGGATAAATCCTTCTTCTTTTTTTTCGATAGTTTGAAGCCAAAAAAGGCTAGAAGCATCAAAGATGCTACAGCTACAAGAAAACTGTGGAAAACAGCAATAACAGCAGAAACAAACCGACAACAAAAAGAACCGCAACAACAAGAAGAAACAGCTAAAAAGACAAGAAAAACAACAGCTACGAAGACAGCCAAATATAACCAATCACTTCTTCATGGTCGATAAAGCCTTTAGCCCACCAATCTTTCTCACCAAAGCCTTGTTTCGAGCATACGCCTTATCAATACTCATAGTTTTAGGAATGCATTCTTGAAAAAACATCTTCGAGCTTTTACCAAGCATACGCCTCATCAATACTCATAAATCCTTCTTCTTTTACAATTAAGATGCTAATGAAGTTACTATAGTATTTATTATTGCTTATTATATATCGGAGCGTATAGACTTTTTTTTTTTTTGAGTTTTTTGCATCATTGTTCCTTATTTATATATATATATATATATATATATATACATATATATATATATATATATATATATATATATATATATATATAGGGAAATTGGATTCTAATAATCCATACTTTTGCAAATTGGATAGCAATAATCCCTACTTTCAATTTGTATTGTGGTGGTCCAAAAAAAAAAATTGTATTATAGTGGTATCAAATCCATCACCACATTCTTTTTATTTTTTTTCATGCCTACCCCATATTGTTTTTGTTTTTTTCGTTCCTGCCCCCAGATAGGTAATGAAGTGTAGTTGTTAAAACATTTTTTAAATTATTTTTTTGAGATTCCGAAAAATTATTATGATTTTTTAAAAGAAATAAAATTGAAAAAATCATAAAAAATAGAAACGAAATTGAAAAAAAATTGAGAGAAATGCTGTAAATTCATTAAAAATCATGGTAAAGTGTTATACAAAGTTTTGAATCAAATGCAACACAAAATCTATGATATTTAGGGTATACTCTCGATTATGTCCCACTACAATACAATTTTATTTTTTTATGGACCACAAGAATACAAATTGAAAGTAGGGATTATTGTCATCCAATTTGCAAAAGTAGGGATTATTAGAATCCAATTTCCCTATATATATATATATATACATATATATATCATTGATCTGGTTTTACTTTTGTGCCTTTGCAGCTAGTAGGCTTGCAAATGGTTAGTAATCCGACCATTTTTCCAACCATGTTCAAATTGTAGGAAAAAGGATGGTGGGAAAAATTTCCAATCATTTTAGCAAAACTGGTTGGAATTTCCAACCCTTTTTCCCATATAAAATTTTTGAAAAAGTTGGAATATGAAATGATTGCTAAAATGGTTGGTTTTTCAAACCATTTTAAATTGGTTGGAAAAAAGTGGTTGGTAGTATGCATATTTTTTGTTGTGAAAGGTGTCTTGTTCTAAAACTCAAATATTTTTCGTTATATTATATACATCGTCGTCTGCTTACAAACTATTCCTTCTTCACTCTAGCGTGTAACATTATTTTTCCCTCTGATTAAATGAATTGAGTTGTAAAGCATTTTGCCCTCTGATTAAATGAATTAAGTTGTAAAGCAGGAGACTGGAATACAATTTGTGCACTTGAGTTTGAATCTATGTCTTGTAATTTAGTTTTCTAGATTTTACTAACACAACTATAAAATTATAGTTCATTAAAATACTGTGGCAGTAAGCAAGCCCCACATTGACAAGTCATGAATCATGATTAATACTCCCTCGTCTATGTAGTGAGTTAATTTCTATGAGCTAAGTAGGGATGGGCTAGGATCAAGAGAGTCATGCCATAGAAAATAGGGGTCGTTAAAGGATTGGAATGTTTAACAATGTAAAAGGATCGGTGAATAGGCCGGACGGGATGCACCCACTTGTCAATAACTCAAAATAAATAGTTTTTCTTATTGTTTAATTAATGCTAAACTTAAATATATAATTAATTTCTAATACCCAACATTAGTCAATAACTGACATAACTTTTTTTTTGTACAAGTATACTTCATTTCAACCTCAGGGTCAAAATGCATAGACCCATGGGTCGACCCTTATTTTTGCTAGAAAACTCTGACCCGACCCACAATTTCAATAGGTTGGCTCGTGCCATGTTCTTGATCTTCTTCCCATGTTTGACTTCTTTCCCGATCGATGCCGAACTTCAAGACTAAATTGACATTGAAGCTATAATCCACCTTTTATTCATGCCAGAGTTAATTACTTAGATCCCTAAGTACCTTACAGTTCCTTGGAAGTAGCCCAAAAATTTTGGTCTAACAATCAAACACGAATCAATCTCAAAGGAAGTGATAGGTAAGACAATTCACATTTTTGTAACCATCTTGAATTGCCCATATATAATTTACATTTTTTGTAACTTTAAAAATATTTCTCTCTAGTAATTATATATAATTATCAGATATAATTATGTTTAGCTAAGTCATAAAATATAAATGATAGCCAATTTTATCAACCATAGTACATAATGCACCTTTTACACCACGTTTTTGCTGGGAGGTGCCATACATTCTTAACAACTGACTCCTGGGGGACCACGTTTTTTTAATGCACTCAAAGGGGACCAAGTCCTCAAACAAATGGCTCCCATGTGACTTTCCGGCCAATTATAGCCGGAATCTGGCGAAAGTTGAGTTAAGTGAGAATTTTTTTGAAATTGCTTTGTGGAATTTCGATACTACCCTCCATTGCCTCCAAATCGTTTCTCATTTAACTGACCTCCCTTCTTCTCCTCCATTGCCTTTGTTCTTCCTCCTTGTTCTTCTCTCGTATGGGTGTGAATTCTGGAAAATTAGGGTATTGTTTAAACAAAATTGCAATCTTTCTCCTTTTGGGTTGTCGGATTTGAGGAAGCTTGTTGATATGACGAAACTCTTGCTTCTGCTTTGTTAGGTATTAAAAAATTTGAGGAACATCTTCCCTTCGAAAAATATCCCACACAACGCTACCGTAAGCTTTACTCTTATCATCTAAATCATTCTGATTGTTAATTGACTTCTGGGAGGGAGAAGTCGATGACAAATCTTCAGTTTGAACAGCACAGGGGACCTCTTCCGTAGCTGGAGAATTCTGACAAGCATCAAAGTTCTGTTCAAGATAGTCGACCAACGAGGAATCTTCAGCTTTGTATTCTTTCTGCAACTTCTGTATGATTTGCTGCCGCGTTGGCCTAATATCGATCTTTGTTGTGTGCATCAACACGTTCACCTACATCCGAACAAAAACTAAGTCATGGACCACAAAAATAAAGCCATGAAACACTAGTGACAGGCCAACGTGTGTATAAGCCAAGAATAAAATATTCTCAGAAGCATTTATTCAAACAGGTGGTGGGCAAATTCCCACCCATCAAAACCCCAACCAAAATCAACCAAACCCAACTCAAAACCTCAACCCACAACCCTAAAACATCTTCTAAGAAGAGGGCAAACACAAACCTGGACAGAGTGTGTCAATCTGGCGCCATTGAAGCCAGAAGAGAAGGAAGAATGAAGGGTTAGAGAAGAAGCAAGCTGGTTTTGCTGGACAACCGAAACCCTGGTAGCCATTGTTGCCCTTCATTATCCACTCTATAGTCATTCATGCTCGTGAGTAATGTGGTTTAGATCTAGTAGATAATCAAGACCCAAAACATATATACATAATATAGACCAGTAATTCTGCCAGTTTTGGATGAATTTCATACCGCATCAAATTTCAAACACTAAACCAAATTGACACTAACTTCAATGTAATTACACACAATTTCACTTACCATTTATTTGCTCTGTTTCGACGATGAACTCAACGCCGGGCGCCGGGTGATCAACAATAGCTTTCCGATCTCCAAGCAGCCGTCGTCGAACTCCGATCACCACCCCAGCCACCTCCTTCTCTTGACGAAGATTTTCAGAATGGTTTGATTGATTAGTGTTTGATTCACAAAAAAGGTAATTGGCATGCATTGAAGAAGGTAATGGAGAGGCCTTCGTTTTTTTTTTAGCTGGCAAAAATAAGGGCAACATGGTCCTTTCACAACCATCCCCAAGGGCTTTTTAGTCTTTTCATGGATTCCGGCTATAATTAGCCGGAAAATCACCTGGGAGCCATTTGTTTGAGGACTTGGTCCCCATTGAGTGCATTAAAAAAATGTTGTCCCCCAGGAGTCAGTTGTTAAGAATGTATGACACCTCCCAGCAAATTTTTGCCTTTTACACATAGTTTTATATTTATGAAAAAATATAAATAAATAATTATTTTTCTATAGTTTATAAGTCGTAACAACTCTCAAAATAATGAAACATACTATCTCTACCTCCGTCCCTAAATAAGTGTCAAATTCTCTAACTACCTTGTCCCCCTATTTTTTTGTCAAATTTACAATTTCAATAATTAAAATACCCATGTTACCCTTAATTAATAAATGAGATTTATTTTACCTTTTAAAATATTCTCTTTTATTTCTATTAAGTGTAAGGGCATATTTGTCCAAGTCAATTTTTTTACCCAATTTCCTTGGTACTTGGTTTTTATAGATATTTTTTACATATAATAAGTGACGGAGGTAGTACATTTACAATAACTTAAATATATATATATATATATATATATATATATATATATTCAATATTGAGTTATTTAGGTGAAATAACAATTTAAAATCACAAAGCTTATCGATCCATTTGCTTATTGAGCCCATTGTAAAGACCCTTAGTGTTCCCAAGTTTCCTAATTGTGTTGATACTAATATTGTGATAGTTTTGTACCACACTAAGATTAGTAGTCCCCTCAAAACTTAGATGTTTGGAGTTTTAACCCGTCATCTGAATTTTCTTTTATTTTGTTTCATAATAACTTAGGAAGACGCCTTGAGAGATAGGGAATCCTAAGTTCCTTTGTAATCCTCTTTTACTAGAATTCAAAAAAAAAAACAAAATTAGTCGTCCATATATAAATATTGATGTCATTAATTTTTCAACATCTATAATGTTTTAGTATGAGAAAGTATTATCATTAGATTCATCACGAAAAATATTACCATAAGAATATAATTTTGTAATTTTTTGATAAAATATGCGATGAAAAATTTTTAGTTAAAAAAAGACATTGAGACAATTAAGAGCGTCTGCATCGGCGAGGTTTAGGCTGACGTGGCTACCACGAGTCGCCAGCGAGGATGAGATCTGGAGAGCAGCGGCGTGTGCGAACATGACGGCCGAGTCTGTCTCGGTTTCTTCCTCGCGTGTCGAGGTTGAAGACGAGACCTCGACGCCTTTTCCCTCTTTTTTTATTTCGATTTCACTTAATGAAACAACGACGTTATGTACTCCGCCATTGCTCTCGCGTTGAACCAGTTCTGTACTCCGCTATTGCTCGAATTTGCTGCTGCCGAGGGGGTGTAGCAAGAACCAAATTGTTGAGAGAGAGAGAAGGAGAGGGAAGATGAGACAAGGAGGGGGCGTAGCAAGCAGGAGGCTGTTAAGCGGGGGTGTAGCAAGCAGGAGGCTCATACCATATCTATGAAATTTGACACCTTCTTCGCCATTGTTGAGAGAGAGAGAGAGAGAAGGAGAGGGAAGTGGAGAGAGATGGGGTTTGTAGAGGAGTGATGATGGGGTCAATAGGTGTAGTGGGTAATTTTGGAGTATGTGTTTGTAGGTGAAGTGCCTTGTCTTGTCAACATCAATTAGTGTGTAGCTTGCTAGGACATGTGCTGTTGTTGGAGATAAAGAAACAAAAGCTACATTTACTTTGCTTTGTATCAGCCTTATACTATAACTTGGGTGCTATAGTGCACTTCCTTTGGAGGTTGAATAAAAGGGCAAAGGCCACTGCCCGTAAATTATCAAAAAAAAATTAACATTGATTTGGAAGGAGGTTTGGATTTTCGAGACAAGGAGTCATTATTTAAAAAAATTATTTAAAAAACAACCAAATTATTTTAAATAATTTAATTATTATACGTGGGGCTTATACTTTTTTTATTTATTTAAACCAAACTCACCCTCACCATTGGAAAGCAAACACTCAAACTCAAACTCTCTTAGTGGGCCCCACTACTTCCACATCATTCAGTGAGTAAAACTCACCCTCACCATTGCGGGTGCTCTAATATAGAGCGGAGGGAGTAATAATTTATTGTGGAGATTAAGAGTCCTTATAATCATAAAATTAGCAGAAAAATATATATGTCCTACGACAAATATAAATGTTTGAAGCTTAAGAATTATATATTCCTATTATGACTCATCTTGAAGGTTGTGATAATTTTGAATCTAATAGGACTTTCTTAATTTATGCATACTAAGCTAGCCTAGTGTTAATAGGTTTCTTTGGCGATCAAGGTTGAGTATAAATATATTTCACAATCGTCTTGTTGAAAAACATATTAAGTCAGGCAATATTTCATATTCCAAACAAATTAACTGTCAAAATTTCTTATGGAGGGTCGATTTGAAGGGTTAAACTTTGCAAAAAGAGAGAGAAAAGAGTTGATTTAGAAGCCCATGCAGATGATTCTGGCCACCACGACTATATCGACAAGTTACCTGATGATTTGTTGATCGAAATCCTCAATCGAGTCAATAGGTCTGAGATTGTGTTCCGATGTAAGTCGGTATCGAAACGCTGGCTCAACTTGATTTCCTGCCCTTTCTTCACCTCCCAATTCTTACTCCATCAATCTATTAGAAATAACAGCAAGACTCTTCCTTGTGGACTCATTTTTAACTATGTAACTCCTGAAAACAAGTCAGTGACATTGTTATACTCCAAGCATCTTCTAGTTGAATTTCGATCTAATGGGTTTACATTCAAGTTTCTTCAAGATTTTTCCACATATGATGAGCAAATCTATCAGCAAAATCCCATACAAGGTTGTGTGTGTTCTATGTATGGAAACTTGACACTTTTGCAGGAGAGAAGAAAGAAGAGAAAACAGGACATAAACTATGTAATCTGCAACCCTAAAACAATGCAGTGGGTTAAGCTACCTCCTTTGTTTGCAACACACTGTTTACTTGAGAGGTCCTCGTATGTGAACCCTTTTACTCTTTCGACAGTACTGGTAGATGTTGTTTGAATGATTCTTACCAGTACAGGATTATCTCTATTGCATTCAGTAATTGTCGTTCAAGAAAGTTGTGCTTGGATGTGTTCTATCTGAAACTAGCCGATGGGGCAAGAGCAAGATGACCTTCCCTGGCGCACAACATAAATTGTGGACGATTTGGCCTCCAGTGGCACATAACGGCATGTTGCATCTCTACAATGGCTCAAATATTGTGGTGCTTGATCCCTTTGTATCTTATGATGATCAGATGAGTAGTACTAGTAGCAGTTGTAGTGATGTTGTTTGTCAACGCACCACTAATTTGTCCGCGCATTCTTACGTAGGCTACTTTGTGTCCTATTCAAGACGTTTGAGAATATCTCTTGCAGAACAAAAGCGCAACATTAAGGTGTTGGATCTTGAGGACTATGATGACATTGACAAGGGTAAATGGTGTTTAAAACACCAATTTTCTGTTAAGGATATTACTGAGGGCCCTTTCCAATTGTCCTTCGAACATCGTATTACATGCCAATGACTATTTTTCGTGGGCTTGGGTTTCACCCTTCTGATGAAGATAGTTTGTATCTTCATTTTTATTTGTCACCTGATCACATTGTCGAGTTCAACATGCAACAAAAGCCCTGGAATCAGTGATTGTTCACTTGTAAATATTCTAAAGTATAAATACCATATGCAAATTGAATTAGATCTGTTTGATGATGAAGTTGGTTTAGTTTTTCTGGTTTCTCGTTTGATTGTAATTTATGTTTGGAGTCACCATCCAAACATGATATTGATGATTTCACCTATGTTTAATCTCCTAACAAAAAAAAAATAAAAAAATTGACAAATCTATTTGGGCAGGGGTTTTGTCAAAAAAAAAAAAAGAAAGTGGGAATTTACTCGCAACACAAATCAAGGAAACTTAAAAGTGTGAATCTACTATAAAATCTCTTGTAGTGGCAAAATTTGAAGATGTGTAATTTTTAATCGATCCATTTAAAGAATTTATAAGATATTTTCAAGAGCACCAAATAGACCCATTTATTAAATCTATTATAAATTAGAAACAGATAAAAAAAGATAACTCTAATTTTATACTTTTGCATTTTATTATTTACTCTTGTTAATTAATATTTTTTTGTAATTTGATATACAAATTATATATACGAAATTGTAATTATGGAGGAGAACTAATCATGACTTATTAAGTGATAAAAGTGCATCAATATATTCCGCAATGTAAATGAGGAAAAATAAAATCATTTAGGAAAATGTTAAAAAAAAATTAAAAGCAAAAGGGAAGCAAGTGAGGTTTGATTGATGACAACACTATTTTGAAAAGTGAGATATGATTGATGGTGACACTATTTCATTATAGAGCGGGCTTCCAACCAAGAAAAATCTCAAACATATACAATTGTTCATTCGTACACAGTTGTTACTAAGATATACACACAACATATATATTGTTATGGATTTTATATTTATGTATCTACATACAAAATTACAGAACCATTGTCAGATATAACAAACAAATGTTTTGAACCAAACTTGGAAACGATGGCAAACAAAATTCTTCATTTCATATTAACGATCCTGATTATTCATTTCCTGCAAAAATGCGGTCATTATACTTTGCCAAGATACAATAAACCATGTTAGTTGTAATCACAAAATAACGGTAGTTCAAGTGCTAAAATTCACAGCTCAGTTTCATATTTTACTAAGGGAAACTTAGAGCATACTTACACCACACTTGTAATCAACCAAGTGGGCAAGGAAAATTGGCTGAAAAAATAAAAATCATTTTTAAAGCATTGATGTAGTTTGTCCAAATTTAACACATGATTACAACATGGTAGATTCTTATGTCATCATTCTATTTATTGAGCTAACTTAGTCACACAACATGTTCCCCAAAGAAGAAGGTGGTAACATATTTAAAAAAAATGTCTTTCCTTTATACTCACGACTTAATACTTGTACAATAAATATGCACTCTCTACCATTTGTCGTGGTGTTGAGAGCATATAGAGTCAAAACAATAGTGCGGGTTGAACGAAAAATCTTAAACTGTGTATAAGATAGTATTAAATGTAAAAATTATAGAATAGTTGTGTTTAATCACCTCCTTCCTATTGGACTCCAAGTTTGTCGCATCAATAGAGAATAATTTCTCTACCTTTTTCCCAAATATTGTAGTTGTAATCGATACGGATGGATCTTGCAACTTAACTTCAACACAACACCTAGGTTATTTGAAAATATGTGTATCATATATGCACATATGATAAAAGAAGTGAATTTAAAATGGATATTTATGTGTATATAATGAGGTAAAATAAGGGATCGAGTATATTTATCTTAGGGTGACAACTAACAACAACTTTTTCACACGAAGCACAAGAGAAGGTTTCTCCGATGTTTCCATCTTTAGGCTTGAAACAGTAGTTGCCATATATGTAATAAAGCATTTGCTTTAGATTGACTATCATAGCCACAACTTTTACTTTAAATGTCATCATGTCAAACAAGTGTGTTACTAATTTAACTGATAAAGGTCCTACAACAGAAATTTGATTGTATGTAACTTATCACATTTAAGTAAGATATCCCATTTTTATGCTTACTGTTAGAGCCCATGAAATGTGAGCCACCATTCACATGGCTAGACTCATCTTGGATGTAGATGTGCTTAATCTTGGCGAGCCTTCCCTTATGGCTGCTATTTTTATGATAGCATGTTCATGTTTTAGATACCAGTGCGCCTCTTATTATTTATGCTCGAAAAAACCATGTCTAATGTTATAGCTGAGCTTTACAAATAACGTAAAGCAATTGCTTCTGTAAGATTAGGGTTTATAACAAATGTCGACGATGGTCTAGTTTGAAGATATGCGCCTACATGTTCATACAATGTCAATTACCAAAACATAAGTACATAGACAAGACAAAAATAATAGGGTTTTTGGACATCAATAATACCAACTTTGGGGGTATTGGAGACTAATAATATAAACTATTTTCTTGGACACTAGCAGTACGAACTATTGACCTATTTTCTTCTAACAGTACACCGTTGAATTGTTATGGTTTTAACTCATCGAAAAGATGATGTGGCTCCATAATATGTGACATGGAAGGCATGTTAGTGTCCACGTCAATATTTTCTACTCAATCTCCGCCTTCCACGTCACACATCATGGAGCCACATCATCTTTCCAATGAGTTAAAACTATAACAACTCGGTCGTGTACTATTGGAGGAAAATAGGTCGATAGTTGGTACTACTAGTGTCCAAGAAAATAGTTTGTATTATTAGTCTCCAATACCCCCAAAGTTGGTATTATTGGCGTCCAATAATCCAAAATAATATAAAACTATAACATAGTAGAAGTATACACAAAAGTAGTTGGTGGAAAGGAACCTCACAAAAACAATATTAAACCATAGCATAGTATAAGACATATTGTTTAATATGGCAAACATATATAGAACTTAATTTATTTCATAGTGAAAATGTCTTCTAAACTAGGATTTCACTTTAACGGGCAAGTAAAAGCTTTTTTTTTTTAAGATTGAATCCTTAAGAGTGGGTTAAGTGAGCTTTCTCCAATTTGTGTCCGGAGTACTTTAAAGGCATATGAAGTTCTTATGATTATAAAAGAAACATATAGGATATTACATATCGTAATTGAAATTAGTGGAGATATTTTTAAACTCTATATTTGTATACCATTGAATGGATTAGACTTTGTTATCAGACATCTTACAAGAATAATTGGTCTATCTCGAAGGCAACTGAAAATTTCTGCAACTTTATTAGGAACGAATTGATCCCACATAGTGAAGCTGCAATATGAAAGTAGCAACAATTAGTACGAAGTTCAAGCATGAGCGTAATTTTGCACAAGTAAGAATCAAAATAGGGGCATAGATGTAACCGCCAAACTCACTCTTCAATTCGTAAAACTAATTCTTAAGCAAGCGATTCATTTGTTGTTTTGGGTGCAAATCCATTTATAACCAAGGTTGTCAGGATTTGGATTCTAGTTAGGATCGATAGGGGTCCTTTAGCATCGGGATCGTAGGATCGGATTGAGGATCGTAAGATTCTACACATAAAGTAAAATTGCTATAGCCTATAGGTGACTTGAAGTTTCCCTAGAAAAAAGATTGTATTTTCAAAATTTGTACAAAAAGCAATGATTTTCATCGATCCTAATACGATTTTAACAGATCCTAACCGAGTCTAGTATGATCCTAACCGATTCTAGGGAGATTATGACCATTCTAACAAAAATAGGCTATAGTTAGGATCAAACCGATCCTAACGATCCTAACGATTCTGACCGATCCTACTGATCCTGACCGATTTTGGTCCGGTTCTGGTATTGATCCTAACGAGGTAGCGATCCAGGAGTGAGTTGGATCATTTGGTCGTTTTTGGATCATACGATCCGAATCGTGATTTTAACAATCATGTTTATAACCCCGCCAAAAGTTTTACAAAGAATAATGTAGAAAAGAATATTTTATCAATATAACCAAAATTCGTTAGCCATGAAGCCAAAAAGGAGTGTAATGATATTGGACGTTTTACCAATGTCGAATGGATTTTGTAGGATTCTCAAGAAGTTCTTCGATTTCTTCCGGAAGCGGATGAATAATCATCTGCTTCTCACGTTTTGTGAATAGCCGAGACATTGAGGAATATCCAGAAAGGCATTTCGGGAATCGGTCTGATTTTATCTCGGTTCCTTCCGTTTGAAGAAAGGAAGGATCTTGAAGAATAGATCTTTCTTTTAGTTGTTGATCTCTCTTTTATTGATTAATGTGTGATACTCTAAATCCGCATTACTAATGGAATCCAAACGATCTCTATATTGATCAGAAGATCCTTTCAATTGGCTAGAATCCGTTACTTGAACGAAACTAGATCTTGTGGAATCATATTAAATATTTGACGATATATTTCGTACCTTGCTAAAAAACTGATCCTTGTTTACCAACCACACATTGTCTAACCTAATCCAATTCTCTCTCGATACGTTCCTCAAAAAATCTGATTCGTATGGATTCTTCCCCCAACTAACGAAGAGATCTTGGTGGAATTGCCACATATGAAATTGAGCACAATTTTGCAAAGAAATAGCCCACTTGTTTCTCGAGAAGAGATGGGAAACATGCTCAATATCGTTTGATTGAATAGTTGACCCAGCCCCTTGTTGTTTGACCAAACCCTCCACTTCAATTGGTATTTTTTCACGAAAAGCGCTTCACTAAGATTTCGAAAAATTGTCCCAATTTTTAGTGTAAGTTTACCTATTTAGCACACTGAATCGAATCAAGTTTAAAGGGATTACAATTATAGTGTCCCCAACTTTGGACAACAACTCCGTGAGTAAGGTCATCTAAATAATGGTTCATTGAAACTCATGAGGGACAATTCGATGTGTTGATTTCACAGGTTCAACATGTGCATTAGAGATACGATACTTGTGCATGACCTTTAAGTGTTCACAAATAGGTCTATGTTTTAGTCGCTTGCACCCTTGTTCCCTGAAGTTTATCAAATTAAAGGAAGATGTATTCTAAAAAATATGAAGTGATATTTTTAAGATATAATTTGCACTATATATACAAACTTATAACGTACCTCCTTATCTATGACAACAAGCCGCTGAAACATAGTTAGTTTCTTCGATGATTCTCTCGGATACGATTTTCAACTATTAATACCTTTGTTGACCAACATTTCATTCCTTAAGTGATAGCGTTTAAAATTGTGTAGTTTCAGGAAATGTCATTTTCTAATAGAGGATAATTGAATACAAGGGGTAAATATACCACAACATCTAATTTTCTTTCATAAAAAAATGTAAGTGATACATATTTCCTAGACAAACCTTTATCTAAGCGAGCTATGTCGATTTGGCAAGAGTAAGAGAGGTGGATTTAAGCTTAATTATCAGTTGTAAGCTTACTCTTAAAGTTCGGTGTCAATTGGGAGTGAATTCAAACATTGGAAGAAGAAGAAGAAGAAGAAGAAGAAGAAGAAGAAGAAGAAGAAGAAGAAGAAGAAGAAGAAGAAGGACACGGGTGTTTCCCCAGGCCACGTGATCGTTATGGCCAAAAGAGTGGTTATGACCATGTCACCTTCTGACACAAGTGTGACCTCGCTTGCAGCTCGCGATCTCCGTTCCAACACCAAGGGCACGACTGTATCGTTCAATGACACGGGCAAGACCCCCTTAGCAAGTCGTGATCCCTTCTCCAAGCAACAGGGACATGATCGTTTCACCAATTGACATGGTCGAGACCTCATCTAGAAGGGAGGACACGATCGTGCCAACTCAGGGGTTTTTGTCCGTGTCTTTTTAACTTGTAATTTTCTTTTATCTTCTAATGGGTTTTCCCATTACCCATTTAATTTTCCATTTTACCCCTCTCACTCTAGGATTTTTATCTTTGTTAAAATCTTAAGCTTTAGTTGTAATGGGTTAATTGTGGCCCTTGATTTTGGTTTCTTTTCTTGGGGCTTACCCAACCATTTCTCTATAAATACTAAGGCGTTTGGAAGCAAAAGGCGGCCAAGCCAACTTTGATGATCAATGAAATTAGGCATTTTGAAACCCTTCACAAAACCTCTAAACTTTCTTTATCCATTATTAATGACGGTACTTTTGGAGTATCTTCTTTAGAGTGTTGATTGACGTTGCTTTATATCAATGTTTGGCGGGGATTTTCGGTTCTTTTAAGGTGGGAGCTGGTGGTTTTCCTTTATGCTACTTCCTTGGTGAACCAAGATCAACTTGGTGAGGTTCTCTATGGCTAATCGTATAATTTTTATTCCTTGCAGCTACAATACCAGTTGCTACTGTTTCTGTGGTGTTTTATGTGAAATGCTTGCAAGTTGGAAGCTTTAGGTGTTATAGCTAGTCTAAATCAGTGGTTTTATATATTATGAGTATTTTCTTGATTTTTTGGAGTTCTATTAATTTCATTCTTGATGAGTTGGTTATCTATGATGCTACTTGGATCCTTAGGTCATCTCATGTTTACAAATATTATTCTTGACCCCTAAAAAATATGCGTAAGTAAGACATAGTATTAATAGAAACTTTCGGCTCAATCTCAAATAATTAATAACACATGAGGCTAAGCATGTGTAAATTAGAGTTCGGAAAAGCGGTATAAGACAATGAAACAAGGCAGGTCGAAAGGAACCACTACAGTAGCAAAACATAAAATGGAAACATCAAGAAACTTGGACTTGAACATGTTAAGGTTGAAGGACAAATGTGATAATGCAGTACATGAGCCACTACATTGAACATCAAACAATTGGAAATATTCAACGGAAGCACATCTTTTGTGGACAACTATAACACATTTGCACATTCTTCAAATTCATATAACTATGTAAAAAAGATACCCAAGTTTTTTTCTTGGCTCCCTATCCTCTCTATCATCACCATCCTCCCACTTTTTCTCTGTACACCATTCTCTTTTATACTCCTTAGTTAGTTCATCTCCTGACTTGTCAACTTCAAGCTCCTCTACTTCTTCAATCATGGTCCTTCATCAAATCCTTACCCACAAAATGCCCTCATCATATTCACCCTTTTTGTTGCTTCCACCATCAAATTACACACCAAAATAGAAATCAATCACACAATTTCATCATCCCAAACTATTAATAAACGGATCATGTTCGAATTTAATTGGATTTTTGGACGTCAATAATACCAAATGTTGGGGCATTAGATACTAATAATACATATAATTTTTTTGGATAGTAATTGACAGAGCCGCAAGCGCACGGTGTACGTAGTAGCACATCAAGGTCGATCCCACAGGGACTCAATTAGCAGCTCAATAAACTAGTCTCTATCACGATTGCTAAGCTAATCAAGTTTTAGGTTTTGGTAAGGTTTAGGAAACAAACTAAAACTAAAGAAAGCAAGTAAATTAATAAAGGGTTCTAACCAAGAGAGAAAGATTTCTAGGGAGATGCTAACCTAACAATGAGTTCGATTTCTAAAACCTAGCATGCACAATCATACATTCAAGAACGAATCAAGAATCGACAACCTCTGAATTCTATCGCCCTTTGATGCTAAATAGAATTATTCTAAACAATCAAATCAACAACTTTCGTGTTCCTTTTAGGTTAAACAGAATTGAAGGTCTCAAAAAGTCAGGTTATCTACTGATTCCCTCGTTCACTACTCGTTTCTCAACTTTCACAAGCCTAGGTAGACAGGTTGGTAGTCAGATTACAATCAAGAATTTTCATAAACATGGAAAACACAACCTTTCAGTACTTCTTAGGTTAATCTCTAACTTACAAATATTCAATGCCTTAAGAATATTCATAAACATGGAAAACACAACTTTCTATTGATTATAATCAAGAATTTATGCACAAACTAATAATAATCGATCAAACTACATTGCTTCGGGTTGCAAAACCCTAGAATTGAAAGAAACTACTCATTCATATTCAAGAAAAGTACGACACAAGTTCCAAACATCATGATTAATTCTCAAAACAAAGAAAGAGATCGAAAAGAGATACAAACTACAAGGAATACGACCGTCGAGCCTTTCGATCCCAGGGCGGTGTCTTCCTCGCGAGCGTTCATGATTTCTTCCCGAATCTTGAACTTCGCTTCTCTTCGAATCAATCTCGATTTTGAAGCTTGATTAATGGGGAGGAGTAGATGGAAGTATTTAGTTAGGGTTTTTCTCTCTTGAAGGAAGGGTGAATGAATAATGAATGATTGGTTGATGAATGGTGGATGGTTAATTAGAATGATATGAATTGATGGATCCCTCCCTGAATGAATGGCGGATGGTTCAATTATAATAATCGTTACTCCCTTTCTTTTCCTTGCGCAGCACGTCCGAATCATGCCCAGCCATGGACCGTGGCATTCCCCATGGTCAGCCCGTGGAAGCCCCTGCCTCAGCTTCCCTTTTGTTCTTCTGCTGGACGAATTAAGTTAGAGGGATGGGCTGCCCTTCTCTCCTTTGTATGGGTCGAATGAAGGCTTGAATCAATTGAATTAAATTTCCCCTACTTTCCTCTCATGTGATTGGGCCGAGTGAGATAGGTTAAAGCAATTAAGTCAACGCCCTCACTCCCCTCTTTCCCCATTTGACCACATGCATGGCCGGGTGAATGAAGTTGATTTATTCATCCACTTATCTCTTCTTTCACTTTACTGGGCCGCTTGAAGACTCAAGGAAAAGAATTGTATTGCCCATCTTTTGATTGTGATTGGGTCGAGTGAGAGCTCTACTTCTCTTTTTCAATACTGGGCCGAGTGGGGTCTTGAAGGAATGATTGAAATTGCCTTCCGTCTCTTCTTTTCAATCATTGGGCCGAGTGAGAGCTTGATGAATCAAGCTCATTTCCTCCAGCAAGCTGGCGCACGAAGACCAGCCCACCACGATCTGTCGGCTACACCACGGGCAGACCGTGGTGTCCGGGTACGCCTTGCTCCTTTCAGTCCCAAATTTGTACCACGGTTCGGGTTTGACATGAAGAGGCCCGTGGTGTCTTCACTCTTACCAGAAGTTGAGAGAAATTGGTGTTTTGGCTTCAAATCCTATAAATTCACATCAAAAACAATAACACTAAGTGTAGTAGGGAAATCGAAAGATAAATAAAAATTTACACTCAAAACCATCCCTAGTTCACTATTGAAAACCCTTAAAAACATAGTAATAAAACGCAGTTATCAAATCCCCCCATACTTACTCCTTGCTTGTGCCCAAGCAAGTACAAGACTCAAAACTAGATGAAATGACTTGAAAAGAAAAAGAAATCTACTCACACCTCCTCTAATAATAAAGAAAAAATAGGATTACTAAAGCAAACATATACTCAAGGACTCTCAAGCGAGAATAAGATTCAAATCGAAACAAAAAATTGTTGTTCGAAATAGAATCACTAGTCAGGAAGCAACACAACTAATCCATCACAACTCAAACGCAATCAAAATTCATTCACATATTTGGCGAACTAGTTGGGATCGGTAGGACCTCACTTTAGGGTATGTGAATCACTCCCCTCATGTGTTTGAGAAAAGATATAATGGTTCGCTCAAGACCTTCAACCAATGTAAACAACCTACCATAAGCTTGACAAGACTCTCGATTCTCTACCGTTATAGACAACATGCACACGTGCCAATCATGACGACTTTTCAAGGGTTGTAATGGGGCTTACGTGTAGGGTAAGGAGGGAATTCGTTTGGGAAATGTGGAGCTAAAGAGCCAAGGACCTAAAGAGCAACATTCCCAATGCATATAGCACAACACCTCTTACATCACACCGCAATGAAGCATAAATACTTTCCCCATCAAAGCAAAATAAAGAAAGAGTCAATATAAGCAAGAAAACCAACATGCTATTCACCTTATTCCTCAAAACTTCTCTTTTTTTTTCTTTTCTTTTTTTGTACTTTTCATTCTTTTTTTTTTTTTTTGGTGAATAGCAAAGATACATAAAGATGGACTCATTTCCTTTCAACCCAATTTCAACCTCAAATGAAAAGAGGGGATAAATAATGACTATGAGCAATGCTTCCCTCATCAAGTAAACCAACCAACAAAGTCACCAACAAATAGACTACAAAAACTGCCCCCAACTGAATTGTTGCTCCACTAACTTGGCTAAAGGGATATAGGATTAAGAACAGGCCAAGGGCGCGCAATATAGGGTAACAATAAGATAGGAAAAATGGTTAGTAAAGGGCTAGCAAAAAGAAGTCAAGATGTCGGGTGGCTTTTTGGCTTTGTGGCTACAAGAGGGGCCTCATTCATATTAACATAATGCACAAGTCGAATGCAGTTTCGAAGAGAGTCAAATCAAGTTCTAGAGATGCAAACATGGTAAGGTCACACTCAAAAGAAAATGGACTATAAAAATAATAGTCATTTTAGGCTCAAGAAGTCTCACGGGTTAACCTACCACAATCACTGCAACTAGTTCCTTTGATGTACCAAACACAGGAACTTCACTATCATGCACAAGAATCATTCAAGACTAGATGAATCACAATCAAGACAGGCAACCTAAATTAAACAAACAACCAAGTCTCTCCTATTATCCACATGAAGCCAAAATTCCCAAGTATACGCTTGCAATGACAATCCAAACATACCTCATAAAGGCGAAAGACTATCCTAATTTTTTTATATTTAAAATTTTAGCAAGAAAGCAAGAAAATTACTCCTATATACAACCTATATGCGAATTCAAAGCCTAACAAACACACAAAAAAAAAACTAACAAATATGCAACTATAAACGTCAGTCTCACTCAAGCACATGATTTTAAAACAATCAACCCCAACCCCCCCCCCCCCCCCATGGTTGGACAAAGCAATGTCCGTAATGCATTTTGAGTAAGGGTAACATGCACAAGAAGGAAACGAAATAATGCATCACAGTCTAAAAAAACAAAGAAAATTAAAGGAACGAAATAAAACCTAATAAAGCAATTAAACACTTGGGTTGTCTCCCAAGAAGCGCTAGTTCTTTAGCTAGACGAAACTCACCTCAGATGCAGTTAACGCCCTTAGAAGCTTGTCAAACTCCGCAACATACGGTTCACAAGCCTGCATATAAGAGAGCAACAAAATACTCATGGCAAAGAATGTCAGTTGCACTCTCTCAAATAAGTCAAAAGTACTAGAAAAATCAAAAGAATCAAAGCTTGGGAAATCAGATGTTCTTGACATTGTTGCTTTAGGGGTGAATAGTGAGACTCGTACTCTGTTAGAGTATTTTGGTTTCTATTATGCTCAAACTGTTGATGAAGCTTGGAGTTTGATTGAGTGGCTTGCACGTGATACTCGTAATTTTGAAAATTCTTATTGTGCATCTAGTTACTCTGACTCTAATCCTTGTGCATCTCATGCTAGATTATATATTCAATCCCATTGTTTTACTCCTTATCGTTTGTGTAATTCTTTTGACCATGATGAGCCTACATGCCCTGGTTTAGCCAAACTTGATTTTTTGATGAGGGCAATGTAAGAGCAACAAGATAAGTTGAAAGCTTGTCTAGAGAAAATAGAGGAAATAGTTGACCCTTCTAAGTCATCTTTGCCAACTGTTGCTTTTTCTCATCCTAGCTTACCTAGAGACACTACTGATGGTGTCTTTGCTTTTCATGATGTACCCTTACCTTTTTCTTAGTCGACGGGGTTTGAGGTGAGTGACTCCTATGGGTTTGATGCTAGGTATGATGATGATGTTTGTCATGAGTTAATTGATGTTATTGATGAGGAGGCTTGTGAGGAGTTTGTGGGTGGATTGGATCCTTCAAGCAAAAAATTTGATGCTTCTATGCTTTGTTCACTACCTTCCCTCAACCCTAAGAACCTTGAGGAGCCCATTCCCTGTGAAGAGACCATTGATGTTTATGTTGATGTGGGATGTGAGGTTGACTCTTGTGATGTGACTGTGATTGAGGGGACCAACAATGTTCTTGACTTGTCCTTAGGCACTTTAGGAGGGTTTCATCCCTATCTTGATCCATATTGTAAATGCCTAGAGGACTTAGCTAGAAAAATCATGTGGACAACTAGGAATACGACCGTCGAGCCTTTCGATCTCGGGGCGGTGTCTTCCTCGCGAGCGTTCATGATTTCTTCCCGAATCTTGAACTTCGCTTCTCTTCGAATCAATCTCGATTTTAAAGCTTGATTAATGGGGAGGAGTAGATGGAAGTATTTAGTTAGGGTTTTACTCTCTTGAAGGAAGGGTGAATGAATAATGAATGATTGGTTGATGAATGGTGGATGGTTAATTAGAATGATATGAATTGATGGATCCCTCCCTAAATGAATGGCGGATGGTTCAATTATAATAATCGTTACTCCCTTTCTTTTCCTTGCGCAGCACGTCCGAATCATGCCCAGCCATGGACCGTGGCATTCCCCACGGTCAGCCCGTGGAAGCCCCTGCCTCAGCTTCCCTTTTGTTCTTCTGCTGGACGAATTAAGTCAGAGGGATGGGCTGCCCTTCTCTCCTTTGTATGGGCCGAATGAAGGCTTAAATCAATTGAATTAAATTTCCCCTACTTTCCTCTCATGTGATTGGGCCGAGTGAGATGGGCTAAAGCAATTAAGTCAACGCCCTCACTCCCCTCTTTCCCCATTTGACCACATGCATGGCCGGGTGAATGAAGTGGATTTATTCATCCACTTATCTCTTCTTTCACTTTACTGGGACGCTTGAAGACTCAAGGAAAAGAATTGTATTGCCCATATTTTGATTGTGATTGGGCCGAGTGAGAGTTCCACTTCTCTTTTTCAATACTGGGTCGAGTGGGGTCTTGATGGAGACCATCCAGCAAGTCCAGCAGCAGATCAAACATCACTAGTAGAACCAGACTAGGGAAAGGGAGATGATTCAACAATAGTAGCAGCTCGAGCAGTTTCTTCATCATCTTCATCACCCAAGGAGGCTACACCAGCAACTTCAGCACCAGCATTGCCAACAACAAGCCTTGTTGTGCCCAACTCAGCAGCTGTTGGAGCAATTCCAGCAGAAACAGCAGGCTCCCATCCTTAATAGCAGATCAAGGGTTCTTCAGCAGCCACCAGCCCACCAACATCATCCATCCAGGATTGCTACACATTAGTAAGGCATGTCCTGGCCAGCACAACCATCCATTCCACCAACATTGGCCATTCAGGTCAAATATAGTTCCCAGCAGAATCAGTCCAAGCAGGCATCTTTCTAAATTCTGTAACTATGGATTGAGTGAGATTCAGCCAAAGGTCCCTAGGAGATTTTTGTTCCTTGACATGCAATTTTCAAGTTCCAAGCAAGTCCCAGCATGTGCAAGCAAGGAGGCCCTAAGTTACAAGCACCAGAACAAGCAACCTTGTCATGGTTGTTTGTTATCAGTTTTTCCAGAACCTCAGTTCTGAGGCCAAATTATTTTGTTCAGCTACAATGAGGGTTATTTAAGTCTTTCCCAGCCTTCCTTCAGCTATTGAGATTACATCTAGTTTAAGAAATGCCCGGGAAAGTTACTGAGGTAACTTGGAATAACCCTCCCAGCTAGGAAAGGTCATGATTGGCCAGAATTGCCACCCTTTGGGATTTTGGTCCAATCAGAAGCCACCTTTGCTTTCCTTTGTATTTTCAATTACTTCCGGATTATATTAGCTAGTATAAGTTGTAACGTAATGTATTTGGTTTAATTCAGCAACTAGATTATCAGGGAGATTAGCAGGTTACTTTAATTAAGTACCTCTAATCAAACTGTTTTAAGATTAGCTATATATAGGGATGTATTCAGCAGCTTGCAAACTAATGAGTGATATTTTCAATAGCATTCTGAGTGCCTTAGTTGAGCCTCTCGTTTGTGAGTGTCAACAAACTTTCATTTGGGTTGAATCTACTTCAGTATCTAGGAGCTGGCATTCCTAGTGGTGTGTGTAGAGCTTGATTGCTTCAGTGGTGGTGTGTCTGTATCTGCTGAGGTAACTAAGTCCTTTGCCCTTGTGTTTATTCTGTGGTGTGTCTGTATCAGAGTGAATACAAGTCTATTCTTTTCATTTTCCATCGGTTTGTCATCTAGTCCAACTAATTGCATCCAATTAGCTTGGCTTGAACTCAAGTGCAGAGTGTGTGTGATCCTGTGTGGTGTATTATAAGTTCAATACTCTGATCTTTGTGAGCTTGCATACATCATCTTGGTATCAGAGTTGTGTTCTATCTTGGAGTGTGTTGTTTGTGACTAATTGAGATGGCCAGAGCTAGTAGAACGCCTCAGGAAGTCTTAGAACAGACATTGAAAGAAAATGAAGAAATGGAGCAAAAAATGAAATTCTTGAGTGAACAACTGCAGTATTATATGAGATTACATAGAATTGAGCTTAATAGGGAGACTGATGAAGAGTATGAGGAAGGAGAAGGTGAGAATCCTTTTAGTAGGACAGGAAGAGGAGGTCGAGGTCCTAGGCCTACACATAGAAGAAGAAGAAAATATGTTAGGAGGTCACCTAGGATCAGTGAGCCAGAGGAAAACAGTGAGAGTGAAAAGGAGGAAAGGAGGGAAGACAGGAGGATAGAGAAGTTAGATTTTAAGATTGATATACCTGAATATGCAGGGGAATTAGATCCTGATGTCTTTCTAGATTGGATACAGACTGTGGAAAGGGTTTTTGACTTGAAAGAAGTTTAAGAAGAAAACAAGGTAAAGCTAGTTGCTTTAAAATTGAAAAGGTATGCTTCTACTTGGTGGACTAATCTGCAGAGGAGAAGAATGGAGATTGGTGAAGATAGGGTGAGAACTTGGGTTGAGATGAGGTAGAAGTTGAAAGAGAAGTTCCTTCCAGACAACTATATCAAGGAGAACTACTCTAAGCTACAACATTTGGTGCAGGGAAACAAATCTGTGGAGGAATATACCAAAGAGTTTGAGCACTTGCTTTGGAAGTGTAATATGCAAGAGAATGAGGTGCAAACTTATGTTAGGTACCTTGCAGGTTTGAATGACAGCATCAAGAATGTTGTTGAGCTGCAGGTCTATGATTCACTTGATGAGCTAAGCTCTTTGGCTCATAAGGTGGAACAACAGAAGAAGGCTAGAGTGAAGGAATACAGCAGCAGATACCCAGCTAAACCCTATGCCCCAGCCAAGCCAAATCCCTACAGCAAGCCTTACAATCCCCTACAGAGAACCTATCCACCCCCACCCCCACCTCAAGCCAGATATCCAGCCCCAAGACCACCTCAAAACCAGCCATAAAATGCCCCACAAAGAACCCCAGCCCCTACCAGCAAAGCCTTCCTAGAAAGAAGATGCTTCAGGTGTCAAAGGCTTGGACACATAGCATCTGAATGTCCAAACAGGAGAGCAGTCACCTTGGTTGAGTTTCAAGCAACTCTTTTTCTTGATCCTGAGCCCTTTGAGGAAGAAGACCAGTATGAGGAGTCCCATGGAGAACCTGTATATGATGGTAAAGAGGTTGAAGCAGGTCCTGATGAAGGAGAAATGCTTGTGATCAGGAGGATCTTGAGCAGTTCAGCAGTAGATGAAGCAGCATAACAAAGGGAGAACATTTTTCACACCAGGTGCATAGTTGATGGGAAAATTTGTTCTTTGATCATTGATGGAGGCAGTTGCACCAATGCAGCCTCTGAAACCATGGTGAAGAAGCTTAACTTGGCCACTAACACCCACCCAGCCCCCTATACCATACAATGGTTGAACCAGAGTAAAGGTATCAAGATTTCTTCTAGATGCCTTGTCAATTTCTCAATTGGTTCAACTTATAGAGATGAAGTTTGGTGTGATGTGATCCATATGGATGCATGTCACCTATTATTAGGGAGACCTTAGATGTATGACAGATCTGTTAGCCATAATGGGAGCGCAAACACATATTCCCTTTGTTTGAACAACAAGAAAATTATCCTTAGCCCTCTTAAGCCATCCCAGCTCATAAAAAGACCCAAGAACCTTATTGTTGAGCCAACTCTTGATATCCTCTTGCCAGCTGAACATCATGAGTTCAGTGAGCAAAGTGGGATCATTCTGCTTGACATTGAGGAAGACCTACCCCCACAAAATGACCACCCTTTATTTCAACCTATCCTAAACCAGTACCTACATGTCTTTCCTGAAGAAATGCCCGCAGGCCTACCCCCTAAGAGAGACATACAACACAAGATAGATCTTGTTCCAGGATCAGTCTTGCCCAACAAACCTGCCTACAGGATGACCCCAGCTGAGACAAATGAGATCCAAAGACAGGTTGATGAGTTACTGTAGAAGGGAATGATAAGGGAAAGTTTGAGCCCCTATGCAGTCCCAACCTTATTGGTGCCTAAGAAGGATGGCAGTCAAAGAATGTGTATTGATTGTAGAGCTATGAACAAGATTACTGTTAAGTACAGGTACCCCATTCCCAGGCTTGAAGACATGCTAGATGAACTGCATGGCTTAATGGTGTTTTCCAAAATTGATATGAGAAGTGGCTACTATCAGATCAGGATTTGTGAAGGGGATGCATGGAAGACAGCCTTCAAGACTAAAGGAGGGTTATTTGAGTGGTTAGTCATGCCTTTTGGCCTGACAAATGCACCATCCACATTCATGAGGTTAATGAACCAGGTTCTAAAGCCATTGATTGGTAAGTATGTTGTTGTCTATTTTGATGACATACTTATTTACAGTCAATCTGAGATGGAACATATTGATCACCTAAAGAGTGTAATGGAGATATTGAGCAGGGAGCAGTTGTATGGGAATCTGAAGAAGTGCCAATTTTTTGCAAGCCAAGTCTCATTTCTTGGCTACATAGTGACAGCAGTAGGGATTCAGGTGGATGAGGAAAAGGTCAAGGCAATCAGAGAATAGCCTATTCTCAATTCAATTCAGCAAATTAGATTTTTTCATGGTCTAGCTTCATTTTACATGAGGTTTGTGAGGAATTTTAGCACCATCCTAGCACCTATGACAGAGCTAGTGAAGGGCAAAAGTTTCTCTTGGACACCAGCAGCCCAGAAGGCATTTGAAGAAATCAAGAGACAACTTACATCAGCACCAGTCCTGGCTTTACCAAGCTTCTCTAAGGTTTTTGAAGTAGAGTGTGATGCTTCAGATGTTGGCATAGGAGCAGTTCTGACCTAGGAAGGCAAACCTGTTGCTTGTTTCAGTGAAAAATTGAATGATGCCAAGAGGAGATACAACACCTATGATAAAGAGTTCTATGCTATCATTAGAGCTCTTCAACACTGGAGGCACTACCTAATTAGAGCAGAGTTCATATTGCACAGTGATCATGAAGCCTTGAAGTTCATTCAAGGGCAGCACAAGCTCAACACCAGGCATGCTACTTGGGTAGAGTTCATGCAGCAGTTCCATTTCATGATCCACCACAAATCAGGGAAGTTGAACAAGGGAGTTGATGCTTTATCTAGGAGATATTTGTTGTTGCAAGTCTTAGATGCAAGGGTACTTGGTTTTGAGCAGCTAAAAGCCTTGTACAAAGAAGATGAGGATTTTGGTGAGATTTTCCAGAAGTGCCAGGGACACCCTCAGAGTCTGTATCATATAGACCAAGGGTTTCTCTTTAAAGGATCAAGGTTGTGTATACCCAAGAGTAGTTTCAGGGAGTTACTACTTTCAGAAGTCCATGGAGGATGCTTAGCAGGCCACTTTGGCATTGAGAAAACTCTTCTCATGCTGAAGGAGCATTACTGCTGGCCTAAAATGAGAAAAGATGTAGAGCATTGGGTGAAAAGGTGTGCAATCTGTCAAGTAGCAAAGAGCCACAGCCTACCTCAGGGGTTGTATACACCATTGCCAGTCCCTACCAGCCGATAGGAGGATGTAAGTTTGGATTTCATTGTTGGTTTGCCAAGAACACAAAGGGGAAAAGATTCAGTGATGGTGGTGGTAGACAGATTCAGCAAGGTGACCCATTTTATTCCATGCCACACCACAAATGATGCAGTAAAAGTGGCAGAGCTATACTTTCAAGAAGTAGTAAGACTTCATGGAGTCCCTAAGAGCATGGTGTCTGATAGGGATGCCAAATTCTTGAGTCATTTCTGGGTGACCCTGTGGAAGAAGTTAGGGACAAGACTCAAGTACAGCACAGCATGCCACCCACAGACTGATGGGCAAACAGAGGTGACCAACAGGACACTTGGAACTCTATTGAGATCACTGATAAACACAAACAAAACAGGATGGGACACTCTTTTGCTCCATGCTGAATTTGCATTCAATAGAGCCCCTTCAAAAGCTACTGGCCTTTCCCTATTTCAGGTGGTATATGGGAGAAATCCTATCACTCCTTTGGATTTATCTCCACTAACCAATTCTGTAAAGTTCAGTTATGAAGCAGGTACACATGCAGAGATGATCAAAAGGCTTCACCAGCAGGTTAGAGAGAAAATCATTAAGTATTCTAAGCAGGCAGCTACTTCAGCCAATAAGCACATGAAAAAGATGGTTTTCCAACCAAGAGATCTTGTGTGGATACACCTAAGGAAGGACAGGTTCCCAGCAAATAGGAGAGGCAAGTTAGTTCCACGAGCAGATGGCCCATTTGAAGTCCTGGAGAAAATAGGAGACAATGCCTACAAGTTGGATCTTTCAGAAGACTATGGAGGGAGTACCACTTTCAACATTGCAGATTTAAGGCCCTATTTTCCAGAGCATGAAGACCTTCCAAGTTTGAGGATAAACTTTCCTCAACCTGGGGAGGATGATGGAGACCATCCAGCAAGTCCAGCAGTAGATCAAACATCACCAACAGAACCAGACTAGGGAAAGGGAGATGATTCAGCAATAGTAGCAGCTCGAGCAGCTTCTTCATCATCTTCATCACCCAAGGAGGCTAAACCAGCAACTTCAGCACCAGCATTGTCAGCAGCAAGCCTTGATGTGCCCAACTCAGCAGCTGTTGGAGCACTTCCAGCAGAAACAGCAGGCTTCCATCCTCAACAGCAGATCAAGGGTTCTTCAGCAGCCACCAGCCTACCAACATCATCCATCCAGGCTTGCTACACATTAGTAAGGCAAATCCTGGCCAGCACAGCCATCCATTCCACCAACATTGGCCATTCAGGTCAAATACAGTTCCCAGCAGAATCAGTCCAAGCAGGCATCTTTCTCAATTCTGTAACTATGGATTGAGTGAGATTCAACCAAAGGTCCCTAGGAGATTTTTGTTCCTTGACATGCAATTTTCAAGTTCCAAGCAAGTCCTAGCATGTGCAAGCAAGGAGGCCCTAAGTTACAAGCACCAGAACAAGCAACCCTGTCATGGTTGTTTGTTATCAGTTTTTCCAGAACCTCAGTTCTGAGGCCAAATTATTTTGTTCAGCTACAATGAGGGTTATTTAAGTCTTTCCCAGCCTTCCTTCAGCTATTGAGATTATATCTAGTTTAAGAAATGCCCGGGAAAGTTACTGAGGTAACTTGGAATTACCCTCCCAGCTAGGAAAGGTCATGATTGGCCAGAATTGCCACCCTTTGGGATTTTGGTCCAATCAGAAGCCACCTTTGCTTTCCTTTGTATTTTCAATTACTTCCGGATTGTATTAGCTAGTATAAGTTGTAACGTAATGTATTTGGTTTAATTCAACAACTAGATTATCAGGGAGATTAGCAGGTTACTTTAATTAAGTACCTCTAATCAAACTGTTTTAAGATTAGCTATATATAGGGATGTATTCAGCAGCTTGCAAACTAATGAGTGATATTTTCAATAGCATTCTGAGTGCCTTAGTTGAGCCTCTCGTTTGTGAGTGTCAGCAAACTCTCATTTGGGTTGAATCTACTTCAGTATCCAGGAGCTGGCATTCCTAGTGGTGTGTGTAGAGCTTGATTGCTTCAGTGGTGGTGTGTCTGTATCTGTTGAGGTAACTAAGTCCTTTTCCCTTGTGTTTATTCTGTGGTGTGTCTGTATCAGAGTGAATACAAGTCTATCCTTTTCATTTTCCATCGGTTTGTCATCTAGTCCAACTAATTGCATCCAATTAGCTTGGTTTGAATTCAACTGCAGAGTGTGTGTGATCCTATGTAGTGTATTATAAGTTCAATACTCTGATCTTTGTGAGCTTGCATACATCAGGTCTTGAAGGAATTAATTGAAATTGCCTTCCTCCAGCAAGTTGGCGCACGAAGACCAGCCCACCACGGTTTGTGGGCTACACCACGGGCAGACCGTGGTGTCCGGGTACGCCTTGCTCCTTTCTGTCCCAAATTTGTACCATGGTTCGGGTTTGACATGAAGAGGCCTGCGGTGTCTTCACTCTTACCAGAAGTTGAGAGAAAATTGATGTTTTGGCTTCAAATCCTATAAATTCACATCAAAAACAACAACACCAAGTGTAGTAGGGAAATCGAAAGATAAATCAAAATTTACACTCAAAACCATCCCTAATTCACTATTGAAAACCCCTAAAAACGTAGTCATAAAATACAGTTATCAGTAATAGTACCAACTATCGACCTATTTCCTCCAACAGTACACCACCAAGTTGTTACGGTTTAAACTCATCGGAAAGATAATGTGACTCCATAATGTGTGACGTGGAAGATAAATTAGTGTCCATGTCAACATTTTCTACATAAGCTCTGCCTTCCACGTCACGCATTATGGAGCCACGTCATCTTTTCACGAGTCAAAACCATATCAAATCGGTGGTGTACTGTTGGTGGAAAATAGGTTGATAGTTGGTTCTGCCAGTGACCAAGAAAATAGTCTATATTATTAGTGTCCAATACCCGCAAAGTTGGTATTATTGACGTCCAAAAATCCAATTTAATTTACATTAAAAAAAATAATCTCAACTCAAAAACACATAGTACAAAAAATAATAACTAAGAAGAGTTGAAAGATGAAGAGACAAACTTGAACATAGTTCCAATAAAGAACAAAAACAAAGTGCAAGGTTTGTCCAAATTCAAAATATTGCAATAGGAGAAGACCTAGATATTAGTCGAACACAATTAAAATCCACAACAGTTAAACTTAACTGCTAAATCAGAGAAGTTTGAGAACAGAAAGGTAGATAGTATTGAACATTACCCAATTAGTCAATAAGAACAAACCTAGAAGGAGGAAAGAGGAAGATTGAAGAATTTTAGGATTCCAACTCATTTGAGGGAAGAAGAAATAACAACCTATAGATAAATAAAAAAAAAAGGTGTGACCGAAAAAGGAAGCTGAAAAGAGCAAAATGTAATACTATATGGACTCAGTACTTTATGTGGGCCACATAGATACGAGGTCTATGAGGACAATTCTTTGATCAATAAGTCACCTAGATCCAATGGGAAAGATCAATTTATTTCCTTATAAGGTCAGGTGCAGTGAGCACTTCAAGGTGGTTCTCGGACATTAAAGGGATGTTGTGGTCATTAAATAGATTGTTCTTGAGTCCTTCTAAGGAGAACCTTGATCATTTTAGGGATCACGCTCATTAGGAGCATGAATAAAGTCTAACGGTGAACGTCATATTTGGACAAATTTACTCTAAAATTTTCCCTAACTTTAGTGCCATTTTTCTCTATGATCAAATATGCCCTCTCATCTAGGCATAGATGATCATATCATTTTAGAGTGTTACTTTCGAATGGAAGTGGTTAGAATTGCAAAGAAGGTCATTAAGGGGATCAATTTGGAGTTTTATTTCAACTAGCCAGAAGGCGTGTGAGCAACAACAATGCAATTTTGTTTTGATCAGAGCATAATCAATTTAAAATATTTTAGTGTGATTCTTGAGTTTAAATTGGGTGTAAAATCTCCATATAGAAGTGGTCAAATTCCAACGACACATAGAGATATCTACTGAAGTTCAAAATGAAAATAATTCCAAAAAGTGTCACTTTCACCTTTTGTACTTGTTTCTCCTTTTGCCTATGCAAAAACTTCCAATCTTTTCCCAACTACCTAATGTGAGTGGATATGGCTGGTTATGAGAGCTGCAAAGAAGCTTTGGGACCACCTGCATTTCGTCCAACATCAAGAGTAGTTTTTATTTGATGTACTTTTTACTTGATGTACTTGTGTAAGAGACTAAGAGTTGTGTAAGGCTTTGTCTAAACACTTGTAAGGTTACATGTGTAGCTATTGGGAACCAAGGCAGCCAAATACTCCTCTACCCCCCCCCCCCCCAAACTCACTTTGTAATCAACTTATGCATTTGACTGAATGAAAAGTTTAGGGCTTCTCTCTCTAAAAACTCATTACTTTATCCTTATGTGTCAAGGTGGTGTTTTAAGCCAACTCTTTTAGACATTAGTGGTGCTTAGGCTTAATCTAATCATGGTGGGTTTTTTTAGGCTTTGGTTGATGGATTAATCCTTTATCCAAAGTGATTCTTAGTAGGTGGCCTAGCCTTTAAGCCTAGTCATATCCTTTATTCATGCACCTTGGTTGAAGTTCTTCATCAAGTTCATCCTTGTTCATACCAAGTTCTTCAAGTTCATCCATAAGTTCAAGCTAAATGTTGGGACTAGGGTCAAGGAGATTACCTCTACATTCACCGAGGACCTCAGACGGAGTCTTGATGAGGACCTCAGACGAAGTTTTGATATGAAAGACAAAATTATGAAAGCAAGAAAGAGAAGTATCTCAAGCCTCACACTATCCAAAATTCTGAACGTATACTCCACCCTGCAATACCAATGTCCTCCACATCACACTTCATGAAGCCCTCACTACATTTCCTATGGAGGACCTCTGCCAAAATTACGAACTCACTCAGGGAAGTTTCTTGACCTTTATTCTTTCCATCATTTAGCATATAAAATCCATGATGCAATCCTCTTCCTATTATATGCAGAATATTTGGAGAAAAAGATGTTGAAAGGACTTTCCAATATTTGCCGATTAGGATCAAGACGAATAAGGCAAGGATCCACAAATTTGAGATATCCCAGCCTCAAAATCGTTGCAACACAAAAAGGAAAGGAATCAAGGAAGATGAGTATAAAACAACTCAACCACTTACTGAAGAAATTATTCAATACCAAGGAAGTAATCGATATGTGTAGGAACTTTAGAGAGAAAATTTCTGAGTTTTAGCCAATTGTGTAATTGGTGAGTTAGTGAGTAACCAGAGAATATTCTGGTAAGGCCCTCCGATTTTTCTATAACTGAAAATCTTGTTAAGTATTCTTCAGTGAGTGAGATCTTCATCAATCAATTGGTGAAGGTTACCTTCTGGGATACAAGTCTGTGACCCCCCTCTGTAAGCAGTCTTGAGGCCCTCAAGTCTCTTCACTGCTGAGTTCATTTATTTTCATCTGTTCTGTAATGTCCTCAAGCTTCTGAATTCAATAAAAGATTAAATGGTTTATTCATTGTGTTGTTAAATCTTGACAAAAGTCAAGATTAGTTTTTCTCACGTCCTCATTGAGTGTGCAGAATTTCAATAACTCTATTCACCCCCTCTAGGGTTCTTTCAAGTGGTATAAGAGCAGGTCTATCCAAGAATATACTAACCGCTCTGCGGAAAAGATCATGGCTAGGATTGAAGTTGGTGATATAGGATAAGGACACTACTTAGGCACACCCCCATTATTCCAAGGATCAAACTTTTCCCACTGGAAGAAGCGTATGAAAGCCTTCATCATGGATCAAGACTATAATCTACGGGAAAAAATTGAGAATGGAGACTTCATCCCCATGATCACAGAGGGAGAAATCATGAAACCCAAAATTAGATCTAAATATACTGCAAAAGAAGTAGAAAAGGCAAATAAAAATGTTAAAGCCTTACATACTCTCTATTGTGGACTTGATTCTAATGAGTTTGAATATGTCTCTGGTTGTGACACAACTAAGTAGGTGTGGGATACCTTAGTGACCACATATGAAGGAACAAGACAAGTTCGAGAAATAAGGCTTGACAATTATGTCAAGCAATACGAATCCTTCAAAATGAAGAATGGAGAATCCGTTAAGGACATGTACAAACGGTTCGCTATCATAATCAATAATCTCAAGTCCTTGGGGAAAACCTACTCCAATGAAGAAGGAGTACGCAAGGTCTTCATATGCATTCCAAGAAAGAAATGGGAATCGAAAGTCACCGCAATTGAGGAAGCTCAAGATTTGAGAACTCTCCAATTAGATGACCTTATTGGGAAACTGCTTGCTCAGAGATATATCTACAAGAAGAGCATGATGAAAAGAAGAAGCAGTCCGCAAGGACCTCAACTGTCCCAACGACAAGTCAAATAAGGATGATAAGAACTAGTATTTGGCTTTGATAGCCAAGGAACTCAAGCGACCGTGCAAGAAAAGCCATAACTCCAGAGGATTCTCATCCAAACGGGTCAACCTAAGAAGTAAGGACTCCTCAAGTGATGAAACTAACCAACCTTCTTGCTTTGTTTGTGATGATCCAGATCACTTGATCAAGGACTGTCCCTACAGCAGAAAAAATAAAAAAGAGAGGAGTCATCTAGGCCTGATGGAATTTTGGAGTGGCAATAGTGGCAACTGGAGTGATGATGAGGAGGTTTCCAGTCATCATCTTATGGGAAAAGACATCAATGATACCGAGGAAGCTGGTACAACTAATGATGACTACCAAGACAATGATGAAGATGAATCAGAGGAGGTAACTCTTGATGAGCTCCTTACTTGGCCTAAAAAGTACTTAGCAAATTGTTTTCTAAAGATTGTTGTAGGTGAGACTAAGTACTTGGATAAAATTAAGTCTCTAAAAAGGACTATCAAGAGTCTGGAAGAGTCTAAAGATAAATTGGAGAAGTCTTGCAATGATCTCACCTCGAAGATTGACATCCTCGAGACTGAAAAACTAAGCCTCAAGGACAACCTTGATAATGTCACAAGGCTTCTTGATGAGCTAACCAAGGGAGAAGAAAATGCTGGTTAATTGCTTAGAACTCAATGCACCTTCTTCAACAAGGAAGGATTGGGTGATCGTCCCAAGAAGAAGCAAAATTGCCGTCAAGCTCATTATGTCTCTCGAAAACTGCCAGCCAGAATAAGTGACCAAGGAGACTATAGCAACATTGATAGAAAGGACCAAGGTCACATATTCCACTCATGACACCAAGGACAATGCAACTACCTTGGCACAAGATCCCAAGGTCAGTCCTCTCATGTCAAACATGAGTGCCAATTTGGTAACTTTCACTACTCCAACCATTATCGTTCTAGAATTATACAAATCTGGGTTCCAAGAGGAACAAGACCTCCTAACATGGTTGTTACTAGTAGTCAATGACCCAAATTTAATGTCAATTATGGCTTGAGGAAGGTTGTTTGAAATTTTTGTAGGTACGCTCGACATCCAACCAAGGAACAATGCAACCTCAAGAGTTTGGATGTTCAAAGAAACTTGGAGCAATCAAGGACACTGTATGCAACAATAACAACTTCTGGCAACTAATCAGAAGGCGAACACAACCTCATGTCGTCCCTCGTATGTCATAAGGTTTGACGTATTGGATCTATTCAAGTGAGAATGTTATTCATGGTACGGATTGAGGGGGAGCATCCTCTCTTAGTACTACACGTTCATTAAGTTGTTGCAGATTGTTACAAACGGTCGCTATATTAAGGGGGAGTTGCCTATGGTCTTTTTGATAAAAGTCAAACAGGGGGAGAAGTAGTATAGTTATTATTGAATTTTGTCTTTCATCAAAAAGGGGAAGAATGTTGATACTAGGGTCAAGGACATTACCTCTACATTCATCGAGGACCTCAGACGAAGTTTTGATATGAAAGACAAAATTATGAAAGCAAGAAAGAGAAGTATCTCAAGGTTTACACTATTCAAAATTTTTTTCTGAACATATACTCCACCCTGCAGAACCAATGTCCTCCACATCACACTTTATGAAGCCCTCACTGCATTCCCCATAGAGGACCTCTGCCAAAATTGTGAACTCACTCAGAAAAGTTTCTTGACCTTTATTCTTTCCATCATTTAGTATATAAAATCCATGATGCAATCCTCTTCCTATTATATGTAGAATATTGGTGAATAAAAGAGAAAAATTAAAGAAAAAGATGTACTTAGGTTAATTTGATAAACTAGTAATTAATGTGTTATTAGAATTATAAGATGACAAATATTATGGGAAAAAAAGTTAGTTAAAGTGATAAATAATATGGGAAGAAAGGAGTATAAAATTACTATCATTAATGAGATGCGTTACGAAAAATACTATCAAAAAATTATATCATATTAAAATTATTAATAAAAATATTATATAAAAAATGATTAATCAGAAAATAATATTAAAGACTGTATTAATCAACAAAATCAAAAATAATTTGGAGTGGAGCAAGTACTACTACAAACAATGGGAAGTAATGTAAAAACAGTTAATTCAATTGTTAGCAATAATTAATAAACAAACGAGAATCGACGTCATCCATCTTTTCCCGGTGCCTCAAAAGTAAACACCAACAAATAAAATCAAACTGACAATGAAAATCCCACCACGTTCTTCTTCCTCAACCTTCCCTTTTTCATTCTGCATCTCTCTCTCTCTCTCTCTCTCTAAACTCACCTTCTCAAGAGTTCATCCATGGCGGTGATGAGCCGCCTACTTCGATCACTCGCCTCACCATCCTCAAATTCATCCCTATTTTCCGCCATTCTCGCTCGCCATCGCCAATTCTCCAGCTCTCTCTCCCCCCATACTGAAACTACCCTCCATTCTCCTTCCTCTTTGATCTCCAGCAATAACTCCATCAACGAAACTCCCAAGAACAGCAATGAGAAGCCTCTGATTCTGCGTACTCAGCCTAGCAACAGAAGTGTTCACTGGGTTTTCTTGGGGTGTCCTGGCGTTGGCAAAGGAACCTACGCCAGTCGTCTCTCGAAGCTTCTCGGTGTTCCTCATATTGCCACTGGTGATTTGGTCCGGGAAGAACTCTCTTCTTCTGGTCCTCTTTCTTCTAAGGTTCCAATTGAATTCCTCCCCTAATTTTGTGTTTTTTTGATGAATTGAGAGTTTTGCTTGGAGTTTTGAGTCAAACATTGTGAAATTGTGTATTGTTTGGTGATTTACATTGTAACTTGTCCGAAGAAATAACATCTCGAATTCATTCATGGGGTTAGTTAGTCTGTCAAATAGAACGGTCAAAAATCAAAATCTAGTATCCCAAGTTTTGATATCTTCTATCCAGACCAGGTACGACCGTATAAGTTGTTGAATTCAGGGGGGGTTTGGTTTATTACAAGTTTTGACTGCTTCTATTCTTCATTTGTGGTGTGCTGGAGGATTGTTTTTTATTTGATAGTAGCCACATTTTGTGTTATGATATGGGTTTCCTTGTAAGAAGTTCCTTTCCTGCGAATTCGTAAAAGGAAAAAGTGGCTGATGAATTGAGAGTCTTGGTTTGATCAATTAATTCTTTGACGTTTGGCTGGTAAAGGAATGAAAAGTTGGTTTTGTTGGTTTGTTTACTGACTCAATTATGAGGTTAGTCGATTGGATATATAAAGAAACCAATGTTAATGTAATGATTTGGATGGATTTGGGGAGTCTGTTGTTGATCAAGCCATTGGTAGGAGCTTCATGAATAATGTTTTCACACTTTAGGCATATAGGAAAATGGAGACATGTTAGTTCTAGTTTATGATCGTGTCTTCTTTTTCTCTTTTTTACTTGATTATTGATTAAATCATAGAAGCTCTAGAGGTTTGAGAAAGAATTTCCTGTATTCCTCAGTTAATAGGAAACATAACATTGTATGTATACATGCTACTTCTTGCAATTTAAGTCCAAGCTTAATTGCAATACACATACTATTGACAGTAATAATATAATAAGATTATAAATATGAAAATAGAAAAAAAAAAAAAGATTAGGAAACCTACATACCCGTCAAGTTGTTGCATGTGAATTAACAATGCCCAACTTGCTTGCTACATAAAAACTTGTAAATTGTTGTTTTCTCAATGCTTTTGTAAAAATATCTGCAGTAACTTGTTGCAATATATTTGGATGGTAATCTTTCATGAACTAAATGATCCATCTCAATATGTTTGGTAATGTCATTAAAAAATGGATTTTTTTTTTTTGGTAATGCTGCCTAGTGATCACAGTTTAATTTGAAAGGTTTGTCATGAAACACACGTAAGGATGCCAGGAATATTTTTATCCAAATTAATTTGCTGGTAGCTATAGCCATGGCTCTAAACTCGACTCTTGCGCAAGATCAGGTGATTGTACTTTGCTTCTTAGTATTCCATGAACGAGGAGATCCTCCAAGAGTGGTAAAGTATTCCATTAAAGACCGGCTGGTGGTTGGACAAGCTTGCAATCAGTCACAATATGCACTCATGTTCAAATCATAGTAAATTTTCAATGATATTCCCTGATGAGGATTGCCTTTCAAATATCACAACATTGGCCTTGCCAATGCTGTTTTTGGGGCTCTTATATAAATTCTGACCAAATTTGTATGATAGAACACAACTCTGGCCATGTTCTAGTGAGAGATATAAGCTTTCCTATAAGACGATGATGGCTAGTTGTATTAGTCTTTTGGAAAATTGATGGGGTAGAACCCAAAAGACAACATTTGTCGGCAATCTCTAAAGCATACTTTCTTTGACAAAGATACAATCCCTAAGGATTGTAAGCGACTTTAGTTTTCCAAAAATATTTCAACAGACCCAGATCTTCTATATGAAAGCATCTACTCCAGTGGGTTTAAATTGCGCACATGATTGTGAGTTATTTCATAGGATCTGGATCTCTAAAGCATACTCTAGTATGTTTTTATATCCTCAACATATACGGACAAGGTCGTTAAAATCCCGACTTTGTGATAAGTGAACAATGAGGAATCATCATATGATTTTTGAAAACCATACTCAAGCAACTTGGGAGAAGGCTTAGTGAACCATTACCTTGGTGCCTCTTGCAAACCATACAAAGATTTTCTTTTACGTTTACATACCTTGTTAGTCTTGGATGACTTAAAAACATGGAGGCATTGTCATATAGACTTCCTCATAGACATTGTTAGACATACCTACGATGCAATTGCCATCCTTTTGCAATTCCAACTAACAAGAAATACTTCACACTCACCATCTTTGCTACTGGACCAAAAGGTTTCATGTAATCAAGGCCTTCAATATGCTCTTCTCCACTAATCACAAGCCTTTCTTTATACATTCAATTGAGCCATCTTAATGATACTTGACCTTATATTCCCACATACGCTGAATGGGCATGTTCGTGGTGGAAGACTTGCAATGGTCCATGTATTATTTTGTCTCAAACTTAGTTTAAAAAGCTCGAAGTGCACAAAGTGTACAAGGTCCTGGAGCCTGAGGTGATGGGTGGCTTCAAGGCAATGGAGTGAGCTTTTTGGATACAAGGCACACTTGTGCTAATGCTTAAAATCATTTTCGAACCATAATTTTATTTGAAAACTAGTTAGATGTGACTTCAAAGAAGAGAAAAGACTTTATTGTAAGTATGAAAATATGTGATACTTTGCATTCTTGTGGGCTAGGAGGCGTTGAGTACACAAAGAGGAATAAAAGATAGCAAGAGAGAGACAAAGAGAAAGGAAGAGAGAAATATGACAAAAAAATAAAAGAAAAATCATGAATATTAGAGGGGTTTATATCACTACAAGGCAGAAGTTTGACCTTGGTTTATAGTACCGAAAAAATGCGGGCTTCTGATTGAGGCAAAATGGTGTGGGCTTCGGGCTTTTCTGAGCCTAGGCACACTTAAGGTGCTTTGTTTTTTCTTTTTTTTTTTTTTTTTTTTTTTTTTTTTTTTTTTGCAGCCATTATTTATCTCCATCTTGGATCATGCACAACTTCATGAAAAATATCTAGGTCCACCACTTTGGTTAGCTGCTTCTCTCCATCTTGGATCATACACAACTTCATGAAAATGTCTAGGTCCACCACTTTGGTTATAGCAGCTAACTGACTTCTATGTACATCTAAAAAATTAGTACAAGTGATGTAATTTTTGCTAAAGGATATGGACTACCTAAGGAAGCCTTTCGAAGTAGGCTGACAAGAGGGTCTATCGGTGTAGCACCATAGTAAATGTTGTCATTTAAATGGTTTGAGAGTCTACGTGTTTGTTGGGGTAGGTGTATATTTGTTGGTTGGTCATGGGGACTCCTACCACTCCCCTTTCATTGGTCCTGTCTATCTTAACTAGGCTCTTTGTTTAAAACATGTGCAACTCAAGCGTGCCTAGGATTAGAAAAGCTGGAAGCCTAGACCATTGTGCCTTGATAAGAAAAGTCAACACTATTTGATTCTTTAAACTAAGGTCAAAAACTTTTGTTTTACAGTGACATCAACCTTAATATCATGATTTTTCTCTAGTTTTGTGATATTTCTCTCATCCTTTCTCTCTTTTATCCTTCTCTGTGTCCCCCTTAGCCCAAAAGAATGCAAAGTGTGTGCTATCTTTCATACTTATAATAAAGTCTTATCACTTTGATGTCATATCTAACTTATTTTCAAAAATTTTATGGTTTGTGAATGATTTTAAGCATTAGTATAAGTGCACCTCGCATCCAAAAACTTAAAGCATGTGCCTTGGGCTCTAGAACCCTTTGCGTTGTTGTCCACCTCAAGGCTTTTCAAACTAAGGCTGGGCCATGTGGGCTCTCCTTATCGTTGTGCAGACATCTATGAAGTGGGTCTGCTGCAAAGAGTCACAACCTTTTCCTTGAACCAATATTGATCCAGGATCCATGTGGGGATGTGGTGGATCACTGAAGGTCGCTGGGGCTGGTCAACTTGTATCACTATTATCATAAGTGCCATACTCTCAAACCCGCTCTGAACTTCAATTTCTGCATTTCCCTCTTTCTTGTTAGCATAGAAAGTAAATCTATCCCATGAAATATTACTTCTGTAGTGGCAGATATTTTACTACTTTAAAGATCATATACTTTCCATCCTTCCTTCCCAAAGGGGCATCGGCATAAATGCATTTTTTATTTCTTTCTCCAAATTTATCCTTTCTTTTTATGTAATTGATAAGAATAACATAGGCAAGCCAAAATTCTTATCAGCTAGGTTTTACATTAAAGAGAACTTCATATCCAAAACAGTGGTAGTGTCCTATGTATTAATCATGCAGCTGATAGGTCACGTTCTCCTGTAATCTCTTTGGTAAGATTTGCTTGAATTCTATGGGTTCTAGAGACACTCTGTATATGCTTGTGTTGTCTGTCTACTCTACCATTCTGATGAGTGGTATCAATACAATTCAAGTCCCTACCTAATTGCAATACTCCTACTAATATGTTTGAGTGGTACCATTCTGTTGTGTGGTATCAACTATCAACACAGCTTAGGGCCTTACCTAATTGCAGCTTCAATCGTAGTAGTGCAAGAGGTTTGGGAAAGAATTCTCTGTATTTCCTCGATTAATTAAAGGGGAAATAGCATATGTATGCATACTACCTCTTGCAATAGAAGTCCTTACCTAATTGCAATACTCCTAATGACAATGATAATATGGCTAGGAATAGGAAAGTAGTAACATACATAGATTAGGAGATGTATCTGTAACAATTGTAGTTTTAAGTAATAAGCACCAGGTCTTTGGGGTCTCATTCTTGGATTTACTCATATTGGAAATTAATATTTTACTTTTAATACGCATTAGATGCTATAACTGGGGCTAGACGTGCGAAGGAGGCGCGTAGGTTTTGTAGAACCCCCCCCCCCCCCCCACGTGCAAAAAAGAAACAACAAAACGAATGATACGTCTTTTGTTGGTAAATTTTCCCAACTACTTCATATTGACGGCTTAATCCGTGAACGCCAATTTGCAATTTGAGATGAGACTGATTGTTGCCTGAAGGTATTTTTGCTCTCCCTTTTGCAGTAAAAGACTGTTAGTCTGTCTGAAATCCTTTAAGCCAAAAAGTTGTAATTTTAGCCTAACCTTTGCAAATTCTGCAGTCGACTTTTGCTTTGTGATTGTAGGCAGTTACTTTCACATTGGCCTTGGATATACTTGAGGACTTACATTCCTGCTGATATTCCTCTGCCAGCATAACTCAATCCTTGACTTCTTTATCAATTTACAATTGTTATCATTGATATCTGGGCAGCTGATGCAGAAGTATTTCTTTTCATTTGAAGGGGAGTAGAGTCCTGCTTTTGTGATGAATGACCTTTCATCATGGCTGGCCTGCAACATTCTTTGAATGGAAACTGGGAATGAATTGCCTCTAAAAAATTGATTTAGTTCTGCATGTTTACACTCTCTATCTCTTTCACCATGAGCTCTCTGTTTGCCTGGGTGTCATACGTTAAGGGTCCGTGACTGCCAATTGTGTTCCTTTTATCCATACTGCTTGACCAAATGATCAGAAGACTAGATTGGTGATGAGCTGAAATATTTTGCCCCTTCAATAATTTCTTGAATTATTTGCCTCATTGTGTTGATTTTCTGTGTACGCAATTACGCATTTCTGATCACTTAATAATAAAATGATTGTTAGCTGTCTGGTGTCTTGAATGTGTGGATTTTGATGATTGCTTATTCTGTAGCTTGCAGAGATAGTCAACCAAGGAAAACTTGTTTCAGATGAGATCATAGTTGATCTATTGTCAAGGCGTCTTGAAACAGGGGAAGCTAAGGGTGAATCTGGATTTATTCTTGATGGTTTTCCTCGTACAGTAAGGCAGGCGGTGAGCATCTGATTTAAAATCTTTGTTTTGTATTTACTATAAATGAAATAAATATAAAATGTTCTCCGCAAATAAAAGATAGTGGATACAATTTAAAAAGCCCTTGGAGTACCCATGTCAACATGACACGACATGGTTACAAACACAGAATGCATGTTGGACCAGAGGGTTAATACTCGGACGTGCTGGTTAGAAGGAACAATGGTTGATTGTTTTTACAGAGGGTGTATGAAGAAATAAAAGAACAAGAACCATTATCTTGTGCAATGCTTGGGACCAAACCTTTGAGAAAGAAACTTTGGATCAGAAGAAATCAGGCATGATTTAGTAATCTAGACGTTTCGTAATCTAGAAATCATAAACTTTTTTTTTATTGCAATCCAGACTTTCTCTCACTTTGAGTTCCAGTTGGAGGTAGGTTTTCCAGCTACAAACATGAATTTGTGATATTTGACCATTATGCCCTTTCACTATTACTGTAGGCTAACTGTTTGGGTTCTTGCTAAGGGCACATTTTTAGCTTTTTGCAGTAAGTGAAAATTATTCTTTTTTTTTTTTGGGGGGGGGGGGGGGTGGTTGAGGTTGTAATTAACTTCTCTAAATAATTAGTTTGCTTCCTTAGAACTTGGGAGGAGTTTGTATTTGATGATGGAATTATCTAGTTGAATTTTCTAATTGTCAATTATTATTCAAATATTTTCGATAGATGTCTAAGTTTCCTAAATCAATTGAAATGAATTATTATCCTTTCCCAACTATTTTATCCATTTAGTAAAATTATTGAATATCTATCAAATACCCATAGCTCTATAATGTGTACATGTGTCCAGTATCCCCATGTCTGTGCTTCTTGTTTATGCTAAGTTGGACTCGTGGATATGTTACATGTACTCATATTCTGTTGCTTGAGTCCAAGTGACACTGCTCACGTATGTGCAAGCACATTAGAGTAGAGACTAGATGGATGAGGCCCCAATACATGTGGCAGAAAAGGTTTCTCTGCTCACTTTGGTTTGGGCTGTTCTGGGTTCAAATGTTTGAAAACAAAGGCAAACAAAACAGTTACCTGCAAAACCCCAGTGGCGGGCAGGGGGTTATGTGTGTCTGGCCATATCGTACCCTTGCTCTGCAGTAACAGGTAGAGGCTATTGTTATGACCTGTATCCTGAAAGCTGTCTGCTCTTACTTGAGAACTAAAGAAACCTATTACGTTAATGATATTACTTGCTTAATTTGGTATTAGCTTATACTAAAAGCTGGGAATAATGGTCATATAACTAATCTCTGTGCTGTGGGAGGAGTGAAGAGGATACTTTCAAATGCCTAGTGTTAGTAATTGGAATTCAGGATGGAAGCTAATGTGCAGCTAGAATGGATGGAAAACTTTCAGCATTCATGTCTGGTATGAAGGAGCATGCCTTTATGTCTATACCCAAGCTGTGCTGAGCTTTTGATTTTGGCCTTGTTTTTGTAAAAGTGTTTCATATTTGATGCCATTGTCATGTTGGATCCCTTCTGTATTTAAATTTCTAGCATGTCCTTTTTTTGGTCACCCTTTATTGGTTTATCACTCCACCTTGAGTGTTTTGGATCACAAGCCTTTGAATAACCTCTTGCATTTCCACCCTGATGAACAATAGTCGCATGGCTTTTAAGTTTTCTGAAAAGCCTATGCTTTTGATGTTCAACAACTCAATCTGAGTGTGATGAGATTGATTTGAAGCTTCTGTAAAGAAACGAAAGGTAAAATTATCCAGCAGTGAGCTTTGAGGTTGATTACATGGTTTTGTACACCTCACTCGTACAAGAAGGGAAAGAGAAACATACACAGCGGATGAAACTATGTGGGTGAAGAAACATTGCCTAGGGTGTAGGCTTTGGGAGGGATAAGAAAAGCTCGCTCTAGAGCATCTTTGATTTGGTGATTTGGTTCCATGAATTGTGAGAAATATGAACAAATCTTTGAAAAGTTGTGAAGATTAGTTTGTTTAGTTCATTTAAAGTGGCATTTCTCCTGGTGGTTATGTTCAAAACTTTGATGTTTGGTTTCAGTATAGGGGCTAGATCAGTGAGATGTAGTCTTGTGTGTGATGATCTTTTTCTCATTCATACTTTGGGCTTATTGCTTCCAAAAGAAGATTATTCTTCGAAGTGGAGGATACACACACACACACACACACACATGCGAAATAAAATGTCACAAATTTGATACACTATTTTGTTCATGGATGCAATGCATTTGTTGGGTGAATTTATGTTCTAACTGTGATGAACCTTGTTTAATCTTGGCCATTGCGCAAATAGGTTCCTGATGTCCCTCTCTGGCCCCATAGTAGAAGTAATCTCTTTATCATTAATCCAGATATACGAGTTACAGTGAGTGAGAATGCTATTTGAGTGGCTTTTCATTGATTTTTAATGTGCATGTTTTTAGAAAAAGCTGGTTTTAATGTCAGGAATGTGTTCCCAAACCCAAGTACGTTGATATTGTTTGAATTCTGGTGTTGGTCTTTTAATTTTCTTTTAGGTATGGTTACTGTTATTTGTACCTTTTTCAATAGCATTGAAAAATGAAAAGCTATGCTAATCTTGCATCATCTACCACAACAGCTCAATTGCTTGCAATCTACATTTGTGCAATACTTTTCCTTTTGCAATCCCTGTATCTGTGTCAGATCTTCATTGTTAAGTTACTCTGTTCCAAAGATTGTTAATAAAGATTTCATTTTCTGTTGTTTTCCTTCTTCAGCCCCATTGCTTTCCCGATTAAGCATTTTGATGAGCACTGTTTGTGGAGTGGGCTTACCTTATACAGTGGACTAGTCAACTTTATACTAAGCATTTTGATGAGCACTGTTTGTGGCAGTGGAACTTGAAATATGGAAAAGACACTTCGAAGTTGTGCATTCATTGCTTTCAGACAGCTCCCTGTGAAATATAAGAATCTATTATATTCACTCATTTTACTGGGAACATGTTTAGAATTTGGATTTCTTGTGAAGGATCAGTAGATAGTATTAGAATATCGATTATGAGCCCGGGTGCACGATGCTCCGTGCGCCCAGGCCATTTTCGCGTGCGCTGAAGAAGCCCAGGAAGAGAATGAAAGCCCCCAGTGAAAAGAAAGTTGATGTATGAGCATTGATGTTCAGGTTTATGAACATTCAAGTTCTAAGTCCTAAGCATACTTGTTCTAGGGAATGAGCATTAATGTTTAGGGTTATAAGCAATGATGTTCAGGATTATGAACATAATAGTTTATGAGTATAATACTTGGAGGTAATGAGCATACAAGTACTAGATTATGAGCAAACTTGTTGTATGGTATGCGCATTGGTGTTCAGGCTTATGAGCAAGCACAGTAGTTGTAGATTATGAACATTGGTGTTTACGATTATGAGCTATGAAGTTTGGATTTTATGAGCACACTACTTGTAGGTAATGAGCATATAAGTTCTAGATTATGAGCAAACTTGTTGCAGGGCATGAGCATTGGTGTTCAGGCTTATGAGCAATGACGGTTAGGATTATGAGCAAACGGTTGTAAGATATGAGCATACAACGCGCCCCTTTATTGGGCCGCAGATCTGGGTCGCGGAAGATGTTGGAGCAAGGGCGCGCCGATGTCACATAGTCTAGGCTCACCATGCTCCGTGCACCCGGGCTCACGATTGACGCGCTGAGATAGTATAAAGCTGAGCACGGTTTCCGTTGCATATTCTAAAGGTCACTTGGATGGAGACAGGTCCAATGTTGTATACTCCACCTAGTTTAAGACAGGTCGCTGAGATAGTTTGCGGGTTCGGTTTATTTCAAGTTCGGGTCGAGCAAATTGTGTTCAAAACCCAGGAATTTCGGGCAGGTTTGAGTCGGGTTACCGGATTTGGTCAAATTGTTGACAGGTCTATGGGATGGTTACATTGAACCCGAATATTATGTTAACCTCTCATCCATTTCTGTTGCCGAGCGCACCTTATGTTCAAACCATATCTAGAGTTATGAACACACTGCTATGGAGGAATCCTGAAACTGTTTCTAAAGGTAAGTTTGATATCTTTTGCATGCTACATGCTCCTGCAATCTGGTTCTCCATGCTAAAATCAAGATTAGAGTATCTGATGTGGATTACTTGAGTTCATAGTCTAGTCTTTGATCTTCTTGTCAGACTCTTTAACTTTTAATGATATCTCGGTGTTTGTTCTTTCTAGCATGTTGCTACTTCAAACATATTCTCATATTTAGCTCTTCATACACCGTCTTACTATAACAGGAAATTTTGGAAGGGGCCATTGATATTGATTTGGTGATAAATCTAAAACTCCGGGAAGAAGCATTGCTTGCAAAATGTCTTGGCAGAAGGATTTGCAGTGAGTGTGGAGGGAATTACAATGTTGCTTGCATCGACATTAAGGGTGAAGATGGGAGCATCGGATTGTACATGGCTCCCCTGCTTCCACCTCCCGGGTGTGCTTCAAAGCTTATCACTCGTTCCGATGATAAAGAAGAAGTGGTCAAGGAGAGACTCCGAATATACAATGAAATGGTATTTCTTCTACTCCCCCCATGATATTACCAAAATTGATGGTTGAAGGCTTAGTAAGGGTTTTGTACTGTAACAAACAGGATCATATTTGTGCCAGTGCGATGGGCCTGGCTGTTTAGTCATTAATTTGAGCTCTGCCCTCCCTTTCCTTTTTTTTTCTTTTTTGGAAATATCCATTGGGTGTTCAACACTATGGAAAATTTAGGGATGCCAAAAAACTGTCCGACACGAATATCCAGTTCAGTTAACCTGGAAAAAAACCGGGTAGGGTCATTGATTTTTCATTGGAATTTTTTATACTGACCAATTTGACCAAAAATTCAGACACATTATTACCCATATATTTTAGTTGTCCGAACCCTGTTTTGACCTGAATTTAGGATTGTCCTAACTGCCCGACCCGAAAAAACTGGGTACGAGACATCAAATTTTCGCCCAGTGTCCGATTATTCCGAACCCGAAATGAATCAAACCTGAATTTTGACAGCCCTAATTGAAATCCCGTTTCACTGTTGCAGAGTCAGCCGGTGGAAGAGTTCTATCAGAAACGGGGTAAACTACTACAGTTTGATCTTCCCGGAGGAATCCCAGAATCATGGCCGAAGCTGCTGCAGGCTCTAAACCTCGACGATCACGAGGACGGCCAATCTGCTACAGCTTAACTGTCTGAGAGTCTCTGTACAATATTTGCTTAGGTTAGTATCATTTTTTTCAAACAAAATATACTGACATTTGCATAGAATATCCAATGAATCTTCCATGAAATAATTAATAATAACAGTAGTGTTGAGATTCGAGATCTATAAGTAGGATACATGAGACATTTGGGGGATGGATGAATGTAATTTACCCCTTTCAATATGTGGTGTGCTGTTTTTATGGCACCATCATCAGCCACAGGTGTGGTGTAATTGTTCTCCTGGTGCATTCTGTGCCTGATTTACTGTCATGACTTTGGATGACAAAACTTAAAAAATATTGGTTGGAAATTTGACCATGTTTCTGCTGGCAATGTTGATTCTAGATTTCATTGCTGTGGTAATGATCTCGAATCTGAAAAGTAGAGGAGAAAAGTGAAGAGATATAATGGTAATGATTATGGTGTGGTGTGGTGAAGTGTGGGGAAGTGTGTTAGAAATTAAAGAGTTGCGGTATGGTGTGGTACCGCACCGCAATCTACCGCATAAAAGAACGGAGAAATATTACATTCTAGCTTGTTTCAACATGTCACTACTCTCTAGCTAGTATATGTGCCTTTTGTACTATATTTCTAGGTACTTTATATATTTTATACATTTGAAGATCCCTAAGACAACTACCCTATTCATTTGTCAGGTTGGGTTCAGGTTAGGTAAGTTAAGTTAGGATATTAGGATAGGATAGGATATGTTTGAGTCAAGGGAGTGTTTGGTAGGAGGAAATTTTTCCCGGGGAAAATTTCCCATGGGAAGTTTTCCATGTGAAAGATTTCCCTGGGGAAAATTTTCCTTAGCCCCCCTAAGGGAAATTTTCCCTAGGAAAATGGAGAAAATGGTGACCCCATCGTGAAAACTTTTCCGAAGTCAACCCGCATCCAAACATGGGGAAAATAAGTCAACCTGGGAAAATTGATCATTTCTCCGGGGTTATTGGCCAACCAAACGCACCCTAAGTTAGTTGTTGGGTGGAAATATTTTATTAATAAAATTTGAATATTTTGGGGAAAATAAATGAAAAAATTATATGTGTTGGAAAGTGGATTGATTTGAGATTAAAATAATATTATTTGAATTTTTTTTTGATTTAAAAAGTTGTTTTTGATTTGGATATGCTTTAGGGAGTTGGGTTAGGTTAGGTTAGGTAAGGATAAGTTAAGTTAGATTAGGTTAGTTCGGTTTAACCCAACTAAAGAACATGGCTAAAGTTGCTAATTCAAAATAACATGTATCCGGTGTTTGTAAAAATTTGATGACCAGCTCTGAGTCCGTAGCAATCTCCACTGCATCATATGCCGCCTTCTTTGCTGCTTGAAGTGCTAAATACACCATCTCCAATTCCGCTTGAATGGCTGAAAGAGCCAAGAACACTTTTCCTCCATAATTACCATCCCTTCCAAGATCTCCTTACATCTCAGTTTTGTGTATATTCTTTATGTTTCTACCAGAGGTGGTAGAGAAGTTAGCAATTGCCCCATTTTTCAATTTTTTATTGAGGTTTGATTCTTGACAAAAGCAATAAACATTGTGAGGTTGATGGGTTAAGCTTATTATTTAGTCACAGATAGTTTAGTATTTACCATTTGCCTGTGGACTTTTAAATTTACTATTGGTTACACTTATGGGGTCCATTGGGCAGATTAAATTTACCCAATTAAAAAACAATTCTTTTTTTTTTAAGCAAAGGAGTCAGTGTAATTTAAATAGCATAAAATTTTACAAAGAACATTTGCAAATAACTTTGATAATTTCTTTGCTATGTCCTGGAGCAGCCATAGTTCTATTTACTCTCTCTATTCTACATTTTGAAAATTCTACCACTATTTTTTTTTTTTTTACATGGTACAACTAAGGTTGTTAGCATTGGGATCCTAACTCGGATCCATGGGGTAGTAAGAATCAAAATTAACCCACATAGGATCGTGGATCAGAATGTAGATAGTAGAATCGCATCGATGATTTTGGATCATAAAATCGTAGGATCGTAGATTAGGATCGGGATTTTAATAACTATGGGTACAACTTTTCCGAACCATATTCTATATGACTTTTCCGAATCCACCAGGCTTGTGATTGCTTGCATTGCGTCCGTAAGTATTCGTACCTGTTGCCAGGTTTGTTTAGTTCCGCTTGTGTTGCCGATTCTGCTTTCAATGTGATGCACCCTGAAAAAATTCTGTATGTTGTTGAACCAAACTTATGAATACATGACCCTGTTGACATGATTGTTTAATTTTTTTTGTTCCAAGTTTGAAAGGATGACAGATGACGAGGGACTATTGTTACTCTTGGCATTGTTGAACAAGTCACTTGAACTTTCACGTAACTGTAATCAATAATTCAGCATTAGAGGTCAAGGCTGGGCTTTCATATTGGAAAATGATAAATGTGTTGGGTAAGACATATATTAAGTGTCTTATCATGATATAAAACCTATATATTTGTAAATTAAATTGAAAAACAATTACATGATTGGCTTCTATAATTATAATAATATATGTGAATGGTATAAAATTACACTTTTATCTATATTTTTCAAAATTTACAAAAAGACGTCTAAAATATGCCCAACGGATGAGGTTCATTCGTTAGGGCGTTAATTTTAATTGTTGGCGTAGCCAACACATTCCAAGCTTCTTATAATTGATAATTAATAGTATTTCTTCAAAAAATTAGAGTTAAAAATGATAATGAGTATTAATTTCATAAGAAGCAAGACACTTAAGTAGTGTCTTGCCCAAAGACACATATCATCACTCATTGGAAAATTAGACGGTAATTGTTGTTAAGCAGCGGGAGCGGTTAATGCCATGATATTATCTCAGTATATATGTAATATTTTAGATAAAAAGGATGACAAAGATCCAGACATTAAGGATAGGGGCGTCCACACAATAATAGATGTCATTACATACATTTGAAAGAGATAATCCTTTTAATGTATAATTAGACTATTTAATCTTTTTAATGGATTGTGACATTATTATATTAAGTTGGACACCCTTACTAATATTTTGAGAAATTTTTAGGGTGTTGACTCAAAATAGATATGCAATATATCATTTTTTTTTTTGTTTTCCTGGACTTGGGGTGTCCATGGACACCACTAGACCTAATATAAATTCGTCCATGGATGACACTAAATTAATACAAAGTGTTATTTCTTTCAAATTGCACAATATTTTATAATTCATGTATTGCTTACATAATTGACTAATGTACAACATGCTTGTTCTCGGTAGAATGCTTACTAGATCCGTAGAACAAGTTAGGATTGAGGTTTCATTCAACATGTGGTTGTATTGTATGGGTCCTTGCTAGAACATAAAATTATCATTAATTTTTCAACTATTAGTCTAAAATCTTAATTAAGATGATTTTCATACGTATTGAAGTCAGATTAAGTAAGAGATCTCAAGTTTGAATCTCAATAACTTCATGTTCATTTGTACAAGTGAATGAGACATTTACAACATTTGTAGTATCCACGCATCAAACTTAGAGGACATTTGTATGAGGGAGCATGTTAGAATATAAGTTCATCATAGAGCCTTGAACTATCAACTTAAACTTTTAGTTGAGATAATTCCACAGTCATATTTATCATAGCCAAGCCATCAAAAGAAAAAATATTTGACATGGGTAATATGGTATTTATCCTGCCGTCCAAGTTGTAAAGTTTATTTGTGGATGTATCCAAAATAGAAGCCCAACTTCCCAATTTAATCTAATTAAAAGAAATGCAGTCTTGGAAAGATTCTTATCTCTTACTCTTGTACATAAATAAAGATGACGTATGTGAATTGCTAAAATTAGATAGCCAGAATAAAAAACATTGTAGCATATCTATCCAAAATTCAAGGCCAATAAATTTTATGTGCTCTACCTCTATGGCACTGTTTTTCCGTTGAATATTTTGGGTTAAACCCGCTAAAAAAAATCCAAAATAAATTAGAATCAATTGTAATCCTGCATAATATTCAATTATTAGGTAACTGTTCTTAATAATTGTTATTAATTACTACTTATCAATTGATCAACATTATCAAAATTCATAAGTATTTATCAGTAATGTTACTTATCATAAGTAAAAAATGTTCATGCTATTAACAATTTTGGCTTGTTTAGGCCAAAATTAGAAACCACTAGTCTTAGATAATAATAATAATAATAATAATAATAATAATAATAATAATAATAAACTTAATAAGTTGATGACCCCAAGTAAAAATTGCTTCCTTAGCTCAAGCAAAAAATATTTGCAACAATAGTAAATTCTAGTATATTTCTATTAATGTGGTACTTTAGGAAATTTGGATATAGGTAGTCTTCCCCTCATACACATATCAGACAAACACCTAACTGTATTTCAATCCACATGTTTCATGTTTAAACCGAGCTGATTGGAGAGCTAATCGATCAAAGACCATATTACTGATAATTTCTGTTTGGAATTGTAGTCCAATAGCAAAACTTTTTTCTAATGTTATGTGAGAAGACTTTTAAATTACTGTTAAACTTTTTTTTTATCCCTGTTGAAAAAAAAAAGGCTCTAATCTTTAAGGCTTTAAGCATGGACAAGTAAGAGGTCATGAGAAAATCTTGTAGACAGAGACAGGGATGGATAGAGATAGAAGCAGCTGGCATAGACGTGAAAATCTAGGGCTAGTAGGTATCATGCTTTTTTAAATCCTCAAGTCAAACCAACAATATAAAAGATATTGTAGAAAATTCTTACTTAATTTCCATAGTTGTACTGTTGAAAAAATATGTAGAAATCAGATCAAGGATATACATATGCTCGTCGTTAGAGTCAGGAAAAGACAATATCTTTAATTTGTTTAGTTTTTTGTAAAAGTTTTTCTTTGCCAAAAAAAAAAATATATTGTAGGAGTTTTACTGTTTTTATTCGGAAAAAGGAAGAAGAAGTGATTTTTTTTTCTTCTTCTAAATTTCGTATAAAACACTTGAAAAAATAGGTATTAGTCGGTTTTGGTGAACAACGGTTGGCTATTGACTGTTAGTTTGTTTGCATGGCTGTTTAGATCGGTTGTTTGTATTAACTGTTTGGAAAAGTTGTGTTTGGTAAAGTAAGTTGTTTTCGAAAAAGTATTTGTTGAAATTCAGTTATACCCTTTATAAATAATATTTTTAGAATTACATTTGTGTAATTTTAGACAACTTTGGATCAAAATGTCTTTTCCACAATAAGTCATTCCCAATAGGTTGTTCTAACAAGCCTATTGAAAATTGATTGATTGAGACAAAACAGTCAACCAAATAAGTTGTTTACCAAACATATAAATAACCTATCTAACACCCAAATCAGCCAACTTTTACAATAAATTATTTGATAAGTCGTTTGCCAAACATAGCCTAAGTAAACGTTCGATGTCACATAATACACATGTCAACGAACAATGGGTAAAAACTAATACCATTAGACAAGGTATAAAATAATTGTCAAATAGCTAGGAGACCATAAGTGAACCGAAAAACCAAAGCCCATTACTTTTGGAATCTTATCATCAGACCAGGTATGAAGGGGTGTATATAACAGTCTTGTTCCAAAATTTTACTATTTAGAAAGATCGTTTTCATGAATTCATTACAACCTTAAGTTGAAAAAATATATTTTAAAATAATTTGACAGATTATACCATCCTACAACTTTATTTGAAGAGATGGTCTTGCAGCACACTATGGTATGGTCTAACTATTAATCCAAAAAAAAAAAAAACTCTTAGTTTTCCAATTATAGATCTTTGATTTCATCCTCTATTGTGTTGAAGTTAGTTTAGGTCCCTACCAAAATTGTTCCTTGTACTACTCAATTTTGGGAGATTAAATTAGTTACTTAAAATCTGAAAAGCACTTTTCATGCTGAAACTGAAGCATTCCTTGCAGTTGGGGTAGGGTACAAGAATCAACAATATATTGTGATTATTGTTGTATTGATTTAAACAATCAATATATTGTTAATTTGTGATTATTTATGTGTAAATGTAAGAGTCTTTTCAAAGGGAATGCAATCTTCCTATTCATCAACCCAATCTAAGGCAAGCTAAGTACCCAACTTATCATCCACTCTTAATTATTTCACAAGACACCAACCAACCATTGCCTAGCTTTGCAAGAACTTTAAGGCCCCACCTTTGAGCCTCACTTTTATTCATCAATTCACTCCCACAATGCATGTCATCCTTCTAGTTCTAACTACTTCCTCTTGATTCTCCCTCCCTCTCTATTGAACGAACGCACGAGGTTACGATTTGCTCCCTTGAGGACTAAACCTAGAAACTATGGAAGGTAGAGATGGTCATGTTTGGATAGGGTTGATCTTTGTTATCATAGGTCTATGGCACCTTTATAGTCACGTGAAAAATCACGCAGGTGACAAAAATTACGTGTCTGTCACGTGGTTTCCCACCTCATTCTGTAGATACTTGGAGTTGTACTTGATACTGTTAGGGAGCTCCATATTTACCTTTGTGGAGCTCCATCGAAAGTTGTGGGATCAAGACGGAGCAATCCTTGCCATTGATCTCCACCACATTGAGCACGCTTGTATAGCCATGACGTTCTTCCTCCATGCCCTCTTTGCTATCCTCCTAGACAAGGCCCAACCCAGGCCCAAAGACCACATCCAAATGGGTCATTTCCTCGCGGCCCTAGCCTTTGCCCAAGAACTTCTTCTCTTCCACCTGCACTCGACGGACCATATGGGCCTAGAAGGCCAATACCATTGGCTCCTACAAGAGGTAATCTTCGTATGTTTGGTTACAACTCTTTCAGGCATATGGGTGCCCAAGAGTTTCATGCTTAGCTACATTAGGTCAATCGCGGTGCTCCTCCAAGGTATATGGCTAGTTGTCATGGGGTTCATGCTATGGACTCCGAGCTTGGCTCCAAAAGGTTGCTCCCTACACAAAGACCATCGCGCCCACGACATAGTCATCAAATGCAACGAAGAAGCATCATTGGATCGCGGTAAGGCATTGGTTAACATCTTGTTTAGTTGCTTGTTGATGGGAGTTATGGCTTTTGGAGTGGGTTTGTATTTGATTGTCAACAAAGGTGGTTTAGGACTAGGAAGAAGTGAAGCAAGGGAGGGTGGGGTGGAAGAGGAATGCCAAATGGAAGACAAACAAGGCTTTCTTTGTGAAAAAAGGTTTGTACCAATTGATGTTGAGGATTTGTAGACTATCATGAATTCATGATCGTCTTGTATTATATTTGTGCATATATCAATGACATATTTGTGTAAAGACATCAATTATGTGAACATCTTGTTTACTTTTTCTTTCTTTCATTTGGGTTATTTTCATTCTTTAATTAACCAACTGTTTTTTTTTTAAAAAAAATAATCTTAGACTGGGTAAATTTGACGCACACATTGGTCTCTATCTTAGGGATAGTTATCAATAAGTTTTACAAATCAAGAGTAAAGGGTAAGTATTAAATAGCCTTTGACAAACATGGCCCAACAACTCCACAATTCTCACCTATGGAAAACTTTTTGCTTTCATCAAAAATTAAACGGCAGTGGTGAGCTTGGAAATGAGGATAGTAGCCACTTGGCTACTACATTTTTTATTAATTAACCAAGTACTTGGTCAAGCTCCTAAAGTGATTTTTAACCCCTTTTTTCCTATATTACTTATTTGTTTATTTTCTCCACTTTAAAATTTGGTGAAATTAAGAATGAAAGAGATTTATCAAATACTCCCTCCGTGCTTTCCAAAAAAAACAAAATCATATACTCCCTCCATTTCTTTTTATTTGACTTGAAAAAGGTAGTAGGGCAAAGTTAATATTACAAAAATCTATAAACAATTAGTGAGAAAGTTAATTAAATATACTCCTAATTCAATTAATGTTCATGATAAAATAATAAAAGTAATAATTAATATGTTAATATAATTATAAAATAACAAATAATATGAAACGAGAAAAGTTACTTAAAATATCACATAAAAAGACAAAGATAGTATATCTTTATTTAATTTTATGTATATTATTCTACTACATATGATCTCTATTTTTATTTTTATTTTTTGTTTTATTGAGACGCCTTAATGTTTGATCCTGTGATGATTTTGGCTTAATGATTTTTAACATACTAACTTTTTATTATGAGAAGCTTTATTGTTGAGAACTTGACAAACTAAAATTTATTTCTTAAAATTATGAGATAGTTTCATTCAAACTGAAAATCCTATTATTTATCCTTACTGTATAGTGCATCAGCAAGAGAAATCCATGGTAGTTTATTCATAGAACGCGGGCAAAATTTTATCTGATCCAGATACCCAAATTTGTCTGACCCGGAAAAATCGGGTTTGGGAGATTCTTCATCCACATTGACATTGATCAAATAATCAAAAACAATATTTCTCATTTTCTATTGTACAAACCCGAGTTTGACTCGAATTTAGTTCCGATCAAATTGTCCGACCCAAAAGAAGCTTGGGTCTGGACATTCATTTCTCGTCCGAGTTTTAACATTGACCGACCCAAATTTGATCGGAACCCAAATTTTCGCCAGCTCGATATTCATGTTTACTCTTATTCCTGCATACGTAACAATAATCACAAATTACAAGATTCAACTGCAAGTTCCGGAAAAAAACAATCAGCCCTGAATTTAGAACATATATATCAAATCAGGGTAATCACTAATCAACCAACCTTGTGGCTGTCCTGTTTGAACCGTAAAGCAAACTTCCCATTCATACATAAAGGGGGGGGGGGGGTGCTTTCCAGTCCTTTCACCTACTCAAAAACTTGTAAGCAAAGAAATACAACCTACCAAACAGAGTTGGCAAAATTTTGTCCGACCCGGTAAAAGCAGTGTTTGGTCATAGATTTGTTCTCCAAATTTTGACATTGACCGAATATCCGGACAAAATGTTTCACATTTTTCTATTGTACAAACCCAATTTTAACTCGGATTAGATTCGTCCGAATTATCCACCTTGGTCCAACCCAAAAAAAGAATCGGACAACAGACATCAATTTCCCGTCCCATTTTGACGCTAACTGATTTGACCGACCCAAATTTGTCCCGAACCAGAATTTTTGCTAACGCAAGTACCGAAGAACCGCCTCCCTCCTAAAAACAAAACCTCCTGCTTTCTGGCAGTATGCAATGGTGATTTCACAGAAAAATTATCCTTTGATGATGCTCTTGAAATGGATCTGTGTGTGTAGTTGTTCAATATCTCCAACAATGGTGCTCCTTGAAGGTGGAGTCATATGTGTGTGTTTCTTTTTTTGTCTTCAAGCCTTGGTCCCTGGGTAAAAGCACTCGACACCGTTTTCCTTAAGCCTGAAATGGAAATTGTGCACCTTGCTCTTTGAGTTGCTCAATTGCTCATGGACTCCCTTGTTCAGAACAGTCAACTGCAAGTTCAGGAGTCACTGTCAGTCAGTCAGCAGTCAACACAACAAACTCACAACTTCTCTCCGTACTTTGGCAGAATGGGACAGACTGTTGCAACCCAGGATTCAAGCTCGGATGTCCAGAGTAACCATTTTGTGTTATGTCACAACTCACAAGCTAACCCGATAAAGCAATAACCCACTTCTAATGGTTTTGTACATTCAACTTGACAGTTATCAGTGCCGTGTGGTTATTTTACAGGATTTTTGGACGCTAATATATTGTACTTTAGGAGTGTTGGACAATATTGCACTATACTTTTCTTGTATGATAATATACTGTGCCTCAGGGATAGGTGTTTTTTACAAACCATAGGAGTGTTTTTTTGGGCAATTATGCACCAGAATTTAGCTTAGGGTTCCGCTAAACATCCAATACCCCAAAGTACAGTATATTATCATAAAAGAAAATGGTATAGGGCACTATCGTCCAACAACCTCAAAGTGCAGTATATTAGCTCACAAAAAGCCTATTTTACAAAGCTGAACTTTTTCTGGTTTTTTATTGTTTCATTTTTTTTTTTTTGGGGGGGGGGGGGGGAGGGGGGTTTTAGTAACACTAATTAAGCTTTGCCAGATTTTAATGCACACAACAACAACCACAACGACGACAATCATCCCGGTGTAGTCCCGCTTTTACACGGAGTTTAATGCACAAAGGAAAATTGTGGAGAAATCCAATTGTACCAACCTGTCCATGGACATCAGCTGCTAGACCCGTAGCTAATGGTTCAGCTTTTATCAGCACATTAGCGAGGTACTCCATCTGTAATATAAGCGCTGCACTTTCGTCCGCAGAGTAGATATCCTCATGGTGAAGGATCACTAGGGAACAACCCTGTAGGATGGCGAAAAAACATCACTTAAAACTTCTAAAGACTAGGAAAACCAAGACCCTACTTAATTGTACATGACCCATGATCAAAAGTGACATGACATGCTCACACCCACTATGAAAAGCATGGAGCTTTTTTGGAGGTTTAATGTTTTCGACAGAACAAAACAATCACCACACCGTGTGATATTGCCAAACGGGGACTCTGGGATGCCAGACTTCAGATGTTTCTGAATGATGTGTCTAAAAGAGAAAGCCGGTTGTATAAACTTAGAAAATTTGCAAACAATTGCAAACTACAAAATAAAAAAACAGGAATTCATAAACGAAGAGATATACTGAGGTAAAAATGACCAAAGCTAAGTAACTAGCCCTAATTATACAACTTAAGGGGTCACAGGAATTGAGAAAGAGTAAGCCATAAAGTGGCCATGTATAATCATTTGACATGCCAAAATGGGAGCTTTAAAACAGGCATCAAACAGAAGTATTCCAACTATCCACAGAAATGGCACACCAAGCACATAATAAATATTTATATCTTACAAATTCTGAAGTGAGAGTGTAGCAGTATCTCAGGAAGTCCAAGCTGTGATTCAAAGAGCCATTCGCAGCCACTTCAATTAGAGAAAAATCATCCAGTATAATTGTGATACGTTTACTGCTGTCGGAACTAACGGCAATGTCTTCGACGATTTTCTGGATTTTTGCATACAGTTCAATCAGCCCACCATTTGAGATATTACCTTTGGCTTGGCCTGGTTTATGAGAAAGGCTTTATAAGAGAAACAAAGAGAAGAAAAGAAGCATCTTAAAGGCCTACTAGAAATTCAAGTTAGACGAAAGTAAAAAACAAAAAACAAAACAAATTAAAGTAGAAAACCAGTAGTTCGGAAAACTTTCGAAGCACAACTGCACACAAATTCTTCAATTGCCTGCTAATGCCCACAAACTACCTATTCCAAAAATTGCTTCATATGCTAACGCCAGATAACCGAAATAGTGTCTCGTAGAAAAGTAAAGTCAACTGCGGCAAGTGCTGTCAGTACCATTTTCTCGTGGACAATAAGCACACTGCCATTTAAGCCATTCTTACAGGTTACAGTCTCCTAAAGTGCAGTTCTTTTTCGTTAAAAGAGGGCTGACAAATGAAAATTACAAAGTTTATGATACAAAATGACAGAGAAGCGCATGTGTTTAACATTTTCTGCTCTAAAAATCTGAAAAGAAATGACATAGCATGCCAGACGAGTTAACCAATATGCCCATTTTTCCATCTTGTGATTCCTAAATACGTTGTCATCATGACTGCACTAGACTACCGCTGTCCTCAATGAGATGAACCATAATCTACACTTAATTCCCATCAGTGTAAAACATTCTTAGCAGCATGTTATCAATCCAATTAAAAAATGCTTGTGCCAATGAGAGAAAATTAGGAGGGTCAAGGTTGTACCTTTTGTATCTTTGACAATAAGAAACAATAAAAATAAATAAATAACTCATTTTCAACTAGACATGAAAATCGTGTTACATCCCTGCTTCATTGTTTTAATATGACTACTACTAGGAACACACTTATTGAGGGTACAAACTACAAAGCTAGCTTAAAAAGCGCACTCAAGGCATGCTTTTTACTTAAAAGTACGAAGGCCAAACTGTTGCAACTTGCTAGGGAAGGCCTGCGCTTTTCGGTTCTCAAACCAATGGTCGAATAGGTCAAAGAGCGTAGTCTTACCAAGACATTAATCCCTCGTATTTATTGTGAACTTTCTCGCTTTTAATTTCTATCTCCCTCTCCCTATCCCCATGTGTCTCGCTTCGATCCCTCTCCCTTATTTCTATCCCTCGTAGCCCAAAAGAATGAAACCATGTGGTAGTTTAAGTAATAGCGATGGTGTCTAATCACTTCTTTGATGCAATATCTAACTTATTCTCGAAAAATTATGGGTCGGGAATTATTTGTTAAGCATCGGTACAAGTGTGCTTTGCGTCAAAAGCCCCACACATTTGCCTTGAATTGCATGCCCTAGGCTTCACCGCTTCAGGACCCGTTATGCTTGTGTGATGCAAGCTTTTGAGATTAGGTAACAAGCAACTCTCGTAAATCACAATAAAATCTAGAGAACTATAAGATAGGTGAACAAGCTAAGGGTCTTAAAATTAAGAAGCAAATTTGATACAATTGCAAATAATGAAGGTATTCCCATGGGAAGTGAAACCAGATATTCTAAGCAAACATAATGAGATGATGAACTAAGAATCAAATATACTCACTTGGGAAATCAAGCATAAGCATGTCAACGAAATATAACCTCTGACTATCCCTGTGGGCGGCCAAGTTACAACCCTGTGAAAAAAGTACCCAAATGTCACACACCACCACTCCAAATGCTAATTCTGCAATCTTTAGAGAGCAAAGGCGGATGGGCACACCCTTTTGTTTCTTTTTAAATATTCCCATAATTTATTTACTATATATGCAACTCAAAGGGAAGTATTATTAAGCAACACAAAACAACCCACAGACAAAAGAACCTGAGTTACTTATTTTGCACTGGTTTTAGGGAGATTAACAAGTGATACATACAACAAATCACTTGAATACAAAATGACTTTAGAGTAGTTGATTAATCATATAAGGATTCCTTCCAACAGTTCCACATAAGTTTGTAAAACCCCGTTGACCCTTGTTCTATATTCTTTATCTCTAACTCCAGTATGGCATTTCTACTTAGAACTTTCCTTCCAGAATGTCCTTGTAGCAAATAGTCCGCAAAACCTAATCTACTTGATCATGCACATGAAATTTCTAAGAAAATTCAATCTTGGCTTCATGCAAACTTGATCCCCTGTGAAGTACACTAAATAAAGTACTCAAGGGAAACAAGAACTCTCTGTAGAAGCAATAAGGTTGTCCTTCATAAAGTTTGCTTCATTAAGAATTTCCACATGAATCCACCAGTCAAGGCTAAACATGGGCTATTAATCACATGCTCACATGACCGAAATATTAGTTCAGCAACCCATCAATTAAACTAGGGATAACCCAACTGTGAGAGTGCTAAAATTACACCCTGCTTCTAAGACAAGTATACTTTTTAAAAATTCATATATTCACTCAAACACCACTACGGAAACTTAAGGAGAAGGTTGTATTGGCTTGGGTTAGAAGTATCAGTAAACAAATCGATAAATCCAGCCTGACTAAATAGTCTAATACATATAAAGCACCAAAAAGCCCTAGCATTGGCATACTACTTTGCATCAAACTATTCAACGGATGCCGCAAAATTTCAATCAATCCTAGGTGTTCAATAATTCCTTTGTTGTTGAATAAAGCTATAATTATCGAAACCATCATGGATTAGCCAATATATAAAAATTTAAACAGCAAAATTCCAAGCAATCCCACATGCTCAATAATTCCTCTGTGGTTAAATCAAGCAATAATTACTAATAGTCTATACATCTAAAGCTCCAAAAGGTGCTAGCATTGGCATACTACTTTGCATCAAACTATTCAACGAAAGCTGCAAAATTTCAAGCAATCCCGGATGTTGAATAATTCCTTTGTTGTTAAATAAAGCCATAATTATCTAGAGCATCATAAATTTGCCCGTATACACCAATTTTAACAGCAAAATTTCAAGCAATCCCATATGCTCAATAATTCCATTGTGATTAAATCAAGCAATAATTATTGACAGCATCATAGTTTGCGCATATGCAACAATTCACTGCTCTTGAATTAAGCAATAATCTTCAACCGCATTGCACCAATTTCACCCCATAACATTTGAAAAACTAACCTCGCAGGAAATCAATTGCCCACCCCCACCAAAAAAAAAGCAAAAAAAACACACCAAATGACTGTCATTTTGACATTGAAAAATAACAACCAAAACCAAACCCAATACTCCGAAATCCTGCTGATTTGACAATTTAAATACACCAGTTCCAATTGAACTAAGATTTAAAAATCATACCTACCTACTGCTCCGTGAAAAAAGAAAGAAAAGAAGGTTTGATTTTAAGTCCATTACAATCTAACTTCAACAATCCAGATTATGCTCATAAGAAGAAGAGGTTTGATTATGGACGGCATCATAAATTTGCCCAATTGAGCAATAATTTTCAACAGTATTGCACCAATTTCACCTCATAACATTCGAAAACTAAACCTCGCAGAAAAAACAATTGCCCATCCCACAAAAAAAAAAAAAAAAAAAAAACAAATCCTAGCAAATGAATGTCATTTTGAACGCAATCTTGGAGAAGAAAAGCATTGAAATAACCCAAAACCAATCCTCCGAAATCCCGCTCAAACGAGGTATAGAGCATCGGATGTACCAGTGTTACTCATAAACTATGCAATTTAAAGAGGCTGATTCTAATTGACCTAAGATTTGCTCCATGGAAAAGAAGAAGCGGCCAATCTAAGTTGAACTATACAGATTATGGACAAAAGTAAAGCATTGAAACTGAGGAAAAATCGAGAGAGAGAGAGAGAGATCGTACGAGTTTGCGGAGAATGCGATCGTAGTGAGAGAAGGGATGAGAGAGGGAGACGAGAATGACGGCGGAGTTTGCGGCGGAGGAGAGAGAGCGCTTGAGGATGTGGTGAATGACGAATGCGGCGCTGGTATCAACGCAGTCTTCAATGAGCACGACGGCGCCACTTCTGAGCGAGGAAGAAGGGACTGTAGAGGTGGTGGTGGCGTCCGCCATGCCCAGAGCTTCGTCCAGCAGCTGCGAACTTCTCTCCATTTTTCTCAGGCTTTCTTCTTCTTCTTCCTTTGCAACTGCTACCACTCTTCACTGATTCACTCCAAGGGGACCAGGGTTTGGGGTTTATTTGTCTGGTCCATAAACCCTGAACTGTGATTGAACCAACGTCTCTCAATTCGAGCAGCCGGGTCTATTTCTGGTTCAGGTTTAGAAATTCGAGTTCAAAATCCTAGATTTTACATTGGGTGCAGGTTAATTTTCTGGTTGGGTCAATTTTTAGTAGGTTTCGATTAATGGATTTTCGATGGTATTTTTCAATTTGGCAAAAAATTTAAAAATATATGGAATTGAAGTGAATGATTAGCTAGTTTTTCTATTCAGTTAATTAATTCTTCGATTATTCATTTCCGCTATAGTTGAAGGAAACAGTTTTATTGACAATAATTAAAACCTAAGCTTAGATATAAAACGGGAGGGTAGAGGGTTTGACACTATATTGGACCGAAGAAATGGAGGTGCAAATTATTACATATAGTGTTCATCACATCCTATGTGTCATATGGGAACATACAGGAAGAGAATGGGCATACGCGGACATATATGGGTGGGTTGAGGCATCGGAAAAATGTCATACAAGGATCCTGAAGAGGAAAATATTGGAGCATAGGAAGTGGTTGTTTGTGTTTAGGGGAGATTTTGATGAGGTGCTGACTTTGGAGGAGCAGGAGGGTTGTACGTCGAGTGATCAAAAAATGATGGAAGCTTTCATAGTTGTATTCAACAATTGAGGGCCTGAAGGATTTGGGGTTTACAAGCTCCCTGTTTACATGGGAAAGGGGAAAAGCGTAAGCACATGCAAACGAGAAAGAATTGACAGGTTTATAGCAAACCCAGATTGGGTAGTCATGTATAGAGAGGCTGAAAAACACTTGTTGAGGCTATACTCAGACCACACACCCATCTTGTTATCCACAACCAGGACCACTTACTGCAAGAGATGACTCAGGAGGTTTGAGATTGGAGAAATTCTAGTTTGATTACCTAGAGGCCACAAAATTTGTCTAGGATAACTGGCATAAACATCCAGGTGAGAACCCTATTCAGAGATTGCAGAATGTCTTTAAAAAACTGGTAGGGTGGGCAAACCTACAATTCAGAGAGATGCATAAAGAGATCGAGGAGCAGAAGAAGAAACTGAATATTGCTAAGGATGGTGAGAGATCTAATTACGGGATCAAGGAGATCTTGGCAATAGAGGAGAGGCTATAGGAGCTCTAAAAAGATAAGGAACCCTTTTGGTATCTTCGGGCTCGATCGACGGAGATAAAGGATGGGGATAGAAATACAAAGTACTCTCATCACAAAATCTCTCAAAGAAGTTCAAAAAAATAGAATTTACAGGCTTATTAAGGATGGTGAGCTCATTGATGTTGAGGAGGATATAATGGAGCACGTCAGGGCCGGGGTTACTATCAAACCCTTTTCCAGGGGGTTTCGGCTAGGTGGAAGTGGAACAATGGGGCCCTCTATGAGGTGACCAACTCCATCAGTGCGTAAATGAATGTGGAACTCACTAAACCTATCACCGCGGAAGAAATCCATGCAACGGTCATGCAAATGCACCCTAGCAAGGTGGCATACCCCAATGGTATGCATGCTTTTTCCTTTCAAAACTTTTGGCATGTTACGAGTGAGGATATTGTTAGTTTTGTGCATGATGTTCTGGAGGGTAGGGTGTCTATGGAGTCCTTTAATTCTACAAATACTACCCTCATCTTGAAGTGTTGGAGCCCAAAACATATCAAAGATTTTCAACCGATTAGTCTATGTAATGTGGTCTGCAAGATTATTTTTGAAACCCTCGCTAATAGACTTAAATGTTTTTTTCCTCGAGATCATTTCTCATCATCAAAATGTTTTAGTACCTAGTAAGTCCATTACAGATAATGTGTTCATAGCCTTTGAGACCTACCACACCATGAAATCTAGATTAACCTCATGTAGGGGCAACATGACCATTAGATTGAGCATGCAAAAAGCCTATGACAGGGTGGAGTGTGAATTTCTAAAAATATATGGTCAGATGGTGATAAGTGCTCATTGTGACTAAGTTTCTAGGGTGTTTTGATAGTAGATTAGGGACAGTTTTGAGTATGAACCTTGATTTATATTCTGATTTCCCTACTACACTTGGTGTTGTTGTTTTTGATGCAAATTTGTAGGATTTGAGGCCAAAACACCAACATTCTCTTAACTTCAGGCAAGAGTAAAGACACCACGGACCTCCCCTGCTGAAGCCCAAACCGTGGTACGAATCTCGGAGCGAACGGGGCAGGAAATGGTCAGGCAGCAGCCACCACGATCTGACCGTGGTGGTGGCCACGGTCCGTGGCGGTGTAGCTGCTCGCATAGGTTGATGTTTCGTGAAGAAAACGAAGGGAAATTGAGGCAGCTAATACCACTGGCAGCCCGTGGTGTATGCCACGGTCCATGGCGAAATGGGTTACGCGTGCTGTGGCCGTGTTTCGCAAGTAAAAGAAGGCAAGTGACGGTTATATTGAGAGGGCATTCATTATCTATCATTCATTCATCCATCCTTCAAGAGAGAAAGAGAAACCCTAATCCACCCTTCTACTCCTTAAATCTCCATCAAGATTCAAGGTTGTTAGGAAAGTGTCCTAAAATCACCAAATCTCTTGATCTCACAATTATTTGTTTCCTAATTGTATTAGGATATTATTTAGGTTTCCTTATTGTGTTGGGTTTCCTAATTGTATTAGATTCTAAATCTATTTGGAGTGGGAGTCAAGTTAGGTTATAGGGAGTTCTCCCTATAAATAGGGTGCATGTTTCTCCACCAAAAACACATCGGTAAACACAGAGAGCTAGAGAGAGAGAAAATATTGAGAGAGAAAGGGATCTCACCAATATTTTCCCTAGTGTATCCTGAGAGATTGTGAGTTGAGTGTTGAGTGTTGAGAGATTGTTATTGTAATCTCCTTTGTGGATCGCATCACACCCTGTGATAGTGATCAGGTTGTACTCCTCCTTTCTCATAGTGGATTATTTTCTGGCTGTCGCCGTCCGTGGGTTTTTCTCCGAGTTCTTCGGTTTCCCACGTAATTCTGGTGTTTGATTTTATCGCTTATTTTTCATTTCTAAATTTTGTCGTAATATCCGTCATCTCGTTTTCGATTCTATTATTCGCTTCCGCTGTTACCTTGCTACTCACTTTTCTCTAACAAGTGGTATCAGAGCAAGGTGGAGATGGCTTCAATCATGAAGTGCGTTATTCCAAAATTTGACGGAACGAGGAGTTTTACTATGTGAAGACTGCAGATGAAGGCGGTCCTGATTCAGGACGGGTTATGGGATATGATTGAGTATCCCGACACGAAGACTGATGCGACAATGAGCGATGATGAATTCCAAAAACTCCAGAAGGATGTCAAGGGGAATCTAACTCCAAGGGAGTGGAAGAAGCTTGAAGATAAGACTCTGGCAGGGATTCAGCTGTGCTTGGCGGAGCACATTCAAAGAGAGGTGATGCATATCGAGAAACCTCGGGAGCTCTGGACCAAACTGGAAGAGCTGTACATGTCGAAGAGTCGTGCAAACAAGTACCGAATGAAGGAGAAATTCTACAGGCTGAAGATGCCCCAAGGTACTTCTATTCAGGCACATCTTAGTGAATTTGATTCTATTATTACTAAATTGGAATCAATGGATATAAAACACACTGATGAGGATAAGGCTTTTCATTTAATTCTATCCCTACCTGGATCACATAAACAATTTAAGGAAATCATGTTGTATGGGAATCGTGGTGACCTTAACCTTAGTGAAGTAAAGGCTAGTTTACTGTCTAAGGAGAAACTTGATACCGATGGTAATGACCAGGGTGGTGATGCTATGGTTGTAAGGGGTAGAAATACTGAACGTAAGGGAAACGGGTCTAGAGGGAGGTCTAAACACCGTTCAAAATCTAGGAATCCTCACAAGAATAAGAAGTGTAACTACTGTAGTAAGATGGGGCATATAGAGAGTGACTGTTGGGCAAAACAGAGAGACCGTAAGGAGAGTAAGGATAATCACACCAAACTGGTACCTCAAACCGTGAGAGTCCGAGTCGATGGTGATGGGTTTGTAGTTACGGATGATGCCTTGGCTACCACATCGAGTAGGATAGCTAGAGATGAGTGGGTTCTTGACACGGGGTGCACCTATCATATGTGTCGTCATAAGGACTGTTCGAGTCTTATGAGAGTGTTGACACCGGGGTCGTAGTCATGGGTAACGACACAACCTGCAAGGTTGCAGGAATCGGTAGCATCAAAATCAAGACTCATGATGGCATCGTTAGAACTCTCAAGGAGGTTCGTCATATCCTTAACTTGACTCGAAATTTAATTTCTTTGGGTACTCTTGGCTAACTACCGCAAGTACAAAGGAGAAGATGGTGTTTTGAAAGTGTGCAGGGTTCCATGGTTCTTATGAAGGGAATCGAAGGCGGTCTATACATCCCGCAGGGTCTACAAATGGATGATCTGCAATGGCGATCCTAAATCTTGATGAGTCCGACAGCACAAAACTGTGGCACATGAGATTAGGCCACATGGGCGAGAAGAGAATGTCAATGTTGAGCAAGAAGGGATATCTTGAAGGCGTAAAGATCGGCAAGTTGGAGTTTTGCGATCACTGTATCTACGGGAAACAGAAGAGGGTTAGCTTTTCAAGGGCTAAACATACAACAGCAGGGATCCTTGATTATATTCATTCAGATTTGTGGGGTCCTGCTAGAGTGCCATCACTGGGTGGCAAGCGCTACATGTTGACATTCGTGGATGACTTCTCGAGGAAGACTTGGGTTTATTTCTTGCAGCACAAGAATGAGACACTCTCATATTTCAAGAAGTTCAAAGCTTTGGTGGAGAACCAGACAGGCAGGAAAATCAAGAAACTCCGGACTGACAATGGGTTGGAGTTTGTTGATTCTGAATTTACTGAATTCTACGAGGAGCATGGGATTGCGAGGCATCGAACCTTGGTGGGTAAGCCTCAAAACGGGGTAGCCGAGAGAATCAACAGGACACTCCTGGAGAAAGCCCGCTGCATGCTCTCGAATGCAGGGCTTTGGAAGAACAAATCGTTCTGGGCAGAGGTGATATCTACTGCCTGCTACCTGCTGAACAGATCACCTCATGCCTCTATCGAATACCAGATTCCAGAGGAAGTATGGACAGGTAATCCAGTTAATTATTCTAATTTGAGAATTTTTGGATGTCCTGTATATGTCCATGTGAATGATGGGAAGCTGTCTCCCAGGGCTGTTAAATGCATGTTTCTAGGTTACGGGTCTGAGTCTAAGGGATATAGAATGTGGTGTCCTGATTTGATGAAAGTTATTCAGTCTAGAGATGTAACCTTTAATGAAACTGCTATGTTATCTGGAATGGAATCTACCGTATTTCCGATGATGCAGAAACCGAGAAGGATGCAGGAAGAATGGTGTTCGAGGTGGAGCAGCTCGAGGTGGTGTCTTTGGAACTGCAATCGAGAGCAACCATCGATGCTCCTTAACTAACTCAGGTTGATGAGCCTGAGATTGAGACGAATGTTCCTCAGGTGGAGGAACAACCATGCATTGCTATAGATCGTCCCAGAGGGAGATCGGGAGACCACACGATATACCAAGAAGATGATGCTATGATTGCTTATGCGCTGAGTGTTGCAGAGGAGACTCCTGAAGGTGCTGAACCTTCTACCTATCAGGAGGCCATCTCTTGTCCGAATGCCTCAAATTGGATAGGAGCTATGCAAGAGGGGATGGAGAGTCTGCAGAAAAATCATACATGAGAGCTATGTGAGTTGCCTAAAGGGCGACGAGCTCTTACCGCGAAGTGGGTTTACAAGAGAAAGGAAGGTATCCCTGGTGTAGAAAGTGCAAGGTGGAAGGCCAGATTAGTGGTAAGGGGTTGCAACCAGAAAGAAGGAATCGACTACAACGAAGTATTCTCGCCAGTCGTGAGGCATACGTCGATCCGCACCTTGCTTGCCTTTGTTGCTCTATTTGATTTGGAGTTAGAGCAACTTGATGTCAAGACAGCTTTCCTCCATGGCGAGTTGGAGGAGGAAATATATATGAGGCAGCCAGAGGGTTTCATCGTTCTGTAAACAGAAATGTATGCAGATTAAGGAAGTCCTCAGATGGACTTAAACAGCACCAGCAAAGGTACAAAAGGTTTGATACTTTTATGGTAGGGCAAGGGTACACAAGAAGTCACTATGATAATTGTGTGTACTACAGGAAATTTGAAGAAAGGTCTTTCATTTATTTATTATTGTATGTGGATGACATGTTGATTGGCTCCAGGGACATGTCACTAATAAAGAAGCTGAAATCTCAACTCAACCAAGAGTTTGAGATGAAAGACCTCGGAGCGGCGAAAAAGATTTTGGGTATGGAGATCCAAAGGGATAGAAAGGCAGGGAAGCTGTTCCTGTCTCAGAAGAAATATCTGGAGAAGGTGTTGGATAGATTCAACATGAGAAACTGTAAAGCAGTTTCAACTCCTTTAGCTGCACACTTCAAGTTATGCAGTGAGAACTGGCCCTAAACTGATTTGGAGGTAAGGAGGATGTCTAATATTCCTATGCTAGTGCATTGGTAGTTTGATGTATGCTATGGTGTGTACTAGACTGACTGTCCCATGCGATTAGTGTAGTGAGTAGATACATGCAGAATCCAGGGAAGGAGCATTGGGAAGGAGTGAAGTGGATCCTTCGCTATGTGAAGGGTACTTTGGAGAAGGGCATCCTGTATGATAGAGGTAGTGCTGCAACGTCTGATGTTGCAGGGTATGTTGATGCTGATTATGGTGGAGATCTGGATAGGAGACGCTCAATTTCAGGGTATGAGTTCGCTGTGTGGAGGAGCAATATTCGAAAGCTTCACTAATCCATAGCACTCGCCTACTACAGAGCGAATATATTGCCGCAACTAAGGAGTGAAGGAGGCCATCCGTTGAGGGATTGGTCATGGAGCTTGGAGTACCACAGGCGAGACCGTGGTTTATTCGCATACCAGTGCTATACATCCGACAAAGAATGACACTTATCATTCAAGACCAAGCATATAAGCGCCAGTATCACTTCATCGAGATACAATTCGCAGGAGAGATCGTGGTGAAGAAGGTTCATACTTCTGATAATCCTGCAGACATGTTAATCAAGCCTCTATCTATAGCTCAGTTCGAACATTGTTTGGACTTAGTTGGTGTTCTAAGCATGTGAGAGCCTCAAGGCCACGCCTGCGGAGGCGTGTTGATGGCGACAGTCAAGATGTTTATCTGGACCGATGATTCGTTGATTTTAGTCCAAGGTGGAGTTTGTTAGGAAAGTGTCCTAAAATCACCAAATCTCTTGATCTCACAATTATTTGTTTCCTAATTGTATTAGGATATTATTTAGGTTTCCTTATTGTGTTGGGTTTTCTAATTGTATTAGATTCTAAATCTATTTGGAGTGGGAGTCAAGTTAGGTTATAGGGAGTTCTCCCTATAAATAGGGTGCATGTTTCTCCACCAAAAACACATCGGTAAACACAAAGAGCTAGAGAGAGAGAAAATATTGAGAGAGAAAGAGATCTCACCAATATTTTCCCCAGTGTATCCTGAGAGATTGTGAGTTGAGTGTTGAGAGATTGTTATTGTAATCTCCTTTGTGGATCGCATCACACCCTGTGATAGTGATAAGGTTGTACTCCTCCTTTCTCATAGTGGATTATTTTCTGGCTGTCGCCGTCCGTGGGTTTTTCTCCGAGTTCTTCGGTTTCCCACGTAATTCTGGTGTTTGATTTTATCGCTTATTTTTCGTTTCTAAATTTTGTCGTAATATCCGTCATCTCGTTTTCGATTCTATTATTCGCTTCCGCTGTTACCTTGCTACTCACTTTTCTCTAACAAAGGTTCTAACGGATCCAAGAGAAGCGAAGATCAAGATTCGAGAAGAAATCATCCGCGCTCGCGAAGAAGACTCCACCCCGGGATCGAAAGATTCGACGGTTGTATTCTTCGTAGTTTGTCTTTATTTTCGATTTCTTTCTTTGTTTTGAGAATCAATTATGATGTTTGGAACTTGTTTCATGTTTTCTTTAACAATGAATGAGTAGTTTTCTTAAATTCTAGGGTTTTGCAACCCGAAACAATGTAGTTTGATTGAGTGTTTCTAGTTTGTGCATGAATTCTTGTTTTGAATCAATAGAATGTTGTGTTTTCCGTGTTCATGTGTGTTCTTAGGCCTGGAATACTTAATTATGATTTGAGATTAACCTGAGAAGTATTGAAAGGTGAATTAGGATAATCTAACAACCAACCTGTCTACCTAGGCTTACGAAATTTGAGAAAAGAATAACAGACTAGGGAACCTTTTTGATAACCAGAACATTTGAGATCTTCAACTTTGATTAACTTGAAAAGCATACGAAAGTTGTAATTTAGGTTAATTTAGGTAATTCTATTAGCATTGAAAGAGCAGTAGAGTTCTTATGGTTATTGTTCTTGATTCATTCTTGAGTGTATGATTGTGCAAGCTAGGTTTTTAATAATCAAACTCGTTGCTAGGTTAGCATTTCCCTAGAAGTCTTTCTCTCTTGATAGAATCTTTGATTGATTTTCCCTGCTTTATTAGTTTTGATTAGTTGTTAGATATTTCAAAACCAAAAACCTGATTAGCTTAGCAATCACATAGAGACTAGTTTACTGTGCTACTAATTGAGTCCCTGTGAGATCGACCTTGGCATGCTACACCGTACACCGTGCGCTTATGGCCCTGTCAGATGGGTTTCAACAAGTGGATTGGTTGGATGGTGATGTGTGTTACCACGGTGCATTAGTATGTGATTGTTAATGACAGGCCTACTGATATTATTACTTCGTCGAGGGCTCTCCGATGAGGGGACCCTATCTCACCCTATCTGTTTATTTTGGTAGTTGAAGCTCAGTCAGCTCTACTGCGGAAGGTTATGGAGAAGGGAGATATCCATGGAGCTAAAGCGAGCAAGAGGGGCAAACATGTCGCACTTCTTTTTTTGCAGACGATAGTTTAGCCTTTACAAGGGTAACCATATCGAAATGCTTGAAGGTGGTTGAAATTCTCAATGTATGTGAAGAAGCATCGAGCCAAAAAGCCAATAGGGAGAAGTCCGAAGTAGTCCTTGAGCATAGGCATATCGGTTGCAAAAAGGGACAAGTTGGCTAACAGGCTGAGCATGGTCCAAATACTGGCCCATGAAAGATACCTAGGGGCACCAACAGCACTAGTGGGTAGATCCAAGAAGGTGATCTTCGTGGCTATTAAAGACAGGATTTGGAAGAAATTAAGGACCTGAAAGGAAAACTACTATCCAAAGCAAGAAAGGAGGTACTAATCAAGATTGTGGCGCAAGTTATTTCCACATACCTCTTGAGCTATTTTAAAATGTTGTTACAACCTTACAGGTAGTGAATAAGATTAATAGTTGCATAGCAAGTTTTTGGTGGGGGTGCTAAGGGCGGGGAACGAAAAATACATTCACTAAGTTAGGATAAGTTGTGTCAACCTAGGTGCCTCGGAGGACTCGATTTTTGCCAACGTGATATTTTTAATGATGCGTTCCTGGGGAAAATGGCCAAGAGGATCTTTGATAATCCAAATCTTTTAGTGGCAC